>CM031596.1:66574448-66596948 GCA_018398815.1 Conus ventricosus | reverse complement strand
GACTGGTGTTGTGAAAGTGACAGTGAAAAGAAAAGAAAAGAAAGAAGAAAAGGAAAGACAGTGATTCGTAATTAGTCTAAGATCACCTGGCCAGGTAAAGTGAAAAAATCTATTTATACCGGGTTAGTTAATGATGATTTAGATAAATGATTTTGTGAAGTTCAAGGAAAGAGAGAATGTTTTATTTTGTTTGATTCCATATGCATTGATGTTTCTTTCTATGATCATGTGTAGTAAAGTTATAGACTTTACTAGTGGTTTGATGTGACGAATGCATGATATATGAATGAGATTGTAAGCAAGCTGTGAGTGTGTTTGGGCTGTGCGCTAGTCCTTCCTCCACTGACATACCCCGAGGTTGACAATTTATTGGCGAGCCCGCCAGGATATTCTGGCCCATTTATTATAATTGTTCAACTTCTCAGAGAGGAAGCTGGGTGGGATTCAAGTATTGTAATCCTAAGACAAGGTAGTGTCTTACTGTATGTCCCAAGATAGTTAAATACTAGGCTTGGCATTGCTTCCAAGATAGTCAACATAGGCTTGGCATTTCAGCCCAGAGTACTTATTTCGCACAGATTGCCTATAATTCGCTCTCATAGTTGGGTCAGGCGCTAGGCGTTTATATAAAACTAATTACGTTGTCCCAAGCTAATATTATCCTTCATAGGATCGTGCTATTACGTCACTCGTGTCGGTAACCACCAGTTTGTCTGTCGTAGTAATAAAATCTTGTTAAAAAAAAAGAGATATAATTGCGGAAGAAAAGAACACCCCTATTGAACAACTTGTGAGCGTCGCTCGTGATTTAGGCTACTCGGGAGAAGAGTTGCGAGCATTCGTTGAAACCCAAACAAAGATGGAAAGGGATGAGAGAGCGGAAAGACGCCGTGTTGCAGTAGAAATTAGCAGAACAGGAAAAGGCTAAAGAAATGCAAGAAACAGAAAGATTTACGCAGGAAACAGAAAGACTAAGGATTCAGGAAACGCAGGAAACAGAAAGATTAAGGATTCAATTAGAGTTAGAGCGAGTGAAAATACAAAGGGAGACCACCGATGATGGCAGCTCAGTTTCCAGTGACCCTGTGCGCAGTTATGCCCCCGACCAAAGTTGCCAAAATTCTCTGAAGGAAACCGATTCGATTGACGCGTACATCAGTCGTTTTGAAACGTTTGCGACGAGTCAGGGTTGGCCTTCAGAAGAGTGGGCAGTCATTTTGTCAGCGCTATTGACGGGTAAGGCATTACAGATTTTCACTGCGTTACCAGCAGACCAACAATCTGATTTGGTGCTGTGAAGGAATCATTGATGAAGGGATTTGACCTCACAGAGGAAGGGTTCAGAAAGAAATTTCGATCGGCTAGATTACAAGCAGGGGAAACGTACACTCAGTTTGGTGCACGTTTAGATCACTATTTTGAGAAATGGTTGAGTTGAGTGGTACGAGAAAGGAGTTCGCTGAATTGAAAGAGCTGGTTATGAAGGAACAGATTTTGTCAGGTTGCGGCCCTGAGTTAACCATACATTTGAAAAGAGACAGCCAGAGACAGCAGGGGAGTTGTTGAAGTTCGCAGAGGTGTATAGAGAGGCACGTTTGGGCACTAAGGTGCAGGAGAAACAGGTGCAGGCACAGGTGAGAAGAGTGCAAGGAGACTAGGGGAGTTTTCTGCACAGTCTGCAAACCAGTGGTGGGGCAGAAGGAGGACAAAGGGACAATAGGTGTTTAATTTGTCACAAGAAGGGACATGTGGCGAGGGATTGTCGCATGAGGTTCCAGAAGGCAGCAGCCTTGCAAGAGGTGGATAGGGTCGTCAAGGGAAACGACCTGCAGTGGAACCAAAAGGGATCCAATCTGAAGAGGGTAGAGTGCGGCCTATGGCTAGCATTGGACAGCAGTCAGTGTCAGGGATGGAGGGCACTAGGCTGAGTGGTTCGTTACAGTGGAAGAAGGGTGGATTGGCCAGCAGAGGGTGAAAGTGTTACGAGACACTGGTTGTTCATGCGGTGTAGTAAAACAACGCTGGTCGAGGAAGGGGATTTGACAGGGCAAATCCAGACCTGTACTCTAATCGATGGCACTGTGAGGGAGTTCCCAGTTGCTAAGATAGAAGTACGTACCCTTACTTCTCAGGCGAGTTGTCTGCGCTGGTGATGGAGAAACCCTTCATGATTTGATCATTGGAAATATTCCAGGTGCAAGGGATCCAGGGGATCCTGAGTTGTTGACTGCTACAGGGGCAGCAGTTCAAACACGGAGCAAGAAGGAGGAAAAGGTTGAAAAAACCGTTAGTCGTTCCAGGAAGGAAGTCGGGCATAGATGTGTCGCCTGATGAGTTTAGGGCAGCGCAGGAACAAGACCCTTCACTCGTGAAGTCTTGGGAGTTGGCAAGAGGTGGAGAGAAACAGGTGGTTAGAGGAGGTGAGACAGAATTTCTTGTGAAAGGCGGGCTGTTGTACCGAGTGTTCACCAAGGGGAAGACAGGTAAGGTGACCACTCAGTTAGAGGTACCAGCAGGTTATCGTGACACTGTCATGTCAGTGGGTCACGAGTCGCTCATGGCGGGTCATCTCGGCACCAGCAAAACGGCTGACCGAATCTTTGATGATTTTCATTGGCCAGGGGCAATGGCAGACATCAAGCGTTTCTGCATGTCATGTGGCGTGTGTCAAAGGTCAGCCACAGAGGGGTGAATAGGAAGGCGCCTCTTAAACATCCCCCTTTAATTGACACACCATTCAGGAGAGTGGCTATTGATCTGATTGGCCCAATCTCGCCCTGTTCCAAAGGTGGGCACAGGTATGAGACATGTAAGGTTGCAAGAGAAAGTCTGCAGAAGGCTAGGGTCGTTCAGAAGAAGCAATATGACAGGAAGGTGAGGAAGCAATCCCTCAAGGCAGGAGATCAAGTCCTGTTACTGCTTCCCACGGGTCACAACAAGCTGCTGATGCATTGGAAAGGACCATTCACCATCACTGAAAAGGTCGATCAGGATTACCGGATTGATGTGAATGGGAAACCAAAACTTTTCCATGCAAATTTCCTCCGCAAATAGATTCAGCGTGAGACTCAGCACATAAGGCGCAGCAGCAATCATTGATGAGGTGAAGGAGACCCAGCAGAAGAAGGGGGAGATTTTGTTGCCTAAGTTTCCAGAAGAGTCATACAGGGATGTGTCACGGTATGAAGGGCTAGACGTAGGAGTTCCTAGGTTTTGTTGTTGGAGGCGACACAAAGCAGCCAGAAAAGGGAAAGGTGGAGAAGATGATGAATTCAGAGAGACCAAAGACCAAAACAGAAGTCAGGAGTCTGCTAGGTTTTATTGGTTTCTATAGGGAGTTTGTTCCAAATTTCGCAGCAATCGCGAGTCCTCTCAGTGACTTGGTCAAGGCAGGGAAACCGGCAGTGGTCGAGTGGTCAGACGCTGCAGAGCAAGCACTGCAGACGGTGTTGGAAAGACTAGGTTCCCGTCCCATCTTGAAGCTACCGGATATGTCCAAACCATTTTTGTTGCGGTACAGATGCATCAGGCGGTGGAGTAGGTGCAGTATTGTTGCAGGAGCACGAAGGGTCGAGTTTCCTGTGAAGTATGCAGCAGGAAGCTGACGAAGTGTGAAGAAGGGTACGCAACGGTAGAGAAGGAGTGTTTAGCTGTCGTGTGGGCCGTGCAGAAATTCCACAAATACTTGTATGGAAAGAGTTCGTGATAGAGACTGATCATCAACCACTCAAATTCCTGCAGGAGGCACAGCTGAAAAACAGCAGAGTGCTGCGTTGGGCAATGGCACTGCAGCCCACAGGTATCGAGTGCAGTACATTCCAGGTCGACAGAATGTCGGAGCTGACTATTTAAGTCGTGTAGTCTAGCAAGCTGCAACTCAGAGGAAGTCAGTCATATCCGGGGTGCATAGCTACTTTGTAATAATATGTGTTGATTACGGTTATGTGATTGGATATGGGTTCATTCCCATTTGGCTATGGTTCATATTTTCTTTGTGAGACTTGTTTATGTAAATGTAGTTATGTTTGGAGCATACAGTCGCTTGTGTGGTAATGCACTGTTTGCGATAAGTCAGGATGGAGATTCCTCAGTGAGGTGTCATGGATCGTTGTCATATTAAATTGTGCTTTTCATAGTAGTTGTGAAGAGAAGATGTGGCAAATCCGCAGGTAGGGGAATTGCATAGATGCGCACAGAGGTTGTTATAAAATGAGTTGAAATAACGCAAGAGCGCACGTCAATGATAACTCATTGGAGTGGTATTCACTAATGATATATTTTATAAATTATAAACCGTTTGTTGTAAAGTATTTTCCAAACTTTGCACGTGTAGCTGTGTGTCAGCAAATTCGGTTGTTGTTTTTTTTGTACCGTTGTTTTGAGACAATGCGGAGCATAGTCTTTTGCAAGGGGGAAATTGTCACGGACAAAAAATAGAAAACCGAATTCGTGGTTAATCGCCAGCCAGCTCAGTCGGACTTAAGCCGAACTCAGACATTCTGGGCGTCGGGCCGACGCCTTCAAGCATCGCCTCAGCCAATTTGGGCACAGCGAGGAGGCTAATCCTAATCCTCCTCGGAGACAGCACCGGCCCCGTAGACAGTCGGAGTGGCTGACCAACGTCTCAATAGGTCTGGCCAGACCTATTGCAACGTCTGGGCCAGACTGATCTAGCCAATTTGTAGGACCAGTGCCCACAATTAACTCGGACGTCGCCGGAAAGGGAGAGGGGGAAGGTATTGTGTGGTGGGGGTGAAATCTAGCTAATTAATTAAATGACCATTGACCACCACAGAGAGTAAGGCGTGTAGGCGTGACTGTCATGATTTACACATCCAATGAAATGAGGGGGGAGGCAACCTCATAATGAAGGCGCGAAAATACTGACCAATGGTGCTCGCCCTTTGACAGATGAGTTTTAGGATAAGATAGGAATGCGAGAAGAGAAAAGGGAGAGAGAGAACGAACAGACAGACAGAGAGGAAGGGGTTCTGGGTGTAGGCTCGGACGAGAGAAGAGCAGGGAGATGAGAGGAGAGGAGAGGAGAGAACCGAGTTGTGGCATTTAGCCATAGAGAGTCTGCAGAGGAAGGACTAAAGAGAGATGTGGAGAGAGAGAGTTGCTAACTAATGAAGAGAAAAAGAAAGAAAAGAAAAAGAAAAGAAAAGCAACCATGTCCATTTGATAGAGCAGACTAGAAGAGAGAAGAGAGAGAGAGAGAGAGAGAGTGCAATGCGTTAATGCAGGAAGAAAGAAAGGAGAACAGATCGATGTCTAATAGTCACTGTTCAACCTGAACCGGGGTTCGACCTCATACTTGGCCAGTGCCACTTTCATCGGCAGTCCAACCTGACCAACGCCAGCAGACCAACCTGACCAGTGCCAGCAGTCCAACCTGACCAACGCCAGCAGTTGTGTCGTGACTGGTGTTGTGAAGTGACAGTGAAAAGAAAAGAAAAGAAAGAAGAAAAGGAAAGACAGTGATTCGTAATTAGTCTAAGATCACCTGGCCAGGTAAAGTGAAAAAATCTATTTATACCGGGTTAGTTAATGATGATTTAGATAAATGATTTTGTAAAGTTCAAGGAAAGAGAGAATGTTTTATTTTGTTTGATTCCATATGCATTGATGTTTCTTTCTATGATCATGTGTAGTAAAGTTATAGACTTTACTAGTGGTTTGATGTGACGAATGCATGATATATGAATGAGATTGTAAGCAAGCTGTGAGTGTGTTTGGGCTGTGCGCTAGTCCTTCCTCACTGACATACCCGAGGTTGACACCCTGTTGTCGCTGTTTTCTCGAGGATCAGAGCTGTTTCCCTTCACGTTCAACCTTCAACCTTCAACCTTGCAGCTGTCTCTGTTCATCCAGCCTCGCTCTATGTCTAACATAATACCCGTTTGGAAAGAGAGGGGGGTTAGTTACCGCCAAGGATACAGACAAACAGAGTACAGGACTAGACACTCTAGTCCTGCACTCTGTCTGTGTCTAGTCCTGTACTCTGTGTCCTTGGCGGTAACTAACCCCCTTTCTTTCCAAATTTTGCTTCATTTTCCGCCCTCAGTCACTCCGTTTTGAAACATAATACCCATTGTTTCTTCTTTCTTTTTTCCTTTTTTTCCTTTTTTTTTGGGGGGGGGGGGGGGGGGGGGGTCTCATCTTCTGTGCCATACCTGTGTCATTGCCCCATTCCGCTCGTTCTTGCTTCCATTCCACAGCCTGTATTGTCCCGCCCGCCTCATTGCGGCACCGGCAATCCACAGGCAGCAGTCAGTGTCAAGTCGTCAGGAGGCAAACCCACCAGGGGAGACACTGCCCTGGCTGCTGAGTCACTTCGGTGATGTTCGCCGGTGCTTGTTCTGAGCAGACACTAGCTACTAAGTCCCCTGCTGGCGACAATACATGCTTTAGTCGCAGAGCCGGCCGCAGCAGAACACAATTCCCACAGCTAAATGGCTCTGATGGGAGTTGAACCCACGACCTCGCAGCCGGAAATCTGCGATGCTAACCACACCGCCAGAGCGGATGGTTAACGCAATACCTGGACTTCCAGCTTTTCTAATAATCCAAGATGTAAGGGAATGATACACATACACACGCACGCACGCACGCACGCAAGCACACACACACGCACGCACGCACGCACGCACGCACGCACACACACGCACACACACACACACACACACACACACACACACACACACACACACACACACACACACACACACACACGCACACACACTTACACACACACACACGCACACTTACACACACACAAACGCACGCGCGCGCGCGCACACACACACACACACGTACACGCACGCGCACACGTATACGCACGCGCACATACGCACACGTATACGCACGCGCGCGCACACACACACACACACACACACACACACACACACACACACACACACACACACACACACACACACACAGAGGTCATAGCTTTATTATGATCGATAATCTGTGTGGAGAACAATTTAATCAATGCGGGGGGTGAGGGTTGCGGGGACAGCAGCAATTTTAAATTCAGGAGAGAAAAAAAATATCTAATTCTTGCACCGAATGTCTTTTCCAGCACAAAAACAATTTTATCGTGCACAATAGCAACAATTTCCCCTTAGGGAGTACTTTGAACAAAAATAAAATAAATAAAAAAGCAAGAGCCGCAGATAAAGAAACGAGGAACAGCATTGACATTTCGCAAGGACGACTATGTCAATGGCTGACGACGACGACTGCGACGACAATGATGAAGATGACGACTGCGACGACGATGACAAAGACGACGACTGCGACGACGACGACGACGACAACAACAACAACAACAACAACGAAGAAGAAAGAAGAAAGAAGAAGAAGAGAGAGAGAGAGAGAGAGAGAGAGAGAGAGAGAGAGAGAGAGAGAGAGAGAGGATGAGGGTTGGAGGGAGGGGCGCGAGGCGGGAAGGGATGGGGGAGAGCTGAGAGAGAAGGCGAATTAAAGACAAATAAAGTAAGAATAACACGTGAGCAATTCATGTCCATCACATCTAACATTATAAATAGGAATGTGTTTCCTTCGAAACTCTGATCTCGGATCGAAAAAAAAAATTACTTCAAGTGATGGATCTCGTTTTTTACACAAACACGCACACACACCCGCACACACACACACACACACACACACACACACACACACGCACGCACGCACGCACGCACGCACGCACGCACGCACGCACGCACGCACGCTAACACACACACACACACACACACACCACACACACACACACACACACACACACACACGCACGCACACACACACACACACACACACACACACACCACACACACACACACACACACACACATACACACACTCACACACACACTACTACAGGACTTTCACAGACTTCAAGTGATTGCAGACAGAATGTCGAGAACATAATTATTACTAATATATGAACGGTACTCTCAGACTGAACCAATCATTTACGATTCGGGGGACAAAAGGCGTTGCACTTGGGCAGGCATGTCATCTTTCACGCCGTTACTTCTTCTCGGTCATATTTGTTATATCAACTGTATATGATTACGTCCCGTTGAAATGCCGTCTACATCGAACAGCACAGTGTTCAGAAGAATTTCGAAGTCTCAGCGGCAATGCGCCAATTCCCTGACACTAAATTCACACATTTGAACAGGTCAGTTATATCGGTGAAGGAGGGTGACGTGACCATCCGTGACAGAATGGTCATGGGGGGGGGGGGGGGGGGGGGGGGGGGGGGGGGTTCTGTTTTGCATTAAGACAACGAACTCAAAAATAAAAAAACACAAAGAAAGAGAGACGGGAGGGAGGAGAGGATGAAATGAAAAGAAAAAGATAAAGATAAGAAAGCCGGTGAAAAAAAAAGACGGAACGAGGAGCGTTGATAGGGTGAGGAGTGGGTTGCTTGTGTAGCAAATGGATTAGGATGGGAGTAGGGGAGACAAAGAAAAAGATTGGAATGAATTAACAAAAGAAGAAGATAAGAAAAATGTAAGTGAAGAAGACGGCACTAACAAGCCGATCCACTCGCTCACTCGCTCACCCACCGACCATCGCATGTCTCTTTTTTTTCCTGCCAACCTATCGATCGACCTATCCAACTGGCAAAGATAGAAAACAAATACCGGAGATACAAGTTAAAGATGCAATCGCAGTGGTGTTCACTTGGTGGGAGGACGGCCAAATACTGAATTATTCAGTCTCGGTCGACAGTCCTTGAATACTGAAGTGTTGGGCATAATCAAAGAGGATTTCCCCCGCGATCAGGGACACGAGTCAGTGGAAGGGACACCACTGCCAATGATCAGAAATGCGATTGCTGCTGTCGTTATTTCCCTTCACCCATCACGGTGAAACCGTTCTCCGGGTGTGTGTGCGCGTGTGCGCGCGCGCGTGTGTGTGTGTGTGTGTGTGTGTGTGTGTGTGTGTGTGTGTGTGTGTGTGTGTGTGTGTGTGTGTGCGTGTGTGTGTGTGTGTGTGGCCTGTTTGTTTTGTTTCGTTTATTTTCCTTGCTGGAAAACCTCTGTGTGCCTGTCTGTCTGTCTGTCTGTCTGTCTCTGTCTCTGTCTCTCTCTCTCTCTCTCTCTCTCTCTCTCTCTCTCTCTCTCTCTCTCTCTCTCTCTCCAGGGAAGCCTTGTTGAGGTATATCAGACTGGTGTAACTCAAACTCAGTTATCATACACCTAGCCAAAACTGAAATTATATCTACTCGCCAATGACACCAGTTAGCTTCTCTTTGCCTCTCTCTCATCTGAACAGTACTTTTATGAAACAGGTACGTGAGCATCGTGCTTTAGGTACAAAAAAAAAATATATATATAAAGAATTAAACTGTCTATTCAACAATCCATGAGAGATCATCTGAAGAAAAAGATCTTTGCTCCCTTAAGTGCAATGTAAAACAAACAAATATGTGGTCTGGCGTTGAAAGGGTTAAAAAGCCGAGGCAAACAGTAGCCGATGGGTTTAGGGAAACAAAATTAATGTGATCAATGTTGAAAGAGTTAAAAGTCAAAGCAAACAGTCACCGGTTAGTTTTGGGGAAAATATAAACGAGCTTTCAAAGCACTCTGATGTTGAGAGGGTTAAAAGTAAGGCAAAAGGTTGCCAGTGGCATTAGGTGAAAAATCCAAAGTGGTCTAGCGTTGAAAGAGTTAAAACCCAAGGCCAACAGTTACTAGTGGGTTTAGGAGAAAACAGCTACAACAACGACGACGACGACGACGACGATGACTACAACAAACAAACAACAACAGCAAAAATAACAGTAACAACAACCATAACTATAACAACAACAACAACAACAACAACAACAAACAGGTAGTCTCGGGTCGAAAAGGCTAACAGCTAAAGCAGACGGTCAGTTGTAGTTTTAAGGGATACACAAAATTCAAACAAAACAAAACAAAAATTAAAACAAACAACAACAACAACAACCACAACAACACTGTTGGTCGAACGCCGAAAAGATTAAATGCTCAAGGCAAATAGTCACCGGTGGCTTTGGAGAAAACAAACAAAGCAAAACAGACCAGTCGTCTACGGCAACGAGCGGGCATGCAGCGACGGTCCTGCGTCATGGCGCCAAGGTGTGTTTGACTGGGGGAGGTCGTGTGCTGGCAGGAGGCAGGGTGAGGTCTGCTGCTTCCTCCTAGCTGACTCCACCCACCGGCTGTGGGCCTGCCATTCCAGAATTGTCTCCTCCTTTTCACTCATTTTCCACCCTTTTTGAAACGACAACAGACACACAGACACACACACACACACACACACACTCTCTCTCTCTCTCTCTCTCTCTCTCTCTCTCTCTCTCTCTCACACACACACACACACACACACACACACACACACACACACACACACACACACACACACACACACACACAACCCCCCCCCCCACACACACACACACAATCACACGCACACCACACACACACACACACACACACACACACACACACACACACACATTTTCCACCATTTTTGAAACTACACCACACACGCACGCACGCACGCACGCACGCACGCACGCACGCACGCACGTACACACACACACACACACACACACCCCACACACACACACACACACACACACAATTCATTTAACAAAGTGAATGTGAATAGCTATGGAAAGCCAGTAACGTCAGTAGTCAACATCTGAATCACATGTTCCACCTGATGTTCATTATAGTCAGTTATAATCCTGACTTTCAAAATCAAAATCATCTGAATTTGCTCTAACTGAAAATAGATAAGCAAACAAAGACGATGAAGGTGACAACGGCGACAATGATAAAGACGATGAGTAGTATGACGATGACAATGATGTTTAATATAATGATGATGACGAAGGCGGTCGTACACGCATGGTCAGATTTACTATTTACTGTCCGACAGTTCATTACAAAATCTAAACAAACACACACACGCACGCACACACGCATGCACGCACGCACGCACGCACAGAGGAGAGAGAGAGAGAGAGAGAGAGAGAGAGAGAGAGAGAGAGAGAGAGAGAGAGAGAGAGAGAGAGAGAGAGAGAGAGAGAGGTGGGGGAAGTTCTATGAGGTTAGTAATGGCGCCAAAATCAACATTATGATTTTGCAAAAAGGCAAAGGTAGATTTTCATCACGACGAATGGTCCTCATGCATCGCAGGTATTTCTCTGGCGGAATTCTTTTTTTTAGTAAGTGCTCGCTTCTGTAAAGAGACCATGGTGAGGTGGATTGAACGCGTGTCTAGGGATCTGACGGTCGTGAGTTCGAACCACTTATATGGGGGCAGATAATTTCGGCTTGAAAACCCTCTCTCTCCACCAGCAGTAAATGGGTATCTGAGTCAGCTCAGGAAAGATTAAAGGCAGCGGATAGAGATGGATGGGCTCCGCTTTACATCATGCCATGCCGTAGACACGGTGAACCTCTGACAGCTCACAGCCCTTCGGATAAAAGGCTATGGGAAATTGTTTTTTTTTTAATTGTTATTATCTTGCCTGGTATGCGATTATAATGCCATAAAGTAAATCGGATAAGAATTTAATAACCAGGACTCATGCGCATGCACAAAAGGTGACTGTTGCTAAGGGTGTGTGCACGTTTGACGTGGAAGCGAGCTAGCCTTTAGCAGGTTATAATTTCCATAATTGTGGATTCCATTGTATGTGTCATGTTTTAGGCTAAAGGCCACATCTCTCTCTCTCTCTCTCTCTCTCTCTCTCTCTCTCTCTCTCAAACACTGTGATATTGGTGACACTGCTACAACAGATCGTGCAAATGACACGCACATTCAGGCCAGCGCGCCGGAATTGAAGTCTGTCTTTCGTTACTTTAAAGACACTTACACTGGCAGACCAGGATGCCATGGCCGAATCGGCCCAACGTTTACACGAAAATTATGGAACCTGTTCACGCCGGGTGGAACACTATTTTCCCCCAAGTCAGGCAACAGTGCGAACGGTTTGCATTGCGTTGCACTGGATTCAGTGGGTGTCTGTGCTTTTCTCCCAAACACACGGTTATTTATTTCATGTGCGGCTGAAAGAGCAGGAACCCACACACATCATTCTGAATCGGGTCCCTGGCGGTATCGAAATATCCCGCCAGCGCCTGGTGCACCTTAAAACTACACGAACAATTGTTAGATTTGATTAGGTCTCTCCAGATCTGGACGTCCTCCAATACCCTGAGGGTAGAGGGTAGGGTGGGTGGGTGGGTGGGTGAGGGTGTATCTATGACAATTTAAAAAAAAATGTGTCTCATCTTCTGCGCTACCCAGTGGCACTCTCCCACTCCGCTCATTCTGCCCCCCCCCCCCTCCTCTCCTCTCCCCCCTTTCCCCCCCCCCTCCCGTCCACAGCCACACCTTGGTGTGTCGCACCGCAGTCCCGCGAAAAGCAATTTACAGGGAGCAGTTAGTGTCAAGTCGTCATGAGGTAACCCACAATAGGAGACACTGCACTGCCGCTGAGTCACTTCGGAGGTGTTCACTAGTGCCTATTCTGATTCAAATTATGCTTGAATCCGTATACTTATCCCCCTACTGACGACAAGATGACTCGGCATGTGCAGAGCGTCCGAGGGAAAAATGCATTTGCACTTTTATTGTTTTTATTTTTCGACGAAAATTGTTTAAAAGTCAGCATACCCTTCACCGATGTATATCAACGAATGTGAACACAATGTGGTCGGGTTTTTGTTTGTTTATATTGAATCGTCTTCTATCATGAGGAAGCATTGAGAGAGGTCATACCATTCGGGGAGGGGGGGGGGGGTTGGAGGGGGCATTACCCACAAAGTAGGGTGGTAGGGAGGTGGGTATTGGCAAGGGGGTATTGTCTATGGTGGGCACTGGTCGTGGAGTATCCTCTGGCTGGAGTGGGGTGAGGGGAGGGGCATTGTTCGAGGATCATTGTACGGGGAATTAATAAACGGTTACTCCAGTAGAGGTGTCAGAATTCTAATTTTGATTGTCTTTCACAATATTTAGCGACTTACACTTTGTCAGAACACAACAGAATGTAAATCAGTGCCCTTCGTGGAGAGAACAACAAAAATAATCTTTCAAAACAACTTTACTTCTCAATTACCATCAGGGTAGACCTACTAGGTGAAATGTTTACTACGGTTAAAACGGTTGTTGCACATCGAGAGAATGTTTAATGTTTGGCATATAATTACTCTTTCCATTGCCTGACGTATGTAATTTTGCATACACATATGCTGAAGAAATAAGTAATGGGAGAACAGAAATGCAGCTTAACAATTCTACCGTCATTAAAGGAATGACTTTGCAAAGAGAGAGAGGAGAGAGAGAGAGAGGAGAGAGAGAGAGAGAGAGGAGAGAGAGAGAGAGAGAGAGAGAAGACAGACAGACAGACAGACAAACAGACAGAGACAGAGAGACAGACAGAGAGAGACAGAGAGATAGAGAGGTGAAAAAGAGGACGTCAGAATGTGAATATTAAACCCATTACAGACAGCCGTGGGGAACAATAAATTTCGGTCTGGAAACAAAATCTCCTGTCTAGAGTCGACTTTCGTCCACTGAACGAGACTCATCAGCGGAATCCTGCTGCTTGAGTCGGTCCTGTCTTGGCATCAAAGAGAGATACGCTACCTATAGTTCTGTGGAATCATCACCAGCATGAAGTCAATGGCATCCCGAAGCGGCCAGAGAAACGTAAAAAAGAAAAATGATTTAAAAAAAAAAAGAAAAAAAAAGAAATAGTACTGTAAGGAAATAAGTTGTAATGAGAATGAAATCAATATGTAAAGAGTATGAAGTATACATAAGGGAACAGATGAACAGATGGACAAACAGACAGACAAACAGATAGATCGATAGAGAAATATACAGAAAAAAAGAGGAGAGAGAGAGAGAGAGAGAGAGAGAGAGAGAGAGGAGAGAGAGAGAGAGAGAGAGAGAGAGAGAGAGGAGAGAGAGAGAGAGAGAGAGACTGCAGACAGACTGACAGACGGATAGATAGATAGATAGATGGATAGATAGATAGATAGATAGATAGATAGATAGATAGATAGATAGATAGATAGATAAATAGATGGATAGATAGATAGATAGATGGATAGATAGATAGATAGATAGATAGATAGATAGATAGATAAATAGATGGATAGATAGATAGATAGATGGATAGATAGATAGATGGATAGATAGATAGATAGATAGATAGATAGATAGATAGATAAATAGATGGATAGATAGATAGATAGATAGATAGATGGATAGATAGATAGATAGATAGAAGATAGATAGATAAATAGATGGATAGATAGATAGATAGATAGATAGATAGATAGATAGATAGATACACCGACTTTTGAGACAGGTCAGATAGAGTGATAGGCAGATAGACAGATAGATAGATAGATAGATAGATACACCGACTTTTGAGACAGGTCATCTTCCATAAACAGCACTTGGACAGAGACTGATGTGATCCGCGGGGATGTAGGGGGTCGGAGAACCGCGCGCCATTTCTGTCCAAACCAATTCTCATCAGACAAATTACCGGGGATTATTCGCAGCATGGGTCGCGTGCAGTTTAGATTGAAAAGATAACGGCAACGGGTGGCCCGACTAAACAAACCGGATGCAGCTAAAGTGTAAGGCACCCCGCAGTATAAAAACGATTGAATTTCCGCCTGACCTTTGGCAAGGATCAAGACACAGCGAGGATGAATGATTTGGTGGTGCGGGTGGTGGTGGTGGTGGTGGTGTGTGTGTGTGTGTGTGTGTGTGTGTGTGTGTGTGTGTGTGTGTGTGGTGCGTGCGTGCGTGCGTGCGTGTGTGTGTGTGTGTGTGTGTGTGTGTGTTGTGTGTGTGTGTGGTCTGGGGGGGGGGGGGTTCCATTTGCACGCATCTAGCTTCATTCTAACATTTTTTCTAAACTAAACTCCTCACAAAAAGTCCATCATCATACACGTCTGGATAAGGCGAGACAGCGTCACTGTTGGCGCTTGCACCGTGCGTTTTCCTCATTGGATTTCAACAATGGACATCAACGAACGTGGAAACAAATAGGAAACAGACTTTCGTTGTTTACCCTTACATGCCGCTATTATCTTTTCCGTCACCATTTGTAGTAGCTCCTCTCACTGGGGAAAAAAATGATCGGTATTCGCACTTGAGCCTCCAACACTGAAAAAAAAAACCCCAACTAAAATCAAGTCAATTGATAGCTAGATTGGTGGGGGTGGGGGGGGGGGGGGGGGGCACACAAAAAGCATATACTACTCACAAAAAGTTGAGCAACACCATTGGAAACCGTCATAAAAAAAAATTCAAAGGAAAGTCATTAACAAATGTTGCACTTCACAGTTTCATTCCTTAATTTTTCTTCTTTTTTTTCTTGTCCATTCTCCTGAGCATTCTGGCATCGCCCTCATGCCATTCACTCCGACTCTCTGTCGTCCACAACCACGTCCCAGCTCGTCCAGCCAGAGACCCGACACCGTGCAAACCACGGGGAGTAGGCAATGATAAGCCGCCATTAGACAACCCACCACAAGAGAAGGGAGACACTGCGCTGCTGCCAAGTCACTTCGGTGGTATTCAGCGACGCCTGTTCTGATCAATCATACACAGGACACAACCTACTAAGCCCCCTACTGACGACAACGTTTGCTTGGTTGCAGAGCCAGCATCTGTGAGCATCTCCCTGCGGAGGGTGCCACCTCCTTCGTCTAATGAAATTGCGTATACCGATGACCACAAATGCGAACTTACCAAGGGCACAGACATTGAGAAGATATCCAAACAGAGAGAGAGAGAGAGAGAGAGAGAGGAGAGAGAGAGAGAGAGCAATTCATTTTACATTCATACTCTATGTGCTGACATCTGTCTGATGGATATCACAGTGCATTTCACTGTGACGTGAATTTACCTTCAGGAACACTAAGTCGTCTGTGGAAACACACACACACACACACACACACACACACACACACACACACACACACACACACACACACACACAACCAGTCTGTGTGATTCGTCTCGTGCTTTAAATAAACCCTAGATTTAAAAGACAAAGAAAAAAAAAATCAAAGCAACAAGTAAACATGCACGGGAACCGTCATTATCACCGACTCCTGAATAAAAGATGCTCCACGAAGAACATGGAGAGGGCAACTTTTAAGCCGAGCATACAAACGAAAGTAGGGGGTCCAGGCAGATTTCTAGCGAAAGTTTCGTACTCTAGAGAGAGAGAGAGAGAGAGAGAGAGAGAGAGAGAGAGAGAGACTTCGCTTCCATTGAAATAATGCCAATCTGTGAATTTTGTTTTATTTGTCATACCGAAAGCGGCAAACAGTAAGTAGCAAGAAAAACGCGTTAACAAACACTCCAATTCTCCAGGCAATATCCGAGTCAATACGGAAACAACCGAAACGAGCCGAGGGAAATGAGCAGACGATCGACGGGGCCTTTGCTGTGAGATTCTCCATGCTACTTGGTTCTACAACTTCAAAGTTAGTTTATGAATATTCTCGAGTATTTATGAAAAGGAAGTAGATCAAGTGCTTTAAGGAAGAATCTGGCGTTAATTTTATCGCAGTGACGTTTGCATGCGCTTCTCTGCGTTTGATAGTTATTAGTATCATTATTTCCTGCTTCATCGTTTTCCTTCACATGAACGTTATGTCTCATGATGATGAAGGCTCCACAGACTAAATCAGTTGGCTGTTGAACGAAACATGCCAAAAGTAATGTTTAACCAGCTTACACCCCATCGCAATACATACATTACCCCAGCATTTGAAGATACCTTCCACTAGCATGTATATCCCCACTAACAAAACATTTTGAATTACTTTTCTCTGTAGTTTTTAGTTTGCAGAATTGATTCGCTTACACTGAGTGACCTATGTGAAATTGGAATACAAATTTATTGAAATAATTGAATAAATGATAAGCCAAGAGCTACATTGTTACAGTAAACACAGACACACACACGCGCACGCACGCACACACACACACACACACACACACACACACACAGGAAACGCATGCAAGCGCGCGCGCGCGCGCGCACACACACACACACACACACACACACACACACACACACACACGACGACGACGACGACGACCGACGTGACAAATCACTTGATTTCCTTCATTTTCCACGAGCTGTTATTTCCCTGTCGTCTCAACAAAGCTCGTGTTGTTGATAGAAAGAGAGAGGCGGAGGACAGAGAGAGACACAGAGACAGAGACAGAGACAGAGATTCAAACAAAAAATGGGGAGGGGAAGAGGGGAACGTTGGGGGGGAAAATTGGGGTCTGGGTGGCGGTTAGCGCAGAGAGAGAGAGAGAGAGAGAGAGAGAGGATGGGGTTGCTGTGTAATTTACCGCCGCTGCACGTTCTGGCCCGCGGGTTTCCCAAGTGATCAGAGTGAACTGATGCGGACGGACGGTGGGGTGGTAGTGGTGACGTCAGGCAGGATCGTCAGTGTGGTAAAATGACTGTCTGGAACTGCCGGCAGGTTGGCCAGATTAGGTGACGGTCAGGTTTCACTCAACACGCTCCTCGTTTCAACGCGCTGTGACTGGCCATACACACTGGTTTCACAAATCCCCGAGTCGGGTATTGTAGTGATAATGTTTCGCGGTGCAGAACTAATACAAGAAGACGTTGATATATGATATGTAACAGCCAAAACACTTCCATGTCAGACAGGTTTTTATTTTGTTTTATTTATTTGGGGAGGGGGGGGGGGGGGGGGAATACGGCCTTTTTTCTTTTCTCTCTCTCTCTCTCTCTCTCTCTCTCTCTCTCTCTCTCTCTCTCTCTCTCTTTCTCTCTCTCTTTTCTTTTTCTTTTTTTAAAAATAAATTATTACAGTTTTGAATAAAAAGTCGGTCACCTCAAAATAGATTTAGCATACGTAAAGGAAGTGAAAGAAATCAGTTACTTCTTTCACACAGTCAAAACGCTACATGCCTTGGTTCATGTTTGGTTGGTTGGTAGCTTGCTTGCTTGCTTGCTTGCTTTATTGTTGCTTGAATGGTGGCTTGGTAGGTTGCTTGGCTGGTTGTTGTTGTTGTTGCTGCTGCTGCTGTTGTTGCAGTTGCTCTTGTCGCTGTTTTCAAACCTTTTGCAAGCCCATAGTTTCCAAAGTAAACTGAGGGAGCAAACTGTCCGTTGGGAGTGGGTTAACATCACTGACCCAGAAATAAAAAGTGATATTGAAGACAATAACAACCACCCTAGAAAAGCAGAGAGACCGAGAAAGGGGTGGTGGTGATGGTGATTGGCGAACTATCTAACAACAGACTTGTATCATTAGAACAACAATATGTTATGGTGGAAAGGGAAAATTATTTTTTTTTTTTCAAATCGTGGAATTTGAAGTCGCTGCTCTTGACTGCGAACCGAGACAAGACGATTGAACTAATTTCATCTCAGAAACCCCGAAAGGGGCGCTTTGGAGGAAAATGGCACCTTCAGCATCGTCATCGTAGCATAAGAAATATACTTTAGATGGGAAGGGAGGAGGTGGGGGGGGGGGGGGGCATGACAGAGGGGATCGAAGGCAGAACAGATGAAACGCCAGATTTAAAGTAGCAATGTGAAAACCTTTCATAAATGTTTTTCAGAAATTCTAACATACATGTAATTTTAGCCTATGGCTACATTTCTTTCGCTGTTGCACACATTGAATGGAATTTTGAAATAGGTGGACGTTGGTTGGGAAACCTGTCAGATGTTTAATTCTGTGTTCATGAACACCACCACCACCACAACCACCACCACCACCACCAACAACAACAACAACAACAACAAGACACCTAAGAGCTGAATGAAACTCGTCTTCGAGTTTCCTTGTATTGCAGTTTTTAAATGATCCTTGTCTTCTTCCAGTCTGCTCCGACAGTCGGTATTTCAACGACTTGAAAACAATAAGAAAAACAAAAAACATTCAACAGAGTCTAAGGATAAACCAAATCTTCAAACAATAATTCGCTTTTTAAAAAAAATTGTTGTGACGGAAAATATTTTTAGAGTCAACAATAGAAAATCAAAGTCGGATAAACTGATCTTTTTAATGTTCTTATAGTGTTTAATTTCAAACTCTTTTAAAGTCACCATTAGAAAAAGTCGGATAAACTGATCTTTTAATGTTCTGATAATGTTTAATTTCAAACTCTTTTAAACTCACCAACAGAAAATCAAAGTCGGATAAACTGATCTTTTAATGTTCTGATAATGTTTAATTTCAAACTCTTTTATTTCCCAGAGAAAGGGAGAATGGATTGGCATCACTACAAACCATTCAGTCCGATTTCATTTAGTGTTGCATGTATGCCCAAAAGAAATGTTAAGGGTATATACATCGCTTTTGAAGCTTGATCAGACTATCATATCTGTGCCACATGCAACGTGTTACTATCGTAACAGTATAACCCAAATCCTGGAAGCCAAAATGCTACCCGGATATTTGCTCTCTCCACCGAAAATGTACCGGCCCTAAAGGTTTATGTCCATCTCTGTCAATCAACGTCAGATTAATATAGAAAAAAATATGACTGCCATAGGGGAACTGTCGTCTTAAAAAAAGACCCTCGCCGTTACTATTTTCTTCTTTAAAAGGGCTTGTTGTGGTCCTAAGGTTGGTAATCAACTGTTTTTCTTTTCTTTTCACTCACACTGCACTCTTTAAGGGCATCAAAAGCAGTGAAATTTGTGTGTGTAAGTGTATGTGTGTGTGTGTGTGTACGTGCGTGCGTGCGTGTATGTGTGTGTGTGCGCACGCGTGCGCGCGTGCGTGCGTGCGTGCATGATTACCTATGTATGTAGGTCTGTGTATGTGTGTGTGCGCTCCCGCGTAAGTGCGTGCGCTGATGTGTATGTGTGTATACGTGCAGGTGCTTGTGCATGAGCGTGTGCGTGAAGAGCCGTAAAGACAGACACATTATGTGTTACACTGATGAACTGATGTCCTTGGTTTAATTGAAGAAGATTTAATAAACCGAAAATCTTAAACTGCCACTACCTGGGTCTTGGCTGGGTTTTATCATCCTACACTGATGAACAGAGAGAGATGCACATACAACTAAGAAGAGATGAAGAGAAAACCGGCTAAGTCAACCGAACTTTAATTACTGTTCGTTTTTATTGTTTAGTGGGCACGCACGCACGCGCGCGCGCACACACACACAGGCGCGTGCACGCACGCACGCACGCACACACGCACACACACACACACACACACACGCGCGCGCAGAGTATATGAAAGGGATTCCAGACATGCACACAGGGGGACGACCGGCGACGTCCCACCCCTTAGGGGCTGTCTATACGATAATTAGGCCCCTACATAATGTCTCAACAGGACCATCCGCTTCATCACAAGATTCCCATCTACACACTCCCACCATCACCACCACCACCACCACTACCACCTTCTCTCTCTGTCTCTGTATACTGCCTCGGGTCTGGATCTAGTGTCGGCTTCATAATAATTTTCCGATCGAGAAACTTTATTTCGTGTAGATTTTTTCCCCTTCCCATCTCTCCCTCTGTCTGTCTGTCTGTCTGTCTGTCTGTCTCTCTCTCTCTCTCTCTCTCTCTCTCTCTCTCTCTCTCTCTCTCTCTCTCTCTCTCTCTCTCAGAGAAACTATCGATTTGATTACAACTTCCCACAGAATCTTCCGTGCTCCTTTTCGGTCTTGTCTGTATATCTGTCTCCGCCTGCCAGGCTGAATTCCACCTAGCGAAATCCGCTTTGACAAAAAGATAACACACATACAATGTAATGCAAACCCTGCCGAAAGCTACCAAGTCAACATGCACGTGACAACCGCTGTGCGTGCATGCCATCACCCGACCGTGACCATGCCCACCCTGTCAGAAACCAAGCACGCGCGGCAACGGATAGAGAGCGGTCGCTGTAATTAAGGTGTCAGTTCTGGCTATGAATTAGTCATCTTCTGGATGGCTTGGGAGGCCATTGTCTACTGGCAGTAGCTCCGAGCCGTGCGTCCTCCGTTGATCGCGGTTGTCGTTCCTGACGTTGATGACCTTCACCAAGGTTAGCTTTTCTACTCGCGTGATGTCGGTTTGCCTGTCTGTCTGTCTGTCAGCAGGAGACTCCTGAATCATTTTTTTAATGAAACTTGGTCCTGCTCACAGATGCTCCTCTCCATACAGTTTGGAGCAAGGGGATTTGTAGGCTCATCATCATCAGTCCATGATCTCATGAAACAGCTTGGGATTCCTGGTAAGAAGAGGACCGGAACCCTCAAGATAATGGCGCGGGTAATGGAAACAGGGTTCCACTTGGATCAGATTGAGGAGGAACCGAAGTGAACTTCATGTGGGTGAAACATCCAGCTACTCCTTGGGACGCCTGCCCATCCAGAAGGTGTGGGTTCGAATCCCGGCAATGCCAGGGAAAAAAAAGATTCTGGCAGCAGAAAGGTATCAGTGAGTTTTGACCTTGATGCTGCCTGTCCCTTTCGAATATTAGGAGTCCAGAAGGCCAAAACACTTACCTAGAGGTTTAAGGGGATAGGAGAATTCGTTTCTGAAGACTTGCTGTCAAGCTCTCACAAGAGTTTCTTCCTTATGGTCCAAGAAAGAACCCATTATATGTGGATGAGTGGTGCGCATCCGGATCAAAGGGCGGATCCAGGATCTGTTCGGCAAAATTACGCCTAAACTACCAGACCATTATAAGAAATTTTATACAGTGATGAAGAAAAAAAAAGTCCAATTTTAGCGCAGATCCGTCGGGCGGATCCGAATCAAAGGACAGATCCAGGATCCGTTTGACCTTGGCGGAGATCTGCGCTCTCCGCTGTGCCTTTTTGGTTGCTGTTGTTTCTGTTTCTGTGTCAGTGTGTCTGTTTCTGGCGCCGCCGTTGTCCTGGCTGGCATGTGTTCTCAAATTAATTTTGTTCCACTGTCTGAACATGGCCGTGCTGAAGCAGAGCCGACTTCGCTTCATTTCCTTCTGTTGTCTACTCTGAGAAGGGACAGAGGAGATAGTTGATTAGATTCCGTTAACAGTCTCTCTCTGCCTCTGTCTCTGCATCTGTCTCTCTCTCTCTCAGTCTGTCTCAGTCTCTCTGTCTCTGTCTCTCTCGCTCGCTCCCCCCCTCTCTCTCTCTCTCTTTCCCCCTCTCTCTTGCTGTCTCTGTCTCTGTCTCTGTCTGTCTCTCTTTGTCTCTTTGTCTCTCTCTCTCTGTCTCTCTCTCTCTCTCTCTCTCTCTCTCTCCTCTCTCTCTCTCTCTCTCTCTGTCTGTCAACCTTACCACTTCAGTGTACATACAAGCTGAATGAACTGCGCACAAAAAACGTCACACTACCATTCTAAATTGGTTCCAGGGCTACAGAAATGCTGTCAGTCGCGTGCCAGCAGGCAACCCCTGCGTGTATATCGGGGGACCCGTCCGGCGACATCAAAGGTCAGTGGCTGCAATGAACGTGTCCTGAAGATG
>CM031596.1:66544448-66566948 GCA_018398815.1 Conus ventricosus | reverse complement strand
TCCAAGCCGGAAACCTTGGAGCTAACCACGGTGGCTGGTGAGATTCTTCGTTTTACTGTCACCCTTTTCGCAGGCAGCCATTCACTGCCTTGAATAAACATGAACTAGTTGAAATCCGCAGCTTCAAGTGGCTACCCACTGGCATATAGGCCTACATTCGGCGCGGAAGAATCAATATAAACTATTTCTTGATCAGGTTGACAAATATGAGCTTCCTTTGCCCTTCCGGGTGGGATCAAGGTTCCATTCAACAGTACGTACGAAAGTGTTTGACGAAACAAACTTTAATTTTAAGCACTGGAAAACGTTCTGCGTGTGTAATTTTTTTTATCTCGCGTACATTATTTTGAAAGTCTACCCGTTGATATCACAGGAATGGCGAGACAGACGATTTTATTTGATAGGAACATGCCCCTTGTGCTCGGGTTCACAGTTTCCTCATCTTCTAGTGTCGGTATTCCTGATGATTCCACGTGGGAACAAAGCTCAAGTCACAGAAGAAGAAAGGCAAATGAAATTCGGCAGATTTTCCCGCAAAGCTCAGGAATGCTTATTAAAGCGTTCAAGCGTTATTTTGGGGGTGATATGGCTATACTTTGTGTTCAAAGATATCTTCAAGTCATGTGCAGATAGTTATGCAGACAAAGAAAGCAGACAAATATGCAAAGAATATATTGAATGCAAAAAAAAAGGACAGAAAATTGCGTTATCTATGAATCGTTATTGACGTCACATATGAATGACCCGTAATAAAGGCGCAAAATGATATGCAACAAAATACAATGAGATTAAGGTTACCTACGTGCCACAGGATGATCACGAGTCACCACCTTCTTCCGCCCATTTTTAATTCGCACACACACACACACACACACAGTGCATGCGTGCGTGCATGTGCGTGCGCGTGCACGCGTGCGCGCGTGTGTGTGTGTATGTGTGTGTGTGCGGGTGAAAACTTTACTCCCCAAAACACACAACCTTTAGAATACAAACTCGGCAATCCTTCGTTGCCAGTATAAAACCAACGTCACAAACGTTCATACAATCGCATTGCTCAACACCTAGTAATCAAAATCCACAAGAGTTACTCCACATTAATAATCTTTCCCCCTCATCGACAATGTACATCGCACAAAGTTGCCTTTCAAGAGGATCTTTCATGTCCTTATCAATGGCCTGAACTGCGTTAGATTCGGGTCACAACGTATCTGGTTCATAAACTCGCAACGGCCGCGCGGTTCGCGCGAGTGGCAGCGAGTCATTCGATACACACCGCGTTCAACAGGGGTGAAAAGCAAATTGAGGGGTGGGTTGGTCCTGCTTTTCATAGCCGCGATAAGCTTGTCTGGCTTTCTGTTATGACGCAGGTGAAAGGGACGAGCAGTGAAGCGCGTGGGGTCCCCCCCCCCCCCCCCCCCCCCCCCAACGGCCTGTCTCTAGAGATTCATCACGGTAGACTGTTATGCCAGAGTTTTTATGCCAGAGGAGCTCAAGTACAGTTGTTGTTGTTGTTGTTTTAATAATTCTCTTTCCCTTTCCTTCCCCTGCCCCCCCCCCCCTCTCTCTCTCTCTCTCTCTCTCTCTCTCTCTACTTCAAGCTTCCTCCTCTTGTATCTGACGTGAAATCTGGATGCTTGTCTTTGGAAGGAGGACGATAGTCTGAGATCCGCGTGGAGTATAATCAAGCACTTCTCCTTTCATTGCAACTTGGCCACTGGATCATGTAACGACCGTCCCAAGCACAAACAGGCTCCCCCTCCCCCCCCCCCCCCCCCCTCCCTCCACCCACCCCCGGCCGTCCCACCAGGCGTCTGCCTTGCGACTGTAGCGTAGAAATGCTGTAAATCTGTGGGATGAGGCGATCATTTGGACAGTCTGCACAGAGGGTGCGCAAATAACATCGTGGCGACAGTGAAGTTTGTCTCTGACAAATTCTTCCTCTCTCTGCCCTCATTCGTCTCCCCACCCCACCCCCCACCCCCCTCTTATGCCCTTTGCCTCCCTCCCTCGAGGAAAAAAAAACAAACCAAACAACATAATGAATAGAAATTAATGCACAGAGGGAAGGTGGGGGAGCTGGGGCGGTGAGGGTGAAGGCAGTAAAGGTGACACCGGGATCTAGCCGTTCTCCCATGGGACTGCCCACCCGAATGACACGCATAGAAAACGTGAGTGACGGGTATTTGACACAGAACAATCAAACACATATGAACCGCGTTCCTTGAGCCCGGTCCGGCTTGCTTTGGGCTCGGTTTATATCTCAGCACAAAAATGAGCAGTATCTCGCTACAGGTTTTTTGATTGGGCTACTGTAGGAAGAAACGTTCTCTGGCAGTTTTTGTGTGTGTGTGTGTGTGTGTGTGTGTGTGTGTGTTAATGAAGAACCATTATCAGATCTTCTAAACAAAGGTGACTTTTCACCTTTCAGAAGGAATGGAGAAAATATCTCAAATGTGCTGCCCAAACATTTCCATGTTATATTCTTCAGCTGCTGTAACCATGTCAGTTCCATCAGC
This sequence comes from Conus ventricosus, assembly GCA_018398815.1. Taxonomy (NCBI): domain Eukaryota; kingdom Metazoa; phylum Mollusca; class Gastropoda; order Neogastropoda; family Conidae; genus Conus; species Conus ventricosus. Next base: position 66,564,432 of record CM031596.1, on the reverse strand, counting down.
TGGCTAATTCGGGGCCTGTCCTAATCCTGCCCCAAAATCTGCAGAAAGAGAGAAAACGGAATGAGGTGATCTGACTCTACCAATTTGTCAGAATGAATGAAAATTGTGAACACGGCTTCTTTAGAACGATGTTTTCTTTGTTCAGAAACACTCTGTGCTGTCATTTCATATAATCTTTTTTCTTTTATTTTTAATAAGGAGAGAGAGGAAGAGGTGGAGGATAACAGTGACGTTGTTAATCATTAAATTCGATAGAATTAGACTTTTCTTTAAATGTCACGTGATCCGATAACTGGAAATCGCTGCATTTCTCCCAAAGAATCTTAATCTGATTTTGGAAAAAAAAAGAAGATTAAAGAACAAAACACACGCGTGGGCGCACACAAAAATACAGGATCAGAGATTTACTCTTTTTGTGCGCGTTCGATTATCCTTCGTTCTCAAACACATGACGTCAGCTGCTTACTTACTTAGTTCGTTGATAAACACTTTCATTATTGTTAGATAAAATCTTAGCAACGCCGGTACTGTTTAGATGCTTTGAACCGGAGTTGAACACGGCGCGGCTTTCATGTTTCCTGCGCAGCCAGTGTAATGGAACAAGTGTTCCTTTTTTTTTTTTATTTACTTCTACAGGACGGACAGTTGATGTTATTTGAATGCTCACAATTTTATAGCCATTGTATACAATTTTTCAAGCAATATACCCTCGGCCTGAAATTCCTGAAGTTATCTTTGTGCTGTTTATGTGTAATAAATGTTAAAACCTATTCAGCTCGAAAAACGCTTTTAAATAACAGAAATATGTATTTACTCCTTTTTCTGTATGACACTTTCACTTGAAAAGAAAATGAGTTAGGTATTCAGCTCTGCTATAAAACTGTGTTCATAAGCCACTCCCTGGTAGAGCTAAACAGCACCAAAACCATTTTCAGCCAGCCTTCTGTATGCTGGACACCCAATCAAAGTGATCCGATTCGTGCTGTAACAGCAGTATTTCAAAAGCCTGTCCGCATATCTTGACCTGGGGAGATTGACTCGTTTTAGCGAAATTTTTATCAAATTGTGACTGATGTTAACCAATATGTAATGCGTAACAGATACCTCCAGTTTCTACACAAACTAGTTTATTTGATGTATGCAATGGATCATACAGAAATCTTTCTGTGACAGAAATATGGACACTGTCAATTCAGCAAATGTCTTTTTCTGGGCCCAATACCTTAGCTGCACGTGTCAGAATGGTTTAAGTTTTGTGTCAGATCGCTTGCAAAACACACCTATGTCTGTTGTGTTTAGTTAATATCCTCAATGATTTCACTACTTCCGTCTCCCTTTTTTTTAAAATTCCTACACTCATCCGACAACACATAACTAAAGTTCAACATAGAAGTGAAAACTGTCCCTAACTGTTCGTATGAATCTTTTCTAAAACTTGAAAACAAAAAACAGAAAAGAATAAAAAGCTCGGTATTTGTTTTATAACAAGATCGACTGTTTATTACGGTCGATCTACTCCTTGTGCCAGACAATCAGCTTCATTCTAAAGCTCCATAACAGAATCAGACAACAAAATGTCATCAACAAATATAAGTAATTTAACTGCAGCAGAAATTGTGATTACTATGAGGCTTTCCATTCCTAGATTTCTTTTAAGTTACAAAAAAGTGAAAATGGGAAGGGGCTAAGCATACATCCTTGTTTCACACTCCTTGGACATTCACTGCGTTTGGAATAACAACATTTACCAATTACACGAGCTAAAAATAAACAAACAAACAAAGAATCTCTTGCAGATTTATATAGTTTTCAGTTCACGTCTTGTTTTTGTTTTTTCCCCTTTCTTTGTGTCTCAGTGTCTGTGCCACCACAATGGCATTGTACCCACGTCTCTCATTCTGGCTCTCAGTCCACAGCCACAGCCTGGCTTGTTCCGCCACAACCCCTGCACCGGCAAGAAATCGGTGTCAAGTCGTCATGAGGCAACCCACCAGAGAAGACACTGCACTGCTGCCGAGTCACTTAAGAGGTGTTCACTAGTATTCTGATGCAACATACACAGAGCATCATGAACTAAGCCCCCTGCTGACGAAAATAATTGCTTAAAGCAGAGCCTGTGTGAGTGGGCTCTCCCTTTGAAGGGCGCCAACATGTCCGCCCAACGACAGTCCCCATGAACACTGCCGATTATGATGACTCGACGGAATGTCACCAACGGAGCATTCGTGGAGAGGAAATTAAAACTTAAGTCACCATGACAGCAGGCCACAGAATCAGGCACTTTTTTTTTATTGATCGATTAGGATGCTGAAGTTGATGAAGTTTCTATGCTAATCTGAGACTTTATATATATAATATATATATATATATATATATATATATATATATATATATTATATATATATATTATATATTATATATATATATATATATATATATATATATATATATATATATGTGTGTGTGTGTGTGTGTGTGTCATTCATTTAACGTCTTTCCACTAATCGTGATATTAGACGAGTGTGTGTGTGTGTGTGTGTGTGTGTGTGTGTGTGTGTGTGTGTGTGTGAGGGTAATAGTAGTAGTCATGTAAATGCATATATATACCAGTTTCCGTTTACGAAAAAAGGAAGAAAGAAAAAGAAACATTCATACACTTCAAAAATTAAAGAACAAAATTTACAAGTTTTGTCATATCTCTTCAATCTTCTCAGCCGCTTCAGGCTAAGTTAAATATTACACACAACTTGTTAAGATTGTAAGCCTTGTTAATGCAGCGTCTTTCTCTCACCAGATACTTTTTCTTTTATTTCCCTTTTCTTTTTACCCATATTTATACAACCAGAGAAGCCCAGGCGTGCTGCGGAACACATTCTGAACCAGCTACGTCATCCCCAGTAACGGCTGAGCAGGCCAGAAGTGTAGCCTTTTACGTGGGGAGAATCTTCTGATCAGACTGTAAACCATTGCCAACGCTCCAAGCTATTATTTGAGATGCGTATAAACAGTTGGGATAATTGGCGCACGCGAGTGGGTGGTCATGAGGGTGCTTGAGTATGAGTTGGGGAAGAGGTTGGGGGAGAGAAGACGGAGGAGGAGGATGGAGAGAGAGAGAGAGACAGAGAGTGAGAGACAGACAGACAGACAGAGAAAGAGACAACAAGAGAGGATAGTGTGTGCAAACCCCATAAAGAATTCCTTATATGAATGGCGTTTTATTTATAATGCAGGGCCTACTGCACTTGGATGAGGTGTGGCAGGGGTCGGGGGGTGGGGGTGGGGGGTGGGGGTGGAACATGATAGGAATGATATCCTTTCTGACCTACGGCCTGTGATTACAACAGCTGTCTTGTTTGCAAGGAAGATGAGATGAACTATAAACAGAAAGAGGCCGAAACAGGGACTGGTTCAACTGTGTTCAGCTCCTCCTTTTTCATATCAGTCTGTTTAATCACATGATGTGCGTTGGGCTGCACGATTTGATTAACACTGTCCACATCCTAGTGGTGATGGTCGGTTCCTTTACCCGTGGTCCAAGCATGTTACTGAATATGTCAATCCCTTGTTAAATTAGGTCTTTCAATCCATGTCAAATTACACTATCTTTTAATCTTTTGACCCCCCCCCCCCAACCCCCAAGTGTATTGATTTTATTTAGCAGTTCAACATAAGATACTTACAGCTATTCTCTTTCCCATGAACGCACAGTTACATAAATTTGACAGGTAGCTATAAATTACATGTTCCCATAAATGGGGAGGAAATTGTTGCAAAATCCAATGAAATTTATTTAGAAATCAATAGAAAGTAAAAAAGAAAAAAGAATATGAAGTGAAATGTCAAACATGGATGCTTGTGTCAACAAAACACATGTACATTTCACACATACGCAAACCTCCCAGCTGGGAGTCCACACCACTAGCCACTACGTCATGGCGGCTGGTCTAATCACACCACTTTCTGATGTGAACTGTACACTCTCTCTCTCTCTCTCTCTCTCTCTCTCTCTCTCTCTCTCTCTCTCTCTCTCTCTCGCTTCTGTGTGTGTATTTAAAGAGTGTGAGTGTGTGTGTGTATGTGTGTAAAATAGAAATAGTAGTAGTAGTAGAAGTCGTAGTTGTAGTTGTTGTAGCAGCTACAATAAATCATGTAAATGTGTATATACTGGTTTCTGTTTATGAAAAAAGGAACAAAAGAAACCTTCATAGACTTAAAGTTCCCTGAAGATGGAGTGATGGCTGCCTTAATGGCGGGATAAAAATGGTCATACACACAAAACTTCACTGCCTGTCTATACAGGCAGTGTCCGCAGGAGTATCGGCCTGTGTACGCAGAAAGAAAGAAAAAAATACACTTAAAGAAAATAATATTTTAAAAGATGTATCATCTCTTCAATCTTCTTAGCCGCTTCAGGCTCAGCTAAATATTACACACAACTTGTTAAGGTTGTAAGCCTTGTTAATGCAGCGTTTTTCTCTCACCAGATACTTTTTTCTTTCATTTCACTTTTCTTTTTACCCATGTTTATACAACCAGAGAAGCCCAGGGGTGCTGCGGAACACATTCTGAACCAGCTACGTCATGCCCAGTAACGGTTGATCAGACTGTAAACCATTGCCACCGCTCCAAGCTATCGTTTCAGATGCGTATAAACACTTGGGATAATTGGCGCACTCGAGTGGGTGGTCGTGAAGGTGAGTGAGGATGGGTTAGGGAAAAGGTTAGTTGGAGAGAAGAAGAAGAAGAAGAAAGAGAGAGAGAGAGAGAGAGAGAGAGAGAGAGATGAGATAGTGTGTGCAAAGCCCAAAATGAAAAATTCCTTACATGAATAGAGGTTTCTTTACTATGTAGGACATAGTGGGCTTGGGGGAAGGATGACGAGGGAGTGGGTGTGGGTAGGATGGAACATAATTAGGAACTGTCACACTGTCACTTTTGCATACCCGCATTCATGACAGCATTTACTCCATACGCACACGCAATCTTTTCCAAACAACCAAAAGGCGCACTACCGAATGTTTTTCTTCTCCCCCTCTCCTTCAGGGAAAACAATTTACTAAATCATCAACCACTTGTAAACAGAGTTTACAACTGTATCTCTCTCCACACTGAGAGACAAATAAATCTGCACACATGTATCTCTCCTCACACCGAGAGAAAAAACAACCCTTCCCACATGTATCTCTCCTCACAAACCGAGAGAAAAATTTAAATTTTCACACATGGATCCTCCTCACACCGAGAGATAAAAAAACCCCTATTTCCGCTTCAAATAAAGCTAGGGCCCTTTCAATTCCTTTTATCCAAAAAAACCGAACCGGGGGAAAATACAAAACTCCCGAAAAATCCTGAGGCCCCGGGCCTCCCCCAAAAAGAAAAACCCCCCCTTTTTGCTTTTCTAAATTTCCCCCGTCCTCCTGGGGAACAATATATTTTGCCCCCCCCCTCAAATTCTCCTGTCCTGGAGTTTCCCAGTCCTCAAACCTTTTTTCTTTCCTGGAGTTTTTTCTGTCTCTTGAGAAACAAACGAGCTTCAACCCCCTCCCCGGGATTTTTGGTACCTCCCGGGGGGCTAAACTACCAGTGGGTTCCTCAAAACCATGGCCCCCCTTCAACCACCTCAGGGGGTAAAAGGGGTGAAGGGTAAAGGGGCCCGGAAGGGAAAAAGGGGGAAAAGGGGTTTGAAAAAACGAAAAAGGGTTTCCCTGAAAATAACCTTCTTAATTAAACATATAAATTTCTTTCTTTTTTTCTTTAATTTTTCCCCCCCCCTGTAGCTTTTTCCCCAACTATCAAATCGCTCCCGGGGAAATAACGGGTCAGCAAAGAGGACCACCGTCCTACAGGTTCGAGTCTCTGGGGCCATCTTTTGGGAAAAAAAACCTGCCCTTTTTTCCCCCCCCCTTCTCCCTAGTGATGAAATACCCCAGTGTTCACAACACTTGCCCCACCCCTTTCCCTTTAACCCCCCTTGTTAAACTTTTCACTCAGTGGTCACTTTCCCCAATAAACCACATTCGTTTCTTTGAATGAGTCATACTCCAATTTTTTGGGGGAGGGGGCCCCCGCTACACTAGTCAAGCCACTTTCATATTCTTCCTTTAGTTGTGGCACGGGGAAATGATTCATATAAACTAACTACATGGATGGACTTTCCATTCTTGATGTGAGGCTACGCAAATGACCCCAACCCCCCCATCCGGGGATGAAAAAATTTTTTTTCCCAAAAAAATTTTTTTAAAAAGGTTTATACAACTTCACTTAAACACATTTTTCCCCCCATGAATCCAAAATGTGTAACCATCGAACAGATTCCCCAAAATTTAAATAATCAACGTAAAAAAACAATCACCATAACCCCACCATAAATAGCAATTTTAAAAACTTCCAATCTTTCAAAAAAAAAAAAATCAAAATTTGGATCCCCCTATTCCACAAGATAAAATTTCAAAAATTACATGGTTTAAAACCCAATTTAAAGGGAAACCCAACAATTCAAAGCCCCAATTGTGTTCATACATTAAAAATTGAAGAAATTTTTCCCTTAAACTTTGCTCAAAAGCATATGTTTCAAAAAACCCTCTTTAAAATGAGAATATTTCCAAGGGGTAAATTTTTTCCTCAAAAAGCCCATGTAAACAAAAAAACCCCCTTTATTTTTAAACAATTTTTTTTCCCACGAATTTTTTAATAGTCCATTAAAAAGTCACATGTTTTCCCATTTTTTAACAGTGACAAATGAAAAAAATTTGGGTTTGGGCCCATTGCCCAATCAAAACATGTGAAATTTATAAAATTTCAAAAGGGTTATTTGCTCATCACACAACAAATAAAATTCATTTCACAAGAAAAATTTAAACAAAAATGGGACAAAAAATTAAAATTTTAAATTTTTAAATTGTTTACAAAAGAAAAAACCCAAAGAAAAATTTATTTACATCACCCATCAAGTATTTTTTTTTTGCTTGAAAAAACAAAAATTTGGGTTCACTTCAACAAGCAAATTAAGTTTAAAAATACCCATTTTGATTTAAATGGGTCAGTAGCATACAATGAAACCGTAAAAAAGTAAATCACCCCCCCCTAATCATTAAAAAAGACAAAAACGGGAATGTTTTTTCCCTTTGAAAAAACATTTTTACTTTTTTCCCCATGAATTTCCCGGGGCACGTGGAAAAACAAAAATCTCCCAAAGACTTTTTTGTGCCCCCCGGCCCACTGGTTAAAACGGAAATTGGGAATTCCTGCAATCCCAAAAGACCATTTAATAACCTGCGGGTTTTAAAGCCCCTTTAAACAAATTTCAAAACCAGTGGCCTATGGTCCTTTCCTGAACGAAACTTTCTTCCCCAGTCAAGAACCGGGCGAATTTCCTCACATGCCCTTTACAATAGCCAAAAACGTCCCCTCGAACCCTTTTTTTTTTTTTTTTGCAAATGGGGGGGGGGTATGGTCGGGTTTCCCGCACTGGTTTTTCCAGAAGGGTTAACTAAATACTATGGGGTTCAATCCATTTAACTGTACCGGGGGAAATTCTGTCAACACATCCTGAAAGTCTTTAAAAATTTCCTTTGAGCTGTTCTTTTGACTTGAAGCCCAAAATCATTCAAACAAAATCACATAAATCATGGGTTTTCCCCTTTTAACAGACAAAAGGAAGGGGTACAAAAACCTTCTGCACGGGTAGATGTTAACACCCTACTTTTGCTTTTTTCAAAACCCTTTTTGATCTGTCCCTGTACGTTAAAATTGGGACAAATTCATCACGAAAATTTGTCTGTCATGTTGACATCAGTTTTCTGAAAACGGGAAAATATCCACTAAACCCTGACGGTTAAAATGGCAACATTTTGTACTTTTCAACATATTTCTTAAAAACATGTTCACATGAAAAAACCCTTCTCAGTTTTTTGGCCAAATTTTGATCTTATAATTTACTTCAAAAAAATTTTTTTCGGACCCCCAAAAAAGGCCCCTTTTTCCACAAAACACGAAGCTTGTTATTTTCCCTCATTGAGTATTTACCCAAAAACTTTACCCCTACCCCTAAAGGGAACGTGCCTTTTGCTTTTCTGCCCTGAAAAGGGACCTTTTACACCCCCCTTTTTCCCCAACAGCTGCCCTGTTGAAAAAGCTCACATGAAATCCTTAAAAAACGTTTTTGAGTTAAATAAACGTTTTGGAAAAACAGTTTTACTTCAGGTATGTCCGTCCTTTCCCTTCCTTTGTGTCATAAATAAAAACCAAAAGGAAACCCCCCTTGGGGTTGAGTGCCCAAAAAGAAGCTCAAAGGGGTGGGGGAAATCCCAGCTTTTGGGTTGGGGCTTTTTCCCTGAAACCCAAAAACCCAAAGCCGGTATAAAAACGACCCCACCCGGGGGTTTCTTCCCTTCAACCTTTCTCCCATGGACTTTAACGTTCCATTGAAACGTTAAACCAAAGGGCCATTCAAATTGGAGAAAAGGCTGGTTGAAATGGAAGAGTTTTCCCCAACATTCTGTAAATTTCCTCATGAGATCAAAAAATGATTGCGTTCCCCCACAATTCCGAGAAAATTTTTTCTTTTGGAAACCCCCATTTGGAAAAAATTTGCAAGTAAGGCTTCACGACAGATAGGGTATCAATTTTCTTCAGTGGAATCGCTTCTGGAACCTTGTTTGCGAAATCCACCAAAGTAAAGGGATTTTCGATTTTCCCCAAAGAAGCCCAGGGGTAAAGGTCCAACAAAAATCAATACAACCTTCCCGAAATGGAACAGAAATGAGGGGCATTTTGGGGGAAAGGTGCAAAAGGGGACGCAAACCTTTTTTTAAAATGTTTTTTTGGGGCAAAGTCACATGGGGGAAATTTTTTCGTAACCCCCTTTGGAAAAACCCCCCGTCCAATAAAAAAAATCAAAAACCCCTTTTTAAAATGTTCTTTTGATTCCGCAGTAAACCCAGCAAAATTTGCATCAGGCCGGGTTTTGCATACTGTTTCTCTAAGGGGTTTTTTGGAACCCCCCAATTTGTCTTTGCCCGGGGCCAGGTACACACCGAAAGAAATGTTAGGGGGTCCTTTAGGGGTAGGGTTTGGTTTTGGGGTCCTTTTTGTAGGGTCATGACAGTCGTTTTGCACCCGAAAGAAATTGTCGTCAGCGTCTCGTCTTTTTTTTTTGCATTTCTTTAAATCATTTTGGGTAATCTGGATTTTCATCCATTTTGAGACTTTTAGCGGTTTTGTGGGCCTTTTTCCCGCTCTATGCCCTTTAAATTTTCTAAGTCTCACAAGACAAAAAAACAAACAAACCTCCAGAAACCCCCCATGTACTGTAGGGGAAAAACCGGGCCCAAATTTGCCCAAGAAACCCGCCAGCCCTGGGTTATCAATGACAAAGGGGGGTAAAAAATTTCCGGGAGTAGTACGGGTGTCGACTAAAATTTTTCCGCCAAGGGAAAACTTTAAAAATTTTGGCCCCCAAAACGACCTACATTTTTTGGACAGTTTTAAAAAAACGGCTTAAAGCACGAAAGTTTTCCCCGGAACACCCACAGGGGTGAAAACCCAAAATGTCTGAAAAACCCCGAACCCCAAATTTCCTTTTAAAAGGTTTTCCGTTTTCAAACCAACCATCCACCCAAAAAGATTGATCTGGTTCAAAACAAGGCCTTCTTCCACAATCAGTGGAGACTAATGCGGGTTTTGAACCCCCCCGGTTTTTAAAAGGGAAAATTCTTTTTCCGAATGGAACTTTTTGGGGCCCTCACCCCAAAAAAACACCCCATTGTCTTCGGCAGGGTGACTGATTTTTGGGGAACTTCTGTTCTGGCCAAAGAACGCCCCAAAAGGGCACGTGGTGGGCGTTTTTCCACGACCCCCGGGAAAGTTTGCTGAAATAACGGGGGTCTTTCCGGGGGGTGGAGTACTGGGATTGACGAAAGTCACTCGAAACCCCGGAAAGGGGCCTGTCCCTTTTCCCAGGGTAGGGATAATTTCCCTTTAGGACTCAAAAATGACCCCCGGGTTTCCTTTCCTGTAAATTCCCCCGTCCTGATTTGGGATAAAAACATGACGCTTTAGACCAAAGAGGAAAATTTCCTTTCCTTTTTCCCAGCCCCCGGGCCCTTTTTCTGGGTTAAACGATACAATTTCTGGGTTTTGGGCCCTCTGAACACCATTTTCCCCTCCTTTCCCCAAATTTTTTTTAAAAAGGGCCCGAATTTTCCCTTACGTTTTTAAAAATTTTTTTCCCCAATTTTTGGGGGGGGGGGGGGGGGGGGGGGTGGGGGGGGGGTTGGGGGGGGGGGGGGGGCAAAATTCCTTTTTCCCCAAAAAGGGAAAGGGTTGGAAAACATTTTCCCCGGGAAACCACAAGGGGAACTTTCTGGAGGGAAGATCCTCTTTCCAAAAATGATCCCAATTTAAAAAAATTTTTTTTTTTTAGGGCCCCAAACGGAAAATTGGTACAAAATTTTTTCAAGGCCGCCCCCAAACCCTTTTTTTAAAACAACGAAACGCAATTAAAAAAAAACAATGTCCACTTTTCCTTTGGGCCCCCCACAAACTTCCCTGACTTTCAATCGGAAAAGAAAAAATCAAAGTCCATTCCCGGTTTTTTTTTTTCCCCCCTCAAAAAAAAGGGGGGCAAATTTGGAAAAATGCCGCTTTTTTTGGGTTAAACAAAGGCTGCGGAAACCCCGGGCTGGGGGGAGGTTTCTTCCCTCGATGCCGGGGTTCTTTTAATTTCAGCAACCCGTTCTTTAGTTAACTTCCCAATTAAATTTTAACTTTTTCCCTTTAGTTCACTTCCCTCTGAATTTATTTTTTTTTTCAGCTTCCCTCTGTAGTTATTTGGGGTCACTTCCCTCTGAATCTTTTTTTTTTCAATTTCGGCCTTCCCCGTAATTTTTTTTTCTTCAGCTTCCCTCTGTAGTCTATTTTCCCCAGCCCTTCCCCCGCTTAACCGTCTGGGGCCCAAAACGTTTCAATTTTTTGCAAAATAGTTTTGTAAGTTTTTTTCCCCCATCAAAACCCAAGGGGTTTCCGCTTGTTTAAAAATACTATCAAAAACATCCCCTAATTTAACCGTCAGATAAAAAAAACCAAACAATCTCAAAGTATAAAAAAAATAAGGCGATATATGATAATGTTTTTGGGTTTTCAAAACCGTAATTAAGTATATACAAAAAACAGAAATTTAATTTCCCGGGGGTAAACCAAAAAACCCCTTACTTTTAAAACCGGGTAGATTTTGAAAACCAAGAATGTTTTTTTCCAAAAAAAAAAATTTTCAACGCTATCAAAATTTTGGGAATTTTTTAAATCAAAATAAGTTTTTTAAACAAAACTGTTTTTTTTTTTCCCAAAAAAAGAAATAAAAAACAATACTAAAGTTTTTCTGGAAAAAAATTCTTTTTAAAATTTTAGTTTTAAAAAGTTCTTGTTTTTTTAGTCTTTTTTTTCTTAATTTAAATTTTTAAAAAGGGAAATTTTCAAAAAAAAATGTACCGGGCCCTTTTAAAAAAAAATGAATAAAAATTTTTCAAAAAAAAACCCAAGGAACACAAACAAAATTTAAAAAAAGGGAAGAAACACAAAAACTAACCGGAAATCCCCTTAAACCCAAAAAAATGAAAATGTTTTAAAAAAACTAGATAGGGGCCTATTTAGGAAATTTTTTAAAAGGTTTTTTAAAAAGGGGGTTTAAAAGGAAATGAAAAAGGGAAAAACAAGGGCCGTAATAGGGGGGGGCAGAAAAAAAGAAAAGCAAAAGAAGCCCACAGACAGCAACCCCAGGGGTCACGTCCCCCCGGAAACGGGAGGCGGGAAAAACAAAAACCCCCGGGACAAAATTTCACCACACTAAAAAGTAATAATACAAAAAACAAAAAAATCAAATCAATAAAGCCCCATTCACAACCCCAAAAACCCAAGAAAATTTCGCACCACAAAACCCCAAAAAAAAAATTTTATCCAAAAAAAAAATAAGGAAAGTTTAATTTTTCAGGCGGAAAACACTCCACCACCTACCCTTTTTTAGCTGACGGAGGGAAAAAGTTGATTTCCCCCAAAAACCCCTGAGGGGCAAAGGGGGGAAAAACAAACTGAAACAATAGGAAAGCGAAAGAAATAAAATAAAATTTTTGGGGAAAAGGGGGAAAACCCATCGACCCCCCCAACGCCATTCCCCCCGCTAAACGCCGGAAAGAGGGTTGGGGGGGTATCCGTCCCGGGAAAGGGGACAAAAATTCTAAACCCTAGGGGAAAACCAAACGACTTCCCCAACGGCCCCGGGCCCCGCCCCCCTTGCTGCCAGGGGTTTGAGCAAGAGGAGGGGTTTAGGCTAACGGTCCCCGAGGGGGGGAAGGGTCAAAAAAAAAATCCTACCAAAAAAAAAACCCTTAAAAAAAAGGGAAAAAAGCAACCAAAAGAAATGGTTTAAACCCACCCTAACAAAAATAGAAATAAAAAAACAAAAAACAAAGCAAAAAAAAAAATTAAACACAATAAATAAATTTAAAATTTTTCTTTTTTTTTTTTTTTTTTTTTTTTTTTTTTTTTTTTTTTTTTTTCCCTTTTCCCCAAAACCCTTGAGGGCAAAAAAAAAAATCCTTTTTTTTTTTTTTCCCCAAAAAACCCTTTAGGGGACCAAAAAAAAATCTTTTTTTTTTTTTTAAAACCCCCAAAGGGGACAAATAGAAATCTTTCTTTTTTTTTTTTTTTTTTTTTCCGGGGAAACAAAATCGCAAAGGGGTTTCGGGGGGCCGGGGAAACTGGAGTGGGGTCACCACTGTCACAAATTTTCACTTTTTTCCCTACCCCCAAATTTAGACAGCATTTACCCCATACGCCACGCAAACCTTTTTTCCAAAAAAAAAAAAGGCGCACTACCGAAATGGGGGGGGGGGGTTTTTTTTTTTCTCCCCCTCTCCTTCAGGGAAAAAAAATTTACCCAAATCATCAACCATTTTAAACAGAGTTTACAAAATGTTTTTTTTTTTTCCCCTCTCCACACTGAAAACAAAATTTAAATTTTGAACACTGTATCTCCCCCTCACCCGGGGGGGGGGGGGGGGGAGAACCCAAAACAAAACTTCACACATGTACTCTCCCCCACAAACCGAAGAAAAAATCAATCTTTTTACACAAGTATTTTTCCCCCCTTCCCAAAACCGAAGATAAAAAACCTAGTTCCGCTTCTATAAAGCTATGGCCCCCACATTCCCCTTATTTTTTAAAAAAAAAAATTCCGAACTTGGGGAATACAAAATCCCCCCAAAACACTGAGGGCCTTCCCTTTCCTCAAGAAAAAGCTCCCCCCGCTTTTCTCAATTTTTTTCCCTGTCCCCCCCCTGAAAACAAATAACTGCCCCCTTTGAATTTTTTCCCTGTCCCCGGAGATACGAGTTTTTCGACTTCTCTTCCTGAGTTCTTTTGTCCCCTTTAGAAACCCACGAGCCTTTAACCCCCCCTCCCTGGAGTTGGGACCTGCTGGGGGAACCCACCAGTGTGTTTCCCCCACACCAAAGGGCCCCCCTTTCCCTTTAACCACCCCCCTCACGGGTGAAAGGTGAAGGGGAAGGCGGGAAAGGGGGAAAAGGGTTTAAGGGGTTTAAAAAAACGGAAAAAAGGTTTTGTGTAAAATAACCCTTTTTTAATTACAATAAAATTTTTTTTTTCTTTTTTAAGGGGTTTTTTTTTCCCCCCCTGTAACTTTTCCCCCAAATATCTATAGCTTCCCCCTGGTAAAAAAAACTGGGGCAGCAAAGAAAGGAACCCACCGTCCCTGACAGGTTCGAGTCTCTAGGCCATCTGCTGGGTTAAAAACTGACTCTTTCCCCCCCTTCTCCTAGTGAGTGCATACTCAGTGTTCACAACACGTGACCAGCACCTTACCTTACCACCCTTGTTAAACTATCACTCAGTGGTCACTTTTCACCCAATGACCACATTCGTTTCTTGAATGAGTCATACTCACAATTATTTTGGGGACGCCCGCTACACTAGTCAAGCCACATGAATATTCTTCCTTTAGTTGTGGCACGGGAAATGATATTCATATCACTAACTACATGTGATGGAGCGTCACATGTCTTGATGTGAGGCTACGTCACATGACAGAACTATATATCCTTTCTGACCTTCAGCATGTGATGACAACCATTGTCTTGTTTGCAAGGAAGATGAGGTGGACTAATGAACAGAAAAAGGCCAAACAGGGACTGGATCAACTGTGTTTAGCTCTCTCTCATCTCAGTCTGTTTAATCATGTAAGGTGTGCCAAGCTGCACGATTTTACGAATGCCGTCCGCGTCCCGGTGGTGGTGGGGTTGATGCCTCTAACTGTAGTAAAAGCATGTCACTGAAATTTGTCACTCCCATGTTTTTTATACTCCTCCCCCCTAGTGTATTGATTTTGTTTTAGTAGTTCAGTACAAAATACTTGTAGCTTTTCTATTTTCTACAAACGCACATTTACATAGATTTAAAATTTAGCTATAAATCACACCTTCCGATAAGTTGGGATGGAAATGTTACATAGTAACATGAAACTGTTCAGAAATAAAGAGAACAAAATTCAATGTCTGTTGCCGGCGCCTGTGTCAACAAAACGCACGTACATTTCAAACCCTCACAAGCACGTGACAATGGGTTGTGGTATGCATGTTAACCTCTTCCGCACCATGTCTCACCGCCTGCCACTGACATTAACCCACGTCTCCGTGTCACCTGTCCTCGGACAAATGACACCATTATTTATAGAGCATGAGAGAGAAAGTCGGACATAACAGGTTGAGTCCCTAAAGCCCGTGTCACACGACTCGACTTCCAAGTAACATACCTAGAAAGACACTATGCATGGAGCAAGCGAGAGGTGTCGATGGGTGGGACGGAAATATAGGGGCGAGCAATAGGTGGGGGTGAGTAAAGGAGCGAACGGGGTCGGTAGGGTGCGACAAAAAAGGGGGTAAGATGTTGGGGTAATTTGGGGAAGATCGAAATATTGAGTTTGTACTGCGACAAAACCAACCGAAACGAACGGTGCTCATGATTTATTTCACACACACACACACCACACACACACACACACACACGTGCGCGCGCACTTACTCACTCACAACACACACACACACACACACACACACACACACACCATGTGCCATGGCAGGTGTATTGCCCCCAGACCTACATCAACAGGAGCTCGAACAGTGACATCCGAAAAAAGCACACGACATGGTGCTTTCATGTTTTTGCTTAATAGTAATAATAATAATAATTACTACTACTACAATAGATAGATAGACATAGGTATAGATATAGCGCATTTGTAATAGAAAAACTCATCATTGCACTTTCATGCAATAATCCACACTTTCATTTATTCACAAGTGATAAGTAACTTACTGTAGTATACTCTGCATGATGGGAACAGTTTTGTCTAAAATGCTTGATGGAGAAGGCAAGTTTTTGGATAAGTTTTTGTAGCAGGTAAGGTGGCAGTCTTTGTAAAGTGGGAGTCAGTGAGTTCCAGACAGCTGTGGCGCGCCAAAACTTAAGGGAGGTTCACCAAACGATTATAGAATTCGCCTCGCGATGTTTAGGGATTTCTGTCTGGGAGACTGGAGAGGGCATGATGATTAGTATGCACAGTGAGTAGGAGGACAGACAGCTAGAGGGTTGCCAACAAAGAAACGGAAGGCAAAAATGGCCATTTTGCCTTGATGACGAACATTTTTTACAGTCAGTGAAGGTCCTTCAGCAGTGTTATATGAGATCTAGTTTTCTGTTGTTTAGGAAAAGACGAATGGTGCTGTTTGAATTCGCCAGAGCCAAAAACTTGTTCTGCAGGCCTACTATACGTGCTGACTTACAGTAAATCGAGCTAAGGAGTACTTTTGAACTGAAAAGTCTTGCTTCATGCATCAACTGAAAGATATTTACAAACTCAGGCAAGACGGCAAAGCTGCTAAAACGGGTAGGTTCACTAGTCCGAGGGTTCACTAGTCCGAGGGTTCAATGGTCCGAGGGTTTACTAGTCCGAGGGTAGGGTATCTAACCCTAACCCTAACCCTAACACTAACCCTCGGACTAGTGAACTCTCGGACATACCCTAACCCTAACCCTCGGACTAGTGAACCCTCGGACTAATGAACCCTCGGACTAGTGGGACGTTCCCGCCAAAACACACGCGTGACAACCACTGCTGATCGCACCGAAAGTGACTGGTCATTTTCACTCCCTGATATTTGATGGTGGTTTATAACTGATGTCATAGCCACCAAAGTTCATCACTGCCTGCTTGACTGGTGAGAGTGCCAGCAAGCATCATTTATGTTTGTCAGTATCTAGCTTGAGCTTATTGCTGTTTATGTAGGAGAGAAACATCATTCACGCATAGTTCAATACTAGGCAGAACATCATAAATTTATCAGTTTGTGCTCTTTAGACAAGTCAGTGTAATCTGAATATTTGTAGGTAAAAGTACACAACTGGCGCAGAAATAATGTCAGACAAGTGTTTGAGAGTAAAGCATGAACAAAACAGGTGCTAACACAGTGCAGAGGAACACCGTGTGTACGGGGATTAGGCAGACGTGCAGGCCATCGATGGCAACGACTGAGAACGATCAGTAACATATGCTTCAAAAACCAGTCGAGAATGCCAACATTGACTTTCAACCCCTTCAGGAGGACGGAATGACCAGCTTGTCGAATGCTACACTGATGTCAAGGCGAGCAATTATGGTGATAAATCTCTCATCTGTCTTCGTCAGATGAATTTCCAGGACACTTACCAGGTTCTCTCTGCACTGTGATCGTTCCGAAAAGCAACACTGAATTGATTTCAAAAAGGCAAAAAGTGCGTGACAAATGTTATTTCAAACATTTGAAGATGATGTGACAAATGTTATTTCAAACATTTGAAGATGATCCTTTCAATTACTTTTGATTTGAAAGGTAGGTTTGACACAGGTCTGAATCTTTTTACAACTAATTATGATAAAGGCAGTGGTTTTTTTCCCCCAGCAGTGGAATGAAATAGCTAATGTTTTGAACTGAGGGAGAACTTTACCTTCTGAATGAAATTTAATGATGGTACAGTAATTAGCGGAACAAGTTATCTGAATAACGGCTACCGGATTTAGAAAGGTCACTCAGCTGGGCAATAAGCACTTACTTGGAGCTTCGACAGACCTCCGTCCGTCTTCGTCAGCGGTGCTGTTGCTACTGAGCGAAGTGGAGTTCAGTGCACACGACCAGGGGTTTCTGAATATATAGTTTTGTAATGGTCTAAAACGTATCTTTTGGGTTGGGCCCGGGAAATGAGTGATAGAATTCTTTTTACTCTGTGGGTGGTTCAAAACAAGAAAGAACAATTCCACAAAACGGAGTAAAGGTTAGAAATTCACGTAGGCTAGTGTCTTCAAATTGTGTATGCGTCGGTCTGTCCAGAGAAAAAGTCACATAAAAGCAGTAGAATATCCGAAGAGAGAAAGTTGCTGAAAAAGAAAATACCTTACTTTTTACCTCGCAAACTTTTTAGACAGAAAAAGACAGTTTCAATAGAAAAATGACGGAATTCAGTCCGTCAATGAAGTGCGTCTCCTTTCAGCCTCAACACGACCCGATAAGTCACCCTGTCCTGGCTTAGCCTAGATCTGCCCGGGACGTGAGGTGAGTCTGCTCACCCCCGTTCGGCACGCCTGCGTTGATTTAAAGCTTCGTCAGCTTATCAGACATCCAGAAGCTGAAGGACAATCTCGCGCGTGCCTGGCCCACCAAAAGAATGTGGCCATCAAGGATCTACCGGAGCCCGCCATTGTAGACATCAACAAAGTCCAAAAAGACCAATTCAAAACATCATTTTTCATATCCCTACAACGTTTCCAAGGGACATGTCCGCAGCCCTGGATTCCTGGTGGTTACCAAATCGATGGTGGGTCGTGTGTGACCTACTCTTGGCTGAAATAAAATTTGGAGTTTTTCTGCGCGTTTTACCACCGGACAAACGTGCCCTGGACGGGCGAAAACTTTTGTAAACAGTCAGTTTGCCAGTGAACACACTGCTTCCTGATGCACGACAACCCCTTTCGCTTCAAAATCAGATACAGACAAGACCTAAAAGGTCTGCTCGAAATCTTTTCTGTGTAAAAGTGTCGTTTCTGAATGATTGATCCCAAGACCACATGACCTGAGGGAACGCAAGATAGAAAGCCTTAAAAAAGGCAAGGACAAAGCGGCAGCTGCGTCTTGCTGAGGACCGATTTGTTTCATCATCCGCCGTGTAGTGCCAAACGATCGAACTGGCGTGAGTCGAGGGTTTTATATCACCGTGTGACGTACCTACAGCTTAACAGCTGGTAAATTCTAAAAGCGTCCTTCAGCGGGAGACATTGTCGTGTGACACAGGCATTAAGACTTGGTGGGACCGCGAAGTGTCAGTCCCCAGAAATGAGCAAAACAGTTAGTCTGTCTCCCCTCCCCTAACACCCCTCCCACATCCCATAAAACATAAAACACCACCATCCGCACCCACTTATAAAATTCTTCTCCCTCCTTTCTTGTAATGTCTTTCACACGATTGGGCATTCACAAAATTCTCGTGTCACTGGGTTTTTTCAAACGCAAAAACCCCAGGTCATGTTGTTTGGTTGGTTGGTGGTTGTTGTTTTTTTAGACATGGGCCTCACTGTGATTTTTTAACGCATGTAAATAACAATATGATCAACTGATCACATTTTCAATGATTTTCGCTGTTTGTTGTCTTTTTAAAGAGTGACAAAGTCATTTTGCTTTTTTGTTTTTGTTTTGTAAATAAGCATCATATTTTCGTTTTTAAGTATTTCGATCTGTGTTGGCTTTTCTTAGCCTCTCCAACCCTGACGGGTCTCCGTAACAGGCTGGGCTGTAGAAACCTCACTGACCTGACTCATAGCCTCCCTAAACGTTTTGTGAGGGAAACTATTGTGACTCGAATTTTATTCTGCCTGGCTCTGAAGCAAAGCAGTTCTAAAAAACACCAGACACCCAAGCTAGACGAAATCCCCGTCATGACTGTCGGTGTTCGGTGAAGACAAGCACAAAATCCGCCAACCCCAGAGGCCGCAGTAAAGGAAGGAAGGAAGTTCAAAATCGGACCTGTGTACGTTTGAAATAACAACATTAAAACCAGTCGATTTCTGACATTATAAGAGCACTTTCAAAAAACTTTTATCACGCTCCAAGTTCTCAGTCAGATGAGAAAAACCCAAAATTGATATCTTGAGAGAAAGAAATCCCATCACATTGAAACATTTGGGATTAACGTCCTTTAGGACGTTGCAGGGAAATTCCTGTGCTCCTTGTATAAATACCCAAATCCCAAAACCTGTTCGATGCAGAATGGTTTGATACTGAAGGCGCACTCTGTGCATGGAGATTCATCACTTTTAAAGGTGACGATGTTGAAGAAAGCTGTGACCAGTTTTCTGTTCAACCTGTACAACACCAGACGTGGCGGTTCCCAGACATGGAAGGAGAAATTCCCTTTACAAATGGAAAGATCTGAAAGAGGTCGTCAGTTTGTGTGTTTCCATTCCTCTTGCCAGATGTCTTTTAAACCCGGCTTTAGCCTTTCGGGAAACTGATCAAGCAGGAAATGGCTTTGGAAAAAAAGATTTGAAGTTCGATGGATCGTGAAAAGTCGATTAAACCAGCATAATCCGCCCCTGACATCGGGGTTCTGATGCTTAATGACTGGTATTTAAAAGCTTAAAGCTATCCGTGATGTTTAACGCTAGCTGGCAACACACGGCGTGTCATGTGAGGTATGCATTGACTTGAAATTTATCAACATAAGAACGATAGATTACACTGTATTCGTAATCCGGACTTAATAAATTTGCAACAGAATCATTATGTAGGGATGTCTAGTACTGCACAAATTCGCCAACAATGACCGTGAATATAGATCGTTTGAAAAGAAACAAAATGTAACATAAAGTGACTCGCCCACTTGAGAAAAG
>CM031596.1:66529941-66543448 GCA_018398815.1 Conus ventricosus | reverse complement strand
CATATAAATCAACACCTTCCGATAAGTTGATGAAATTACATAGTAACATGAAACTGTTCAGAAATAAAGAGAACAAAATTCAATGTCTGTTGCCGGCGCCTGTGTCAACAAAACGCACGTACATTTCAACCCTCACAAGCACGTGACAATGGTTGTGGTATGCATGTTAACCTCTTCCGCACCATGTCTCACCGCCTGCCACTGACATTAACCCACGTCTCCGTGTCACCTGTCCTCGGACAAATGACACCATTATTTATAGAGCATGAGAGAGAAAGTCGGACATAACAGGTTGAGTCCCTAAAGCCCGTGTCACACGACTCGACTTCCAAGTAACATACCTAGAAAGACACTATGCATGGAGCAAGCGAGAGGTGTCGATGGGTGGGACGGAAATTAGGGGCGAGCATAGGTGGGGGTGAGTAAAGGAGCGAACGGGGTCGGTAGGGTGCGACAAAAAAGGGGGTAAGATGTTGGGGTAATTTGGGGAAGATCGAAATATTGAGTTTGTACTGCGACAAAACCAACCGAAACGAACGGTGCTCATGATTTATTTCACACACACACACACACACACACACACACACACACGTGCGCGCGCACTTACTCACTCACACACACACACACACACACACACACCACACACACACCATGTGCCATGTGCAGGTGTATTGCCCCCAGACCTACATCAGACAGGAGCTCGGAACAGTGACATCCGAAAAAAGCACACGACATGGTGCTTTTCATGTTTTTTGCTTAATAGTAATAATAATAATAATTACTACTACTACTAATAGATAGATAGACATAGGTATAGATATAGCGCATTTGTAATAGAAAAACTCATCATTGCACTTTCATGCAATAATCCACACTTTCATTTATTCACAAGTGATAAGTAACTTACTGTAGTACTCTGCATGATGGGAACAGTTTTGTCTAAAATGCTTGATGGAGAAGGCAAGTTTTTGGATAAGTTTTTGTAGCAGGTAAGGTGGGCAGTCTTTGTAAAGTGGGAGTCAGTGAGTTCCAGACAGCTGTGGCGCCAAAACTTAAGGGAGGTTCACCAAACGATTATAGAATTCGCCTCGCGATGTTTAGGGATTTCTGTCTGGGAGACTGGAGAGGGCATGATGATTAGTATGCACAGTGAGTAGAGGACAGACAGCTAGAGGGTTGCCATCAAAGAAACGGAAGGCAAAAATGGCCATTTTGCCTTGATGACGAACATTTTTTACAGTCAGTGAAGGTCCTTCAGCAGTGTTATATGAGATCTAGTTTTCTGTTGTTTAGGAAAAGACGAATGGGTGCTGTTTTGAATTCGCCAGAGCCAAAAACTTTGTTCTGCAGGCCTACTATACGTGCTGACTTACAGTAATCGAGCTAAGGAGTACTTTTTGAACTGAAAAGTCTTGCTTCATGCATCAACTGAAAGATATTTACAAACTCAGGCAAGACGGCAAAGCTGCTAAAACGGGTAGGGTTCACTAGTCCGAGGGTTCACTAGTCCGAGGGTTCAATGGTCCGAGGGTTTACTAGTCCGAGGGTAGGGTTCTAACCCTAACCCTAACCCTAACACTAACCCTCGGACTAGTGAACTCTCGGACTACCCTAACCCTAACCCTCGGACTAGTGAACCCTCGGACTAATGAACCCTCGGACTAGTGGGACGTTCCCGCCAAAACAACGCGTGACAACCACTGCTGATCGCACCGAAAGTGACTGGTCATTTTCACTCCCTGATATTTGATGGTGGGTTTATAACTGATGTCATAGCCACCAAAGTTCACTGCCTGCTTGACTGGTGAGAGTGCCAGCAAGCATCATTTATGTTTTGTCAGTATCTAGCTTGAGCTTATTGCTGTTTATGTAGGAGAGAACATCATTCACGCATAGTTCAATACTAGGCAGAACATCATAAATTTATCAGTTTGTGCTCTTTTAGACAAGTCAGTGTAATCTGAATATTTGTAGGTAAAAGTCACAACTGTGCGCAGAAATAATGTCAGACAAGTGTTGAGAGTAAAGCATGAACAAAACAGGTGCTAACACAGTGCATGAGGAACACCGTGTGTACGGGGATTTAGGCAGACGTGCAGCCATCGATGGCAACGACTGAGAACGATCAGTAACATATGCTTCAAAAACCAGTCGAGAATGCCAACATTGACTTTCAACCCCTTCAGGAGGACGGAATGATCCAGCTTGTCGAATGCTACACTGATGTCAAGGCGAGCAATTATGGTGATAAATCTCTCATCTGTCTTCGTCAGATGAATTTCCAGGACACTTACCAGGTTCTCTCTGCACTGTGATCGTTCCGAAAAGCACACTGATTGATTTCAAAAAGGCAAAAAGTGCGTGACAAATGTTATTTCAAACATTTGAAGATGATGTGACAAATGTTATTTCAAACATTTGAAGATGATCCTTTCAATTACTTTGATTTGAATGGTAGGTTTGACACAGGTCTGAATCTTTTTACAACTAATTATGATAAAGGCAGTGGGTTTTTTTCCCCCAGCAGTGGAATGAAATAGCTAATGTTTGAACTGAGGGAGAACTTTACCTTCTGAATGAAATTTATTGATGGTATCAGTAATTAGCGGAACAAGTTTCTGAATAACGGCTACCGGATTTAGAAAGGTCACTCAGCTGGGCAATAAGCACTTACTTGGAGCTTTCGACAGACCTCCGTCCGTCTTCGTCAGCGGTGCTGTTGCTACTGAGCGAAGTGGAGTTCAGTGCACACGACCACGGGTTTCTGAATATATAGTTTTGTAAGTGGTCTAAAACGTATCTTTTGGTTGGCCGGAAATGAGTGATAGAATTCGTTACTCTGTGGGTGGTTCAAAACAAGAAAGAACAATTCCACTATACGGAGTAAAGGTTAGAAATTCACGTAGGCTAGTGTCTTCAAGATTGTGTATGCGTCGGATCTGTCCAGAGAAAAAGTCACATAAAAGCAGTAGAATATCCGAATGAGAGAAGTTTGCTGAAAAAGAAAATACCTTACTTTTTTACCTCGCAAATCTTTTAGACAGAAAAAGACAGTTTCAATAGAAAAATGACGGAATTCAGTCCGTCAATGAAGTGCTGTCTCCTTTCAGCCTCAACACAGACCCGATAAGTCACCCTGTCCTGGCTTAGCCTAGATCTGCCCGTGGACTGTGAGGTGAGTCTGCTCACCCCGTTCGGCACGCCTGCGTTGATTTAAAGCTTCGTCAGCTTATCAGACATCCAGAGAGCTGAAGGACAATCTCGCGCGTGCCTGGTCACCAAAAGAATGTGGCCATCAAGGATCTACCGGAGCCCGCCATTGTAGACATCAACAAAGTCCAGAAGACCAAGTTCAAAACATCATTTTTCATGATCTCTACAACGTTTCCAACGGACATGTCCGCAGCCCTGGAGTTCCTGGTGGTTACCAAATCGATGGTGGGTCGTGTGTGACCTACTCTTGGCTGAAATAAAATTTGGAGTTTTTCTGCGCGTTTTACCACCGGACGACGTGCCCTGGACTGGCGAAAACTTTTGTGAAACAGGTCAGTTTGCCAGTGAACAGCACTGCTTCCTGATGCACGACAACGCCTCGCTTCAAAATCAGATAGCAGACAAGACCTAAATAGGTCTGCTTCGAAATCTTTTCTGTGTATAAGTGTCGTTTCTGAATGATTGATCCCAAGACCACATGACCTGATGGACGCAAGATAGAAGCCTTGAAAAGGCAAGGACAAAGCGGCAGCTGCGTCTTGCTGAGGACCGATTTGTTCATCAGTCCGCCGTGTAGTGCCACGGATCGAACTTGGCGTGAGTCGAGGGTTTTATATCACCGTGTGACGTACCTACAGCTTAACAGCTGTAAATTCTAAAAGCGTCCTTCAGCGGGAGACATTGTCGTGTGACACAGGCTTTAAGACTTGGTGGGACCGCGAAGTGTCAGTCACAGAAATGAGCAAAACAGTTAGTCGTGTCTCCCCTCCCCTAACACCCCTCCCACATCCCTATACACATAAACACCACCATCCGCACCCACTTTATATTCTTCTCCCTCCTTTCTTGTAATGTCTTTCACACGATTTGGGCATTCACAAAATTCTCGTGTCACTGGGTTTATTCAAACGCAAAACCGCAGGTCATGTTGTTTGGTTGGTTGGCTGGTTGTTGTTTTTTTTAGACATGGGCCTCACTGGATTTTTTTAACGCATGTAATATAACTAATATGATCAACTGATCACATTTTCAATGATTTCGCTGTTTGTTGTCTTTTTAAAGAGTGACAAAGTCATTTTGCTTTTTTTGTTTTTTGTTTTGTAAATATGCATCATATTTTCGTTGTTTTAAGTATTTCGATCTGTGTTGGGCTTTTCTTAGCCTCTCCAACCCTGACGTGGTCTCCGTAACAGGCTGGGCTGTAGAAACCTCACGTGACCTGACTCATAGCCTCCCTAACGTTTTGTGAGGGAAACTATTGTGACTCGAATTTGATTCTGCCTGGGCTCTGAAGCAAAGCAGTTTCTACAAAACACCAGACACCCAAGCTAGACGAAGATCCCCGTCATGACTGTCGGTGTTCGGTGAAGACAAGTCACATCCTGCCAACCCCAGAGGCCGCAGTATGGATGGAAGGAAGTTCAAAATCGGACCTGTGTACGTTTGAAATAACAACATTAAAACCAGTCGATTGCTGACATTATAAGAGCACTTTCAAACAACTTTTATCACGCTCCAAGTCTCAGTCAGATGAGAAAAACAATATTGATATCTTGAGAGAAAAGAAAATCCCATCACATTGAAACATTTGGGATTAACGTCTTCAGGACGTTTGCAGGAAGATTCCTGTGCTCCTTGTATAAATACCCATATCCCAAAACCTGTTTCGATGCAGAATGGTTTTGATACTGAAGGCGCACTCTGTGCATGGAGATTCATCACTTTTAAAGGGTGACGATGTTGAAGAAAGCTGTGACCAGTTTCTGTTCAACCTGTACAACACCAGACGTGCGGTTCCCAGACATGGAAGGAGAAATTCCTTCACAAATGGAAAGATCTGAAAGAGGTCGTCAGTTTGTGTGTTCCATTCCTCTTGCCAGATGTCTTTAAACCTGGCTTTAGCCTTTCGGAATCTGATCAGAGCAGGAAATGGCTTGGAAAAAAAGATTTGATGTTCGATGGATCGTGAAAAGTCGATTATACCAGCATAATCCGCCCCTGACATCGGAGTTCTGATGCTTAAGTGACTGGGTAGTAACAGCTTACAGCTATCCGTGATGTTTAACGTGCTAGCTGGCACACACGGCGTGTCATGTGAGGTATGCATTGACTTGATTCATCAACATAAGATCGATAGATGTACACTGTATTCGTAATCCGGACTTAATAATTAGCAGACAGAATCATTATGTAGGGATGTGCTAGTACTGCACAAATTCGCCAACAATGACCGTGAATATAGATCGTTTGAATGAAACAAAATGTAACATAAAGTGACTCGCACTTGAGGTCGATTTGTGGAAAGAAATAAACGATCGAGCGGCAGCCTTTGAACGCACATGATACTATTTGATTACAGGTAAAGAGGAACGCCAGTTTCTTAACCATTGCGAAACAGTAACAGTACAGCGCAGTACAGAACAGTACACTCAGATGCGATGCCATACGATGAACAACATTTCAATGGATTAATGGAAATACACAGCATGTACGATACCCCTGGCACCCTAGCCTATCCAAAAGCATCCAGAACATTCCCCCCCCCCTCCCCCCCCCCCCCCCCCCCCCCCCCCCCCTGCATTGTGTTGTGATTTCCATGGCACGTTCAGTTCGTCAAATTTTGTCTTCGAACATTTTAAGGGTTTAGCTGAATCATCACTGTCTCCATAAGTCTTTTTATTTTCAAGTGAAGCCTTCACATCTTCTCTGATTCAACGATCCTAGCCACTCGGAGATTTGGCATTTTTGCAGTCCGCGCGCGCGCGCACACACACACACACACACACACACACACACACACACACACACACACACACACAACCAACTGGTGTGAAGCGTGTGTTATTCCCCATCCTCCTGAGCGAGTTGAGAGAGAGAGAGAGAGAGAGAGAGAGAGAGAGAGAGAGAGAGAGAGAGAGAGAGAGAGAGAGAGAGAGAGCGTGTGCACACGCGTGTGTGTGTGTGTATCTGTGTGTATCTTATCTGCATGTGTGTGTGTATGTGTCCGACGAACATAATGAATATTGATCTCACACAGCGTGGCATAGTCATCAAAAGGGTAATTAAGACAATATGATAAGTGAACCCATCGCAGAGCAGGGAGGTGGCACGCACGTGCCTCTTTGAGTATGCCTCGTGCGTAGGGACACTAATGGAACGGTCTGGACTAGGAGGGGCACGCGCCAGGCATAAGAGGAGAGAGAGAGAGGGAGACGGATGGGGGATGAGGGGCGGGAGGGAGCGGAGCGGAGGTGGAGAGATACGGAGCAGAAATTCATAAATATTTGATTGTTGCCGTAATTAAATTCCCTGCCCCGAGAGTAGAGATGCAGAGGTGCTGATTGGAATGAGTTTCCTGTGGCGCTCTGAAGTGGGGGCCACTCACGACTCGTCTTCCAGGATCGCTGTCTCTGCTTCTGTTCCATTCCAGACTGACATTGTAACTCGATTTTCATTTGGCTTCCAAGACATTTCAGCGGGTGGGTGGTTGGGTCGATGGTAGGTGGTTACTTGTTTGAGGAAGGTGGGGTATAATAGATTATATCGGGTTAAGGCTGGGGCAGTTGGACACTGTTTTTATGCACATGCATAGTTACACAGACACGCACATCCACAATGACACAAACACACAGATACACCCGCTCGCTCACACTGACAAGGCTTTTCTATACTTTTATTTGCATTCAAATTTAAAGGCCTTAAAAGTGATATGACAGACAGAATACCATCCCAGGAATGTTGGTTGTAGGGGGACCTACGTAACACTCCACTGATACAAATCGCGAACATCCCCAAGGACAGTGAAACTGACAGTTTTTCATGTTAGGCGTCAACAGGATTCGAACTCACAACGTC
Organism: Conus ventricosus; assembly: GCA_018398815.1. Taxonomy (NCBI): domain Eukaryota; kingdom Metazoa; phylum Mollusca; class Gastropoda; order Neogastropoda; family Conidae; genus Conus; species Conus ventricosus. The sequence continues at coordinate 66,536,380 of CM031596.1, read as the reverse complement.
TGACTGCGAACTGAATGCTCTACCACTGAGTCAACCCCTTTTCCAACATCGTTGCCTCTCTCATTACATATGGACACCTTTTTTTTTCAACTCGCGAACATTACTTTAAAATATTCGTGCATAAAATCTTAGATGAAAAATATTCCTTTCTTTCGGAACACACACACACACACACACACACACACACACACACCACACACACACACACACAATTCAATTCAGTACAGTTCAGTGCAGTTCACGTCATATATAGCCCTACCGACCGTGGCGGGGCGATAGGGTAGGGGTGGTGGAAAGGGTTTGAGAGGGGGTGGGAGGAGGGGGGTATCAGAGGTGTCACTTTGTCAAAGTCAGTTCTCTATAATTATACTGTGTAAAAATTCAGGAAGGAGAAAGCGGGAGGGCTAGATTTTTTTTTTAAACTCGCGAGCAATGGTTTAAAATATTTCGTGATAAAATCTTAAATTAAATAAATAGAAAACAACGCGTGCACGCACGCACGCCCCCCCCCCCCCCCCCCCCCCACCCCCCCCACACACACATAGAGTGAGAGGGAGAATGAATAAATGAATAAATGAATCAAAGAATGAATGAATTTTTTATGCAAGAAGGCCATGGCCTCTTCTGAAGGCCTCTTCTGAATACTATAAACATAAGAAGCACACATATCTACAAAGGTAGTATATGGAAACCAAACGCAAATGTCAATAGTAGGCACACATTGACAAATGTACATAGTAGTCTCATATCATCAGTGTGATTATTTTTTATATTTTCAACAAACAGCAATAGTTCACCGCTTAAGAACTACGCAAAATCCAAACAAGAGTTCTTCATCATTATTTCGTTTTGAATTGCCATAAGCACACAGAAGTATAAAATGACTATGGATTCTTGTAGAATTTTCGAAGTAGATATTGAGAGAGAGAGAGAGAGAGAGAGAGAGAGAGAGAGAGAGAGAGCAATACGTGCAAAAAATCAAATATGTACACACACCTACACCTGTCCTGCGCACACATCTCTCGGTCTCCGCGAATTGTCTCCCATGCCTCCCCCACCCTCCCTGCGCCTCAGTCATGCCCCAGGCGGTACCTGGACAAGCACACAGCCAGTGTTGACACAGGTTTGAACAAACAGCTGCGAGTGGTTCAGGTCTGCGCCACACTGAGGGGCCCCGGGGCCATGAAACCCCTGTCTTGTGTGTCAGGGTGTCATCTCAAAGACAACAGGTTCCTTCGCCCCATAAATCCTCGGGCCTGTGATAAGAAGGGGGAAGGGTATGTGGTCACAATGCACCGGAAAGGTACCCCCCACAGCCAATATAGGACTAGGGGCAATTTCACAAGAATATGAGGGGGGGGGGGGGGGGGGGGGGGGGGGATGGGGTATGTTGTTCTTGGTATGTTTGTTGTTGTTGTTTTTTCAAACCGACAGGCCGCCGTCGTACATTGGTTAGCATCTCGGATTTCCGGTTTGAAGGACGTGGGTTCGATTCCCATCAGAGCCATTAATTCATTTGTGGAGTTTGTCATTGCCAGCCGGCTCCTACCCAGTGTTGAGTTTGCTACGGGCTTAGTTACGAAGATGGAATCATACAGTTATGAATTTATTCACATAATGAATGAATCTCTGAGAATGTTGCTCACAGTACCTGACCAACACTGCAGGTGTCGGTATCTCCCGGGCCTGGTCGACGCTGGGATGTATTATGAAAGGAAACGTAAGAGTTTAGCCCTGTCGTGCAGTCTCTGGTCCAAGTGGAACTCCATATCATTATCTTCATCATCCTCATCCCCAGCGATCATCATTTACAGCAACAACAACAACAAAAATCTCGAATTCTGTAGCCCTTCATGCTCTGCTCTCATAGTGACCTCAGTTTCGATTTCTTCTCCACGTTTGTGTCCCTGGTGAGTTGGCGTCGAGGTCGCCGTACGGGCAAGTTCATGGGGACTGTCGTTGGACGGACGTGGTGGCGACCTCCGAAGGGGAACGCTCACTCACGCCGGCTCCGTGACCAAGCAAATGTTGTTGTCAGCATCGAGCTCAGTAGTGGTGTCCTGCGTTTGCTGGATCAGAACAGACACCACTAAATAAATACCACTGAAGTAAATCGGCAGCAATGCAGTGTCTCCTCTGGTGGGTTTGCCTTGCGACGACTTGACGTAGACTGGTCCCTGAGGAGGGACAGCATCGCAGTATGGTTGTAGACGGGGTCTTGGAACGAAGGCTTGAGGGTGATCTCAGTGAAGTAGCAAAGAAAAAGAAATAGCAAAAATCATTCAACACACACATACATAAATGAGTAGATATGAATATTGAATAACTTAATCACGCCTTCAGGAGTTACTAGAGTAGTCTGGCAACCCCTGTGGACGTAATAAAGGACAGGGTAGCTTTAAAATGAAAAAAAATACATGTCAGAATATTGACATAATTATTATCTACAGACGCTTGACAAACATGCGCACACCATCAATGTCCTAAAACACATTCTACGTCCAATATATTTTCGGGTCCAGTCCATTGTGAGCTGTATGTAGCTCGGTGGTCCATTTGACAAGGAACTTTCAGACGAATAGGAGAAAAAAAGGATGTGTATATATATATATATATAGAGAGAGAGAGAGAGAGAGAGAGAAAGCCGAACAATTAAGTAGTGGGGGAAAACAAGTGCAGGTTAACAATTCTTCAGTCGTTATAATAATGACTTGGCAAAGATTTGAACTTTAAAAAAAAAAAAAATTGAAGATGAGGAAAACGGGTGGAACATATTATAAATATGAGAAGCCCTTCACTAGCTGCCTGAGGGAATCAGCGTAATCCCTCTTGAAAGCACATTTATTTATATTGCCTGCTCCTAGGCCTTTCGTCCGCTGGATCGGACTGATCAGGCAGACACGGCTGATTGTGTCAGTGCTCTTGGTGTCAAATAGAGACACACCACAGTCCATAATTCTGTGGTGTTCTCACCACCAAGGGTTCAAAAAAGAATCCAACAGCACCCTCAAAGCAGCCAGCGAAGGGTAGTAAATGGAACAAAACACAAGTGTGGAGATGAAAAACGTTGCTGAAAAACTAAAAACATTATTCAAACAATATAAAATATAGGGGACAATCTTTGAGCCTATGCTTGAGGATCCATTCAAGGATGCAAGGGAGATAAAAAGATATGGAACAGTCTGAGTGGTCAGCTCTGCTGTTCAATAACCCAAGCATTGTGAGTGGCTAAGAATTGTACAGAACAACCTTTACTTGGATCTCCTAAGAGATGCAATCTCCCACTGATTGACCAAACAAGTGACTTTACCCTTGTAATATTTTCAATTTCAGTACAAACTGAATCTTGTCTATAACCTGGACACAGGGATACTCATGGACAAAAGTCTACCGTGCTGCTTACTCTTGTATTAATTCATAAAGTTCATCTGTTTTTAGACAATTTCCGTATTGTTCGTTTTCTTAAGGTGGTCTGGGAGTGAGACGAAGAGAGATACGCGGGGAATTAATTGCCCGGGGACACTGAGATGCCAACATGTTGATAACACTTATGTAAGCATGTTCTCAAATTCATTCTGTCTGTCTGTCTCTCTCTCTGTGTCTCTGTCTCTCTCTGTCTCTCTCTGTCTCTCTCTCTCTCTCTCTCTCTCTCTGACACACACACACACAAAGAGAGAGAGAGACACGTGGGGAATAACCTGGGGGCGCAGAGATGCTGGCATGTAGATTACACACTTTCGTAAGATTGTTCTCTCTCTCTCTCTCTCTCTCTCTCTCTCCTCTCTCTCTCTCTCTCTCTCTCACACACACACACACACACACACACACACACACACACACACACACACACATACACACACACACACACACCCAAGGACAGAGACAGACAGGCAAACAGACAGAGAGAGAGAGAGAGAGAGAGGAGAGAGAGAGAGAGAGAGAGAGAGGGAGAGACGTTGTCCAGGGACCTTTTCTTGACGGGACAGATTAATCTTGAGGAACACACATCATGACGTGTAGAAATATCGCAGCAAGTTCACCTTTCACCCTTCCTACCATAAATATTATCATCTATGACGATCGCTTTGGAGGTGTCTCAGAAGAGATCATTAAACAGGGGTTGAGGCAGAGAGAGAGCAGTGGGGAAACAGGAGTTGAGAGAGACCAACGGGGAACTTGACTGGTGCTCTTCGAACTGCCTTTATCTTTTTTCGCCATACCATAGGTCAGTCCAACGCACGTCGGACATCCTTGCGACGCGTCGTGTAAACCTGGTCCCTGGGGTGAATGTGGCAGAAGCAGTCACCCCCCCCCCCCCCTTTTTTTGTTGTTGTTGTTGTGTTTTTTTGTTTGTTTGTTTGTTTTGTTTTGACCATAGTGGGTAAAATTTAGAAAGAGAGGGGGTTAGTTACCGCCAAGGACATAGACAAACAAAGTACAAGACAAGACACTATGCATTTCGACCTCTTTGGTCTTCTTCAGGCAAAAACATACAACATTTGGGACAGTGAAAACGAAGAGCGAGAAACCACTTACCTTCTCATATTCGCGCACGATCAAAATGGCCGCCGGACGGAAACGAGGCCACCCAGGAAGGGATCATGAGAGAGGAAATAGTGATGGGAGGGGGGGGGGGGGGGGGGGGGGGCTTGTTTTGTAGAATGGTATGATAATTATATTAGTGACGGTATGATTATGGTGGATTGATAATAGTGCTGAGTGGGGGGAAAACGTAGTGGGTGTTTTGCAACGTCCTGAAAGGCGAAGATCGCGGGGGCATGGTAGGGAAGGTGGAAGGAGAAGGGTGGGGGTGGAGCACCGAAGGAAGAGGGAAGGAGGATGGAGAGAGGGACAATCAAAAAGCAAAAGTTGATTTTCTTTCTTTCTTTTTTTTTTTTTTTTTTTTTTTTTTTGGGGGGGGGGGGGGGGGGGGGATCAGCGACACGTTGCCTGAAGGTCTTGCCCTAATTGAAGACCCTAATGCTAGTTGGCTCATTATCCACTCATCTACCACACTGTAAACTTTTGTCGTTTACAGCGCTTAAGGCCTTGCATGAAAGGTTTCGCGGCTAATTCGCGTACGCGCGCGACCGCGCGCGGCGGCGCGCGCGCGCGCGTGTGTGTGTGTGTGTGTGTGTGTGTGTGTGTATGTGTGTGTGTGTGTGTGTGTGTGTGTGTGTGTGTGTGTGTGTGTACGGTCGCTTGGCAGAGAGGGGTGGGTGCTCCTCTGTCGTGGGTCTCAGCTCAAACTATGTTTTTTGTGTTTTTTCAAACATTATCATAGAATTTATCTTAAAATGTATATAATCGTTCTTTGTTTTCGCATGGAACAATGGATTTCATCTTCGAAATGCTGCATCTGTTCAATGATCATTTACATTGAACAGATTAGTAATGGAGGAAAACAGATGCAGGGTATATATTCCACCATTATTATCATAACAATTTGACAAACATTATTTGAAAAAAAAGGTGGGGTGGAGTGGGGGAGGACGGGTTTGTGTGAGGAAGGAGACGGGAATGAAAATAAGGCTTTGGATTATTAATTCAAATTGCTCCTCTAGCAGCATATAGGGATTGTCATAGTCCATCTTGAAAACAACCATTCTATATCGCTTGCTCAGACGCTTTTCGTCCGTTGATTCGGATTCGTAAGTGAAGCACGGCTAATCTTTTTTGCTGCTCCTTTTGCATCAAACGGAGAGATACCACAGCCTGTATGTCAGTGGTATTCTCACTACCAAGGGTTCAAAATCAGAATCAAACGGCCCCAGAGAGCCAGTGAAAGATAGAAAGTTAAAACTGAAAGCACTTCAAGGGGAAAAAAAGTGTCTGAAAAATAAAAATCACTTCGTAACGTAGGGGTAAATCTCAGAGCCTATGAATGAGGATCCATGTAAGAATACACGTGAGGTCAAAAGATGTCCGTAGTAAGGATGGTCAGCTCCACTGTCTTATAACCCAAGTCTTGTCAGTCACACAAGTGCTGACAGCAGCAAAGAATCGTACAGGACAGCTTTCATTTGAATCTTCTGTAAGATGCAAGCTTCCACTGATTGACCAAACAATATATTATGTTGAATAAATTAGTAATGGAGGGAGGAAAAGTGCAGGCTAACAATCCTCGATCATTAGGATGATCTGACAACTGTTAAAAAGAAAGGGGGGGGGGGGGTCAGAGGAAGAAAGCCCCCCCCCCACCCACCCTAAAAAAACACAGAAAAAACAGGGCTTTAGATTATTAATTAAAATTCCATTATACTAGCAGCATATGGGGACCATTGGAGTACACACTCACACACACACACACACGCACGCACGCACGCACGCACGCACGCACGCACGCACGCACACACACACACACACACACACACACCACACACACACACACACACACACACACACGCACACACACACATACGCGCGCGCACGCACACAC
>CM031596.1:66522441-66527441 GCA_018398815.1 Conus ventricosus | reverse complement strand
GTGAAAAATCTATGGTAAAGCTACGGTTTTTTGGCAGCCCAGATCATTAGGATGAATCCTGAACTGATTAATATACCGAAGTAGTACCTTTAATGTTTCATTTGTAATACAGCTTCTAAAATTAGTTCAAATATCACGAATTAAATAGTCCGTATCTCAGTTAATAGTTAATGAATTCGAATTCAGTTCAGATCTGCGAATTCTAAATGAATCTAGTCACTGAACTAGCGCCACTGTAAAGTTTGCACTTCATTGCGTCTCCACCGAGTCATTAGAGTTTGGTTGAATCGTTTAAATGTCAGATGGCCATAATTTTCTCCAAATTGTGTCATTTTCAATACAACAGTCTAGGGATGGCTATGAAACTTCTTTGTTGTTGGGAGTGACGATTAAATGTTGTGCCTGCTGTATTCTGAGAAACATGAGTTGCAATTTCAGCTATTTTTTTTCATTGAGCAGACATCATTTTTAGCTGATTCAGACTATTACAAGTTTTTTATTTTTATTTTTTATTTTTTTAAAGCAATTTACTGGCTTCTCGAGATGATACCTCTTATGTGTTAGTGATTGGAAAGCCGTCATGTGAAGTGACGTTTTTGTTCCCCGTTGTCCCCACAGAACTTCATCAAGCTTGTGCATGACGTCCAAACATGTTAGGCTACGACGACGCAAACAGATTTTGACGTCACACATGAACAGAGCAGGTTGCCAAGCGACGGACAAGATTCACAAATAAATGTTCATTAGCCTAGCCTACAGAACTTCCAACTACGTATATCCGAAAAACCTGGTGTTCCCAACTGAGCAAGCGTAATAAAGATCTTGAAGCCTGGCGACGTTCTGGTTATAGGCCTTCATCTTTCATCAAAAGATTACTGGAAGAATCATTGCAGATGAGGGATCAAATCTGAAGTGCATTCCAGAGTTGCGCAAACGACAGCCGCGCTAGCCAGATTAAGACTCCTCTGGCATGACAGAAACATCACATTTAGTTCCATGATCAGACTTATGCGCTCCCGCGTCATTTACATATTTCTCTATACCTGTGAGATGTTGAGTCTGACAGCTGAACTTAAGGGAAAGATTCAGGCATTAGAGAAGAGATACTTCCGCCAACACCTTGGCATCACTCAAGGACTGCATCACACAGCTTTGAGGTCCAGACTAGAGCAAGGCAAGCCATTGGACCATACGAAGACCTGTTGTCCACAGTAAAAAATAAAAAGAGCGAGAGGAGAGAGAGAAATTGAGATGGTATGATCATGTATCAAGATCAACAGAACTTGCCAAAACCATTCTACAGGAACAGTGCGAGGATGCTGAAGGAGAGGAAGACAGAGAAAGAGATGGGAGGATAACATTTAGTGAATGGACTGGCCTCATACTCGGGGCCTTAAGAGCGTCTGAGAACCGGAAGAATGAGGGAAGCTGGTTGCAAAGTCTTCTGTGGCACCCCAACGTTCTTAAAGACTATAGGATAGGTAAGACTGGGAGACAGTGACGGAAGATACGGACTCTGACGGACACAGAGGACAAAAAGTCGGTCAGACAGACGGAGAGAGGCAGGGACAAGAGACAGACAGAGAAAGGACAAGTAACAGACAGTGAAAGACGTGGAAAAGGAACAGAACAAAGACGAAATGAAAGTCTCTCGAAAGAACAGTTATTAGGGAGCCGATCCTTTTCTAGACCTGAGAGTATACAGAGAGAGAGAGATGAGAGAAGAGAGAGAGAGAGAGGGGGGGGGGGTGATGTCAATGAGATCCAGTGAGAGGAAGATGGGAACCGTATGACGAAGCGGAGAGCCGTGTTGACAGTGTAAAGGGGCCTAATTATCATGTCCACAGCCCCAAAGGGATGGGTAGCGTCGCTAATCGTCCCCTAAAGTACACGCCTTAAACCACATTCATTTATTGTCTTTTATCTGTCGGTCGGTCGGTCCGTCGGTCGGTCAATCTCTATGTGTGTGTCTGTGTCTGTCTGTCTGTCTGTCTGTCTGTCTGTTAGTCTCTCTCTCTCACTGTCTGTCTGTCTGTCTGTCTGTCTCTCTCCCTCTCTCTCTCTCTCTCTCTCTCTTCCTCTCTCTCCTCTCTCTCCTCTCTCTCTCTCAGCGCGCGCGCGCCTGTCTACCTCCCCCCACTCTCTTCATGTGTGCGTGCGTGCGTGCGTGCGTGTGTGTGTGTGTGTGTGTGTCTGTGTGTGTGTGTGTGTGTGTGTGTGTGTGTAAACAAAAGATATGGTCAGTCTGATGTTCTTGCCTATCCTCACCGTTTCGCTCAAGGAAGTATACCATTCTTGTTTCTATGTTCCTGGCTCCAGAGGTTGATGTACCACATCACAGAAGCCAGGAATGTGATAACCATCACAAAGTTTGTCAAATTTTTCGCAAGTTCTGGGACAGTTAAATGGACAGTAAGAGCATTTCTTTAGAGATGAAGTCAGTTCGTTGTTGCGGATCGATTTTTGCATGAAGGAGTTGTGTACATGTTGGGAAAATAATTTTAGTGGTTTAGTAGTTTGCTGCTCGTTTATTTTTTTGGTTGATTCGAGGGATTGATCACCCTCAAATTTTTGAAATGCTTTTGTGTTTTTTCTTCAACGCTGTCGTTGTGTCATGTACCCTCGGCAAAATATAGCAAAAAGACCCATGTCAGTGAAGTGTGTTTGTGTCGTTTTCTGTCCCCCTTTAGTCATTCCGTCCCCCCTTTTTCTTTCTTCTTTCGCCTACTATCTCTAAATTTTTCTGGGGAATCAGTGCTCTCTTTCTCTCTCTCTCTCCTTTTCTCTCTCTCTCTCCTTTTTTTACGACGTCCCCCCTCAGAAAGGGGGTAGGCCCAAATTGAATTAAAAAAAAAAAATCGTATTCGTATTTGTCCCCCTCTCTCTCTCTCTCCTCTCTCTCTTCTCTTCTCTCTCTCTCTCTTCTCTCTGCGTCTGTCTGTCTGTCGTCTCTTCTGTTGTCTCTCTCTCTTCTCTCTCTCCCCTTCCTCTTCTCTCTCTCCCCTCCTCGCTGCCTCTCGCTTCTCTCTTCTCTCTCTTTCCCCTCTCTCCTCTCTCTCTTCTCTCTCTCCCCTTCTCTCTCTCTCTCTGTTTCTCTGCACAACGCGACACACTAGGGGGAGGGGGGAAAGGGGAAGGGAAAAGTCGTGCACATTTAAGTGCATTTCAGTGGTGCTTTACGTACCGTTGCTTTCCTAAGAAGCTGAATCAGTGTTTACAGTTTCGGAAAAAAAAACGACTTTTGATGGATCACCCATTTTATTGTTTTGTTGGTGTTTCATTTCGTAGTACTTTTTGCCCTCTTTGTTCCCCAATTTTCACATTTGTAAATATGTATTTTTGGTTTTCAACTTTTTAATTTTGGTAGTCTCCTTGTTCAAAAAAGGATTCAAAAAAACGAAAAATGTACCAGCTGAATTTAAATGTTTTACCTGTTTTGGGGGGGGGGGGGGGGGGGGGTTGTTACTGTTTATCCCTTTAAATTTAAAAGGGCTGGAGGGGGGAATACTAAATTTAATCCCAAATAAAACAAGGTTAAAACCGTTTTAAAGAATTTTAAAATGGGGAATTTTAAACCCTTTTTTTTACCACTTTATTTTTAAAAGGGACTGGAAATTTAACCCAAGTAAACAAAGTTTGAAACATAGTTTTTAAAAAAAAGATAGAAAGGGCAGTTAACCCATTATGTTACCATCGTCATTTTTTAGAGATTTAAATTTAATCCCAAGGAAAAAGAAGTTTAAAATCGTATAAGGAAAATTTTTTAAAAGACATATATAACCCTTATTAACCACGTTACTTGTTTTCAGTGCGTCATCCCTACAAAAATTTTTATGCTGATACCTACAAGTTTTCAAAGTGAATTATTTAGGATGAATGCTTTACACTTCATTTCTCCCCAAGTTCTTTTTCTCGTGTACCGTTCAAAAGTCTCGGTTATTTTGTTTGTTTGTTTTGCTTCGTTTTAGTACAAGTTCGTTTACACATAAACGTGCATGTGTAGGTATATGTTCACACGTGCATATGTGCAAAAGTGCAATATGTAAATCTAAGTAGGTGCATGTAGGTGCCTATAAGTATAACATATGTATAGTATGTTTTACTGTTGTTTAATGGCAGAGTGTTCTGACGTACACATTTATATATCCTGCTTTACCAAAAAAAAGGGGGGGGGGGGAGAGGAGAGAGAGAGAGAGAGAGAGAGAGAGAGTAGAGAGAGAGAGAGAGAGAGAGAGAATTAAAAAAAAATTCCATTTGGTCCCATCAAGTCGCCCCACTACCATGCCCTCTTCCACTTCCCCCGAGGTCAAGGTCTGACTGTCGTATCAGCTTTCATTCAAGCACGACGCACACGTTTCAACACTCAGATATACACAGGTAAACATCCTCAACAACCTACACGCTTGTATGTGTCACACAGCAGATTTTAGTTTGGCGAAGAACAAACATGAACGGGCGAGCGAGCGAGCGGAAAAAAGAGAGAGAGGTTGGGGGCCAGAGAGAGACAAACAGAAAGAACGAGAGAAACAGAGAGAGGGGCAGACAGACAAAACAGATAGACAGACAGACAGACTCACAGACAGACACAAACACAAAAGAGACAGACAGACAGACGGACGAACAGGGAGAGGAAGACAAGGCACAGAGAAGAGAGGACAGATAGACAGACAGACAGATAGACAGACAGACAGACAGACAGACAGACAAAAAAGAGACGGACAGATAGACAAAACTGATGGACAGGAAGAGGAAGACAAGGCACACACACAGAGAGGGAGAGAGACTGGCAGGCAGACAGACGAACAGAGACAGAGACAGACAGACAGACAGAGAGACACAGACAGACAGACAGATAGACAAAAAAGGGACAGACAGACGGACGGACAGGGGAGAGGAAGACAAGGCACACACAGAGAGAGGGAGAGAGACTGGCAGGCAGACAGACGAACAGAGACAGACAGACATATAAACAGACAGACAGACAGACAGACAGACAGACG
>CM031596.1:66502441-66517441 GCA_018398815.1 Conus ventricosus | reverse complement strand
GAGAGAGAGGAGAGAGAGAGAGAGAGAGAGAGATATTTTCAAGTACCGATACAAAAGAGTTCTGAAACAAAAATGTAGAATGAATATTAAAAATTATATTTCCGTACAAATTAACCAGAAAGCAAAAGTTTTCACACTCATCTCTCTTTCTTTCTGTTTGTAAGCATTTTTTTAAGATATTGAAAATAAACGTACGAAAATTAGTGCCATAAAACTGACAATTATCTGAGATAGAAAAAAAGCCCTAAATTTGTGTGGAGATAGAAAAAAAGCCCTAAATTTGTTTCTAGTTTCTTTTTAATCATTCATACTCTGTCAAACTGCGCCCTTTCGTTTTTATACATGGATTTTGTCCTTTGTAGTCTTACAAAGATACTTGACCTCCAATACACAAATATTTTTACTTTTATGAATTTTTAGCTGGAGAAGAGAATGGAAAGGTGTGGGGAGGACGTGGGTTTAAGGTTGACAAAGAACAGGCAAAAGCTGCGCTTAGGCCTACATGTTATCAATACCCTACGTAACAACTACTACATCATTCCACCCATTGCATTACATCTAGAAGGAAGTATATATAAAGGAATTGGGAGGCCGAGGGGGGGGGGGGGGGGGGGGGGGGGGAATCATTAACAGTTACAAGCCTGTTGGACGGTCCTCTTGATGAGGGACAATTCATGTTTGTTTTGTTGGTTGGTTGATTAGTTGTTGTTGTTTTTTCAATTCATTAGTAACTTCTTCCATTCCAAAGTTCTTTGAAATGATAATAATAATAATAACAAAAGCAACAAACAACAATATAAGGGTTCACTGAAACGGTTCTTAAACCATGCTTATACAAAAGCGCAACACCAAACGTTGTGTGCAAATTGTAGTCGTCTTAAAAAACCCAGATGGACACACCTGATATTTCAATACTGGTCTCATTTGGTCCATTACAGTCTGCTGCTGAATAGTAAGGCAATGGAGGCCCGCCAGAAAACTTTGGGGGGGGGGGGGGGGGGGGGGGGGGGGGGGGGGGGGGGGGGAATCAAAGCCTTGATCTCACTGATAAATGTGGTAGCTTTATGTTTATGGTACTATGGTTTGTTGTGGTGGAGTGCGCCCCTATTCGAAAGTTTTGCATGAGAAGATCGCAGCACACACCTCCATGTGTAATGGATCATTTGCATGAAATAGCCAATGATTTCCCCCACTGACTGGAACCATACTTCGAAGTTCGGCCCGCACGGCACGCATTTAACAATCACTGTAGCAAAGTCGATCTTCGGACACGAAGTAACCATCGCATTGTCTGTGCACCTGACCATTCTATCTTCGCCGAATTCGTGAAGCTATACACATTTAAAAGCGATCGTTTCACGTGGTTTTCGCCGATTCGGTACAAGCAATCGAAACCTTGTTTAGTTAAATACTTCATCCTTCAGTTGTAGTGTTATTTCTTTTCGGTTTTTGTTTGTTTGTTTGTTGTTGTTGTTGGGTTTTTTTTTGTTTGTTTTTTTTTTTTTGGGGGGGGGGGGGAGGGTGTTTGCTTTGTTTTGTTTGTTCCCGCGTGGATTGACAGTCTTTCCCTGTGTCTGGATTAGCAGGAAGTCGCTTTATCAAGCTTAGACTCTTTAGTACCTCCCAGAGTGAAGAGTTTCGTCAATCGCAACTGTGTGACCCTATCTTTAAAATGTTACAGCCAAATTGAAGTAGACATCTAATATCTCACAAAGTAATTTTCTGTCCAGAACATTTATTCTGTGTTTCAATACGCGTCACAAAATGTAGCACTCTCATACTGAACCAAGGAGAAAATGTCGCCTTCTCAAAATATCTGGGCACCGGAAATCACCCTTAACAAAGCTCGCCGAATTAGAGACTGCCCAAGCACCAGTCTGGAGACAAAGTTTTCAACACGTACGCACGCACGCACGCACCCCACGCACGCACGCACGCACGCAATCACACTTTCTTCCTTAGCATTTCATCTGTTCCTCCCCCACCCCTCCCCCTGCATTTTCTTTCTGTCCCCCTCCCATCCATAACACAGTTTTAGACTATTCTGGTGATCAGATGGAGAAAAGAAGAGGGGTGGAGGGGGATGAGGGTGGGGAGTATAACCCATGACTCGTAGACAGAATTGTAAAAGTTTCTTGATCACAAACTGTCCGTTTGAATAGCTCCCCCCCCCCTCCCCCCACCCCCGCCCCTCTCTCCACGTCCACTCCCTACCTTCCATCTGCTTTTTTCGACCCCCCCCCCCCCCCATCTTCCGTCTGTCTGAACTAAAAATAGCACAGCATAGGAGCGGTTCAGTTTGATCACCAGTACCGTCCACGGTAACTCTATGATTCGCCTCTAATGAAAGGAGGCTGAATGTTTTAACTTGGAGTGTTCGTGATTGAGAAAGTTCAAGTCTGACTTCTAGGCTAGGTATTGAAGATCACATGGCTTAGATTGCAAGCTGAGGTGGCTCACAGCCCTGTTGACGCCAACTCGTTAACAAAAATCCCTATTGTATAAACAATGCTAAGAACGACAGCATGTATGTGAGAAGACACCCTGCCGTCCGCTCGACTATGAAAGAGAACTGAACTCCAGTGGACTGGTAAATATTAGTCGCACAATATGTAACTAGAAAACAAATGTCGAAGCACCGAGCCGCCAGATAAACACAACAATCATTGAAATAACAGGACCTGACCTGTTGGTCTTCTTCTTCGAGCAGGACGATAACAAGCAAACAACGTAAGTTCCGTAGTTGTAGTTTTTCACCCACGCCAGTTTGCACTCAGATCAAAGAGATAAGTGACTGTTTGTTCGTCCTTAAGTGACTGTTTGTTCGTCCTTAAGTGACTGTTTGTTCGTCCTTAAGTGACTGTTTGTTCGTCCTTGGTTTCCTTTGTTTTGAATGTTGTTTGTCCTGCCTGAAGAAGACCCCAACAGATCAAAGCGGGTTGTGTGTGTTTTGTACTTTACTTACTCGTTCGTTTGACGGCTCAGTGGTTATGTTTTTGACTTTTGTTTGAATTTCCGGCAGCAGTCACCCCACTTTGAAACCGCTGTAAGGATGTCAGTAGTTAGCTGTTGGGTGTTTGCTTCTTTTTCAGGCTATAGTCTTTTTTATGGTTTAACCTGTTCGGAATGAGTTCCTGTGTGAATTTAATAGTCCGGAACAGGTTCTGTGTGGTTGGCCGGGCTATAATGATACAATTACAAAACTGTACCATTTTAACAGCACTTCTCATAAGCAGGCGATGGTTTCAGTTTCAGTTTCACCAAGGAGATAGTCCATATACGCTACGCCACATCCGCTAAGTTTCGAGACCACACTGCGAATGATTTAAAGCTGATGGATAAATGAATTAATGACTAAGATGAGAAAATTTAGAAGAGGGTCTCATGGCTACGACCACAAACACAAGTTTTAAAGTCTTTGGCTACGACTTAGTAGATGTCTGACTTATGCATTAGCCCAACGCGCTGGTCAGACCTTGAATACCTACCTAGCATTGGCTGTGCTATTATTATCATTGTATGTGTGTGTGGTGAGTGTACACGTAGGCGAAGGACACATTCATGGTGTCACTCTCTGCTCAAGCGGGCGGAGTCATTTACCCCCAACGTACATGCCGCCAGCCTTGAAAGCTTCCTTGGCAGGTCGTTCATCTTCCATCTAAGCTTACGTGCTTCTCACAACCGATCGGCCAGTGTGCGCTCCCTCCCCGTAGCAGTAGCTCAGCAGCTTTGTCGCATGTCTCGTCGCTCTCAGCAGCAACCCAGGCGGACGGACCAGTCTGGCCAGAACAATAGCATGTAGGTACAGCTGATCCTCCGCTGGTGTTGGGCCGCTGTCCCCTCCTGTCCTTTTTATTGGGCAGTTCTGATCCGTCTTTATTGCCGCCAGAATCCTGTCCGACAGGTCCGCGTGGATTCCCGTGACGCCCGTTACACGCTCATCACACTCGTTCCGTCGCCTCGCTGGCTGAACTTGTCTTTTCTTCGCTACTGGCTGGGGGGTCAACAACAGTAGTGCTATGGGTGCACCCTGGTTGTCAACGTCCTGCTCATAAAGCAGGCTTTTTCGTCAATGTTCTGCCTGGGCAGGGCAAAGACATGCATGTGTAGGTCAGTGGGTCCGCAGCCTCTTGAAAGATACGTCACAGTCATCCTATTTATTTATGTTGTTTCCATAGAAACGACAGGCATGAGGTGGGCTTGATGCCATTTTCCAGTTGTTATTGTAGATAGCAATTTTCGCCCCAAACCAGCACAATCAATCGAAAACAGCCCACTCTCCGTTTTCGTATGGGTTGTTAGTCATTTGGTGTAGGTCAGAATCATCACTCATCTGTTTGCCATTGAATGTTTTTGTGAAGACTGGGTCGGGGGAGGCGAAGGGAGGAAGGAGGCTTTTGACTTTTCCAAGTAGACATAATGTTCACAGCTTTTTAATGCATCTTTACCTTCAGTTTACATGTATGTATGCGAGTGTATGTGTTCCATGCGATGTTTTCAAGCTTATATCGCCAGCGTGTCTAAACATATGGTCCCTAAGATCATACGCCTTATTTTAAGATTTTGAAAGAGAGCCTCAGGCTTTTTTTTCATTATATTCGTCGAGCGCTTGTGAAAAAAAAAAAGTTTCACTCGTATGTTTTGCTAAAATTGTTTCGTTTTCTGGCAACTGATAACCTCTGAGTGTATATGAGCTGATTGAGTTATGGAATACAATGCTTCGGTATTTCTTTTGTAATGAAGCCTCAAACTTCAGTTATAACACCACAAGACCAAATGACCTGTGTGTACTTGACTACTATTGTGCTCCTTAATTATATTTACAGTTGCTTCAAATTTCGCAAATTCCATCGAAATTCAGGAGCCTTGGGCTTTTGTTGTGGTTGTTGTTTTGTTTCGTTTCGGTCAAAATTGTGCCACTTTTATGCAGTGAAACACTTGGCAATGGTTCTTGATCTGCTTCGATGTTGTAACTCTAAAACTGAATATTGCGCCTGTAGTATTCGAACAATATGAGTTGCAGTGTCGGTTTTCTTTTCCTTGTGCAAACATTTTCAGCTCATGGGAGTTTAACCCTTAAAACATGTTGTTTTCTTCGGACCAGTGTGTTGGTTTGACCAGGTGATATAGCTGATGATTCCATTGATTTGAAAGGTGTACTAGTGCACAATGCTTCCATGAAGACAAGATTTGAAGCTAGGTTTTTTTACACAGTGGCAGTGTTGTCTTCCAGGTGAACTTCATCAGGCCACCACAGGTGTGAAGAAAAGCAACAACGCCAGAACATGTTGACGTTATCAGACAAAGCATGCATGTTCACCAGCCCAGATCTGTTCTGCTTGCCGACAGAACACACACACAACACCTTAACCCCGTTCCCTCCTCCCCCACCCTCCACACTTCTCTCCTCACGCCCCCCCCCCCCCCCCCCCCCCCCATACACACACCACCTTTCCATTCCCATCTCACCTATCACTCGCACACAGATACCGACCAGTACACGTGGAGAAAGACATCTAGTTATAGATAAAAACAAATAGATAAGACAAATAAGAAAAACAGATAAGGCAAACGTACACTGATAATATTGCTGTCATACCTATTAATTACAGTCCTCATTTGGCATGTCACTCACACACACACACACACACACACACACACACACACACACACACACACACACACAAAACACACGCGCGCGCGCGCGCGTACGCACGCACACACGCACACACGCACGCCACACACACACACACACAACACACACACACACACACACACACACACACACACACACACACGTCCCAATTCCTCGTCCGTGGGAGTTTCGGGGGCTCTTCAAACATACATCATATCCCAGCCTTCTGATAAATCTGTGTTTGTAGTTTCCCCTTTTCTATCAATTACTTTCTGAGCGTCTGCTTTTTTAAAAATTGTTTTACAGTCGTCCGCTGTTTTCAAAATATTTCTGTTTAATTCGACCTTTATGGCTCATCAGGTGTCTTTGTTCTGGAATGTTTTTATACTTTTGTTTTCTGTAGTTACAGTTTATAGCATGCTGGTCTTCATGATGTCATCAATCTGTCAAGCAGATACTAGTGAGAAATTTCTCACAGGAATAGGCGCTAAGCTGTCTGTTCTGCAGCTCTGTTGTTAGCATGGCTTTAACAAGTATGTCTTGTCGAATTGAAATATGTGTGTGTGTGTGGGGGGAGGGGGTGTAAGTTGAAATGATCAAGTGTGGTATGGTCTGATCGTGATTGTCACGGACAAAAAAATAAACAACCAAAGTCGTGGTCCAGGTTGTGTGAACATAAGCTCAAACTCAAATATTCTGAGCGCCAGCCAGACGAACTAAGTAGCTGACCGACGCCTCGATGTCTGGTCAAACGAGTCTCGACGCCTGGATCAGACTGATCTAGCCAATTTACGACGTCGCCGGAACGAAGAGAGGGGAAGTAGTGTGTGGTGGGGGGTGAAATCAAGCTAATCAATTAAATGACCAATTGACCACCACAGAGAGTAAGGCGTGTAGGCGTGACTGTCATGATTTGAATATCCAATGGAATTAGAGGGAGATAACTTCGGGTACGAGGCGGTAAAAATACTGACCAATGGTACTCACCTTGGACACGTAGGTAGGGAATAAAGTAATGTGTGAGTGAGAGAGAGGGGGGAGGAACGAACAGACAGAGAGAGAGAGGAAGAGGTTCTGGGTGTAGGTCTGCTCGAGAGAGAAGCAGAGAGATGAGGGGAGGAGAGAAGAGAACCAAGTTGAGAGATTAGCACGAGATAGTCTGCAGAGGAAGGACTAAGGAGAGATGTGGAGAGAGAGAGTTGCTAACTAATGAAGAGGAAAAGAAAGAAAAGAAAAAGAAAAGAAAAGCAACCATGTCCATTTGATAGAGCAGACTAGAAGAGAGAGAGAGTGCAATGCGTTAATGCAGGAAGAAAGAATGGAGAACAGATCGATGTTGATAGTCACTGTTCCATCTTAACCGGGGTTCGACCTCATACCTGGCAGCGTCACTTCGTCAAGCAGAACCCACAGACCAACGCCAGTGCCAGCAGTCTAACCTGACCAGTGCGGCAGTCCAACGCCAGTGCAGCAGTCTAACCTGACTAATGCCAACAGTTGTGTCGTGCTTGTGAAAGTGACAGTGAAAAGGAAAAAAAAAAGAAAGAAAAGACAGTGATTCGTGAATAGTTAAGATCACCTGGCCAGGTAAAGTAGAAATCTATTTATACCCGGGTTAGTTAATGATGTTTTAGATAAATGATTTTGTGAAGCTCAGGAAAGAGAGAATGTTTTATTTTGTTTGATTCCATATGCATTGATGTTTCGTTCTATGATCATGTGCAGTAAAGTTATAGACTTTACTAGTGGTTTGATGTGCGAATGCATGATATATGAATGAGATCGTAAGCAAGCTGTGAGTGTGTTTGGGCTGTGCGCTAGTCCTTCCTCCACTGACATACCCCGAGGTTGACAATTTATTGGCGAGCCTGCCAGGATATTCTGGCCCATTTATTATAATTGTTCAACTTCTCAGAGAGGAAGCTGGGTGGGATTCAAGTGTTGTAATCCTAAGACAAGGTGTTTGTCTTACTGTATGTTCCCAGATAGTTAAATACTAAGCTTGGCATTGCTTCCAAGATAGTTAATACTAGGCTTGGCATTTCAGCCCCAGAGTACTTATTTCGCACAGATTGCCTATAATTCGCTCTCATAGTTGGGTCAGGCGCTGGGCGTCTTATAAAAACTAATTACGTTGTCCCAAGCTAATATTATCATTCATAGGATTGTGCTATTACGTCACTTGTGTCGGTAACCACCAGTTTGGCTGTCGTAGTAATAAAATCTTGTTCAAAAACAAAGAAAGAAGTATATAATGGCGGAAGAAAAGAACACCCCTATTGAACAACTTGTGAGCGTCGCTCGTGATTTAGGCTACTCAGGAGATGAGTTGCGTGCATTCGTTGAAAACCAACAAAAGATGGAAAGGATGAACGCGCGGAAAGACGCCGTGTTGCAGTAGAAATAGCCAGAGCAGGAAAGGACTAAAGCTAGCGCAGAGCAGGAAACAGAAAGATTAAGAATTCAGGCTAATGATAATCAGGCTAGAGAAACGCAGGAAACAGAAAGACTAAGGATTCAATTAGAGTTAGAGCGAGTGAAAATACAAAGGGAGACCACCGAGGATGGGAGTTCAGTTTCCAGTGACTCTGTGCGCAGTTACGCTCCCCGACCAAAGTTGCCAAAGTTCTCTGAAGGAACCGATTCGATTGATGCATACATCAGTCGTTTCGAAACGTTTGCGACCAGTCAGGGTTGGCCTTCAGAAGAGTGGGCAGTCATTTTGTCAGCGCTATTGACGGGTAAGGCATTACAAATTTTCACTGCATTGCCAGCAGACGCCCAATCTGATTTTGGTGCTGTGAAGGAATCGTTGATGAAGGGATTTGACCTCACAGAGGAAGGATTCAGAAAGAAATTTCGTTCAGCTAGATTGCAAGCAGGGGAAACGTCACTCAGTTTGGTGCACGTTTAGATCACTATTTTGATAAATGGCTAGAGTTGAGTGGTACGAAAAGGAGTTCGCTGAATTGAAAGAGCTAGTTATGAAAGAACAGATTTTGTCAGGTTGCGGCCCTGAGTTAACATATACATTTGAAAGAGAGACAGCCAGAGACAGCAGGGGAGTTGCTGAATTTAGCAGAGGTGTTAGAGGGCACGTTTGGGGCACTAAGGTGCAGGAGAAACAGGTGCTAGGCACAGGTGAGAAGAGTGCAAGGAGCCCAGGTGTTGTCCAGTGGTTGTCGTACCCAAACCCAACAACCTGGCAAGGTACGTGTTTGTGTGGACATGAGAGTTGCAAACCGTGCAATCCGGACGTGAACGTCACTCAACCCCAACTCTCGACGAGCTGAAGCCATGTTTTCCCTGGAGCACGAGTATTCAGCAAGCTGGACCTGAATCAAGGCTACAATCAGCTGAAACTGGACAAAGATTCTCGCTCCATCACCACTTTTGCCACTCACCTCGGTCTCTACCGATCCCGTCGTCTGTTTTTCGGTGTAAATTCAGCCAGCGAGATCTTCCAAGAATCAATCCGCCAAGCACTTTCAGGCCTCCTGGGAGTTATCAACATCAGCGACGACATTCTGTGTTTTGGTACATCACAGACAGACCATGACACTAACCTCCGCAACCTGTTTGAGAGACTCAAACTGAAAGGGCTGACACTTCATAGTGACAAGTGTGAGTTAAAACAAGAAATCGCTGGAATTTCTTGGAATCATTCTTCGGTAAAGACGGCATAAAACCTAGTCAAGATAAGCTCAAGGACATCCTTGATCTTCCAACGCCCCCCAGTGCAACCAAAAATCCGAAGCCTCCTGGGAAATGATAAATTTTTTTGTGGTTCCCCCCACATTCCCAACTATGCCTCATTGACACACGACCTGCGACTACTTCCCAAAAGAAAGGCCCCTCCTTGGTCCTGGACATCAAAACATGTTAAAGCACTGACCAAGCTGAGAAAAGCCCAAAGTAATGCAACAACTCTTGCGTATTTCGACCCAAAGAAGTCCACTGACATATACACAGATGCAAGTCCAGTGGGAGTATCGCTATACTTACCCAAGAAGGTCGAATCATCCAATTCGCAAGCAGAGCTCTTTCACCCACAGAACAAAGATACTCTCAAACTGAACGAGAAGCTTTAGCTATCGTGTGGTCTTGCGAATACTACCACATCTTCATTTTTGGCGCTCCATTCACGGTCCACACAGATCAACAAGCCCTTGGTGTCAATGTTTAACAATTCACGGGCTCAACTGTTCTGCTCGTATTAAAACGCTGGGTTATGCGACTGCAGTCATATGAATGACAGTAGTGTACCCCCCTGGTGTTGATAATCCTGCAGATTATCTGAGCCGACATCCAGTCCATCAATCTTCCTGCACAGACCAAGAAAAGACGCTAAAGAATATCTGCACTACATTGTTACCACTTCAACACCGAAGCAATGCCCATCGATGAAGTTGCTGATGAAACAGCGAAGACACCACGCTGAATGCTGTGATTGAAGCAATACTCTCCAATCAGGGGTTTACAACAAAGGACAAGAAGTGGACACACAAACATTCCATAGTCTCTCGTTTTCTCGTGCAGACTGTCACTTGTTCACGACTTGCGTATCATTCTAAAAAACCGCCAGATTGTCCTACCTGCCTCGCTACACCAGAGCTGTGAACATCGCACACACTGGACTCAAGGCGTTATCAAGACACCGCACTTCTGCGTGAGAAAGTTTGGTTCAAAGGCATGCAACCTTTGTTGAGCGTACAGTTAAAAACTGCATGACCTGTCAAGTGGCAACACCGAAACGACACGTGAACCACTCCAGATTTTGATCTACCCAACGCCCCTGGACCGAACTTTCCTGTGATTTGGGGACATCTTCCCAATGGCAAATACTTTCTTGTCGTTACCGATGAGTATTCCAGGTACCCCATTGTCGACGTGCTCGATTAAACATCAGCTAAAAACCGTCTTTCCCACTTGGCAAAATTTTTCGCTGAATTCGGAATCCCGGAAAGTCTCAAAAACTGCCAATGGACCCCCCTTTAAATTTCCCCACCAGTTTGCTCAATTACTGCCAAACATGGGCATCAAGCATCGCAAAATCACCCCCTGGGGCCCCTCGTGCAACGCAGAGACGGAAACGTTTCATGCGCACCATCAAGAAAGTCATCAAATCATCTACCCTTCCCAACTTCAAGCAGGAAATGTACAAATTTCTACTTGACTACCGCACTACCCCTCACTGCACCACCGGTGTTTCCCCTGCTACCGCCTCTTTAATCGCAATCTGAGACCAAACTCCCCCAACTCCCAGCACAATGCCATGATGCTGACCAGGAAATGCGCGTCAGAGATGCACAGCAAAAAAGCAAATATGAAGCGCTACGCTGACGATAAGGCATACATCAAGCCTTTATCCAAACCGTAGGTGATGCTGTACTCCTGAAGAATCCCATCCTTTAAGCTGACACTCCCTACCAGCCAACCCTCTGTGGTCATCGGCAAGAAAGGATCAATGATCACAGCCCAGCGAGGACAACAGACTGTCACCAGAAACAGCAGTTTCTACAAAAAAGTCTCCACGACCTTCCATCTACTGCAGAGAATGAACCTGACCCTCCTCCTGAGCTGAATGAAGATGAAGTGAATTTCCCTACAACCTCAGACACTCCGCAGGCGCACACCAAACACCCCAAAATTACTCTCATAACACTCACACGCCTGTAGTTGAACCCAGAAAATCCAAACGCACAATCCCAATGCCCCCAAATTTGATGATTCATCATGTGATCTTGTTTAATTTTGTGAAGTGAAAACATAATTTTCACATCTAATTGCAACCACATTTCCTGATAGGAGACATTGCAGTGCACATGACTGTTATTTCTGTTGCATTTCTGTAGGTGCACGTACCCAGTGTTCTCTCTGCACTTACAAGATTACATTGTTATTTGTTATTATGTTGGTTTAACAATGTATTCACAACCGTTATTCACATTTTGTAGATTTATTCTCTACATTATTCATTTGAGAGGGAGAAGAAAAAAAAAATGTAATTGATAATTTAAAAAAAAAAAAAAAAAAAGGGTTTAATGTCTGAACAGTTAAACATAAATTAATCAAACATGAAAAGTTGGACCATTCAAATTTATTTTATATCTCACTTTGTTAAACTTGAATTCCTTTTCAGGGGGAAACCGAAAAACTGTTTAAAACATTCTTACACTATTTTACTTTCAAGAGTAAATCAATACTTGTGAAAAGTTTAATGGAAACTTTGAGATTTTGTCCATCTAATTTTAATTTCACTTTTTTTTCCAAGGAAGGAGGTGATGTAATGTATTACTTAGTCCCGCAATCTAAGGGAAAAATAATGATTTGCTTACATTATTATTATTATGGGGGAGGGAACCCCCCTTGAAGGTTTCTAGGAGATGGATCATCAACGGCTCCAATAAAAAACATCAAACTGTTCAGCGCAGTGTTTTATACCCTTTATCAGTGTGATTGATCAGGATGAACAACATGCAATATAACTAAACGGTCACTACATTATACTGAAGTTTAGCAGAGGTGTATAGGAAAGGGACGTTTGGGCACTAAGGTGCAGGAGAAACAAAGGGGCAGGCACAGGTGAGAAGAGTGCAGGAGACCAGGGAGTTTTCTGCAAAGTCTGCAAACCCAGTGGTGGGGCAGAAGGAAGGGCCAAAGGGACATTAGGTGTTTAATTTGTCACAAGAAGGGACATGTGGCGAGGGATTGTCGCATGAGGGGTTCCAGAAGGCAGCACTTGCAAGAGGGGATAAGGGTCGCCAGGGGAAACGACCCGCAGTGGAAAACCCAAAAAAAGGGTTCAGTCTGAAGAGGGTGGAGTGCAGCCCATGGCTAGCACTGGACAGCAGTCAGTGTCAGGATGGAGGGCACTAGGCTGAGTGGTTCGTTACCAGTGGAAAAAGGGTGGATTTGGCCAGCAGAGGGTGAAAGTGTTACGAGACATGGTTGTTCATGTGGTGTAGTTAGAACAACGGGTCGAGAAAGGGATTTGACAGGGCAAATCCAGACCTGTAATCTAATCGATGGCACTGTGAGGGGGTTTCCAGTGCTAAGATAGAAGTACGTACCCCTTATTCTCAGGCGAATTGTCCCGCGTTGGTGATGGGAGAAACCCCTTCATGATTTGATCATCGGAAATATTCCAGGTGCAAGGGATCCAGGGGATCCTGAGTTGTTGACTGCTACAGGGGCAGCAGTTCAAACACGGAGCAAGAAGGAGGAAAAGGTTGATAAAACCGTTAGTCGTTCCAGCAAGGAAGTCAGGCATAGATGTTTCGCTGATGAGTTTAGGGCAGCGCAGGAACAAGGGCCCTTCGCTCGTGAAGTCTTGGGAGTTGGCAAGGGTGGAGGAAAAAACAGGTGGTTAGAGGTGGTGAGACAGAATTTCTTGTGAAAGGCGGGCTGTTGTAACGAGTGTTCACCAAGGGGAAGACAGGGAAGGTGACCCCTCAGTTAGAGGTACCAGCAGGGGTTTCGTGACACTGTCATGTCAGTGGGTCACGAGTCGCTCATTGGCGGTCATCTCGGCACCAGCAAAACAGCTGACCGAATCTTCGATGATTTTCATTGGCCAGGGGCAATGGCAGACATCAAGCGTTTCTGCTTTTCATGTGGGCGTGTGTCAAAGGTCAGCCACAAGAGGGGTGAAGAGGAAGGGCCTCTTAAACATCCCCCTTTTAAATTTACACACCATTCAGGAGGGTGGGGTGTTGATCTGATTGGGCCCAATCTCGCCCTGTCCCAAAGGTGGGCAAGGTATGAGACATGCAAAGGGTTTCAAGGGAAGGTTTGCAGGAGGCTAGGGTCGTTCAGAAGAACAATATGACAGGAAGGTGAGGAGCAATCCCCCAAGTGGGAGATAAGTCCTGGTACTGCTTCCCACGGGTCACAACAAGCTGTGATGCATTGGTAAGGACCATTCACCATCACTGGGAAAAAGGTCGGTCGATTACCGAATTGATGTGAATGGGAAACTAAAACTTTTCCATGCGGAATTTTCTCCGCAAATATATTCAGCGTGAGACTCAGCACATAGGCGCAGCAGCAATCATTGATGAGGTGAAAGAGACCAGCAGAAGAAGGGGAGATTTTGTTTTCCTAAGTTTCCAGAAAGAGTCATACAGGATGTGTCACTGTATAAGGGGTAGACAGTAGGATTTTCCTACCCTTTTTGTTGTCGGAGGCGACACAAAGCAGCCAGAAAAGAGGAAGGTGGAGAAGATGATAAATTCAGAGAGACCAAAGCCCAAAAACAGAAGTCAGGAGTCTGCAGGGTTTTATTGGTTTCTATAGGGAGTTTGTTCCAATTTCGCAGCAATCACGAGCCCTCTCAGTGATTTGGTCAAGGCAGGGAAACCCGGGGCAGTGGTCGAGTGGTCAGACGCTGCAGAGCAAGCACTGCAGACGGTGTTGGAAAGACTAGGTTCCGTCCCATCTTGAAGCTACCTGATATGTCGAAACCGTTTCTGTTGCGTACGGATGCATCAGGTGGTGGGAGGTGCAGTATTTGCAGGGGGCATGAAGGGGGTCGAGTTTTCCCGTGAGGTATGCTAGCAGGAAGCTGACGAAGTGTGAAGAAGGGTACGCAACGGTGGAGAAGGAGGGGTTTAGCCGTTGTGTGGGCCGTGCAGAAATTCCACAAATACCTGTATGGGAAAGAGTTCGTGATAGAGACTGATCATCAACCACTCAAATTCCTGCAGGAGGCGCAGCTGAAAAAACGCGAGTGCTTGCGTTGGGCAATGGCATTGCAGCCTACAGGTATCGAGTGCAGTCAAACCCAGGTCGACAGAATGTCGGAGCTGACTATTAAGCCGTGTAGTTTTAGCAAGCTGCAAAATCAGAGGAAGTCAGTCATATCCGGGGTGCTTTGTTGATAATATGTGTGATTACAGTTATGTTGAGTGGATATGGGTTCATTCCCAGTTGGCTATGGTTTTTATTTTTGTGTGGGACTTGTTCATATTTTCTGTGTGAGACTTGTTCATGTGAATGTAGTTATGCTTGGAGCATACAAGTCGCTTGTGTAGTGATGCATTATTTGCAATAAGTGAGGATGGAGATTCCTCAGTGAAATGTCATGGATCGTGATCATATTATATTGTGCTTTTCATAAGAATTGTGAAGAGGAGAGATGGCAAATCCGCAGGTAGGGGAATTGCATAGGTGCGCACAGAGGTCGTTATAAAATGAGTCGAAATAACGCAAGAGCGCACGTCAATGATAACTCATTGGAGTGGTATTCACTAATGGTATATTTTATAATTTATAAACCGTTGGTTGTACAGTATTTTTCAAACTTTGCACGTGTAGCTGTGTGTCAGCAAATTCGGTTGTTGTCTTTTTGTACCGTTGTTTTG
>CM031596.1:66187441-66497441 GCA_018398815.1 Conus ventricosus | reverse complement strand
TTCCTCTCCTTTTTATATTTGTTTCTTTCTTTCTTTCCCTCTCTCTCTCTCTCTCTCTCTCTCTCTTTTTGTCTTTCCTTCCTTCTTTCTGTCAGTCTGTCTTTTTTTTCAAATCTTTTCTCTAAACGTAATATAATGTGAGTACAGTGGTCCTGCTTTGCATCGTTTTGAGCTAGTTTCAAAGAAGTTTGTGAAGAAGGTGTGTCTGAACTCTGGTCTAATATCATGTGAGCTTGACTCTGTTTCTTCTTTCCTGTTGTTTAATGATCTTGATGTCCTGCTGTGATATTTTATCCATGTTATTGGTTCTTCCCCATTGTTTGGGTGTTTTCGTGAGATTTTCAGATCAGCTGTCGAACGCCCACTCATTAAGAAATCTTGTTTGGGTCATAATTGCTTGAAGAATTATCGGCCTTTCTCAAATTTGCCATCCTTATCAACATTTTAGAAAACATTGTACTGTCTCAGCTCTTGTCGCACTAGAAACAAAATCATCTGCTTAATTCTCATCGGTCAGTTGACAGATGCGGTCATAGTTCTGAAAGTTCTCTTCTTGATTATAGTCTGTAACATGCTTTGTGGGTTTAATGTTGACAAAATACTTGTTCTTGCTCTTTTAGACTTGTCAGCAGCCTTTGACACTATTGACCACGCCATTTTCTTGACCAGACTGAATTTCTCGTGGTATTCGTGATACTGCACCAGCATGAATTATTTCTTACCTGACAGATCGTACACAGAAATTATGTGTAAATGGATATACTCTGGCGTAATTGTCTTGAAGTATGGTGTCCCACAGGAGTCCGTCCTAGGTCCAAATCTTTCATGTCGTATGCTGCTCCTGTATCTGATGTCGTCAGTCGCCATGCAATGCTACATGAAAACTCTGCTAATGACTCTAGACTTCATCATTCGGCCTCCATAGTTGTACTCGACGCACTGATGTTTCCGCCACCGGAGAGCATCGCTGACTTAAAGGACTTAATGACTCTCATTAAGGTCAGTTTAATGATGTTAAGACTGAACTTATGCTGGCCTGTCTCAAAACAATTGCTTCAACATCCTTCTCCTCCTGGTTCCATTCTGATAAATGATACACCCATTTTTCCTTCGTCTGTGCGCAGTCTTAGTGGAACTCTTGAACAGTCTTTTTTTTTTTCTTTCAACAGCATATTTCAAATGTCTGTAAAGTTGTTTATCTAGAAATGCATGTGATCAGTTCTATCTTTCACTACCTCTCTACTGACGCAACTAATACACTCGTGCGCGGATTTCTTTTTCTTTTTTGTTTGTTTGTTGTTGTTGTTGCTGTTGTTTTTGCCTTCTTAAGAATGGATTAGCGTAATTCTGTGTTGGCCGGTCTTCCCAAATACCAGTTAGATAGACTTCAGCGAATCCAGTATAGCGCTGCCAGATTCGTCTGCACAGCTGCTAAATCAGACAACGTTTCTCCTTTTCTTCACTCCCTTCGTTGGTTGCCTGTTTCAAACCAGACAGACAACAAGCTATCTAGTCTAACTCTTCCTGCTGTCAGTGCCCTGAACATGAGTATCTTTATGATTTCCTCTAAATCTATACTTCGTCCCTCCAGTTCCGCTTTTCCTGCGATACTAGGGTACATGACGCCAGAACCAATACTGATGGAGAAAGATCTTTGTCTTTCCAAGCCCAGTTACATGAAACGATTCCCTGGTAATCCCCGGCATATTGATTCCCTCGCATGTTCAACATCTGGCCATAGAACTCATCTCATCTGCCTGAAATAGGTCTGCTGTGGTATGTCCTTTTAAACAGTAAGCACTCTTGTGCATGCGTGGTAAGCTGGATCATTGTGCACATGCCTATGAGTGCGTTAATACAGAGAAATGCATATACGGGTATGCGGGCTTTTTTTATTGGTTTGTTTCCTCATGCATAGTCTGATGTGTGTGCATATTCGTATGTATATGTGTATTATCGACAGAATGTGTGCGCGTGCGCGCGTGCGCGCGTGCGCGTGCGCACGCGCGCGCGCGCGCGTGTGTGTGTGTGTATGTGTGTGTGTGTGTGTGTGTGTGTGTGTGTGTGTGTGTGTGTGTGTGTGTGTTGTATACAAGCATCATCATCGTCGTCGTCGTCGTCGTCGTCGTCGTCGTCGTCGTCGTCATCGTCATCGTCGTCGTCGTCGTCGTCGTCATTATCATCACCATTGCTAAATACCAACAGCAGTTTTCTGAATAGTGTGCTTGATGAGTATCCATTAAGAGCATTATTACAATTAAACTGGCGCGTGGGTTGTTTGAAAATTGTGCACAATACTTTAAAACATAGATAACCAAATTCAAGACAAAATATATGATTTAAGTACATATATCAAAAGACGAAAAAAGATCTTATTGATCATGAGATGAAGGGATTATAGGAAAGCAGATTCGTGCACAACATCCACCTACACACTATCCTCCACATCCCGCCAATTTACTTATATTTTAGTTGTGTAGGAATGATTTTAAAACGCGGAGATTTGGCGCCTTGCACCCTGTTTCGAAATGTCACCCACCCATCCATCCCACCCCCCTCCACGGCAGTATAGACTGGTGCTTAATTGCTGAAGGTTTGATTAAAGACGAAACGTCGACCGATCGATCGTCTAATTGATTGACCAATTAATTGATCGCTCGGTTGATTGATTGATTTATTGATGATGGATGGATGGATGGATGGACGGATGGGATAAGCGGCAATACGGTGGCAGCTGTGAACGAATAATTCCATTTTTATTAATTTATTTCATTTATTTCTTTTTACCTATCAGCTACATACAATATGAAATTCAAAATAATCCGCATGAAGGCTCGAATAAGGAAGCTGACGTTTGAAGACTTCTGCTGCCGCCCCCCCCCCTCTCTCTCTCTCTCTCTCTCCCCCCCCCCCCCTTCTGTCTGTCTGTCTCTCCCCCCCCCCCCCCCTCTCTCTCTCTTCAACCCCTGACTTTTCAGACTCTACCTTGCAGACTCAGACGAAGAAAAACAACCAGTTTGAAATGGCCGTCACGTAGAGAAAGCGTTTTGTCCAGGTCTAAGCACCGTCGCCCTATGCCAAGACACATAATTGAAAACCTACGTCTTTCTGTCAAGAGTTACCAGACCGTTGCCCGCTGATTGGATCGATTCTTGCCGTTTAACGCCAAATCGGCGACAAAGGCCGGCTAGTTGGGCGACAGGGCAACATGGAAATGCCGACGCGTTCTTCTGTCCAATCGCGTGGAAGTTTACAGAATTCGTGTTGAACTACATAATCCGACTCATGTGTCAATATTGATTGATTAAAGACAGAGACTGCGATGAGAAATGAAGACAAAGTTTCAATGATCGAGTTTCTGATTCATTTTCCCTCCATTTAAAAGCCACGTCGTCCTCAGTACATCGAAGATAGGTCTGAGGGTCAAAAAGGAAATCGTTTACTGTTATGTTCAGCCATTATTTCTGTACCATGTTAAAAAACAACAACAACAACAACAGCAACAACAATATATTATGAATGATGACAAGACTAGTTGGAATGTTTACTTTTCATCACTATGGAAACATTTTAACTGTACGCTTGAAGATAGCCTACCTGACATTGTAATATCTCTCTCTCTCTCTCTCTCTCTCTCTCTCTCTCTCTCTCTCTCTCTCTCTCTCTCTCAATAAATAGATAAATAAATAACTGCGGAAAACTGTTTATGAATTTGTACACTAAAATGAACTTATGTTTATAGAATAATAGAACGTGTCATGGTGACCGACAGGCTTACGGCCACTACACGTTCATGTCAGACAGTGGATGCAGGCTTGTAATCTGTTTTCTTTTTCATGTGAGTGGGGTGAGCTACACGTGCGCGATAGAATCGATTCCGATTACATGCCTGCAAATTGTTCATAAGATTGTTCGACTGGCATGGAAGACAGTTTAATAAACGTTAATGACTTCACTGTAGAGAAGTATATTTGGAGTAAAGATGTTGCTGATGTTTATTAAAGCAATACGTCTACATCTGAATTAGAGGGGGGGGGGGGGTTATGCAATTAGTTTGATTAAAACTGAGATTAATGCTACGTTTAAAAACTTTACTGAATATGTTAAGGAAGCTGCTTGATGTATTCACACACACACACACACACACACACACACACACACACACACACACACAACACACCTCTCTCTCTCTCTCTCTCTCTCTCTCTCTCTCTCTCTCTCTCTCTCTCTCTCTCTCTCTCTCTCTCTCAATCGGCCCCTGAAGAGTATGTGTAGAAGTGTTTCTACTCATCTGGAGTGAAACTAAAGCACTGTACATTGCCAGAGACACTTAAATGCGCCCATCTGTACCCCGACCGCTTTGAGGACACGAGCTTTTGGCCTGTGGGTCACGCAGCTGACTCTTTCCCACTGGGCCCCTTAAAACGCTCAGTGCATGTGTTTGGTTCCCAGAGCTGATAAATATGCTATGAATGACCCCACGAGTGTAAGCTGGCACACGCAGGCGCTTGTACACCTGTTCAAAATACACGGCCACGTGTGCAGACACACGTATACAGGCATTAAAAACACACACGCACGCACGCACGCACACACACACATGCGCGCGCGCACACACACACACACACAGACACACACACACACCACAGGTCAATCCGACAGCGATCACACAAGCGCGCGTGCGCTCGCGCCTGCCGAGTCAATCTGACAGAGTACACGTGCCGTTTTTTTTATTTTTTTTATTTTTATTTTTATTTTTTTTAAACCAGTAATCGCTGTACCTACACGATAATTCACGTGTGACGTGCTTTACATTCGTTTTACGAACGTCGACCTTTTGCAGCGTCACACGTGACGTTTCGTGAACAACTGTGACTGGTCAGCCCAGCTACCATGCAAACAACAATATCAACAATGCCTGCCTAACTAAAACTTGCTAGGTTCGGAACCCAACTTGTTTCTTGGTCGTGTGGCAAACACATTCAACAATCAGGCTCTCTTTATGTGCTGTCGTTCTGGTGATGTTCGTAGGATAAGTTACCCGCCCCCACCACCCAACTCTCCTGTTCATGGTTATTCCTATCTGCCATATGACCGAAGGTGGGTGTAGACGTTACAGCTTAATAACTAACCGAGCAAGAGTAGTATGTGATTCGCCTGTCTGTTTTTAATCATCCACTACATTTTCGATGCAGAAAATAGACTGTCCTTAAGAACTGGATATCAAAACAGAATCTTTTCTATTCATTAACCGTCTCTCTCTCTCTCTCTCTCTCTCTCGCTCGCTCGCTCGCCACTACCTTCGCCCCACTCCCCCCCCCCCCCCCCCCCTCCAATCATCATAAAATCAAGGAAAGTCTCATGACCGGTAATAAGTCATTTCGCGAACTCTTTGTCATTGTCTTTGTGAACTAGTGTAGAAGTCACATCCGCTATATATTTCCGGTGATTGTGAGTTTGGGATTTGAAGCATGTTCGAGGAATTATTTGGAAAAGCACGACCACGGTGGGGTCGAACGAAATCGTACTCCCACTTGATGTTGTTTACGATCAGTTTGGCAATCTGCTGGTAAGTTGATTTATTCAAGATTCCATTAATTACTTGAACTCGAAGTGAAAAGGGAATAGTTTGACACATGGTCATGCTTTCACCGGTCATTTGAGATCACGGTGGGGTTTTGTTTTCCGAATTAAAGATGTACTGGGAACTAGTGTAATTTTGAATAACGAACGCTGGGCAATGTCCAAAATTACCACTTGATACCTCCTCCGCTTGAAGTAAAGAAAAACAAACGGTCAACAACTTGCGATGTTCGCAGGGGTATGCCGGTGTAACGAAAAGTTTTAACTCCCCGAATGGTTTAACTCCCAGGGAGTTAAACTGTTCATATGTAAATTTTAACTCCCTGGGAGTTAAACTAGAATGACTCCCACCCTGTGCCAAAATAACTCCACTCAGTAAAACTTCAAAATGTTGTAAAATCTTTTTGTACAAGTCTCAACAAATTCTTGAAACATTAAAGGGGGAGTCATTTTGTACATATATCAGACTTAACTCCCACCCTGTAACAGAATGACCTCCCTGGGAGTTAGTACAGATAAACTCCCGGGAGTTAGTCCAGGCGTGTAAAAGTTTTAACTCCCTGCCCACTAAGAGGAGTCAGTTTTTCACAGTTTAGAATAACTCCCCTGGGAGTTAATGTGCACACGTGTTTTCTGACTCCCAGGGAGTTACTTTGTAACAGAGGGGGAGTTAATCTGATCATGACTAAGATGACTCCCCACCGACCTGTTCCCAGGTGTCTTTCGGTAAGAGAATGGAGAAGGGGATTTAATGTTCATGATCATCATCGTTGTAGGGAAAGGAAATGTCCGTGTCCATATTCATGTGCTCATCTATGCATGTCCTTGATATTTTACTATGGCTTTTGTATATAATCTGTATGTAAAGTCTGTCATAAATTAATGGTTTGATGCCTTTGGTAGAAATACTGTACCTTCAGTCTTTGGCGTTCTCTCTCTCTCTCTCTCTCTCTCTCTCTCTCTCTCTCTCTCTCACATATGGAATCTATGCGACTATCAAACAGTCACCCATAAGTGTAGGCCATTACACTCAAATGGTGTAGAAATGGAAATTTTTCAATTTTTCATTGTGTCATGCCGCCAAATTAGGGAGTGTGTGTGTGTATGTGTGTAGGGGGGGGGGGGGATGAGAGGGTAAGGAAGGTGGGGAGAGAATGACGAGTAGTCGCGACGTGACGTAAAATTGTTTGTATTGACTCGCTACATCTGGGAGAGAAGGAAGGAGAAAAGGGTTGCATAGATTAGAAATTTGTGTGTGAGACACATGGGATAGAGAAAGGGGGGTGGGGGGTGCCTGTTTTTGTACAATTTGTACAAGAGGGTGGCTGCTTGGGACCGATCTGATGAAGTTGTCAGGTGACTCGTCACAGGTGTGGTGGTGTGCGTGTGCCAAGCTAAAAATGAAAGTCGGCCAGCCAATCAGAAAAACATATTTTTCAATAAAATTCAGGAAACGTGACTAATTCACATATCGAAGGAAACAGTTCTACCTGACAAATCTTGATCTGGCAAGTTAGTGTAAGAACACACACACACACACACACACACACACAATTTCGAAAATATATATATAAGATGCTAGGGTGGTAGCGAGGTGCGGGGAGTGGGTGGTGGGTGGGAGTCATTCTGGTGGTATGTCAGAATAACTCTCCTGGAGTCAAACTGAAATACGGAGGGAGTTTAGTTTATTTTATATTATAGTTTAACTCCCAGGGAGTTAAAATTTACAAATGAACAATTTAACTCCCTGGGAGTTAAACCATTCGGGGAGTTAAAACTTTCCGTTACACCGGTCTGAGAAACTGTTTCCTTTGTAGTAAACAAGTAGGGTAACTTTTGCTCCCATAAGAAAACCTAACACAGAGTAATTTTTATTCAAGACTGGCACAGCCTTTTAAACTTGAATAAAGTCAGACAAATACAAAGACGAACAATCTAATGGGGGGGGGGGGGGGGGGGGGGGGGGAACAAGCGCAGGCAAGAACTCCTCTGTCATCAAAGTAATGACTTGGCAAAGATTTGGACTTGGGGGGGGGGGGGGGGGGGTGAGGGGGGCTGTTTACTGTTCCCTGCCTCGTTTCATTTTCAATTTTGTTTCCTTTGTGTTTCAAGTAGAATCAATGACCGGTCGAATCCCCCTCCTCTCCCTCCTCCCCTCGTTCCCTCCCGACCATATTCATCCTTTTCCCATTGTTTCATAACCTTACTGAGTGGTTTCAGGTTTAATAATTATAAAACGGCTTTCTGGATTAAATGATTTAATAATGTGAACTCTCTCACTCTGTCTCTCTCTTTCTGGTTAAGCAACATGTGTGTTGAGTGCACTTGTGGAAACAGCTGCAATGAATGTCTCACTGTTTCCACGCAAGAAAACGGACATTTTCCCGTCACCCCAGCTCTCTCTCTCTCTCCGAAAAGAGATGATTTCGGGGAAACAAAATGATCGAGAAGTATTGTGGTTTCGCACAAAGCCTTGTGCTGGTTTTGCCCCTTGGACAGCTGCTCCACCTTTTCATGATGTTTATAAAATGGACCAGACAACCGAAAGAAGCCATGCCAGGTTCATCTCGTCAATTTTTCTGCACAGCCACTCGAGGGGTCTCGCCAAAACGCGTTGCGCAAGTTTACTTACTCTTCTTCTTCTTCGTCTTCTTCTTCTTCTTCCTAAAATACTGGTTCACTCAAAAACGAGTAGGTCACCACCTACTCATGTTTGCCGTTTACCTTTAAAAAGACCCATTATTTACTGGGAAACGTTTCAGATGACGAACCTACCTTTTCACAATCTACATCTTTGTTCTTCATTGCGCTGTCCTTTTTAGTTCGCGATTAATGATCGTTCATTCGTGGAGTGTCGTCATAATTCTCGCTTTGACGGTGTGTGCTGTTCCCACTTCTAACGGGAAGTTGTACGCCGCAGTTTCCGTCTTCCAACCGGAAGTTGACAGACTCGGATGAATCACGCATGCTGACCTGTGCGGTGGTATTTATGAATAAAAGAGGTATTGATAATAAAGGTGAAGTTCAAACAATGTAGCTCGACAAATTCAGCTTACTTCCCTTCAAAATCCACATCATCTCAGACACGAACAAGACCAATACAAGGCTAGAACACAAAGAAGAAATCTGATTGTCTCCATAACCAAATATAACAACGCCCTCTGATTGGTAGTTGGAAACCGCTGCATTCTTACTCTCGGCCTGCCCCGCTCCGAACGGCGTGGGTACAAAACGTAAATCCGCCGATCTAAATCCAGTTCCATCGACCGGCTTTGACGTAAGAGTTATATCGTTCTCGCAGGACTGTAAAGAAAACCTTTATTTGTGACTCAACGTTGTTCGTTTGATCTAGTTGCCAAGTGAGGCGACTGCAGGCGGAAACCCAAACAAATTTGGAATGTTAGTGATAATGAGTCGCCAAAAAACGTAGACAAACGAATCACAAGACAAAACACGACGCGTTTCGGCCTCTTAGGTCTCCTTCAAGCAAGATACAAAACACTCAGGACAACAAAAAGGAACAAGCAATCACTTATCTTCATCCAGTTCGGCGCAAGATAGGCGTTGAATCAAACTTGTTCGTTTGACTTTCATTTCCACGTGATTCAGCTTTATAACATTGGGTTGAAAAGCCAGTGAATTTTGCAGCAGATAAGAGTGTTAAGACACGTGCCAAACTGGACAACACACAATCCTCAAGCCCAGCGTTCTGTTGCAGAGAAAAATGTGACAGGGAACAGGGAAGCTAGCTGTCGGGCTTTTAAAAGTCCATCTTCATGACTGGTAATCAAAAGTTTTCAGAGATAACTGATATGCCCAGGGTTTAGTGAGGTATTTTCGTCATACTCATTCCTTCCTTATGTCATCAAAGTCTTTTCCTTTATCAACAAGATTTTTTTTCAGGTGGTAATATCTTGTGCACTTTTGATGTAAACTGCCTTTCTTAACTGTAATTAATTCCATAAATGTGGAGTTCATGAAAATTTTCTCTCGTTACTATGGCTATATTCAATATTTTGTCAGCACCGTTTCTTGTCACACCATAACCAGATAATTTGAAGAAGTCAAGCACTCTCAAGTCATTAATATATTGAAGGTTTGAATAAGACCACCTTAATTCTGTAAACTGCATTTATGCTTGGAAAATCGGTGCTATAAGTTTACAGTAACTGACAATAAAGGTAACTCTTGCTCCCAATCACACGCCGGCGTTGTTCCTGTATCTGTCAGGCGCAGGGTATGGAAACGAATAGGCTTTGGAAATATTGGGAGGGAGAGGGGGGGGGGGGGGGAGTCTTTCTTTGTGCTCTGTGTGTGTTGTGCTTGCATTCATGCATTCATGCTTGGCGAATCGGTGCCATAAGCAGCATTCGTTTGGATTTATGGGCGTGTAATTGCTTCATCATGGGAGTAAGAGTTACCCTTCTTGTGTTCTGTAGCGAGTTTGACGCCCTGACTCGGTATTTGTCCAACTGCAGTGGGTGATTTAGTCCGTATTGGACTTATTATCTCTTAAATCAATGCGCTTTTAAAGGAAAGGAATTAATGGGGGCTAACCGACAGCACTTGAATTCTCTTGTGAGGGCACTTTGCTGCGAGAACTCCACACAAGATCGGAGTGTGTTTAGCAACTTTAGTAAAGAGGTTTTATCTGGGTAACCCTCGCGAAGATTTCCTCTCGCTGTCTTTCCTTCTTTCTATTATTCGTGTTATCAGTAACTTTTTTTTTTTTCTTGGGGGGGGGGGGGGGGGGGGGGGGGGGGTTGCGGACTGTTGTTGTTGCTCCCCCAGGATCATCACGAGCATGACGCTCCCAATATTTCTGTTCCCAAGATTAACTGCTTTGATCCTTCCCAAGGTCCATTAAGAAAATATAAAATGGAAGATGAGTTCAAATGATACACTGTATGAGTTATGCATGATAGTCGCAACTTACACCATTACCACTGTAAATGTTTAGTGCTGTTGCTGGCAACAGATGGCGATGATAGTGACTAAGATGATGACCAGCAGCTTTGGCTCCAGTTTACTGGAAATCCTGCAACATCGAAGTCTTTTACTTGTCGTGTACTAGGATCTAGGAAAAAAGATATTTAAGTGACGTCTGCTTACATGAAATGCACACAGCATGCATACAACATTTTGAGAACAGTTGAAGCATTGGACTTATGAAAGAAGAACGTTTTTGCAGTCCACGGTTTAACTTCCAGAGAGAGAGATTCTAATGACAGTACGTTTGACACTGCTTGAACATGTACTGAGTCATCCGTGAGTAAGTTCACTGTGACTGCTTGAAGTTGTACCAAATCATTTGTGAGTAAGCCCATTATTTATGCGCAGGCATGTTATTTCTCTTCGTTTGTTTTTGAATTGTTGACGAAACAACATTTAACTACAACATGGCGAAACAGACCAGAACTAGGGATATATTAAATGTGCAGATCTGTATGAGAGATTGTTTGTATCAGACGTTGTACGTTATGTTTTTTCTCCGCGAAAATAGTCACTTTCATCAGGTAAAGAATTACCGTGCACCGCAGGTATAAACAGTTAGGTTCACGCGACGTTATCACTGTCTTGTGGGGCACTATGACATGTGGGCGTCTTAGTTTCACTGTCGATCGACCTGTACACCGAGCACTGTGTCCGGACAGTAATCAGAAAGTAATGATCTCCCTTAATTGCCGTCGGAATCACATTTAAAGTTGTCTACACGGAAATGTTAGCAGTTTATTTCTCTCCGGTAGTGACCCATGACAACGTCTCTGTATTTTCGCCGTTCAAATGCATTGGAGTCATAATG
Source organism: Conus ventricosus (assembly GCA_018398815.1). NCBI lineage: Eukaryota > Metazoa > Mollusca > Gastropoda > Neogastropoda > Conidae > Conus > Conus ventricosus. The sequence continues at coordinate 66,486,055 of CM031596.1, read as the reverse complement.
ACTAACGTCAGAGTGAATTATCTTTATGGCGTAAGACACGTCCCAAAACTAAGATAATTACCAACATTGATGAAAGAAATATTTTTAGTTCTAATTTATACAATGGCCTTTTTTTCTCTCATAAAAACGTTATCACGTATATCTGGCGTGATATATGTCCCAAAACTAAGATAAGTACTAACACTGATGAGAAGAAAATAGTATAAATTCATACAATAGCATTTTTTCATTTAACAAATTATCACGTATATCACTTTCCCTGCCAGCATTCCGCCATAGGAGCCATGGCACCCACTCTGGCAGTCTTAACAGCTGACATTCAGAACCGGCGAAGCGAAACGGTCACAACTGAGCTGAGATGTGATTGGGCCTTTGTGTTGTAAAAGCGATAGTGACTCACTCCAACAGCCTCGTCCTTTCCTGCGCTGTCTGGGTCTGCACAGCCGACACTGATTGAGTGGCAAACATGATTATTAATGAATGACATTCAGTGTTAACGTCCATAGCCACCGTATGGTGGTGGACATAGATGGGATAACCAGCTGTGTCAGCCTGAGTATGGGGGGTGGAAGGGGGGTTGGACAAGGCGGTGGGGAGGGTGGAAAAGAGAAACTATCCAGCACTACACCGCTACCACCAGGACGATAACATGTAATGATGAGCCCGGAAATGGCCATTTTCATAGTGGGCGACAGCGCGATTCCATCATCCAACTCGCAACGTGTCATGGCGGCCTCGGTGTTCCACACGCCCGCAGTGGGTCCACCATTGAGCTGACTACGCTCTGCAGTTGTTTCTGGGTGCTGACGTGCATACCTAATGACCACAACCACCCACATAATATCCTTCCTGTTCAACAGACGCATAACTTGTTACATGTATTTATTGCCTGTATCGCGGGGGTAGCTTTCACTCGCACCTGTTAGTGTATATGTCGGTCCGTCAGCCGCGATAAGATTAAGCAAAAACCGGACAGTTGAACCGTGAGAATGCACACACGGTGGGAGGGGGGGGGGGGTGACCCTAAGTCATACCCATTGAATTTTGGAGCGGATCTGGATCAAAGGGCAGATCAAGGATCCGTTGGAGCGCGTCATCTTTTGCTTGTTTGTTTTGCATCGTCTGTCTGTCAGCAAGATTATTCAAAAAGTGATGAACTGATGTCAACGAAATTTTTGATGGAATGTGGCTCAGTGATGAAACCAGTAAATTACGGTGCGGATCCACATATCAAATGGCAGATCCGGGTACGTTCACGTTGACGAAGGTCTGCGCTCTCCTGAGTGACCTAGTTTTAAATGCTTTTTTTTTCCCCTGAAATATTATCAAGTCGACATACCGATGTTCCTTGAAGTATTTAACTGATCGGTTTTTATAATTGACGGAAAAAGTGAATATGAATCTGGGTCAAGACATATCTGGTTTGGGATATGGTCAGCATTGCGACAAGAAGTCAAGACTGAGGACTATCAAATAAGTCAGACAAATGAAGTGTGTAGATACGTCACCTAAAGCGTGTAGTGTGCTGTGAATGTCCAGCATAGTCTGAAAGTCTTAGGTTTTGTGAGTTAGATTGTTTATCATTTTGCTCACAAATCAGTGAACGCTAGTGACTACTTACGACATATGGGAAAAATAATGATACCATAATTAGAAAAGATTCCCTCTCTCACTTCTCTCCCCTGAACCACCACATTTACCATGTTTGAGTGAAAGATCAAGTGGAGTTCAATCGGAAAGAAACTGAATCGGAAACAACAAACAACTTCTTTTTTCATCTGTCTCTTTACATTACATCAACATAAGTGTCGTGCAAGAAAGCTTTCCGAGTTCTGTATACTTCCTGCGCGCTGGTGCTCTGAAACGAAGGGGCTGTAGCCTACGCCTGCTGCAGATTTGTTTTTAATAAAAACGTCACCATGTGACGCAGTTTGTCTCAGCCCGAACAAAATGTAGTGTCGTAAATGTCGGATGAATACTCGACAAGACAGAGTCTAATTGTAGGCCTAAAAGATCGTGCGCATGCAGCATATGATGGAAGCTTTCAACTCCAAACCTATGGCTGATGGCTTCTCATTCATTTCGTGTCATTTCAGGCAAATTATACACAACAGTTAACTAAAACCACCATATACTTCTCGTTGTTAATGCTGTTGCTGTTAGATGCACTGAATTAAAATTTCACAACAACAACAACAAAAATCGGTTCCTGTTAACCAACCTCTAATAACGTTAGTGATGCCTGTTTCAGTCGCCTTCGTTCAAGGGTGAATATGCCACTCTGTCCCTCATGGAATAAAGAGGACATGGCATTCTTGCATTGATCAATAACAATATTCAGCAGTAACGTGTGGCTTGGCAAAAACAGGCCGGTGTAACGAAAAGTTTTAACTCCCCGAATGGTTTAACTCCCAGGAGTTAAACTGTTCATTTGTAAAATTAACTCCCCGGGAGTTAAACTAGAATATAAAAAACTAACTCCCTCTGTGTTTCAGTTTGACTCCAGGGGAGTTATTCTGACATACCACCAGAATGACTCCCACCCACCACCCACTCCCCGCACCTCGCTACCACCCATGCATCTTATATATATATTTTCGAAATGTGTGTGTGTGTGTGTGTGTGTGTGTGTGTGGTGTTGCGTTTTCTTACACTAACTTGCCAGATCAAGACTTGTCAGGTAGGATTGTTTCCTTCGATATTATGGTTTCTGTGGAATTAGTCACGTGTCCTGAATTTTAGTGAAAAATGTGTGTTTTTCTTGATTGGCTGGCCGACTTTCACTTTTTGCTTGGCACACGCACACCACCAAAACCTGTGACGGGTCACTTGACAACTTCATCAGATCGGTCCCAAGCAGCCACCCTTTTGTACAAATTGTACAAAAACAGGCACCCCCCCCCCCCCCCCTCCTTTCTCTATCCCATGTGTCTCACACACAAATTTCTAATCTATGCCGACCCTTTTTCTCCTTCCTTCTCTCCTAGATGTAATCGAGTCAATACAAACAATTTACGTCACGTCGCGACTACTCGTCATTCTCTCCCCCACCTTCCTTACCCTCTCACCACCCCCCCCCCCCTCACTCGCTAATTTGGCGGCATGACACAATGAAAAATTGAAAATTTTCCATTTCTACACCATTTGAGTGTAATGGCCTACACTTATGGTGACTGTTTGATAGTCCCATAGATTCCATGAGAGAGAGAGAGAGAGAGAAGAGAAGAGAGAGAGAGAGAGAGAGAGAGAGAGAGAACGCCAAAGACTGAAGGTACAGTATTTCTAACCGAAGACATCAAGCCATTAATTCATGTATATACAGTCTTTACATACGGATTATATGCAAAAAGGCATAGTAAAATATCAAGGACATGCATAGATGAGCACATGAATATGTACACGGACCATTTCCTTTCCTTATGATGATGATGATCATCATGAACATTAAATCCCCTTCTCCATTCTCTTACCGAAAGACACCTGGAATAGGTGGGTGGGAGTCATCTTAGTCGTGATCAGATTAACTCCCACTCTGTTACAAAGTAACTCCCTGGGAGTCAGAAAACACGTGTACACATTAACTCCCAGGGAGTTATTCTAAACTGTGAAAAACTGACTCCCCTTAGTGGGCAGGAGTTAAACTTTACACGCCTGGATTAACTCCCGGGAGTTAATCTGTACTAACTCCCAGGGGGGTCATTCTGTTACAGGGTGGGAGTTTAAGTCTGATATATGTACAAAATTACTCCCCCCTTAATGTTTCAAGAATTTGTTGAGACTTGTACAAAAAAGATTTTAGAACATTTTGAAGTTTTACTGAGTGGAGTTATTTTGGCACAGGGTGGGAGTCATTCTAGTTTAACTCCCAGGGAGTTAAAATTTACATATGAACAGTTTAAACTCCCTGGGAGTTAAACCATTCGGGGAGTTAAAACTTTTCGTTACACCGGGGACTGGAGTTCTTGCGTCCACTCGTGACAGCTATAATCTAAACTGCATGAGCGCGAGCAGACTGACAACGAGTGCTACTGGTTTAACCGATGGGTGTCATCTATTCATCGGATGGAAAAGCTTTGAACTGATGTTGTGACGACCGGCCTGGCACCGTGTGCAAACTTTGGAAACGGTCGGGTTACATTGCCGTGTCTTGGAAGATTCTGTCGTTCCGTCGGTGAGGCATTTTGCTCGGGTATAAGGTCCAATTTCACACACACACACACACACACACACTCGGCAGACGTCGCCACTTGAATTCTATGTCTTCATTAAAAACCAGTCGCGAACAGGTTTTCAGACATTGGCAAGTCGTGTGAATAAAAGAAGAAAGACACAAAGAACGCACTTCAAACAAACCAGTCGGCTTCCTCCCCGTTTGAAATCCACTTTCATCTTCATTACATGCAAGAGAGCTTTCAACGCTGTCTTCGGGGCTGGAGAACAGGCACATACTCACTGATGCACCACCATGATTTCTTCTTTCCATGAAGCATAAATAGCTGCCTCCTCTTGATTGGTGCGCAGACTGATCTCCTTTTTTTTTCAGCGAAGACGTACGAGGAACGGATCGTTTATGACTTGCTAGTGGCGGAAGTGGGTGAACCAATACCCCTCACTCCTTTTTTTTTTCCCTCCACCCTGATCGAGTACATGACCTTCCTTCTTCCTACCCGACTGCGGCCTAGGCATGTCAACCATCCAAGGGCCCCCTCCACTCCTTCTCTGGCCTGCCTAACCCTCGCCAGTCCCAGTCTGTTTTGTCCCCGCTAAACCACTGCGATACGCCCTCTCCCGCCGTGTACTGCAAATGGTCACAACAAAGGACTGGGCATGGAAGTGGGCGTGGGCCCGATCTCACCTTTTCTCTGCCCTGTGTTTGAAGCAGGAAACGGTCTGTCTGTCTTCTTAACAGCCGTCTGTCTGTCTATCTGTCTCTCTGTCTCTGTCCCCCCCCCCCCCCCCCCCCCCCCCCCCCCCCCAATACTTTTGAATTCTGTAACATAGTGCATTTGTGGCTGGTTAAAAATAACAGACCCATCCAATTCAAGGTTGCCAAGGAAAGCATATTATAGATGTTTGATCTGGACGTAAAAGAAAGATAAACAGGGTGTCGACGTTTCGAGTGAAATTACATGCACTAAAATTTGGTTAGTATGTTTAGTTGCAACAGAGTGCAGGGATATTATAGCATTTGTCCATGCATTTCGGGAATAAGAATTTATCCACACATTTTGGAAATGAAAGTTGTTCCATATATTTTGGAAAGGTTGATCAACTGTAGATGGCAAGAATGGTCATATTATGTGCAGGACAGCGAATGACTGGCCACCACGTGGTCATCATTTTGTTCATTCCAGGGGCATTTTTGTCCAGTCAAAGGCGGATCGGAGATGAGAGGTGAGATTTCGGGTTAAGCCCATCCTGTACTGAGCATGCTCAGTGTTGTCTGCTGGTGATCGTAGTGTTTGTAGCTAGCTTCACTCCCTCCCCACCCCCACCCCCCACTTACCCTTCCCTGCTTGCCTACATGTGGCATGTAGCATGACAAGATAAGGCGCGCCTTTATCTTTCCAAGACGGCTCATATTCTCCCGCGCATGTTATGTGTTGGTCAATAAATGCGTAAGTACATTCTCACGACCAGGTGATGGCAAGCTTACAGTTGGTCGCCAGGCAAGACGTCTCGTTGAAGTGACTTCTGCTGCAGCCTGGCAACCTCCAGTGCTGAAAACCAGTCCAGCAAGCTTCCTAACTTCTTTCATAAGATTTTATTGTTTTGCCGGCAGCCTCTTCAGGTGGAGATGCTTGACAACAGGGAGGGTTTGTAACGATCGGAAACATTTCATTGGTATAACACTTACACTGCGCATTGTGTTCCCATTCATTTCCCCTGTAGTTTTCTTACTTGTTTGACCAGATATCAAACCACATCCAAAACATCGGACGTGGACTTGAAACAAGCCCATTCTCATGTGATGATCAAAAGATATGATTATTTTTCTTTCGCTTTTTATGTATTTTCCCCCTCAGTTTTAAAAAGAAGAAGCAAGAAAGACAAATGAAAGGAAAACAAGATTTAAGCTAATTTGATACTTAAGTCATTCACACTGGCCAATTACGAGGCAAACCTCCACAATGTTTGTAGCCACATAGGCTAAATACTATGATACTCCATGGTCCCAGTAGAGAATTGCTGGTCAGAAACCAATGATTGCTCAAACTGTCAAAGAAGTGCAAAAGTATGCGTGGTTCTTTGCTCAAAAAGTACCGTCTCTGCATGCCCAGTAAGCTGTTGTTGTTTCATGTAAGAATGACGCTGTACTTCTCATCTGGAAGCTTTCGCATGACGCCGTAACTAATGCTTGTAGTGTGTATGCATGTACTTTATACTTCTGCCTCTATGTGTGTCCGATGCGTGTTCGAGTATCTGTCAGTTCATGTTCACACTGATAGTATGTTATGCTGAGTGCATGGAAACTGATCTTTATTATCTACTCTGACTAATTTGCTTGTGACTGCGAAGTTTTTCACCACTTCACGGCAGCATTTGACCGCATTCACTTCGTGAAATATATTGATTCCTCACCAAACTGATAATGTTCTGTTGCTCTTATATCATCCAGGTATTTATTAGTTTAGTAACAGTTCTCAGTACCATTTATCCTCATGCATCTTAATTGCAATATATCTTAATTAAGTCACTTAACCTACACACCCCGTACATTGACATAGAATCTTACAACACACACACACACACACACACACACACACACACACACACACACACACACACACACACACATTCATCTGACCTGTCAAGTTGTGGCATAATGACACAATTATGATTCATTGCTTTACTCGTTCTCCGTTGATTGATCTTTTCTATCTTCCACATTGACAGACTCTCTTTGCATAGCAGAGTAGCATTGCTGGCACTTCGAACAGAGCAAAGGAGCGTAAAATTTAACATCAATAGGATTGTAAGGCAAAATCGCAAGCATCAAGCACTCACTTCGGTCTTTTTGGTAAAAGAAAAAGTCGTGATCACACATAGCGTCAACATGCTGTGCGTCATCTAATATCAGCTTGAGACGAGTTCAATTGTTGTTATGGGTTTGATCGTTCCTTATGCAGTTGCTGAACGTATGTGCTTCGTCTTCAAGTTCGTGACACATACTTTCACATACACAGTTTACTGTTTGTATGTTTTTGGTTAACCAGTTTCGAGCCTTCAACCACGAGAGTGCTCTGTCTGTCTCCTATTCTTTGTCTGCCTGTCTGTCTGTCTGTCTCTCTGTCTCTCTCTCTGTCTCTCTCTCTCTCTGCCCCCACTCTCTCTCTCTCTCTCTCTCTCTCTGTCAGAGCAGGACGAGCAACCGCACCCCCATCCCTCCGTGGGCTGGTGTGCACATTTGCCATGTTGTCCCCCTTCCTTAGACTCCCTTTGTTCCCCCCCCCCCTCCTTGCTACATAACATAACTGTTGAGGAGAGGGGATAGGAATGGGGCATGATTTCTGGACCCCCCCACCCCCACTCCCCTTTGCTGGCAAGACTGACATTTTGGTACCAGACATGAAATTCCTCCGCTTTCGGTGGAAGGTCGTCCGAATTTTTTTGTTTGATGTGTATTATTGGTTGAAAGAGTCATTCCCACCCCTATCCCCACCTCCTCCCATCTCTCTTGGACAGTTTTTGGACGAGACCCCTCCCCCCCCCCCCCCCCCCCCGCCTCCCCTCTTTTGATTTGTTTTCAGAGGCCATAGCTGTGAAAAAGGATTTGGAATAGAATATCCCCTAATCCTACCCCCCACTCCCTCCCCGCCCCCACCCCCTTCACCCTCGCTTTTACATAATTTCTGCCGTCTTTGCTGTAGTTTCATGCCTGGGCGCGTTTCCGTCCTTCCACCGGTGAGAAAGGAGGATCCCCAGACCCCAGACTTTGGAAACCTGTTTCTCGATGACTTGCGCGTTGCAAATCAGACTGATTACTTGTCGTAGCATTTCAAATTCAGATGTGATATGAATTGTTTGCCATAAAGAATACTTTGTTATACAAATGTAAGGTTGGTTTTTGTTTGTTTGTTTGTTTGTTTTTTTGGTGTGCTTTGTGCGCGCGCGCGTGTATGTTTTAAAGATGATCTTTCTTTATTTCATTTATAGTTTATCAGACAACAACAACGATGATAATAATAATAATAATAATAATAATAATAATAATAATAATAATAATAACAACAACAACAATAACAGTGATCATAAGAAAGTGGACATGGTATCAGTTACGTTCGGTTTTCAACTGCAGCAGCAATATCACCACAATCCACGACAGGGAAAAGAAAAATGTTTTGATTCAAACCCGTTAATCGTCCGCGATTGAGATTTTGATAGCACAGTTTGAAGACACAGAAAGAGAAAAGAAACTGTCGGGCAATGACGTAACAACGCCTGAACCCCATTTCCTGTGTACAAAGAAAAAGAAAAGACAAGAGAAAACAAAAAAAGAAGAAAAGAAAAAGGAAGAATTAAAAAGGAGGATAAAAAAAATTAGAAGGGGGGGGGGGGGGGGGGAGGTGTAAGAAAGACAGAAGCAAAGGACTAGGCCTATTCAGTGAGTCACACACGTTCTCGCCTTGCGTGCGAGCGAGCGCCATGCATGTGTCATAGGCCTACTGTTGTGATGGGGTTTCTGAGACCGTCCGCCGAAAGAATCGTCTGGCGCAAGCGGCTGTAGGCCTAACAGCGGTACAGCAAAGGCTTGGCTCAGTCATTGTGAATCGATCAGCTAGTGCGGTCCAATCAGAATCTGGCAGTCGGCAGGTGTAGAAGCGCTATAGGGTCACAGCTCCAGATAGCTTTTTGGCCGTGTCTGTCATTTTCGTTTTCACAACATCCGGGCATTGTTTTTTTTTTGGCAGTCCTGCCCAGCTCTGTCACAGCGAAAAGTGTGTGTGTGTGTATGTGTGTGAACAATCAACAAATTACAACGGTGATTGTGGCAAAATAAGTGCTGCGTTGCCAGAGGAGTGGCTGCAGTTGTGATCAGGGACTCGTGCTAGGCCTAACGGCTTATAAAGTTTGTGAAGGCGAGCGAGTAAATGTTCTTCGCACAGGGCTGCGAGTGAGAGTGGGACAGTTCGCAAGCTGTCCCTGCGAATCTTTTTTTTCTTCCTTTCTTTTCTTTCTTTCTCCAACGGACTTTTCCATCAAAAACACTTCTGATCTTTGTCAGCATGGCGGAGACTATGACGCAAGTAGTTGGAAATAAGTCGTTTATGAAAATTCATGATAAAATGTATAAAATTTACAACTGTGATGGAAAAAGGGACTTCTCGTCGTTGAAAAAGGATTGTTCGGTAACACAAACTCCAGTACAAATGAATGGAAAGAGAGTTGCCAGCCCCGAGGATGTAGAGAACAAAGAAAACAGATCCAATGGTGAAGTAAGTTTTGTTTTTCTTTTTCACATTTTTTTTCCTGCGCTCGCGTGCGTGCGTGTCTGGGTGTGTATGCGTGTGTTTGTGTGTATGTGTGAAACGGATGGGGTAGTTAGATCTACTTCATTTTGAAAATTTTGAAAAAGTTGCAGTTAGATCATTTGCCTTACTTGATCTGCGGAACCAAAGTGCTGTAGATCTACACTACAGGCTGTAGATCCTAAACGCTACACTGCTACAACATTCTACGATCATAAAAAGATAAGCTTGCCATGTAGGCCTAGGTTTTGAGATAAATGTATTCAAGACTAATCCTGTCGTCCTAACGAAATCAAGAGAGGGTTTTTCTTTCTCTTTTTGTGTTTGTTTAGTAACTTATTAATTTTGTTACAATTTTGTTTCTGCCAGCTGTCCAGTAAGAAGATAGGCCTAAGCCTAACCAATGTTTCATTTTTAGTCTAGTCCCTGTGTCTCGTTCGGCCTCAAGCGCGCTAAGTCAGTCATGTCAATCAGATCGGCGAGCTTACGAGAAATGCACTGAAACGTGACATTATTGCGACTTTTCCTGATTTGTTAGGAACAGCCTGCGTCTTAGGAAGGCTGCGGCTGGTTAAGTCGAGGATTAAAGGCTTAAAAAGTCGAAATGTGAGTCAGTGTTAACCCGGCGCTGTTGCGTCGAAAGTTGCACGCTCGAGCGGTTGGTGTTTCTGGTCGAAGTAGTTCATGCCACTGGGCCTAAGTGATGTGTCACAGACACGCACGCAGGCGCGCGCGCACGCACACACACACACACACACACACACACACCAGCAAAATTATATACATTTTCGGCGAGCTTTGGGATGTACCAGTTACCTGATTCTATTCCCCGTGAATATATGAATTTAAGTAGGATTCCAGATTATTGACTGTTGTGTCGTAGACATGATGCAGGCGGATTAATGATCGATGACTCATCAACAGATTAGAATATGCAGAGTGGTGAAGAGTTTGATTAGTTACTCACTGGCAGATGATCGTCTGAGAAATGAGAGGGAATTCAAACGATTTATGCATGACCACTACCCCTCCCACCCCCACCCCTGCCTTCTTCCCACAGCAACAGAATAAGAACTTTTAAGCAGAGTGTACATGTCCATCTCCACCTCACTCCCCTCCCTTCCCTCAGCTACAAAGGAATTAGTGATGCAACTAACAGAGATTACTGTTGATAACTGCATTATCTGTTGTCATATTTGCCATGGTTTTGTTAACTGTTGCTTTATTTTCGACAAGTGTTTTTGCCTAGAATGATGAATTACAGAGTCAGGGGTATATTCAGAAAAAAATGGAGATAATCAAAGCTTCAAGTCTTCAATATTGAGTGATTCCTTATTTCTACCTCTGCAACAGATATTGATGTTGTTGAATCAAGGGACAGATTGTGGCTACTATTACTTCTACAACTACAGATGCTGCTGCTGCTACTGGTACTACTTCTACTACAACTGCCACCATCACCACCACCACCATTACCGCCACCACCACCACTACTACTACTACTACTACTACTACTATCACTACTACTACTACAACTACTACTCATGAAAGAAATGGGAGAACTGTTTACTTTTTTGTGTGACCTTGAGGTGAAGAAGGGGTTGGAGGAGGAGGAGTGGGTTGGGTGGGGGTAGGGAAAGGTGGTGGGTGGGGGTATGAAACTATGTCTTTTTTATTGTCGAGAAACTGACCAGAAAAAGCTGTGTCATGTTCGCCTTTGTTCATGACAGAATGAGTTTACTTGATTCTCAAGCTCATACCTATACTAGGAAATTAGCCAAGAGGAAAAATAGAATGTTATTAATGCACAAATTACATACCTTGAACTTTAGAAAGAAGTTTTAAGACTTCAAGCACAATAAGCTGAGTGGCTATTTTGTTTTGTGGTAAATCGCTGTATGTGTTCTGCAGTTACAAAGTGGGATGTTTTTTGTTTATGTAAATACCTTGAACTTTAGTAAGAAGTTTTAAGACTTCAGGTACACTAAGAATGATTATTTTGTTTTGTGGTAAATACCTACAGGTAGTGTATGTGTTCTGAAGTTAATTTCAAGAGTATTATGTTGCAGATCACTGAGCTTTATAGAATGAAATATGTATATGTATGTGTGATCGGGAAGCATGCATATTTGCTTATATTCTGTGTTTATCAAACTTGCTCTGTGTATGTGTGTATGCGTGTGTGTGTGTAAAATTACAGCATGTCATGACCTGTAGCTTCAATTTTTTTTAATGGCTTGTGTCTCTACACTCGGCATGTATTTGTATTATAAGATTTAAAGAGAGCCCATTAGACTGGTACCCCTGTGTGCATGTATGTACGTGTATGTTTATAATTATGTGCAGTATGTATATTACTGTTAGAATACACATAATAAATGTGTTGTGTGTGAGACTATCAGCAAGTATCAAAAGATATCAAAAACTTTAAGCATGAATGTCCAGTACAGTCTGAAAGAAATTAAATGTTTAAACGTGGAAAATCAAAATCTCCAGAATCCACTGCATCCCTCATCAATGTCGGTACTCTTTCAGTCTTTCCTGAACACAAGTAACAAGTGCACTAAAAATCAATGTCACCCTTTTTTTTTAAACACACACACACACACACACACACACACACACACACACACACACACACACACACTCAAACACACACACACACTCAAAGTCAAACACACACACACTCAAACACACACACAGAGTTAAGGAACATATCAATGGACCTTTATCTGATGTAAAACTGAAAGTAATGACAATGGAAGTGAAGTCTTAAAGGTGCTCTGAGTGGTGAATTATATTGTGTAGATCCTTCATTAACCAGGAGTGTAGCTGCTTGAGCCAGACCAGCATGGTTTTCCTTGTGTTATGTGATCACTATGGCAAATTTTCCTGTTTCTGCATGGCATTGTGTTACGCACACGCACGCACGTTCAAGAGAAATTCAGCAGGTTTGTAGGTTTGATGTGTTGGACACATACTCAGGGGTCGTTGGGGTATTCGCATGTACATACTGCATGTACAAACAAGCAAGCACACACACACACACACACACACACACACACACACACACACACAGTGAGAGTATACAGAGGCAGTCGTATAAGTCACTCACGCGCGGCAGTCTCTCTCTCTCTCTCTCTCTCTCTCGCACGCACGCACGCACGCGCGCGCGCACACGCACACACACAAACACACACTGTCACGATATTTTACTGTCTGTGCTTCATCGTGTTGTAGCCTACCAATCGTCTGTTGTATTTCAGACCACGATGTAAATCATGTCTCCACTATATCGACACAGCAAATGGGGAACACTGTTAGATTAGTGTCACCTTCAAGCCCCCCCCCCCCCCCCCCCCCCCCCCGTCTCTTTCGGCAGCACCCCCCTCACCCCCCAAAGCTGTACTATTGTCAGAGAAAGCAGTGGCTCTGTCTATCCATTGAAGAGGCAATAAAAGGCTGAAAAGACAGAGCCTGGCCGTCTCCATTGTGGGGTTGTAGTCAACAGCACACAAAGAGGGTTGTGTCAGGGAGAGCCCCACACATAGGCCTACTATATCTTGCCTGTGGTGTGGCTCGCTAGCTCTCACCAGACACCTACCTATACAAGTCAGAGAGAGAGAGAGAGGGGGGGGGGGGGGACTTTTTTCAATGTACGTGCTTGAGCTGTACCGCTGCATGCTCCGTTTCTGCTGCTGAGCAGAATATGTCATAGTTCGGAGCAAATGTCACCAGTTCTTGTGGCGACCGCTGACTGAAACGTGGACTTGTTTGTGGGGATGACTTGTACACGCTCACGGACGGACTAGACCCCGTGTCACCCAGGCCCCATGAAATATGTCTTTATGCGTTTGTAGATCTTCCCGCGTGAGGTCGCATTTTGATTTCCTGACCGAGACCTATGTAGGTAGCATTGCTAGCCAGGTGGATCCGAGTTACGTTTCGGCCCGGGCTTTTCGCTGCGGTTGTGTTACATTTCCACTGTCACTCGGTGATTGAAATTCTTGTACGCGTACGCTGGTGCTGGTATCAAACGCCTGAGGATGTTTTGCAGCAAATCCCTTGCAGACCTATCTTTGTGATGTTGCCCCACTGAGAAAAATTATATATTATTTCATTTACCTTTTTCTTTTTTTTTTCTGGTAAACCCCAGTCTGCTTGCTTCAATGTTTTAAACATTGAAATTTGTCTGGTAAACCCCAGTCTGCTTGCTTCAATGTTTTAAACATTGAAATTTGTCTTGACCAGTTCTCAGTCCTGCGGACGGACGGTTTGTGGAATTTAAGAATCTTAATAACTTACAGCGCTGAGTGATCTCAGGTGGAGACGGTGAGATTAACGGGAGCTGGTGGTGAAACGACGGATTATCAGTGGAGAGTCGTCTGGGTGACGGGTCAAGAAGGATGAAAACCTCCACAGGCTGTTGACTGTCGTGGCGCCCGCAACACATCTTATCGCAGTTGACCTCAAGGACACATCTGAACAACACCTGTCTCGCGCCCACACCGAACGTCAGCGACCGTAGTGGGCTGGGAGGAGAACAGAGAGAGAGAGAGAGAGAGAGAGGCCCACGCCGTGTGTAGCCGAGTTGCTGGACACACACAGGTGAGACTGAACAGTCGAGGGAGCGAGAAGCAGAAGCAGCCCGGAGAGAAGAAACTCGGATCGACTGAGGGAGAAAAGAAAAGCAAGTCGGAGAGAAAATCGCTGGGACGGGTTTTACAGTACAGCAAGCAAGGAAGTGGTGGTAGTGTTTATCCGGGGCACAGAGTGGAAGTTTGTGTGTGTGTATGTGTGTGAAGTTGACAGTGGCAGCGAGGGGAGGCAGCCCCGTGAGCCTTAGTCAGTCAGTCGGTTCACCGTCACAGTTTTTTCTCCAGCTTCCCCAGCCTACATGCATGTTTGTCAAGGGTTTTACGTAACCTTTTCTCTACTGACTCGGGACTCGTGAAGTTACCTCGCATTCTTTTGCTTGTGTCCAAGTTTGACCCATTTTGGGGAGTGGAATTGACACAGCAGAGTCCCGGAGTGCTGGCGGGGTTGGTGGAGAGCTTTTTTTTTTTTCTTTGATGACAAGTTGACAGTGGACGACTGCTGAGAGGAACTGACGCACAGGTGGCCCTTCAGTTTTGCTGGACTGGTGACATCGGATGCCAGGGAATGAGTGTCGCCTCACAGGGGCTTGGCTAGTAGATCACCATGCTCTTAACGGCAGCACCAGTCTACCCTGCACCTGTAAGTACAAACCACTGGCTGAATCTCGTATTTCATGAACTATTACCCAGTTTCGTAGGTCGATCACTGAGGATGTACATCTCTCTCTCTCTCTCTCTCTCTCTCTCTCTCTCTCTCTCTCATAATCATCCAGTTTCGTCGGTCCGTCAGTGAGGAAGGTACATCGCATGACTTTTTCATCAATGCGCGCTCTCTCTCTCTCTCTCTCTCTCTCTCTCTCGTGTGCACGCGCGTGCGCCTATCTCAGTGTGTGTAGAGTGTGTGTGCTTACCGGGCGCTGCGTACATAAGTTGTATGCGCACGTGCCCACGTGTTCATTAGTCTGATTGAAAGTGCACCCGTTCACATCCACTTGAAGCACAGATCCACTGTGTACACAGTTTGTGCGTGCACTGCTCACTCACGGCACACACTCGGCTGTCATGCAAGACGTTTTGTTTTCCGTGCAGAGACTACTGACCAGTCCGCCAGGTATGTGATAATGTCAGCCAACGCGTACGGAGACCGGCTTCAATTGCAGGAGGCATCCCAGCTATCGTCATGAATAAATTTGTAATGCCCAGAAGTTTACGACTGTGCACCACAATTTCAAAGATCAGCAGTAGTAGTTTGAAAAGACCACAGCTCCAAGCAGACTTCTGTCGGGGAAACATGTTCTAAGGAGCCCCCGGGTAATAATGAAGTGATTTATACTATCCCCTTCCACGGCTTTAAAAAGATTAAGGAGTGCTGGCTGAATACAAGGCCCCCTTTGTGTTGTATTGGTGTTTAGTGGGGGCAGCAGGCACATGATGTGTGATTCGGTCGTCACGTGTTAACCGAAGAAGTCACAGTGTCTTCTTGTCTGTCGCCGAGTCCGTCTCCCCGTCCGTTAAAAAAACAAACAAAACAAAACAAGAAAAACCGTAACTCGCTACACATTGCAGACACTGAAGAAAATAAGAAATACCTAGCGAGTCTCGTCATTATGATATATGGGTGTTGATATAAAACAACATTGATGTCTAAACTCGGCAAATGATTTTTTTTTCTTAACGGAGCTAATAAGTCTTCCGATTGTTAGCTTGACCTTGACTGGACAACTGCTGTGAGAGAGAAATTACCCTTTTCACCACTTTTTAATTACCGAGGGCGACCGGCTGAATTGAGTCGAAAGATGGATGATGGGAAATATTACAAGGGTATTTTTAAGAAAATGATCAAACAAGAAGAAGTGAACAGGGAAAAAATCCGTAACTGCTGACGGTTAAGAAATGATCAGATTATGATAGGAAAATCCAGAACAGTGGTCTGTTTAGAAATGTAGGGTAGGACGAGGAGCAGGTAAAGAAGCGAACTGATGTCAAGTGTGAGCTGTCTCGGTTCCACTTGACTTGTTTCGCTCTCAAGTCTCTTGCTCTTCACGGCATGTCAAGCGGCTGTCGATACTCCGAACATCTTTCCTCCTGAGGTAAAAGTCATGTTTTCAAACAGAATCACTGCACAGCGGAGGTGGATCGTGTGTGATGTGTCTGTACGCGGGGTTTCCCACAAGATGAGACAAGTTAAAAAAAGCGAATCATTTGTTCCAGTGGTAGAAACACCGTGTATGTGGGAGTGCGTGCGCGCTTGCTTGCGCGAGCGCGCGCGTGTGTGTATGTATGTAGTGTGGTGTGCGCACGCGCGCCCTCTGTTACCTATCATCACCTCATCCGCGCCCCCTTCCCTTCCCTTGCACACTTCTCTGCCTGACTGCCTTCCTCCTCCCACTCCGTCTCTGTCTCTGTCTCTCTCTCTCTCTCTCTCTCTCTCTCTCTCCGCATTTGCAGTACTTTGTGACTTTTTTTTATTTGACATGACTGTTCACCCCTACGTGAACGCAATCCAGCATAGTAAAGCAGAACGGGAACACGCTTGCACGCACGCACGCACGCTTGCTTGCTCATAACTAGCGGCAGAGATTGATCTTGGAACATTGATAAAGAAACGAACAAAGAGAGAAACTTGTCATCAACTAATCCTTCCCTACCCCTTCCCTCCCCTGTCTCAGCCCGCCACTTCACCCATCCCGTCTTCAGTTTTTATAATGAGTGAATTCCTCCGAACAGACCAGAGAAGTTACTGGCCCTTTATGGTGTAAAAGCCTAGAGTTGTTACTGAAAGTTAAGTAGTAGTAGTACCGGTTGTGCTGGTGGTGGTTGTTGAAGTGTAATAGTGGTAGTAGCAGTGGAAGCGTGATGGTGGTTGTGCAGCTGCAGCATCAGTAAGAACGTTTTACTGAGGTGTGGTAGAAAGAACGACTAACTGACATGTGGAAGGTCTACCTGCTATTCGTTGATATGACTTAGCTTTCCACGGAAGACCATGACTTTTTGGTTTTATCCCCTTCGCCATTTCCTGGCTAGTTTTAGCGACGTGCTTTGGTATACAGTTTTCGATGGTTGATATATGAGAGAGAGAGAGAGAGAGAGAGAGAGAGAAGAAGAAATATTGTGAATCTTGTTTTGTCTGTCTTATAGAATTTACCGAAGAAGGTGGAGGGAGGAGGAGGAGAAGAGAGAGAGAGAGAGAGAGAATACTGTGAATGTTGTTTTGTCTATCATGGAGAGTTTACGAAGGAGACGGAAACAGGAAATGTGGGTAATTTGTCACAGATAAAGTGAGACTTTAGTGCCCTGCAGGCCTCTACGAAGGTCGTCAGTCAGCCTTTGACATTGGTTGAGACTCAAATGGTGTCAACTGTATTAGAATGTTGCAAATCATATTGTAATTGATCAAATCAGACTGGATTTACTAAATCTCTGTTCATTTAATTTCTCTCTCTGTCTCTCTGTCTCTGTCTCTCTCTCTCTCTCTCTCTCTCTCTCTCTCTCTCTCTCTCTCGGTGACAGGTAGGGGGAAGGTGTGGACCTCTATGGGATGGACACAGTGTTCTCTGGTAAAATTCTGGAGTCTTTTTTATATCAAAATTAGCCTCCACATTTCTCTTACTAGTGGTGGAAGGAGCAACTTCCCAATACTAGTCATGGAAAGAAACCTCCCTTAGAATTTGGATCCTGTGTCAAGTTTCACTGGTGGACCTTGAAGAATAGTAAAGCATAAGTTTTATACAGACTATTGACACATGATAACAAACTATCTTTAATGAGTGTTCAGTTCCTTTCTAAAAATCTTTCTTTTTGTTTCTTCAGTCTGGTGATGTAACGGGGCCCCCCATTCCAATGCACAGGTGCGTCCGTCTTCTCCAGTGTGACGAGTAGAGGTGGAAGGTGTGATCCTGTAGGGAAGAGCTCAGAGTGTGTCCTGAGTAGTTTTTATATGAAATTTCAGTTCCACCTTCTCTTTTACTAGTGGTGGAAGGAGTACCTTTACGGATCTGGTTATCGAAAGACATTTCTGAGGACTGTTAAAAATGCTCAAGAATTGCTCATTTACCTTTCGGCTTGTGCACTTTCAATTGCTTGTGCACCGGGTGACAGGCAGAATTAGAAATAGAGTTACGCGTGAAATGATGTATTAACAACAAATAGACCGACACGAGTTAAGTGTAGTTTCACTCACAAAACTTCACTTTTGTATACAATCTAAAATATACAAAATGATTATAGGTTGAATCGACGTCAATCTGGCCTTGCTTTGGGCTGGCTTCTTCTCCCTATATAGTTGAATCAAAGTCAATTTGGCCTTGCTTGGGCTGTCGTTTTCTCACTTTGTCTCATCATAAAATGATAAAGGGAGGGATTGTCTTGCTATCAATCCAAGTTGGAGTCCAGTGGAGTACACGAGGACATGGCTGATTTAGAAGTTGGAGAGGTGCACAGATCTCTCTGTTCGGTTCGTGGACGTCACGTCTAAGGGCAGGCCTGCTGGGTAGTCAGGTTGGCCTCATAGCCTCGCGGTAGCATAGATTCTTGTTCCTGTGCTGGGCCAGTTGTAGTGGATGATGGATCCCAGGGCCTGTGGAGGTTACAGAGCCTGGTTTGTAGGTGTGTGGCTTGGACTCCGGCTTGTCGAGTCCCCACAGTTACACTTGCTCTCTGCACTTTCAGAAAAATGAGAGGCTCAGCTGGCATAAGTGGTGCTAACAAATGTGTCACCTTTAATCTTTCTGCCTCCACTTCAGTCCCTTCAGTCACATTTTGAGCGGACTTTAACAGGTGGTGTGAGACAGTAAGAAACTGCTGAACGATACAGAGGAAAAACTCTAGGTAATCAAACACTCACGTGGTGTAATTAGGTACTGGAATACACAAAGTGTAAGCACACGTGTTAGCTTTAAAGTATTTTAAAATTTCTGCCAGAACCCAGTATCTCTCTTTTCTATGAGATACTGGGTTCAGGCAGTCAACCCTCGTGTATTCATAAATCTCCTAGAAGATTTAAGCAGGGTTTGGAATGAAGTTACCCTCTCAAAACATAAGGCATAAAATGATAAAAACAAACAGTGGGTAGTCTCAAAACTTACAAACTAGATTCCACTTATTTTCTTTTAGGACAATTTTTCCTAGGAGAATCGGTGAAACTTGCCACAGGATCTCGATGTAGTAGAGATCAACATTCTGCTCCCAGGCACACACCGGTGTTGAGTTTTACACTCTAAAAAGGACTATTTTCAGTCTTACGACATATGGTGGGTCTGTGTAAGTGTTGGTGCTTGATCCCTCCCTGTAGTGGCTTAAGCTTTACCACCATGCTTTTGATGGCTGGCTGATTGATAGGCTGTCAGAGGACCATGACATCCAATAAAGATTATTAGGGAAGGGGGATTTAGTCATCTGGTTTGGAGACGAGACTTCACAACACGTGCGGTGTGACATGATGCAGCAGTTTCGGATCGAACATGACAACCTCCCAGATCTTGGCGGTCTTCAGCCTTTATTGCTGATGTGGTCCGCCATGTGCGTGACACCTGTGAGCTTAAGAAATATGCCGGGGAGTGTCGCGAATGCTAGTATCTTTTGTTCTGGTATGGGTGGCAGATGAAAAATATTCAGGCGGTTCAAGAGCATCGTGTCACTATCATTCATTGTGTCGGTATAGAAAAACGCCAGACAGAATGACTGAGGGAAGAAAATGAGAGAGATGGGAGGGGTGGGGTGAAGGTGAGCGTCGAAAAATTATGTAAAATTGACAACGCTAAGGAATGTGAGAGAGAGAGAGAGAGAGAGAGAGAGGAGAGAGAGAGAGAGAGGAGGGGGTGGGGGGTGGAAGGAGGGAAAGAGTGGGGAGCTGAATGGTGTTGGGTATATCAATTCATGGCAGTGGGGGAACCAGTTGGTGTGTTTCTCGTAGTTTTTGTTTTGTTTTTCCAAAGGAGCCATACGCATATTGGTACTGTGCGCAAGGGGAGGAGGGGGGGGGGGGGGGTTAGCAGGGATGAGGGGGGTATTTATTTAGTGTTGCTTGAAGTATGCATGCGTCAGATTCGGTAGCAATCAAGCGGCAATCTCTCTCTCTCTCTCTCTCTCTCTCTCTCCTCTCTCTCTCTCTCTCTCTCTCTCTCTCTCTCTCTCGCTCTCTCTCTCGTGTGTGTTTGGCTTTCGACTTTTTCTTCATGTCTTTCTTTTTTTCGTAATAACAACGCATGTTAGGATCTCTCTCTCTCTCTCTCTCTCTCTCTCTCTCTCTCTCTCTCTCTCTCTCTCAACTGCCTTGAAAACAAATCTTGCTTTTTATGAGCAAGAATGTTGAATTCAAAGATATATCTGGTATTTTTGCACACGACCGACTCATGAATCACTACTCATTCCTCCTCACGACCTCATGCCATGCTGATGATACTGCTTTGGTGACTGATGCTTCGTGTATCCTCTTCCTGCATTGGAATAGTTGTTATCATTAGTGCCTGAAGAGGCTAGGGCCAAATAGAAAGCAAAGCACCTTCTTGCCATAATCAAATACCCTTGAGAAGAAAAATGATCAATAATTCTTCGCCCCCCCCCCCCCCCCCCCCCCTTACACACACACACACACACACACACACACACACACAACACACACACACACACACACACACAATCTCTCTCTTAGTTTTTGTGTGTGTGCTCGCGTGTGTATGTGTGTGTGCGTGTGTATGTGTGTGCGCGCGCGCGTGCGTGTGTATGTCATCGTGTGTGTGTGGGCGCATGTGTGTATGTGTGTGTGCGCCGCGTGCATGTGTGTGTGTGTGTGTGAAAGCATAATTTATGGCAACTTCGTTGGAAGATGCGCCCCCCCCCCCCCCCCCCCCCCCCCCCCCCCCCCCCCCCCCCCCCCCCCCCCCACCACCATCACCACAGCACTGATTCAGTCTCATGTCCGGACCTCTCGAGACGTCTGTGGTTTTATGTGGGCGTGTTGTGGCTGGTTCTTCCCTCTTAAACTTACGGCCGGGACAGCGTGATAATCCAGTCAGGTGATTTGGTGAACACGACTTCCGGTTGCTGTGGAAACAACTATCAATCCTTGTCTCGTGAATGTGGACTCCTCGTGATTGGCTGTGGGGGCCTATCTGTCAGTGTCTTTGGGCTGCACACGGTCCATCTGGGTGGACAGCGCGTCTGGCGGCGGACAGGCTGAATAAAAACAAACAAACAAACAAACAAACAAAAACCCACAAGAAACTTGAGAATTGAAACAAACAACTGCGAGTGCGTCGGAAGAAAAGTTGCGCAGTTCTTCGTCAAGAAAACAAAAAGATATTTCCGTTTTCACATCAAGACAGCAATTTTTGTTTTCAGTCACGTGACTGGTGTTTCTTGATTGCTCGTTTTCTTGGTTTTCAGCTGCCGGCAGGGCTATGCAGAAAAGCTTTTGTTGTGGTGGTGTTTTTTCTTACCAGCCCGCTGGGTTAGTGGTGGAATTTTGCTATCCACTATCAATTAGCCCACCACACTCTTCACTAGCTCAGAATGTGAAACTAAAGAGATAAAAGCGCTCCTCCTCTCTCTCTCTCTCTCTCTCTCTCTCTCTCTCTTCCGGCTCACAATGATTGCAAGCATCAAATGCAAACCGACCAACAGATTAGCCGGCGAATAATCAAGGCTAAGGAGCCTGGGTTTCGCATCGCGCAGAGCGATAACGACTATTATGACGGAATCGGTGTGTGTGTGTGTGTGTGTGTGTGTGTGTGTGTGTGTGTGTGTGAGAGAGAGAGAGAGAGAGAGAGTGAGAGTGAGTGAGTGAGTTCCCTAGTTCTGATACAACGCTCAGGATTCGTGTCTTTGAAGACTGTAAAAGTGTTTTCATGTTTTTGTACTGGAGTGATGACATCGGTAATTAAATGATGGCGATGGCAAAGCAACTGAAAACTCACAGGCAAACGAGTGCCGACTGACATTGACTAAATGCTTACAATACTATACATCTGAAAGTGAAAATGACTGTCTCTGTGGAGCCAGCGGTTATTTCGACTGTACCACGGAGCTTCGTGCGCTGCTTGTAAGAATAGAGGATTCGACAACACATTTCAAATGAAAATTAAACCACTGCCATTTTTTTTTCCCGAAAATGTTCGATGCAGGCAGGATATTTTGACTCGCTGAGGGACCATTCAGTTTTTGAAATCCCCACGTGCATTGCTTGCAATCGCCTATGGCGACCAGGTGACTGCACATGTAGCCTTCAGCCTGAGCCTGAATCACTGTGAAAACAGTAATTATGAATGTGATTCATGCGAAGAGATGATTAGGTCTCGTGAAAACTTACGGGTATGCGTACTGATATCATCGTTACTGCCAGGACTGCTTTTCAAAGGTGGAGACTGCCGGATTTCGGAAATACTGGCAATGGTTGCCATTTCCATGGCGCACAGCTTACTACTAGAGTCATTCGTTTTTCTTTGGTCTTGTCAAAAGAGTGTAAACACTTGTGAACACAATGTTCACGTGAAAATTACTGTTTTCATGATATCAAGTTATTACCGTTTTTCTTTCACTCTTAGTCTTCACATGAAAACAGTAATTGTGTCTGGGTTTGGTTTTGTTTGGATTTATTTGGTTTTTCGTTCTGTGTAGTGTCTTTGTCTTGAAAACAATAATTACGACTTTTTGAACCAGTCTGCTCCCATAATTATGGGCGTCTGGTGCTTACAGTGATCAGCCGTGAAACTGGAAACTTTTAATTGGGGGTCATGATACGCGTATTGTGGTCGGTGAGCATGACTTGGGTTTAGTGGCACTTCTTTACCAGACAATGCATTACACAATTGCACGTCTATCCATTCATCATCATCCCCCCCCCCCCCTTTTTTTGTTTGGTGTTTTATGGGGGGAGAGGGGGGGGGGGGGGGGGGGCAGTTCGTCGCCTGAGCTGAGCAACGAAGAATAGCACGGCCATGCATATTTAAACCAGCGGTTTTCATTTTCATTTGCAAGAAGTGGCAGCCGATTCTCTGAGAACCTCTCTCTCTCTCTCTCTCTCTCCTCTCTCTCTCTCTCTCTCTCTCTCTCTCTCTCTCTCTCTCTCGCTCTCTCTCTGTGAGCCAGCGGAAAGGTGGGATTTGGTCGTGATGATGGTTAGTGGCGGGGGAGGGGGGAGGGAATGTGAAAAATGGGATTTCATTAGGAATATTTATGGAGAACTGAATATTGCTGTTTTTCAGTGTGTGTGTGAGTGCGTGTGTGTGTGTGTGTGTGTGTGTGTGTGTATGTGTGTGTGTGTGTGTGTGTGTGTGTGTGTGTGTGTGTGTGTGTTAGCGTGCGGGCGCGCGCGCGTGTGTGTATGTGTGTGTGTGCGTGTGATATGTTTGAATGCATGCATGGCATATGTATGTAAGCTTATATCAAAATACACACGCAAACGCGCGCACGCGCACACACACACACACACACACACACACACACACACACACCACACACACACACGCGTATTTTTCTGAAAAGTCCGAAGGAAGACGCAGGGAATCGGGTTCGCACACAAACTGGTCTGAGGCTGGTCTGCGACGCGGCCGTGGGTGGTCGAAAAGCTACATGAAGAGTTCGGATTTTTAATTAAAAGAAAAGAAAGAAAAGAAAAAGAAGAGAGAGAGAGAGAGATGTTCAAAGAAACGCGAGCAGCAAACTGCGCACCAGCAGAAACCGCCGCCGACCTGCATCCAGGGAAGTGGGTAAATGTAAACCTCCCCTTGTTCCCATTGTAAAGAGCGCACAAGGGAGTCGGGTTCGGGAGAAAGTCGGATGAGGTTCAAACAAAAAAGACACACGAGTCGGGCCCAGTGATGAGTTTTTACGTCTTTTAAATGAAGTCTACCGTTTTGTTTTTGTTTTTGTGTAAGGAGAATCTGGCGAAAATGCCCTAAGAAAAAGGAAATGGAAACGCAAACGCAAGGGGGGGGGGGGGGGGGGGGGGGGGGGGGGGGGGGGGGGAAGAGGGAAAAAAGAAAGGCTCAAGCAACCGTGGTCTTGTAAATAGAAATGCGAACGAATGTGAAATACAATGCAACATGCACCATTGCAATGTTCGTTCGCATACATGCATAGACCTTGCCCTCGTTCACACTTGACGTGAGAAACGTCATTTGGCAACAACAAAAGAAAGAAAAAAAAAAAAAGACCAACATGAGATTATGACAATCCCAGGGATGAGGTCCCCCCCCCCCCCCCCCCCCCCACCCCCAGCCCCCACCCCATCCTAACTGCAAGCCAGAGCATAAATTATCATCTAGGAGACACATAATCAAAAATGTGCTTTAGTATTCAGTACCGTAGGTTCCCTCCCACTTCCCTGGCCGCATCCGGAGGTGTGGAAGCAGTCACGCTTTTTTTCTTTCTTTTTTTGTTGTTGTTGAAAAACCGTCGCAGCCGCCCCGCAACCGAAACCGCGAGCGTAGAAACGCGGGCAGAATGTGTAAGATAACTCGGGAACGTACCGTTTCAGCAGGAATTGAAGAGTTGCTTCCCTTTTACAGCTTTTCGCTCCAGTGAAATGCGATTGAAATCGTCTTTAGACTTCTGAGTGTGAGAAACATTTTTTTTTTTTTTTTTTTTTGGGGGGGGGGGGGGGGGGGGGGCAGAGAAGCAAACAGCTGAGGTAGTGTCACCACCATCGTTCGTCATGAATTGAACATAATTTGAGTTGCTGTTTATTGCATAGACAGAATGCTAGTCATTAATATAATTTATATCAGATAACATACTACCCGATTTTTGTTGTTTTTGTCAAATTAGCAACTTGAAGGTCATGTAAGTATTTAGTTTCTTGTTTGTTGTTGAGAAGCCTTTCTTCGTTTCCGCTTCTTCAACATGAGTGTTCACCCCCCCCTCCCCCCACCCCAAGAAAAAAAAAAAGGGGGGGGGGGGGGGGGGGGGGGCGGGCGGGCAGAAAAAACAAAAAAGGCGGGCAGCAAAATGACTGTTTCAGGAATTCTGTTTGAAGAGGGTTGGGCAGCGGGTGGGGAAAGGATTACTGTACCGTTGTTCACACATCTGACATAACAGAGTGTCTCCTTCCCTGCCCTGCTACTTTCCGCTTCATAGGCCCAGCAATAAGAATTCCGCACTGTGCCCATCGTGGTTTTATCGAAATGTAAACTGGGGCGATGATGCTCTATGTATCCCGTAAGCTGTTTTTTTCTTTTTCTTTTTCTCTGTTTTTAATGAATATTTTATTTAATCGGGTAAAGATAGAGTCTAGTATTTCGCTGTTGTCAAGACTTCATTTTCCCCAAGGAAGCTGAGGGGTTGAAGTTGTTGGATGTTGGCATTAAACCGGCCATAGCGTCCATTAGGGGCCAGTGTGTGTAATGTAAACATGCTGTCCCAGGACATCTTTTTACAGGTTAATGAAATGAACTTTCCTTGAAGAAATGATCAAAGGTAGCTTCCTGGCAGGCTTCACGCTGCGAGAGAGAATGGCGTGCTGGAAATTGCCTGCGCCCTTCTCGGGTTTCAAAGAATAGGGGCTTCAAGGCTCACCCAAACTTGGCGTCCGCCAACCAGAATCCTGCAAACTCCCCCCCCCACCCCTCACCCCTTCCCATCCTTGTAAGCCAACCAGATTCCAGAGTGCCTCTCTCAGACCTTACTCACCCCTCTCATGCTAGTGTAGAGCTACCAGGCCAAGTAGCATAGTGATACTTACACAGCAGCTAACACGATTTGATTCGGCCATTTTGTGAACCTGTCTACTACTTGTGTGGGAAAAAAAAAGTTTGGTGGTGACCGCAGAAAAGTTAACTGTTCACCTGTAGAATTACGTTGCCGACAGCCCAGGATGATGTGGCCTGCGCCAATAGCCGCCAAACCCCTGGTAGGATGTATTGTGATGTTGGTTGTGTTGTTTTTTCGGTGTCTGCTTTCAGCCTCATCTCTATAACAGTCACACAGGCTGGGCTGGGCGATGCGGAGAGCCAGTGGCTATGATGTTCACAAGTAAAGCAGCTACGTTTAGGGGAGCAGCCAATTATAGGAAATAACACACACGGGCCGGGGTGAGCGAGATGGGGCGTTTTACAATTAGGCTACAGTATCCATGTCTGTGACACGCGCATCAGCAGCTGGGGATAGAACACTGGCTCAACTCTGTGTGTGTGTGTGTGTATTTTAATGTGCAACATGTGGCCGCGGCTGAACGCTGGTGCGGGTTCACTGTACTAATTGGCTTCCATTGTACTGTCAGTGGCTCATAGGCCATGCCGAACATGTATGTAGTGGTGGTAATGGCAGAGAATGACCGATGCGAAGTGTAGAAGAGTGGATGGTTGGGACAGATCTAAGTTGAAGAGGGCGGCCACGGTTCTCTTGTTGCGAGTCCGTTGTGGTGGATGAGATAGGGGTGGATCCGGCCTCTTTGCCTGCATGTGGGGAGGGACAGTCCACGGACTTGTGGAGAGGACGAAAAGAGTTTGTTGATGTGGACGCCTGTGAGAATGATGCCACCTGGCAGGCCCCTAAGAGTGGTCGGTACACCTGTACTCTGCTAATGTTAGACTGTTGTATTCAGCTTTTTTTGTTTGCGTTTGTTGACGTGTTTTTGAAAGTTTAGCCTAGAAAAAGGTTTTCACTATGATGTTTGACCATGATATACTACTTAGAGTTTGCTGAGGATACAAAAGTCACAAAAACAGCTGATAAGGATACAAATCAACAATGTAGCCTAGGCCTAATCAACTTTGGAAAACTCACACAAGGGAATGTTTGCACGCAAGCACATGTTGTAACATATACTTCTGTTAAAAACTATCTCACTGTGACAGAAATAGACAATGACCCTTCTCCTTTAAATTTCATTCAAATGTATTCACACTCCTTTTTATGATACAGTATGTATATGTACACACACATGTATATATATAAAACCATAGTAAATTGTGACTCGTGTGTTTTATGAAATGAAGAATGGAATGTTGAATGCTTGTTTTGTTTTGTTATTAAAGAATTGGTACAGAACGGTCAGTCCATATGGGTTAGACTGAACTTGGGGTGGAGGTAGGGGGCATTCTGTAGTAGCTCCCATCACTTAGTTCCGTGAATTGTATAAGGAGGCATGGTTATAAACTAGTAGAAAGTATTCTCACTCTTGTTTCAAGGTCCAGGCTTTGATGCGCACTCAAGATAGCCAGAATGGAAGAAGTTTTCTCTTTTAGAGTAAATAGCTGTGCAGATTTCAGGCCTTTCCTGGTCTCTCAGATGGGACTTGATGGTGGGATTAAAAATCGTAAATGTGTGTAAGTCTAGCCAGCTGTCAACATTGAAATTGTACTCGAGGAACAAAAAGAGAAGAGAGAATTGTATTTGTATGATGTTTGCAACACTGTAATTGTATTTTCAGATTAGACAATGATATATAATGTATAAGCTCAGTAACAGTTTCCACCCATTATGAAAAAAGGCAGTAATGCAGTGAAAGCTCACAGTAAAGACTTTGGAAAGACGCCTTTTTCCTCCCATAAAACTTTTCTTTATCTGTACTAGTCAGACCTCTCAAAAATTGTATCCCATTTAAACATTTTAATTATTGACCAAAATTTAATGGATTCTGAGGTTGCTGATGAGAGGTTCCATTGTCTTGCGGTTTGCGTTTGACCATGTTGGCAGTGGAAGAGAAAAAGGTTGTGTGAGTAAAATTGACAAAGCATCTGGATGATTTGCTAACATGGTTGAAAAATAAAAGAACAAGTGTAAAGCTGTTCATTTAATACAAAGAACACATAGGACAATATCTGAGTAGGCACCAATCTTTCTCTCTCTTTGTATTGATTTTATCTGTGGAAGAATGGGAAGGGGAGTAGGGATGAGGGAATGGGGAGGGCATATGTGTGCTTGTGGTAATTTCAGTCTTGTCCCTATTCAACAAAAAAAGAGAGGAAAGAAGAAAAATAAAAGAAAGAAAAAAAAATTACTGTAGGGTACAGATTGCATTTACATCATTCAATTAACTTTTCACCCGCAGCCATATTTGTTAAAATGTTGTTGTAGTGAAAGAGTGAATCCAAATTTATCAATATCAGACAAAGTGAACATGTTATATCGCATTCACAGGAAGTGTGGAATACACCAACGTGGGAGTGTTGAAAAGAAATTAAACATATGCCGGAAAACTATCTCATATGATCATAATAAGTCACATTTAGAGTTACTATCATCTTCCCCTTCCCTCCCTGTCCCCTTCCCCACTGGCCTCTTTCCATACCACCACCCACAACCCTATAGTCACAGATTCACACACACACACACACACACACACACACACACACACACACACACACACACACACACACACACACATGTCCCCCACTTCTCCACCTCCCATCTCCTATCTTTTGTTGTTGGAACAATAATGATTATGCTCTGGGCCTAGAGATGCAGTTAACAGCAACATACCTTAAAGGAAACTATTTCTTTCTCAAATAATGACTTTACATCTAATAGTAACACTGATGTGATTGATTTTTAGTTTGCTCTTTTAAGGTTATTTTTTTTACCTGCTTAAGAGTTAAACAATGAAGGAAAAAAGGTCTGTATTCGAGTATTCTAGTGTTATCATCTTAAATATTCTTTACTCAAACCAGTGTATGATTCTACCAGTGGCCATGGTTTAACAGTTGGCATTGTATTCTGGGAGGTTGAGCGTTTGTCGCTGGTCTAGTGTCAAGTGTGCTGCACAGTAAGTAAAAAGACTGGAACCACACAGTGTCAAGTATTATCCACTCAGTGGACCCATCTTGAGAGTCTCAAACTTCATAACCAACACCACAGGCATCAGAATCACCGGCCAGTATAAAGAAAGGAATGTGATTGATTTGGGGATGTTAAACTGAAAGAAATGAAAGACTAGATTACAGCCCTCCTATGCAGTCTCAGACCAGAATGGAACTCCCCAGCTGCCTCTTCACCTTCCCATCAACACTTACAGTTAGTAGAAGAGAAAAAAAGAACAGATGCTCTGTTTTTGTGATTACCTCAGCTTCTATTTCCTCTTCATGTCGAGTCATTTCGATCAGAGAATTGATGGAAACTGTCATTTGTGGACATGGTGGCACCTTCTTGGGGTTAGACATTCACTGACAAATGTCTCTGTGACGTAGAAATTATTTTGGTCATAAGGGGGCGTAGTAGGTGGTGTCTTGTGTATGTAGGATCAGAACAGGCACCACTGAACACTTCTGAAGTGGCTGAACAACAGTGCAGTGCCTCTGTTGATGGGATGGCCTGTGAAGGCCTGATGGTGATTGCTCTTTGTGGACCACTGGGGCTGCAACTGGACAAGCGTTGGAGCGACTGTGTACAAGGTGTCTAAAATGAGCAGGCTGGGACGAACACTACTCATGGGGCAAAGAACTTAAAGAAATTTACAGGCTTCACGTTTTAAAAAACAAATAAACAAAACAGAACAAACTTTTAGGACTTGTATGATTCTGCTCACATCACTCTATAACTAAGAGAGAGAGACCTTAATTGAGAGTTTCTTTTTTTCCAAATTAAAGCAGGATGCACTTGGGTAAGAACTAACAATTTCATGATGTAATAGGGGAAAAGTCTTCTTTTTTTTAAACTTTCCTTCTTTCTTTAGTAAGAAAAAAACTAACCAAAAGAAAGGATATGATTATTGTTTTCCAATCCAACAGAATCCCATAAATGAAAACAAGTGTACTCAGTTGAACTGAGGGTTTCCTTATTAGTTGTGGTACAGGTTTGTTATGTGTGAAAATAATGTAAGCAGAGTGATAAACTGATATGCTTGTAATTTCATCTTTTCAGTCAATTTCTCTGATTTTGCCTGTGTGTGTGTGTGCACCTGCCTACTGTCATCTATTGTCTTTTTTCCTTTGTGAGTGGGTACTCACCTTTGTTCCAGCTAATCTTTACATATTTTTCTCTTGTAGAAGTTGTAGCATGCCAGCATTTTGGTTGTAATCTTGACAACTTGGTTGTGAAAATACACATACAGTTTAGAATGGACACTAGCTATCCATTCTGCAATGTCACCCCTTATGGTCTTTTCATGAGTATCTTTTGGCCCTATGTTGTTGTCATCATTTTTGCATTCAGATATTTTTCATTAATCTTTATTTCATTTTGTAAACTGTGGGCAAAAAATTGAGGGGAATGTCCGGCACTTTAATAAGCATGGCCTGCTCATCAGATCTATTGTGGAAATCAGTAGTCCATTATGATTGACATATTCATGTTACTTTATCTTTTATTATTGTTGTCCTTTTTCTTTTAATTAGGGAAGGACTACTGTTTCCTGAACAGTGACAGTCCAGAGAAGGCCCTTTGTGGTTAGCTGGCCTATCATTAATTTAAAAAATTAAGTGTATTCTGATTAAAGTAGGTAGATGAACACGTGTGTTTGAAAAAACTGTTGCTGATATCCATGCAGCATCTGCCAGAGCGTTAAAACTGATTCCTGTGTCATCAATCTGCCAGCCATTTCGTCCCGCTTAACTGTTGATTAAGTTTATGCTTTAGCAGGCTTTTAACCATGACAAGAATGCTGAAAATCTATGTTATAATGTAGTTTTGAATCTACGGATGTCTGAAAGCAAACTGAGACTTCTTTAATTGAAAAACTGGTATGTGTACAATACGATGCGATTGTTTGCGATTATTAGTTTACTGTGGTAGTTATCAGTGGCAGCAGTGTTCCCTATTTATGTAAAATTACATTGATCACACACACACACACACACACGCACACGCACACACACACACACACACACCACACACACACATATGCTCAAGCATGTAATGTTGGCATATGCACTATCAAAATGATCACATTTATGTTTAAGACTGATAGTAAGTGTATTGATTTATAGATTGGTCTCTTAGGTGACTCGGTACTATGATTGTTACCTGAACCTATGTGTGAGTGTGTGTGTGTGTCACAGTATTATGAGTATAGATGATAATAACTTGGTTAGAAATTGCTATGTACAGCAATTTTAAATTTAAATTTTAAATTTAAATTTAAATAGCATGTTTATGATAAACTGTGGCCAGTTTGTTGAGAAAGGACAACATCCCCCTATCCACCCATCCAGCCTCATTTTCTCCCATGAACACGATATTGCTGAGTACAACGAGATAGTTTCCATCAACTTTATAGTTTATGACAAATTTCATTGTTTTGAGGGCTTTTCTCTCTCTCTCTCTCTCTCTCTCTCTCTCTCTCTCTCTCTCTCTCTCTCTCTCTCTCTCTGTATAAAAAGTGTGCGTGTGTGTGTGTGTGTGTGATTATCAAGGACCTACCACGCCAACCTGCTGTTCATTGCTATTAATGCAGATATGTTTTGCACACTTTTCTCTCGCCACATAACATTATGTTTGGTGATTTTCCAGAATGTCTTTTATTGCTGTACCCATTGTCTCAACACTTGATGAGTTATCTTTAGCAGAACCCGTCGGCCAAGTCTGACAAGTTGCACTGTGGAGATGTACTGTCTGGAAATTTGGTGCTTGGAATTTCATCTTTTCTGTCGCTGTGTTTTGTTCAACCTTTTCTTTCTTTTACTATTCAAGAGTTTGTTTTGTTTGGTCTGTATTTCTTTACTGTTGCTTACTGTTCTGCAGTTGTTGGCTCAGTCACCCGTCTTTGGTGTAGGTTTTTTGTGTGTATGTGTTTTTTTGGTTAGTTTATATTGTGGCAACTTTTTTTTTTCAATCAGGCAGTTAGCAGAAATGCTGTGCGCACTGTTCAGAGTGGATGTTGGCTACCATTCTCCATAGTCTATTTGAATATATGGCTTTTTTTTGGCTTTTTTTTGCATTTAAATTTTTTAAAATGACATTTTTACTGTGAGATTTTAACCTTAACACACACCACACACACACACACACACACACACACACACACACACACACACACACACATACAGAAATATTTTGTCTCGCTTTTATTGGAGATCTTTTATGTAAGATGTTTCACTGAATGTAATTAAACATTTCTTTTTAAGGAAATGTATATTTTTCAGTGGATCTGACTATAACTTGGGCTTTGTTACAGAGACTTGAGTCTCCGCACTAATAAGTTGTACCATGGTTCCATTTGTTTTAACCTGCATGCAGTCGTGATGTGGCTGTTATTTGCTTTTAGATGTAGTTGATAACTGTAAGGGGAAGACTGGCTGCCGTCTTTGTATGGTGTAGTTTTATCAGCCAGTCTTAAGGAAACTAGTAGACCAGCTGTCTCGTGTTGAATATGTCAATATACTTGCATACTGTAGATGGTTTTCTGTTTTGGGGTTTTTGTTGTTGTTTTTTCAGGAAACAGGTTCTTGGTGCTGGCAGCCATGAAATGTCCTAGAGTGATTGTTGGGCTGTAGTAAAACTAAATTGAAAACCTTTGATGAGTTAATTCTAGCAATAATAGCCATAAGGCCTCATTCACTGGCTGAATCAGTGAATGAACACATCGTTTCTAACATCTGGAATGAGAAGAAATGAAGCAAAGCGTTTTAACCTTGTTATTGTTTTGTTTTTTCTTTTTTTTGTTAGCATCTGTAGCTCACCAAAGTAAAGATAAAACTTTTATTATCAGCCTTGGTCCATAAGCAGCCAATACAGAAGACTGCTTGCTGCAGATGCAGTGTGTTTTCACAGCCATGTATTCTGTGTTTACACCTATACACATTTTTCTTGGAAAGAAAAAAATTTTTTTTTCCAAGTTGCTGTTCAAGATGCACCTCAATTTTGTACATGCATAAGAGGAAATTCAGTAATTCAATCAAAATTAGCTTTCATGACAAAATCATAGGTTTTATTTTTAGCCATCTGCAACATGTGAATGGCTCTACTGATTCACCGTAATGGTAAGGAAGTTTCTAGAATTCAGTGCATCACTTTACCCATCGCATAAAATTATTGTTATTATTATGAATATGTATAGTAATTGTTATTATGAATACTTATATAGTGCCTATCCTCGGTTAGAGACCAAGCTCTAAGCGCGTTACAATCCACACTTGTTTACACAACGGGCTGCCTACCTGAGTAGTGCCGACTGAAGAGCTGCCAACTGGCGTTTCATTCAGTCATTTCCCATGTCATCCAGTCAATATCGTTCAATATCGTTCTCTTAGTTTCCTTACTTCCTTCATTCTTTCCATTTCTCATGCAGGGTGCATGCTATGTGTAACGTGTCATCCATACCAGTGGCCAAATTGGCCTTCTCTTCTGAAATATAACATATTGTTTTTTAAAGAGACACATATATTAAACAAAATCCACTAAAGAGTAGGTTTAAACAGTCTGATATCTGATTCAGTTTTTCATAAAATCTGCTTCATCTTCAATACAAGCAAAACATGTAAAAAACTGGAGGTCAGGAAAAAAAATTGGTTCCAATTATGTTGTGCAGTGTTCTTCTACGCATCATTAGTAGTAACATTTCTAACTGATATTTGTTTGTTTCAATGTAATACTCTGCTGTGCATATAAAAACGGAAGCTGATTAGTAAATTGTCTTGGGTTTCAGTTTGGTGGGATATGATTGGCTGTCAGCTTGTAGCTAACTGCAAGCTTTGGCATTTATTAACGCAGGGTGTAACTGAAAATCACTCAGGAACATTCATCAAATGTCATTTGTCCCATGACAAATGCCAACTAGCATTTACGTTGGGTTAATTGCCAGTAATACTGGATTCTGCTGCATGGTTTAAAAAAATGTGGAAAAAGAGAATCAGGAAAAGAAGGGGGGGAAAAAAGTATTCATAAACCTATAAGCACAAGAAAGACATAAATTTATCTTTGTAAGAAAAGAAAAAGAAACACCCAAAGGTGCTGGGGAGGACCCAGAGAAGCACTGTCTTCACCCACCTTTTGAGCAGTCCTGTACCACCCATGGAGGCCTGCGCTGTGTTGACGATGGGTACAGAAAGACATAAATTTATCTTGGTAAGAATTATAGTAGTAAAGCCAAATCTTTTTCAACAACGCCTGTTGCATGATAGCCAATGAAACAGAACGACTGTAATTTCATGGCGAGGTATATATGGCGTCACATGAGTGTCAAAAGTAAGATAATAACTGATATCACTTGAACGTTCTTTTAGTGATTTATGATGCCGCTCTCTCTCTCTCTCTCTCTCTCTCTCTGTGAGGTATAAAAAGTCTCTTCATCAGAACAAATAATACCGCAGACTTGCATACACTCTTTTTCTGCGTCTCACGCAGTTCAGTGTTCGTTCACCCTGTGGAAGAGGGGGAGGGGGCGGCGGAGGAGAGACAGGGGTTGGGGGAAGAGCAAGAGGTCGGACGTTAGGGGAGTGGTGATGGTAGGGAGGGGTGGGGGTGGGGTCTACTTTACCGAGGGAAGAGATAAACACAGCCGAAAATACCCCCAGCCGCAGACTGCCCTTCACTGATAGAGCCCCGTCCCATCGGCGTCACGGTGCCAACCCCGTGATTCATCCTTTCCGACCGGCCCCTTTCCCTTCCCATTTTGCTGCACACGTAGCCGGTCTGCTCAAGTTCGTGCCTTCCTCTTCCTGTACATTATACTCCGTCATCACGCTGACGTTTGTGTGCCGAGTCGGTTTCTGTGCGATTTGCCGAACCCAGTTATATTAGGCCTACTACTACAGTGTGTGTGTGTGTGTGTGTGTGAGTGTGTGAGGAGAGAGAGAGAGGGGGGGGAGGGGAGTTGCAAGCTGAGGTTACCAATTTTCTCTGACATTAAACTGGTTTCATTCAATGTATGTAGTGTATGTGTGGTCAGTTCGGCCTAACGTTAGTCTGACGAGAGAGAGAGAGAGAGAGAGAGAGAGAGAGTGTGTGTGTGTGTGTGTGTGTGTGTGTGTGTGTGTGTGTGTGTTCTAACGTTAGTCTGACAAGAATGTGTGTGTGTGTGTGTGTGTGTGTGTGTGTGTTTACCATTTTGCCAATCAAAAGCTGCTGTTCAAACGCTTGAACAGACACGATATTTTTGTACAGTGACGATTTTACGACAACACAATCTGTGGCTGGTGGTAGCGTGTAAGTGTAACTGTATAGCGCTTCATATGAAGCAATAGTATATAGCTCGTTCACATAGCAAACAGTAGAGACTAATTCAGTATTTTCGCAAACCGTGTTAGTGTCTTTTGAGTTTTTGTAGGAGTGCTGCAAACTTTGAGGACAATCCAAACCATATGTGTTACACAATGTGCACATATCATGAAGCATTTTAAGCTTGGAACATACGCAAATCGTGTCCAAGACTGCATGTGTGATCACGTCACACATGTAACATGATGTGCGCAGGCCAATGTCTGTCGTTGACCGCTTTTGTGGTGTGGTCTTGGTCACACAGCGGCCTTTTTTTTTCAGTCTTAATAGTAAAAGAAGAAACTGTGGGAGTACGGATGATAATATATTTCATCCGGCATTTGGGAGGCAGATCACGTAACGTTGTTCGCAGTGTTTCGGGTAGAGAGAGAGGTTAGGTTATAGATTTTTTTTTTTTTAATTTGCCATCGGTGGCGCACATGTGGTGTGTATGACAGCTGTGAATGATCATGGCGCTGCAGGTGCAGTGGCTGGTGTATTCCCTCGTTTATTCCGATCCAGGCAGGTTCGCGTGGCGGGCACTCACAAGAGCTCTTCTGGAGTCTCTAGTTTACAAATTCCGTTGGTTTACATGGGACAACGCATCAGTACTATTTACAGTTTTCACATCGATGTTTACATAGTAAAAGGGTGAAGGATACTTACTAGCCCGCAAGCCGATTTGCCTTGTAACGGAAGAAATGGCGCATCTTAACTGCAGGCAGTTTTACGATTGCATAGGAACTGGAAATATCACGCATCTTAAATCGAGCCATTTGGCATGAGCACAGAAAGGCTATAAGATGTGCACGCCCTAGCTATAACTATCGATATAAGTAAGTATGTTGTTGGACTGATTGTAGTATTAAATGAATTTCTTACATCCTAATGCTGTGTAAGCCATTTTCAGTGAAACGAGATGATGTTTGCATGCATGCATGCTGTTGATTCAGAATTACTGTAAACTGTTTATCTGAATCGAATAATATATATATTTTTTGTTATTGCACTGAGAATTCATGACATTACTTTCGAGTCAGCATCCTACTCGGTAAATGTGAGGAATTTTGAATTAAAGGCATTTCAGATGGCAAGAAGTCGCAACTTTGACTTGCCTTCTCAGCGGCTTACAAGTGAGTGTTCTCAGTGGCGAGCAACTCTGCCTTTCTCTGCCTTTCTCAACACTTTGCAGCTGTGCCCGTTTGATAGCTCACAACTCTGCCTTTTAAATGGATTGCAGTTGTATCTTTTCGGTAACTCGCAACTTTGCCTTCACTGTGGCTTGCAAATATGGTCAGTGCCTTGCAGCTCGGCCTTTCTTTGGCGTTCTGCTGCCATTTTCAGTGGCTTCCAGCCGCCCAACCCTGCCTTTTCAGTGTCCTGCAGCTTCCAGCAGTGTCTTTTATTTCAGTGTGATCTGCAGCTCGGTGTCTTTCTCATTCTATATCATTCGGTGTTTCTCTCATCTCTCCTTATTAAGAGATGAAGCAGAGGTGCGCGCGCGCGCGCGCGCACACACACACACACACACACACACACACACACACACACACACACACGTGCGCACACAGACACGCGCGCGCGCGCGCTTTACGATCATTGAGGTAGTGACGGGCAACAGCAGGCAGAGCGGGTAAAGATAGGGATAATCATTTTATCGGGAGTTTTATACACACTGTGTACGAGTCAGCAGAGAGAATGTTCCATCGCTCTTTAGACCAGTCCTGTGTGGCTGGATCTGTGGAAGAGAGCAAACGGATGTGAGAGATAAGGAGAGATCACGCGCGCGCGCGCACGTGTGTGTGTGGTGTGTGTGTGTGTGTGTGTGTGTGTGTGTGTGTGTGTGTGTGTGAGAGAGAGAGAGAGAGAGAGAGAGAGAGAGAGAGAATCTTGATTTACATGAACAGGAATTAAGTTGTTTTTGTGCTAACCCCAGTAGATTCACTCACAGCATTCATTGGAATGTCAGTATTGTAAAACGAAAGCAATGTTACATGATACAGTCACATAATTCAACCAGTCCCCCCCCCCCCCCCCCCCCCCCCCCCACACACACACACACACGCGCACGCACGCACGCATCACCACCACCACCACCGGCAACAACAACCACTCTCCCTTCCTTCCGCCCGAGACAGAAAGAGAGAGAGAGAGAGGGGGGGGGGGGTAAAGAAAGAAATGGATGGAAAGAAACGGCTGAGAAAGTAAAATTTGTGTGTGTTAGAGAGAGAGCGAGCCTATATTTGTGTAGAGACGGGGGGCGACATCGCGGCCATGGGATGCAAGAAAGGGGAGAGAGATTAGGAGGATGGGAAAGGACGGAGTGTGTGGAGGAAGGGGAACAGGGATGGGTAATATTTATCTGTGTCGACTTTTTCGGCGGTGGTGTTCCTGGTCATGCCCCTCCCCCCTCCTCCTCCTTTCGCCCTTTCCCTCCCCTCTCTCCACCACCCCCCCCCCTCCACCGCTCCCCCTACACCCACCTCCCTCCATCGCTCCACTCACGAGTCGAACCACACACACACACACACACACACACACGTGTACACACAAACGCGCGCGCGTGTGGACATGGGCGCTGGCCAAAAAGTGTAGATTTTTCTACACTTTTTGGACCGGGCCTGGACAGACAAGGCAGCACGCATACCGGTGTAGTTGGCGGTCGGGTCTGCTGGCAGCAGCATCAGTCGCAGTAGCAGCAGCACATGTATCAATCCGCGGCTATCGAGAGAATAGAGCAAAGTGCGCTGTGTTGAGACAGTGCGGGAAGGGGAGAAAAATGTACACACCACACATAGGTCTTCCCCCACCCGCTCTGTTTGGCTCTCCATCCACACTTACCCCACAGCGCACGCACGCACACACGCACACACACACACACGTAGGCTGGTGTGAAGCCAGTGTCAGTTGGACGTCACGCGGCGCCACCGTCTGTGTGTGATGTACACCAGCTGTTTTAGCTTTTGGGGGGGGGGGGGGGGGGGGGGGGGGGGGGGGGGTCGGCTCCCCCCTTCTTCTCCCACCTCCTCCTCCACCGCCCGCCCTCGCACCCTTTGTGTGTATGTGTGAGAGAGAGAGAGGGGGGTGCATGAAATAAAGGCAGCCTCTAAATATCGACTGACAAGGAGTCAGTAAGCATCAAAGCTTATGAAAACGGATCTTTAATCATCAGTAAATGTACAAAAACAAGAAGTAGGTAGTATTCGTCGATAAGTTGGTTCATCATACCACACATGTACACGTGTGCGTTCGCGAAAACACACATGCACGCACACGCGCGCTCACACCGATACTCGCATACATGCGTGCACGTATGCGACACATTGACGATTGCTTTGTGAATTTGTTTTTGTAATATGAAACTCGTACACTAGCGACATAGCACCATTATGCCTCTTCCTACGCAAACCCTCCCACACTCCCAACCCCACACTCGCACCCAAATGGTGCATACACACAGCACACACACAAACACACACACGTACACACACACATACACACGCACGCACGCACATATACACACTCGTACTCATACACATGTGCGCGCGCGCACACACACACACACACACACACACACACACACACACACACACACACACACACACACACACACACACACGTGTGACATGTTGACATTCTGTTTAGTGTATGTGGCAAAACACTGTCATAGACTAGATCTTGTTTTGCTCGCCACATTCACATGCCCACAGTGCAGTGCACACGTGTGTACATCCATTTCTATCTGTCGGTCTAAAAGTAAAACGCGCGCGCATGGCGTTCGTTAGGTGTAAAAGCTGTATGAGATCAAAGGATAAAGACTCCAGTCGTTGTGTGATAATGACTTTTTCACCGAGACTGATTTCCAAGGCAACCAAAGAACGATGACACCCGCTACATGTGACGATGAAGCCTCCTCGGAGACAGCATCACGTGCACTTGGGGTCTACTCTCACACACACATAGATCTAGCTCAGCCACTGCTTCCCTCTCTGTCCTGTGGCTCACGAGTCGCATGAAGTGAAAGCTGTTTTACGCCCATGGATCGGCGTTGTCTCACGTATTTCAGACCCGCCAGTAACGCACAAAGTACACAGTTTGGGCAGTGACAAGGGAAGACACATTTTCCAGATATTTGCACAGCTTTTTTTTTTTTTTTTTTTGTTGGGGGGGGGGGGGGGGGGGGGGGGGGCGCGCGAGCGCGCAGAGGGGGAAGAGAGAGGCCTTTTTCCCCTTTTTTTTTCTTTTTCTTTTTCTTTTTTCTTTTTTCCCTGCCTGCATCTGCCGCCTCACGGAGCGGTCAGCCCTCAACTTTTCTTTGTGTTTGACGACGACGCCTGGCTGATGAAGGAGAGAGAGAGAGGAAGAGCCGAGAGACATTTCAGCTGGCTGTTTAGTGTGTGTGTGAGTGTGCAGTGTTTCAGTGGCAGTATTGATCGTAGGGGGAAAGGACGAGTGTTGGAGGCCTGCTGTCGGGTTTGGGAGGATTTCACAGAGGGGGGGACACGGGGGTGGAATATGTAGAAGCGCGGGGAGTGGAGTGACCACCATCCACCCCATTAGTTTGTGTGGCCAGGCTTTTAGCCTTCAGCCGTGCTGGGTTTGGCTAGTAGTAGCCTAGTGGACAGCGAGGGAAGCGAAAGGATGCTGCTGCATGTATGGTGGCGGTTCGGCCCTGCTGGTGCTGCTGTGTCCAGTACGAGGAGCATGGCCCAGTGATGCTGCATCTCCCAGACAAATTGGCGCCGCGATAGCAGACGGTTTGGGGCCTCCTTCTTCCCACCCTTCTTTCTACCCAGATTTATGACCAGACGGCGGCATGGCGGAGTAGGAAGAGCCAGGCAGATCGAAGAACTACTAAGGAGGAGGAGGAGGAGGAGACAGCTGCATCTTGGCATCAGTGAACTGAAGTAGCTCTGTGAGAAATGGCAGGGACTGGTGTGAGCCTGGCTCGACCCACCACGCTGTGTTTAAAATGGGTATTCAGTGAACAGTTATTTTTGTTGTTGTTTTTTTTCCCCACCCGTTATGTGAGATGCCGTGGTAGTACTACAGTAGTAGTGCTGAAGTGGACATCTCTGCTTTGGACTGATAAAAGCTGACCGACGTTGCTGCGAAGCACAATGATCAAGACGGTGTTTGCTGCACCCATTGCAGTGCCACAGATCGGGCTTCCCAAAGTACTACTGGCTAAGGTCGGATTTTGTGGGCAGGAAGGTTTAATGTCTTTATGGGTTTTTTTGGTTTTTTTAATTGTTGACCTTTTTTACCAAATGTTCCAGAAAGTGTCAGTTTATAAAAGCATTCTTATGAAATGGACCAAGGGAAAAGTACATGTATATTCACACACATTTACTATACACACAGACACATGTGCACGCGAGCGTGCGCACACATGCACACACACACACACACACACACAGGCACAACACACACACACACACACACACACACACACACACACACACACACACACACACACACACACATTCATGTACCCATGCAGGCATATTCACTCTCAAACTTAGACACATTGTAATTACCCACATGCATGCAAACACGACGTGTGTGCTCATGCACCACACACACACACACACACACACACACACACACACACACACACACACACAGAGTTTCTCTTTCTTTCTCTCTGTCTCTGTCTCTCTCTCTCTGTCTTTCTCTTACACACAAACACACACACACACACACACACACACACATACACACACACACACACACACACACACACGCGCTGACTCATGACACCAAAATGTACAGGCACACATATTTCATTTTGTTCAAGCCACAACATCCAATCCTGTGGATCGAGGTCTATAATTAGAATGTCCCACAAAGGATGGACTGAAGTGCCCTGCATGCAAGTAAAATGTGCCACTGGAGTCGGGATGCTTGCCTCTATACCCTGCTGTGGATTTCACATCCCATGCATGTTTGCATGGGTGCCTCTCTCTCTCTCTCTCTCTCTCTCTCCTCTCTCTCTCTCTCTCTCCTCTCTCTCTCTCTCTCTCTCTCTCTCTCTCTCTCACACACACACACAGACACACACAGAGTGAAGAAGCATGGAACTGGCCCACACACTGAAATACAAAGATTGAACAGACCAAACTAACCATGTGCCAAATTTTATGCCCTTGTGCATTATCATTATTGTTCAAAATACAATTTTTTGGTACAGTGTTGAACTGCCATTCAAACTGTCACATGTAAAGTGATGACACTATGATTTCAGAAATTATAGGCTTCATTTTGCCTGTTTTATGTTGTCTTTAATTTCATTAGGCTGAATGGATGATGTCTGGAAGTATTACTGGTATTATTGTCTTGCTTATAGCACCTATCCAATGATTAGAGACTAAGGTCTAAGTTATGTTTACACAGCAGGCTGCATAGCTGAGTAGATGCAACTGATAAGCTGCCTGCTACAGAGCTGGTGCTTATCATTCATTTTCCATCTCAATCAGTTGAATATCAAGTTTATCAGACTATCTGCCATTACTTTTGATTTTCTAATCGAGGATGCAGACAATGTGTATGCATGTCATCCGTATC
This sequence comes from Conus ventricosus, assembly GCA_018398815.1. Lineage (NCBI taxonomy): Eukaryota > Metazoa > Mollusca > Gastropoda > Neogastropoda > Conidae > Conus > Conus ventricosus. The sequence goes on along the minus strand of CM031596.1, from coordinate 66,444,354 downwards.
AGTGGCCAAACTGGCCTTCCCTTCAAGAAGTTGGTGATGGGATTTTACTTGTACATAGGATATCTTACTTATAAATGCATCCACACATGGATCCTCAGTTTTATAGTCTTGTTCAAAGATCTTTTGGGGAAATCAGAGTCGGAACCAACGTTAACTTGGAGGAAAAAAATCCCCCTGTATTGAAACAGCCCAGTGGAGATGTGAACCCACAACTCCAGGTTCACCAGGATCATGAGTCCAGCACTCTACCATCAGAACTGTTCCAGCCCATACAATACAGAATACTTCTGACCCTGGTACAAACAACTTATTTTAAGCTATTGCAGAAACGATCAAAATGAACACTGTCAGTGGAATCTTTCCCTGCCAGCCATGAACACAGTGACACACATGAACACAGTGACACACACACACACACACACGCATGCACGCACGCACACTACTCACTCACTCACTCACTCACTCACTCACTCTCTCTCTCTCTCTCTCTCTCTCTCTCTCTCTCTCTCTCTCACACACACACACACACACACACACACACACACACACACACACACACACACACACACACACACAAGATGATGACTTGTATTAATTAGCGATCAGAAACAGCAGATTGCCCTCTTCCCAAAGTTTTTATAGACCATGTCTGTTGAAGTTCGGATCCATCAGCACTGATGCAGTGTTCAAACAGCAATTTGCTATTTCGTAATCTGCATGCTTACACAGATGAATTGTACTCTTATTAATACGAAATGACTTTATGTTTTTATTTGTGAAAACTTGGAAAAGTATATGGTATATAAGTAGTGTCACTATTTGAAAATACAACATCTCCAGTTTTACTTTATGAAAATAGCTTAACTAAAGCTGCTTAAAACAAACAAACAAAACACCAGATATAGTTAAGAAATACAACGTTACAAAACATGAATAAATCTATTGACTTTGACTTTTATAAAGAGATTTGCACATTAAAATACACGAGCTGAAATGTAAATGAAGCCTGATCAAGTTGATTGCTTTGTTTCTATGCTTGCTGAAATAACTTATGCTTGGTTTCCATCCTTGTGGAAGTGTTTGAGGCTCGTTGAGTTTGATATGAACTGCATGAAATAATTGTTTGCTTTGTTTCCATCCTTGTGGAGATTGTTTTGATTCCATCCTTGTGGAGATGCTGGGGACTCAGAGTATGAATCATATGAACTGATTGTTTGCTTTGTTACCTTCTGTGTGGGGTGCTAGGGGCTCTGCTCAAACATTGCATAAACTGATTGTTCTGTGTCCATCCTTGTGGGGCACTGGGGGCTCTTTGAGTGTAAACTGTTTTAAAGCGACTGTTTTGTTTCCGTCTCTGTGTGTGTTTTGTTTCCATCTCTGTGTGAATGCAGGAGGCTCTTTAAACATAAATTGTATCCCAACCTTTTGAAAATACTGTGATAGTAATTTCCTCATTTCAGTGACTCTCTGTCTTTGATTCTTTGGTTAATCTGTCACCCATCTCTTTCTGCTTGTGTGGCTTATTCACTTGTCTTTGATGTAAAAACGTTGTTTGTGTTGTAAGCTGGTGAGCTGTCCATTCTGCAGGATCTATTTGCCATGTGGATTTTTTTCTTCTTTTTTCTTTTTTTTTAGTTAAGGTATATTTGTTGCATCATTAATTAAGTTTAACTTTGATGATGTAAGTAAAAATAAGCTATAGTGATAAATTAAGAGAAATGAGTATGATGCCTGAGTGAGCCCTCAACACAGCCTAGTTTTATCAGACTTAAATCCACAACATCCGATCAAATGGAGCAGAGTCTCTAAAGAGAACAAGTGTTTTTTTCTGCCCACAGAGGAAAAGAGGAAGCACCAGTGTGCAGATCAGATCTGCCTTTGAGCTGGTCTGCTGGCATATATACCCATACTGTAGTTATAAGCTGCTCAGGATATGATGATCAGTAGTACTGCAACGACTGCCTGAAAAGGTCATTTTCATCGGCTGGGCAATGGATATGATAACATTGAAAATTTAAATGTAAAAAAAAAAAAGGATATTTTCCAAACTTATGTTAAAAGAAACACCTGCAAGATATAGTTTAATGAAAGTCTGAAAACAATTGGGTGTAAGGAATTGCATGTCATACTTCTCTATCCATGTAAGAAAAAAACTGTTTAAAAAAGAAAGAAAAAAAGGTACATCTGTAAAGTATATATTTTAATTTTAGAAAAAGAATTGGTCCATAAACATATTTTGGATTTGGTTGTGGTTCATATTTTGTTAATGATGCTGGCTAGCTGTAAGTTTTGAGGGTATAATTTGTCACGACGCCGACTGTTTCACCTTTTAGTTAATTTCTCCAGATTGCACATGTGACATTTGCTGGTCACACAACATAAAGGGAATAATAATGTGGGGTGAACAATGGAACTGGGTGGAAGTGGGACTGTCATTATGGTGAACTGGAAGGTTCTAGCAGACAGGGTCGGACCACTTTAAGCTATGATGGTGGTGGTTACAGTGGTAATTAGGTGGTATTTGTCTGTATGGGGGCTGTATTATGATGTGTAATGTCATTCTATGCTCCCATGTCCACATGGTTCCATGCCTTTCCCTCCTCCCCCAGCCCCATCCACTTTCCCAGTGCCACCACAGCAGCAGTAATTAAGCAGCAGCTTGTAGGACCAGAAGCCCACTTACACGATGAGCAGCATCACAACAGCAACTGCTGAATAGGAGTCCTCCATTCATTTCTGCCAATAGTCTGTCCCAGACCGGCACATGTAAACTGGCATTCTGTCATTCACGTTCAGCCAGTGACAGAAGTGAGCTGAATCCTGTATAAATCATGAATAGTCCTATGGAGATGTGGGTAAGTGTAGGAGGAGTATATCCACCTTACATTTCAACTGATGTCTAATGCTTGATCTTGACACAAGTTTTTGCATTTCAGCTGGTAGATGGCTAATCTGGACAACAACCGATGTAGCTTTTTCATCTCAAACTTTTCAGACAAAGCAGGTTGACATGTATAAAAGATGTTTAGAAGTGTAGGATGAAAGTCACTGACGTTATTCAGTATCTTGAGGAATTAAGTGAGGGTCAGAGAAAGCTAGTTATGTAACCCACTTTAATTACTTTAAAATCAATCTGTTGATCAGATTGTTGCTATGAAATTGTTTTTCTGTTTGCTTTACAGCATGTTGTACCAACCAGATGGCCCCCACATACGCATACTCTCAGCCAGGTCTGGAGGAGTACCATCAAGTCGTCAGCCCCGTCTCGGCTGGTTCCGGTGTCGGGGTGGTGGTCTCCAACGTGTCTTCCGAGCCCAGCGCCCCGGCTATCTACACAACGCCTGCTGCTGTCACTGTCACAGCCAACGGGGCTGTGGAGCAGCAGACGGTAAGGGCCCGTCCTTTCAATGTACGTTCCGTTTTCTTCTTTGCATGGTTAGATCAGATGTGCTGCTTGGTGGACCCCAGCCGGCCGACTCCTCTGTGGTGTGTAACTGCCAGTAGAGAAAACCGTTGGCCTCATTTGTGTCATTCTTTTTTGTTTCTTTTCTGTCTCTCTATCTTCCTATTTTTTTCAACTTCGCATTTGTGTGTGTGTGCTTTTATACAGTCAGAAATGCTAATGTGTCTTTTCCCTGTTTTTAAATCATGCCCTTTCTATTCCTTGCCTTTTTTTTTTTTGCTTTCCTCTGTCAGACTTTATAGAGTGTAAATGTGTGTTCAAACAGAAAAGGTTGTAAACCTTTTGAAATGACTTTTAGGTGTGGGATTAGTGGGAAAAGATTGTGTAATTATCTGAACATCCAGTTGACATAAGGAAGATTGACGGTTGTGTTGACATCAGTTCCTCCTGTTTGTGATGCTACATGCAAAAATCATGGAAGAATCGCCAACTTCAGTTTAAGTTTAAACTAGTTAAATGTCTGAGTATTACCATTACCTCAGAGTTCAAATGAACACGTCTCAGAGACCAATAAAGATAGTTGAAATTGGATTTTTGCCTTTTAATGAATAGCATTTCTATTTTTTGACACACAATTTTAATCTCACATTGTACATAGAATTTGACTCCTGTCCATGATTTTTACATTGAGCATCAAACACTATTTCCTTGATTAGTTTAACAGTTGCTGAAACTTGTAGTCTAGATCTTGTAATTGGGTTTTTTTTCTTGTTAAAATGTCCAAGTTTGTATTAAAATAGTACAATGTTGCAGGTAGCTCTTCTTTGTGTATTTTGTGTAGATCAGTATGTAATACATTTTTTTAACACAGCCATTATGTCACTAAACATGTTCTGCTTTTCTGACATTTCTTCCTTGTCCTGTCAATGACATTTTCCCCAAAACATTTATCCTGTCCTCCGAAACCACCTCCCAATCCTCCAACTCTCTCTCTCTCTCTCTCTCTCTCTCTCTCTCTCTCTCTCTCTCTCTGGTTACTACAGCAAAGAAAAAGGTCTAAGGCTGGATCGGGAAGCTGTGATTTTTCTTTCTTTTTTTCTTCTTTTTTTTTTAATAACAACAGGAATCCTATTGCTAATTTATAAATTGTTCCCAGTGTTGCAATGTGCTTTCAACTTCAGTATGCGTAGAAAAGCATTCCCAAGAATGTTGTTTTGTGTGGGCATGGAGTATGGAGTAGTCTAGATTGGAACAAGAAGAAATGGAAACCAGTACTCCAACTCGATATCTGATATGCCTGCATTTTATTGATATCATGATGTGGCTGATATTTTTTCAGCCGAAATGTATAAAGAAACACTTACAGCTGTTTGTTTTTTGCTGATTTTTTTTTTCAGAGTCACTAGAACAATCTGTCTACTGTGAGCATCTTTATGTCACAAATCTACCATGTTTTTAGGCTTGTAATTTTTCTGTTAATGCTTGATTTCTAGCAACAAAAAAACAAATATCAGTTAAAATCTCTGAATCTTTAATTTCATCACTTTAAAGCAAAGAACACCTGAAAAATAAGATAGATGCAGTTATACACCGATTTCAGAAAAAAGCAGCACTTTCAAGTGAGTGACCCTGATATCACACCTTTTTTTTTTTTGGAACAATTCAGAAGAAAATATGGGAAGTGTGTTGAAAGGAGAGAGAATGACCAGGGTAAGGGGATGATCTTGAAAGAGGCCATTGTTCTTTGCATTCAAACATCTAAACAAACAAACAAACAAGACCTATGATTTAGAAAAAAGCTTTTTATGTAGGCACTGTGTCACAAGCACCAGTTAGCATTTGAGGTCTTACAAGCTACATGCAGAATAATGTGGAACAGCTCCTGCCAGTCGGAACTTCAGCCTAAAAACTGTCTTCTCTTTTACTTTTAGTGTACACATACACTTATATGTATGTGCAGGTTTTCTTTCTTTCTTTTTTTGTTGTTGTTGATGAAAATGATATTACAGGTCTGATTGTCTTTTTTTTTAAAGTGAAAATGATATTGTAGGTTAAATATAACCACTGAATATGCACATATTTGCTTGTTTGACACTTGGTGAATATTTTTTAAGTTAGTAGAGTTTTTAGGCTTGCATTATGTTTAAAAATGTATGTTCATGACAATGTCATAGAGTCGCTGATAATGATTTTGCATCGCACTTGTTCTTGTACACCTTTGTGTAATATTTGTTGTATTCAAAACGTTGTTTCCTTTTTTTCTTTTTTAAAGTTGTAAAGTGCTGGAGACAATTTTTTGTAAGATTTGATTGCCGTCCTCATTTTATGATTCATCTGTTCGTACTTTACAGGTATATTTGGAACAGGTATGACGTAGCATGATCTTGTACTGATCTCTTTTCACTCGGTGTTCTTGGGGTTTTTTGTCGTTTTTTTTTTTTTCCCTTCATTATTCTAACAAGCAAGTAACTGCTCACTGCAGCTGTAACCTTACAGAGCCATAGAAAATATAGACATACTGCATCCTGTGATAAATGTTTTGTGTGCAGTGCTTGATATAACATTGCTCTTTGTTGACGAGCCTAACGTGTATGTATCCCTTTTTTTTTTTAGCTGTATAGACATGTACCCAATACTTCTTACCAAGTCTTACATGATGGTTGTTCCTGAATATAGGCCATCCTTTCTGCATTTATATCTCACACGTAATTTCATGTTGATACACTGATGTCCAACACAACAGCCCATTTTGGTCGTGTATGGAGGGAAAATGTTTGCTAGTTTAAGTGTGTTGTCGTCTCTCTCTCCACACTAACTCCAGCTGAATATGAAAGAGAGATTCTGTGAACCCTTGTAAATGCAAGGAAGATGACATTTCAATTGGTTAACAACAAACAGCATGCAGATCTATTTTCGTTTTCTCAGTCAAGAGGAGGAAGGGTCGTTTGTTGGTTTACTCCAGATTTCACATGGAAATGGATCAGTTCTTTACGTCTCCTGGGCTCTGTTCCACACACAGAAGAGACAGGGTTATATAAAAGAAGAGATGGGGTTGTAGAGGAGGGAGGAAGGACAAGGGCTTGGAGGGTGGGGAGGGGGATTGCCCATCAGACTAAAGCAAGTAAGACAAAATTTTATTGAAGTCATGGAGCACAGTTGGTTGAACAAAGAAAACAATATATTGAAAAGTTGTTTTTTTTAAAAAGAAAGAAACTGTCCCACCTTTCCTCCCCTTTTTGGTGCCCCCCCCCCCCCCCCCCCCCCCTCTTTTCCCCACACCCACCCAAAGAACCCTCCTTTATCAGACTAAGCAAGTAAACAAAATTTTATGGAAGTCATGGAGCACAGTTGGTTGAACAAAGAAGACATTGAAAAGTTAAAAAAAAGAAAAGAAAAACGAAACTGCCCCACCTTTCCTCCCCTTTTTGCAACCCCCCCCCCCCCCCCTCTTTTTCCCACACCCACCCAAAGATATCCTCCTTCCTGTGGAGTTATTGATCTTAGATGGGGAAACAGTCTGAGTGGGAGAGTCTGATTCTTGGCCTCTCTACCTGTGATGTGCGGTGCAGAGGCTGGGGATTATCAGTTGTGTGCGCATTTGCCTGGTGCTGGGGAACATAAAATCTTGACAAGAGGAGCTGGAACACTCGCTGTTGCACTCTCTCTTGTCCAGCATGTCCTTCCTGAATGGTTTATGACTTAAGTGCCTATCAGAATATGACAGTTCAGCAGGGGGAAATGGGTGTTATTTCCACATGTACCCTAGTTATTGATCTGTCACACTGCCTGGCAACAGCAGCAGCTTCGTTCAGTGAATGGAATCATTTGGGGGCCATCATTAGTGCATGGGCCGATCTATATTTTGTGGCACATATATGGACATTTTCCAGGCTCTGCCAGGAATGAAGGCAAAGGGAGAATAGTAACAGAGAGAAAGAAATAAAGACCCCCTCCCCCCCCCCCCCCCCCGCTTTTCACATCCATACCTCTAAAAAAAAAAGGGGCAACTCAGACATGAAAAAAAAAAAAGAAGAAAACCTTAAAAACAAAATTACTAACTAAACCATCAACTGCTTGCAAATCCTGTACTTTGAGAATGTTGTTAGAAGCTGAAACTGCGTGTATTCACCTGAATTTTTTGTGAATATATTTTTAGATGCAACGTGTAATTGCATGCCTAAGTAGCAAAGCTGTATAACGACAAGGTATCTCTTACATTTCAGATGATATAATGGTTCCACTTCCATTTGCATGGCTATTGATGTATATGTCTGCATGCTGCCAAACATTGGCCCAATATTTAAGTATCAGTGAAGATGTATCCACTGTCTTCTGTGTTGCTTTGGGATATTATAGGTCTGTTGCATATGGTCATATTTGATGCAGGTACAGATGATGTATTAGCTTTTGGAGGGTATAGGTAAACAAAAAAGATATATTTGGAGACAGTTTTTCCGTATTGAGTCATAATTGACCATACATGGATTTGCCAGGGTCAGTTTGTTTTCATGATGTGATTTTGATCAGACATTGGACTTACTTTGTTCATCTATGTTAATTATTAATTTGATTTCCTTACTCTGAACACAAGCATTTCTGTCACTATGCAGTGCACCTTCTGGATGTGCTAGTAGCTCTCTGTTTTCCATGATGAAAAGTAATATTGCTAGGTTTTTCAGTTCCTAAAATTTTCTGTAACTACCTCTAAGATATAAGCGTTGCTTATACTCGGTCATCACTGACAAGAAGCTGGTGAATTGAAATTCTTTTTTAATTATTCTTATGTGACCATTTTGTCGGGTGCTCTGTTTCAAGTGCTATGTAGCATGTATTCGGCTAAGCCGATGTGAGATCCCTGTCTGCAAAGCAGTCCTCACCAGCTGCTGATCAGCACATTCCAACTGTTTAGCAGCATCTTTTGAGCTGCTCAGCAGCAATCTCAAGCTGTTTAACAGCACTGTTACTACTGCTTAGCAGTGGATCATTGACAAAGACTAGAGTGACAGGAAAATTCAGGGCAGTGGCACATGTGCCAGTCAGCAAAACCTGGAAGAAGTCCCAAAAAGCTGGAAACAAGCAGCTCACCCTCTGTCACCTATGATTTTTGCGCAGACAGACATATTGACTAATACACTAAAAAAAAAACATGAAGAAGGGTCTGGCAGCCCTCCTAACCAGAGGTAACAAACTCAGATCTGATCGCCACACTGAAAAGCAAGATGGCACTTAAGAGATGCATGCAAAGCGTCAGCACCCAAGGATGAGATGTTGGCAGCAGAACAGCCATGCCAAGGTGAATCTACATATCAAAATCAGTCCCCAATCTAGTGATTTTGAAGAATGCCTGCCGTTGGAAGAAGATGAAGGTTATCAGATTTCGACTTTTGTGGGGATGATATTGATTCTTTCTTCGTTACTGAAGATTGGGCAGAACCCAAGATTGACTTGGCTCAGGCAAAAAAATAAAGAAAGAAAGAAAAAAACAAAAACGACAACAGACTGTGCAGTCTAGCTGGCATGGATTGGCTACTATAGAAATTCCTCGGCCAGAAAATGTAGTGAACTTGAAAACTACACAGCAAAATGAAGAGTTAAAGTTAATCGGTCGTGTAGCAAAGCAGAACTACAGTGTAACTTGGGTGCAAAGTTACGCTGAAGGGGATTCATGGCTGTAGCCAATATGATGGATACCACAAAGACAGCTGTCCAGTCCAAACAGGTGTTAGACAGTAGAATTATGTTCTCACTTTCTGGTGATGCTGCCAGACTCCTCAGAACGGTGCACAAAAACTGTTCCCACCCTAGGCAGGAAAAGCTGCTGAACAGCATTCCCCATTGTGACTTCTGAGATGAAGGAAATGACTTCTCACAGACGTGGGAATCTTCCGCCTTTCGGCGGAATTCCGCCTTTTTGGAGGCCTCAGAGGTCATTTTTGAGATCGATGCAAATCCGTTGAGAAATGGGTGGGGGGGGGGGGGGGGGGGGGGGGGGGGGGGGGGGTGGGGGGTGTGTAACATTTATCAGAGCTCTTCCGCCTTAGGCGAAATCCTACGCTCGCATGGCCATAATGCGAGGGCGAGGGGGTGAAACTACGTCAGCGAATGACTCGTCGAGCAACCTACCTACTGATTCGTTCGGTCATTTCCGTTTAACATGAGCCCTCCCGAGACAAGTACAAGAACAACGTACGACGCGGTTAACCGAATCTATCAACCAAAGGGAAATAATCCGCAGACCTTATTCGCCACCATCTTTTTTCATAAGTTTTTGACTGGTGACAGGCGAAAATGTTTCGCACGTTAAATGAAAATGAAAAAGTGTTTGCAAGTTCCATTGATTCCTCAGTGAAAAATAAGTGGAATTGGAAATGGCTGGATGAAGTTGTGAACACAAAGATCGTTATAGCTTCTGTCAGCCGTGATGTGCAACTTCGACTGTGATCTTCATGGAGTCCTGGGACTAGTGGGAGAGGTATGTCAATACTTTATAGATATTTTGTTTCATGATTTGACACACACACATGCACACACACAGTTGCACAGAGTGACACACATGATTCAAACGCTCACACATGCACACTTTTGATCTTGATCATTTGGTGTCGCAGATTATGATTTTTTCAATGTTAAATGACAAAAATCCTTCAGCTTCAGGGGGCTTCGCCCCCAGACCCCCACCAGGGGCGTTACCCTGGACCCCACTGGGGGCCTTCAGCGGCCCCCAGACCCCCGCAAAAATTTTCCTCCTTTTTCACTTTTTCATTCCCACCTCTGTTCTCAGATGAAGGCTTCTCTGTGAAAGGAAATACCTGACTTCAGCAAGATGAAATATGGCACTCAACTGAGAAAGGAGTTGTAAGATTTCTCTGAGAAACTGAGTGTGGAACTACTCAAAGAAAGAAAGTGTTGGACTTATCTGAGAAAGGAAATTGAATGACTTCTCGAGAAAGGCCATGTAACAACTTTTCTCAGAAAGGAAGTATGTTACTTTTTTTTTTAGGCTGATCAAGCATGTGGAAAGTTAAATGAGTATGATTTAAAAAAAACCACTATTCACTGACTTTTCTAGCCTGCGAATAGTTATTTATTGTACATGATGATATGTCGCTTGAATCTGCCTTTTTGAGAGTTCCTTAAATAGCAGGTCTCATTACAGTTATCTTTTCCTGGTAAAATGGTTGCTCCCAGTTTGTCTTGTACAACAGAAAGGCAGGTTACCAACATGCATTTAGTCATGGCTATGGAAAATCTCGACAGATAGAATGCATAATTAACAAATCATGGGTTAAGACGGAGAAGGTGATTTTGTTTATGTATATATATGTATATATATCAAAAGAAAAGCACAAAACGATTCTTTACTAAAGACGATTATAATAAATGCTGATTCAGTCTCACAATGCTGGTCATTGTAGTATAGGAGTCTGACATCTTACCCCAAACGCTAACGAGGCTTTGGCATTTTAGCACTATCTAGACCGTCTCTGAGAAAGGAAGTGTAAAATGAGCAAGTAAGCTTCCCTGCAGCATTCATTCTTACTAATCTTAGTAACGTGTTTTGATAAAATTATTTTGATCATCGTTGTTCTATAATCATGTTTGCATGTTGTACAGTAGTCATGGCTGCTTATTGTTCTGTAGTCATGACTTCTTCAAATAGTGTTGTCATGGGTGCTTGTACTTTAGTTATGGCTGCTTGTCATATTGCTATCTTGGCAGCTGAAGTTGAACTCCCGATGGCATATTAAGAATTGTGAAAGTTTAAACAATTAAAGTGGATTAGTTTTGGATGCAAAGATCTTGTATTGAAGATCTCTTACGAGCCATGGTTTCTTTTTGTTGTTGTTGTTTGAAACGATTACACACGTACAGTACACTCATCAGTACACACACACACACACACACACACACACACACACACACACACACACACACACACACACACACACCAACCACACACACACACGCACACACACACACACATAGTGAGTCGGGCAAGAATTTGAAATGGTGAAATGGTTTTGTGACATGCACAGATTATAATTTGTTTTGTGTGTGAATATATACACGTACAGCATTGTAAAGCAAAAAGCTTTACAATGCTGTACGTGTATTTATTCACACACAGACAACACACACACACACACACACACACACACACACACACACACACACACACACACACACACACACACACACACACAGTCAGTCAAGAATCTTAAATGCTGTCATGGTTTTGTGACAAGCACAATTTTTTTTTTTTTTTCAAGCTTTACAACGCTGGTGTATTATTTACAATGTGTTGGTTTTGATGTCAACAGACACTTTTATCTAATGCTGAAATTTAAGAGACTGTCAATAGCTTTCTGAATTTCATGTATGCACACATGCACACACACACACACACACACACACACACACACACACACACACACACACCACACACACACAACACACACACGTGTGTGTGTGTGTATGTGAGTTAATGCCTGTGTGCGTGCATGTAAGTCTGTTTAATGTATTTTCAAGTAGTTTCAGCCTTAATTGGGTCTAGTCTTGTCATCTTGATAATGGAACAACAAAGATTTGTGCAAAATTTATCCTCCTCCCTTTGAGTACTCAAAACTTCACTGAAAATTCTTAAGCTGGGAACAGGATTGTTCTGTGTGTGCATTATTCATAACGATCTGGAGAATGGGGGGGGGGGGGGGGGGGGGGGGTTACCTTCCTTACTGGAAATATAAATTCATTGGGGTTACAGTCTGAGGTCCTGTATCAAATCAGCATCAAACTTGGAACAAGAGTTAGTCATGTTAGAGACAAAACCGTGTTTAAAATGAAGGCCAAAGCCATAAGGTAGCAGCAGAATCTTGCTGGCACGAACTGAATTCAGTCTTGATTTAGTATTCACCCACCTGGCTGCAGTAACTGGCTATTGCAGTAACGTAAATCCTTTCGACAGTCAGGGTTTAAGCTTTGAGATTAACTTACAGTCTGTCATTTCCTTTGAATTATGATGGATACAGTCTCAGGATTTTGTTATGGTATTTCCTCTTGTATCCTTACAGGCCATCTTATTGACTCTCTGAGTCTCTCAGATATGTGTAGAACTTACATCAGAGGTTTGACTGTACATAGTGCTAGCCTCCAAGCCCAAGCTTTCATTGAGTCTCCTTTGCAGCAGACAGATGTGCCCTCTGCGGAAGGAGAGGTGCAGACAGCTCAGGCACCGCCAGCAGCGGCAATATCACCAGGAACTGGACCCAAGCGGCTGCACGTGTCCAACATCCCCTTCCGATTCAGGGAAGCTGATCTCCGACAACTTTTAGGGGTAAGATGTTCTTTGATTATTTCTTTTTCTTTTCCACTCTCTCTTGTATTTCAAGACGGTAAAACATGTACATCAGCGGTGATCATTTTGTTCACATAATGTTGTTCTTGCACATCAAATAAGGACTGCAGTTTTGAAGCATGATGAAAGAACATCGGTATGGCGTAAAATGTTTGGGGAAAAGAATGCATGAAATTTTAACCCATTAAAAAATGAAAGCTTAAGATATTCAAAACAGATCTGTAGATCATACCCGTCTCATCTTTTGCGTAGACACACTGAACTGTACATGAGAAAAAAGGCAAATTTAAAGGCAGATTAGGTGTACAATTTAAAACTGAGAAAAAAAGAGATAACAAAAAGATGCTTTTTGACTTTGCTTTTTGCCTTTTGACTTTACTAGCATTTGTAACAAAGACATGGCTCTTCAGTGACTCTGCAGATGAAGATTCAGTTAATGATTCATGAAAAAAAGCAGACATACAACAAACCAAACGGCAGTATGTTTCTGTTAGTGTGTTTCAAGTACCATCTGTTTCCCACTGTCCTGAAAGTCAAGCAAGGTCACAAACGCTGAACATCTGTTATGGCTGTACTTATATGGTTCCCACTGCCAAGGAATTATATTTTCACTGGCACCCCTTGGTCTGATTGTCCGCTGGCAAGGTTGCACAGAAACCACTGAACTGATTTTAAGAAATGTGATAAAAGGATTAAATCTGGCCATAAGTCTGACCAGTTTCTGGAAGGAAATATGCCAGCCTGATTTGTATGTAAGAGGATGGAAGGATGGAATGTAATCCAAGAACAAACTCATTACAGTTTGGTGCAGATTGATCAAATACATCATGGTCATTCCAGATATTTCTACTGCTTGGAGTCTGGGAGCTCATAGATTAGTCTGTATTCAGCAGTTCAGGAGAGAGCAAGAGAGAGAGAGAACAAGGGCATGAGTATGAGCTTGTGTGTGTGTGTGTGTGTGTGTGGTGTCAATGAATAGTATTGAGAGGAATTGTGTCATACACTAGAGCTCACTCAACATTATTATCCTTCGTCTAATATCACTTAATGTGGACAGATGTTAAGTTGAAGATGACAACAACAACAACATTATTATCCTCGTTTTTTTTTTTAAAAAAATGGTGTACATTTTTCATTAATAAAATGATTTGTCTTTTTGTCTTTCAGCAATTTGGCCCAATTTTAGATGTGGAAATAATTTTCAATGAGAGAGGATCAAAGGTAAGTATATTTTCTGTGAGTGGATCTCAGTTTCAACAAAAACAAAATCATAACTAGTTAAATTCAAGCACCATTACAGACAAGCTGAACAAATTGACCAGTGGCAGACAAAGCTTACGTAAGATCTTGAGTTACGTCTTGTTTCAGAATAGATTCTAATCTTTTTTCTTTATGTAACTTACACAATTTTCCCAAGTTTCATGCAGACATGCCTATAAATAGCATTCACATGAACCTACCTCATGACATGGAAAAACTAAATAATTCAACATTTCAGATACCATACCACTTACTTAAACAGTGATGTGTCATGAAAAAATCTGGAAGCTTGTGGGGAGAAAATCTTTTGAAAAATTGTTGCTAATGAAGTGGGAAAAAAGGTGGGATTTTCTTTTTATTCAGTTTTCAGTGTATAAACTTATATGGGTTTTGTTAACTCTGTAATTAAATCTGAGTAACTAAGGAATGGAACAGAAATGAATCAAATTTATGCATAAGTGCATTTTGGTGAAGATGATATGATTTTGTATGTGGATACACCCAGTGTAGGAAGGAAAGAGAATGCATGCGTAATCATTTTTTGCTAAACTGTTTTTATTCATTATTTAGAATTAAACACATACAAACACAGATCTGTTTTATATGCCGTAGTGCACTGGAGCATCAGTGTCTGAACATGGTCTGATTTGAACTTAGAATGTCCGACCGTGTTTCTTTCTGTCAGGTAAATTGTCTGAGTATGAAACCTTATGTTGGCAGACAAGTGATCGTGATTGCCATATTGGGTGTATACACACCATCAATTCTTAACTGTTAATTCATTGATTGTGCGTTGTAGTCCCATAATATTCTATGGTGTTTTCCCCTTGATCAATAACAAGGGAAAAAACTCTACCAATCTTACATTTGTTTTGCATGATGCACAGTTTACGTTTTAGGTGTATTGTGTTAATGATAATAAATTGATGCCATTGAAAAAATGATGATGAAAAAATACACAAAAGAAATCCAACTATGGCCTGATATAGGCCAGCAAAGTTCAGGGACCTTTTTTTTTTTTTTTTTTTTTTTTTTTTAGAGAAAGTATGGCACAGGTCCAGCCACAACCAAATGACAGTTCAGCTAAACCATCATGTCACAAGGAAGCAAAATGGCAGATCACTGAACAGGGTCTTAAGTTTGAGCCGCCATTGAAAGGGGGAAAAAAAAGATTGACATGCTGTCAGAGCCATTTGCTGAATATCATTTTTTGTTTTCATATACATACAGACATGTGTTGGCGGGAAGCTGTCCAAGTTTACTGTGGATTATGTTCTGATTGTAAAATCCATCAAAAGTGTCAAGGACTTTATTATATAGTGCCAGACTGTCTTTTTTTTTTTTTTGAGCCAGAGCATTCTGATCTAATGATTTTTCTGGTTCAGAACAATGTGTCCAATCTTTTTCATCCTTGGTACATCAGTGTGCATGTATTTGGAAATAATAAACAAACAAAAAAAAATGTTTTTTAAAAGGTTGATTTACAGGTAAGGTAGACAAACGGATTAGACAGACAGAAAGTTTTGTGAAGTCTCTGTCTTCAACATAATGGGGACACACGAGGATACTAATATGCTTGTTTAAAGTTTGCAGGAGTCTGAGTGTAAGCACTTTGGTTCTAATCACAGGCAGACATAATCAAATTGTCATAGAAAAGAAAACTTATGTGAAATCAAATTGAATTTAAACAAAATATTTTTGGCTTGCATGTATGAAAAAAATCTAGGTATAGAATCCTCTAGAAAACAAATTCAGTGTTAACAAAAATTCAGGTTGCAGTGATCTTGTTTATAGAAGAGTTGTGGATTGTTGATAAAACCTTGTATCTCGGGCATATTTCCATTTGATTTATAATGGTGCAAGTATTGTTTAGCCAGTAATGAAACCACATTAATAAGATCAATGTTATGTTATGTGCAAATGCATTCACACATGAAATTTACGACTGACTGCATCCTTTAAAATTTGATGGATAACAGTGCATTACCAAAGTGTATATATGTGTCGGTGAATCCGCACAAATGTTTATTATTGTTTATGAAAGAAAGGTCAGCTGACTGGATTATGATCTGTCATGTGTGAAATTTGATGATATCGTTACAGGAAAAGAAAATCCATATGAATACTGAGGTCAATTTGGATGTCAAACCAACTGCACTTATGCAAATGTGACCATATCTCTTGCGATCAACAGTAAAATATTTTGAACAGTGAACTTTTCCACATAAAGACACAAGCTTCTTGATTTATTCATTGACTTTGCCACTTGTGGGTGGTAAGATTTTATATCACAGTTTATCAATTTAGTTTATGAGTTTGTGGCATCCTGTTTTACTCACAAGCAGTTATTTGTGAAATGTGTCTCTGGAGCGATTTTTTTTTTAACATTACTAATTCATTATGAAAAAAGATAACATGTAAAACAGGTTCAGGTGACTTAATTATGAACCAAATCACTTTATGTTGTGTAATGAGAGCAAGTTAAAAAAGACATTGTTTTCTCAAGGTATGAACTTGTCATGATGTTGAAAGCTGGTGTGGCTGCTTGTGAGGGCAATTGTGCCGGACAGTTTGAAAATATCTAAAAGCAAGCCATTTGAATCAAGGTTGAAATGGCCTGTGCTTTTTTGCCATTGATGAATGATAGAAATGTGTCTGTGCTGAGGTGATGTTTAAGGCTTTAATATATTGATACTACTTGCTTTACAGAGTTTGTTTATTTATTCATTTTCCTATGAATGTTTAAAAAGAATGCTGAATTTACATATTTTTAAAGAATGAAAATGTTGTCACCTTCTGAGTATTATTACACATTCTTATGATCAAATTTGTGTCAGTTTGTGATGTCTTACTGTGTCTATGAAAAGGGACACAAGAGAAACTTGTTTGTGGTTACTTTTCTGCCCCCACAGTGGTAATGTAGTTCTCCCTTCCATATCCGTCTGCCGTATGTGATCAGTTTGAAACTTGAGTGAACTGAATGTGGTTTGGCATTTTTCTGTTGTTTGAAATATGGTCCTGACTTTCTTTTTTTTTTTTGTTGCATCAGTATAGCACCATATCAATTGTGCTGTTTCTGTATCTCCAGATGAGGTTGAATGCATCATCAGATGAGCCATGATGACTCAAGTGTATCATGTCCGCATGCCTTGAGCGTACTGTATTGTGTCTGCTGTAGTCTTGATCCATGGGAAGAGCTGAGGACCCCAGCTTTGTTTTGGTGTCTGTGCATTCCACTGTCCGGCTAATAATCCAGGTCTTTTGCTCGTCCCCACCCTGTCAACGAGGATGGCTTGTTGCATTTCACCAGCTGTAACTCGACTGTCACTTGTGCCACATGACTATTCAGCTGCAGTACGTAACTGTAGACCAGCCCCATGTACAAGGGAGAATGGAACCTTTTCACCCATTCTGCTTCACAGCTTTCTACCCCCCACTTTCAATTCAGATTGAGTTGACCAGTCACTAGTGCTTTTTTTTTTTTTTTTTCCAATTTAAGTACAGACTTAACACAGCTCAGGGAAAAGTGGACCAAGTAAGCAATTTATCCTGCTTTATGTGGCCCATGTTTGGTAGAGGGCTACTGCCGACTGCCTGCCCCCTTGCTTGTAGATGCAGTTTGTTTTGATGAAAGGGAAGTTGAAATCTTTACATTTTTATCGACTCTATACATTGTTATCCCCATCCTTTTGACCCTCTTGCCCTATCCATTCCACCTACACACCCCCCCCCCCCCCCCCCCCCTCCATTTTATTTTTATTTTTTAGTGTAATTTTCATTCGTTTCCTCCCACCGTTTCTCAGTCATTAGAACCTATAAAAGGGAAGTGGGATATCCATGGGCTATTCTTCACACTCCCTCTCACCCACCCTTCACCCCCTCCTCCCTCTGCCCCTATCTCCAGCCCCTGTGCTGGTTTGGTCAGGTGAAATGCATGTGGTACATCTTTTCTGCCCTCTTCCAACATCCCTCCACCCCCACTGTCCCCTCATCCATCCTCCATCCCCTTCTTGTTAGCCAAGACATCCTCAAGACTGCTAGTGACAACAGATGAGTCGTTAATTGGACTGGAAGTCATTGGCCATTGCATGTCCATACAAAAATTGATGCCATAATGAAATGATTTCAAATTGCCAAATGATTTATGTTGATTTGCACGGTTTAATGCATGCTCCTTTTTTTTTTCCTTGTGCATGCAGGGATTCGGTTTCGTAACTTTCGCAAATAGTGTGGATGCTGACCGAGCACGAGAGAAATTGAACGGCACGGTGGTTGAGGGACGAAAAATTGAGGTGCCTGCATGATTATTTATTTTATGTGGTAGCACTATCTTGTAACTTGGTTTAAGTAAACTGTGTGTTTTGTGCAGTATAAAGAAATGCCTGCTCAGTGTCTATGGTCGTCGTGGTGTTCCATGTTCTTTTCATTCTCGTTGTCAAAGTTTGTAGATATGAATTATATTACTGTGTTTACATCACCAAAACTTTTACTTATCATTACCTAACTTGAATTTTTTTTTTTTCTTCTTCAACTCTAATGCTGTCAGGGAAAAGGGAGAGTAAACGAAAAGTAATTTCCTCCCCGTCTAGATTCCAGTGTTTGCGGGTATGCTGTTTGTTGACAGTCATTTGTTAAATGCACGCAGTAAGCTCTATGGTACTGTTGCCTTCTTTGTGCATTCTCTGTTAATGTGGTTTGGCATTTCTTGATGCTGTCAGTCAGTGCTGGGCTTTTTTTTTGTACTAGTAATGCTAAGTTTTTTTTTTATTAATTACTCAATTTTGTAACAAAAGGAAATAAGCTGTTGTCATTAAATACATGCAGTGTCTTTTTTTCTATCTTAAATTGTAAAGAAGGCAGTGATTTGGGTTAAAAAAAATAAAAATAAAAAAAGAATAGACTTGTAGTGGTAATGATATAGAAAATTTGCATTTGCTAATGCCTTTCAGTTATAAAACAGGAGTGCAGTGCCAACTTGCATTATGATTTGACATTAGATCAGACGCTGTCTTTCTGTGTTGTGTTTGATGAGCATAAAGAGAAGGAAAATAAGAGAGAAAAAAAAAAAAAAATCACGCAAAACTTTTACATGTTTGGTCAGCATTAAATGTGTGACTTTGAAGTATAATAGAAATGAAGAGAAAAAAAAGGAAAAGTTTGTATTTTTGCTTTCTATTGACAAAAAGAGCAAGTTACGATTCATGACTTGTATTTAAAATTTAAGTTCGTGAAAGCCTATGTTCGTACTTAGAAACAAAAATTTTTAGAAAAGGCAGCAGAACCATTGGCAAGTTGATGTTAGCTGTCTTCAGAACAAGAGAAAGAATATGACAGTCATGCTAATTGAAAAAAATTATTAATGATTTGTCACATGTTTTCTTTTGTATTTTTATAAGTTGGCATTGCACAGCTATTTGCCACTGTTTTATTCCTGTCCTTTAGAGAATTCTCCATGATTTCAAAATTTTGAAGAAGGCTGTGTGATTAGTTTAGCATAATGAAATGCATATAATTGCTTGTTCAGTTGTGTATATATAGTAAAAGTTCATACATCATTGTTTTTATTATCATTTTTTTTAAATACTTTGAAATAGACTAGACTGTAAGGTTAATATCATTTTTTTTTTTTTTTTAAAGGCCAGTGTCAGGTTGGTCTGGAATCCATACTGAATACAATTAGAAAATCGTAATGCCTGATATTTGTGAGTTACAATAAAAATTTGTTTAAATACTGGCTCAAAATTCAGTTGCAATCTGGACAATTTTTGGTAGCATCTTAGCTCACTGACATACAGGTCAAAAGATTACATTTCAGTATATTACTTTGGCAGATTTAGTCATTGAAAATTTATTTCTTTTATTGCAAAAAAAAAAAAAAAAAAGGGGGGGGGGGTGATAAATTGGGCCAGGATTAGGAGGGTTGAAGGAGATCAGTGGCAATCCCTTGGTAGATTTTATGTCCATAGCTACCAACCCTTCAGAATTTGTCTGGATTGTCCCCAGTTTAGAAATTCCGGAAATCCTGAGTTGACTGAAAAAATCCAGAATGACAAATTTTTGTTTGAAATTTGGAATTTGGGTGCTCATTTCTGAATGGTGATGATACAGTATTGTTCATTAATGCCCTGAAGATGTCACATGGATGTTGGCAGTAACGTGAATGGAAAATTGATTTCCTTTCTAAATTGTTTGTCAACTGAAACATAAGGGAGTTAGCAATGCTTTCAGTCAAAAGCTGAAACTGCCAAGTCGTCAACCCCCCCCCCCCTCCCCCACCCCCCCTTCCACCACCACCACCCTACCCATCCCTTTCATGCCCTGGTTCCGCAATTTTGACTCCAGAAGTTTGGCAGATGTGAATGTCTATCAGCAAATTCATAAAATACCAGAAGTCTGTTTTAAATGGTAAGAATCAGCTGTAAAGCTCTTTTGGAAAAGTAAAGAAATGTGTGAAGCAAAACTTGACTAAAGGAGGGAATAGAAAGTCGGTTGCCGGTTGCTTTTGCCCAGAATTTAAGGTTTTAAGACTTTCTGTCATGCTGTTATTTAAAGACCTCAGTTTGATTATGAATTATGATTGTAAAAATGCTATTTTATGTTATTATTATGTACATCTTTTCTTTTTTTTTTTTCATTTTCTTTAGTTTAAGAGTTTATTCTTGTGTAAGTATTGATTTTTTTTACAACTTGTGTCATTATTATTATGCTGGGGTGATTTAAACATGTTTCTTGTTACATGATTGTTGGCGATACGTATTTGTCAATACGTATCAAGAGGAGGAGATTTAAAGGATATTGATAGGAAGAAAATGCCTGAAATGATAAATGGGGAAAAAAAGTAAGAAAGCAAGAGAATTGAGACTTTTTTTTTAATGCACCCCATCATAGTGATAATTGATACCTTGCTAATGTCAAGTTGCCAAGTTCTCTTCATTGTCGAAGTAAGATTTCCTCATGATTCTTTCTCTGTAAGGTTGTAGTTTGACAGATGTGTTCATACAGATATATGCCAATTTTGTGTTCTCAAAATAAAAAGGGGGGCAACACAAAATACAAAGGGGCACACACACACACACACACACACACACACACACACACACACACACACACACACACACACACACACACACTCTCTCTCTCTCTCTCTCTCTCTCTCTCTCTCTCTCTCTCTCTCTCTCTCTCTCTCTCTCTAGTTGTATGAATGGATTTTATTTATTCTCTTGATATTGTGGATTGGGACCAGTGGAGAAAACATTTAAGAAAAAAAAAAATTAAACTTGCAATGGTTATGAGAACTTGGAAGTTGACTTGAAGTAAGTAACACAAGCTGAATTAGTTCTGATTAACAACACAGTTGCAAAATCCCACTCTTTATACTTAAATACTATTGTCTTGGTTCCTGGCCACAACCTTCTTTCCCTCACTTTGGCCTTCCCTACTGGTCATCCACAAGAACCCACCGCCTCACCGCTTTCTATCCTCCCCCCCCCCCTACCCCCCATGTTTCCCACACTGTCAAACGTTTTAGTAGGTACTGCAAATTTCTTTACAATCCAGTTAGACGGGATTTGTGGGAAAAGTTAAATTTATTTAAAGAAGACTTCTTCCAAAATGATCACACAACAATATGTGACAAACACTGACCCATATTGACCTTTCATTA
This sequence comes from Conus ventricosus, assembly GCA_018398815.1. Taxonomy (NCBI): domain Eukaryota; kingdom Metazoa; phylum Mollusca; class Gastropoda; order Neogastropoda; family Conidae; genus Conus; species Conus ventricosus. Next base: position 66,422,676 of record CM031596.1, on the reverse strand, counting down.
TGTGAACTTATTCAGCTGTGTTTTATTTACTTCTGCTTATAACTTGTTTTGGCAAGTGGACCAGATACACAAAGGTACATCAGTAGATTGTGCTTTGTTCAAATAATGTACTGTGGAAACCAAGCTTCAATTTCAGCATCACTATGCTGTCTGTACCTGTGTACTTTTTCACTGTCCATTTTCCTCTCTCTCTCTCTCTCTCTCTCTCTCTCTCTCTCTCTCTCTCTCTCTCTCTCTCTTCTCATTTGTGGTGTGTGTGTGTGTGTGCTCACACCCATCAGTGCATGCATGTGTATGTCTGTGTATGCAAGCATTTATCATGTTTAACATAAAAATTTTCTTTTAAAGGCTTGTTTTAAGCTTGCTTTGATTTGAAATTTCTGAAGAATCTGTTCATTAAATTTGAAGCAAACACAGCAGAGTAAAAAAAAAAAAAAAAACATTTTTCAGCCATTTAACCCACAGAACATTCTCATAATTGCATTTTAGTTTTCCAGCTGAAATGGAAAACAGAACAGGCAGTTATCTGGTCCACTTGCATGTTTTTGCTCTTTTGCTTGCTTTACATTTGTATGTGTTTGTACTTTGTGCGAGCTGTTTGACCTTCTGCCATACTGAAATGCCAACTGGTGGTTCTAGGTTAACAATGCCACTGCTCGTGTTATGACCAAAAAAGTGGCTGCACCCACTATCCCAAATGGTAAGCTGACCTATTTGAATGTGCTGCTATCCGATAGAACATGTCATACAGCTGCTTATCTTGAGTTACTTTTGTGGATGCTACATTCAGTGGCAAAGTGGAAATTAGGTTTCCAATCTTCCACGCACACACAAAAAAGAAGAAAGGAAACAAAGCCAAAAAAATCTTAAGAGCTTTTTTTATTCTTTGTAACCTCCACGGTGCATGGTTGGGCAAGATGAATATTCGGAAGTTGTTGTTTTTTTCCCCCGACTTGGCAATTGATGATGGAAGAGCGGCGCACTGCTTGGTTATGTGCATTTATTCAAGATCTGCATGCTGTATTTCATGAAGCTATCAACAAAATTTGGTAACATTTTCACTGCAATACTTTGTCTTTTCTTGAAGTGAATGTCCAGATAATTGTTTTTACATGTGTGTGAATGTTTGTCTGTAGTCCTTCAATTTTCCTTTCAGTTGTTGAAAACTGGTTTTCCTTGCGTTACCACAGTCCCCATACTTGTTTATGGAGTAATGGTCCTTCTCTCTCTCTCTCTCTCTCTGTGTCTCTCATTCTCCTCCCCCTCCTCTCTCTCTCTATCTTCCCCTCTCTCCCTCTGTCTCACTTGCTTGGCATATAACTAGTGTTTCCAGGGTGTATTCATGTTATGCATGTTGATCAAAGAGCCGTGTATGGAGACTTGGAAAGTGTGAGGTCTGAGCGCATTGTCCATGACTGAAAAGTGTGCAGAGTCACACTTCTGAATCTTAGTGCCATTAACCAGGTTTTCTTGCCATGGAATACACTGTGAATGGTCTGGCATGGGCTTTATGACTTGATAGGATCACTTGCCCTTCCCCCCCCCCCCCCACCCCCCCCCCACCCCCCCGTCTCCCTCACTTCTTTTTCTGCCAGCTTAGATTGGCCATGTGCATATTGCATCAGTCCAGATGTGAGATAATGTGTTGAACATGTGATGCACCACTGAAAGAATTTGTGGCTAGCAAGAATCTGATGGAACTCTCTGCATAAAGCTCCCTCCTTGAAACAATGAACTAAATTCACTAATGATTTTCCATGTTGGTGACTGAGTGAGCTTGACAGTGAGTGCGTGGAATTAACCATGTCTGGTAGATATAGAAGCATTGAGCAGTTGTGAAAGAGAACCCTTTGGTTGTCGTGGAATGTGGTCCCCCCAGCTCTTTTTTCTGGAATGTGATTGAATGAAAAATTACCACCACCCCCTCAATTCCCTACCCCCGCTCCTCTGCCCCCAAAAAGTAAAGAGAATGTGGACCGTTGTGTTGTCATCCAGACAAGGATTGGAAAGTGCTCTTGGCTAATCTGTGTATACCCATCCATATTCTTTACAATGCTGTAAACAGTCGTCTCGCAGATAAATAAGATGTGGTATGTTGCATCGTTGCCTAGCTGCTGCGCTGCGAGGAGTAGCGCTGACTCGTGGTAGAGCCGGTGCTGCTGTGGTGGCCAGAGGAGCGTATGCTTCAGCTGCTGCCGCTGCTGCTGCTGCTGCTGCTGCAATGAGGCATCCCACTGCATTGACTGCTGCTCCTGCTGCCGCCATTCCTTTCACACCGTAAGTTTGCTGGCTTAGAGAAGGTCAAATTAAGACTGGCACCAAAAGTGTTGTTGTGCGTTGTGTTAGTATTAGGTATAGGTGTAGGGTGAGCTATTGTACTGCTTTCCAGTGTTAGAGGAGAGCAAGAGTTACTGTGGTGCTACCATTTAGTGCTGGTGTTGAGTGAAAATTATTGTATTTCTCTCAGATGTTGGCATTGAGTGAGGGTTACTGTGGTGTTACCATTCAGTGTTAGTATACCATGAGAGTTGTTCAGAGTTAGTGTAGAATGAGTTTTGTTGCCTTCTAGTGTTCGTATGGAGTAAGAATTACTTTCACATTGCCCATTCAGTGTTGGTATAGAGCAAGAGGTAATGTTGCGTTTCTGTTTAGTGTTGTGTACAGTAAGAGTACTGTAAAGTTCGGTCTATTGAGCGCACCTGTATATAAGCCGCACCCACTAAATTTTTTAAAAATCTGAACTTTTTCACAAATAAGCCGCACCGGTTTATAAGCCGCAGATATATACAACACAGTCCGATGTGCCGCAGGCGGCAGCTGGCCGAGCGTTGAGTTCACATAGTGTCGAAAATCATCACATACAATGTGTTCACTGCATTCATTGGCGTTTAAATAGGTCAGAATACAAGAGCATGTTTCCAGCTTTTCTTCAGTCTTTTTTTTTTTTCGTACGATGTGTTTTAAATCAATTAGAATCGAAGTTTTTATGAGGCTTCTTACAAGTGTTGTCTTTCCAACATCATTGCTTTAAAAAAAATACCGAAAAAAACAACGCATTAACGATGCGCTAGAAAGGCAGTTCTCTCCTGCGTTCATTGGTGTATCAAGCTAAGCGATTGGTTGAGTACTCGAAAGCGCAAGCCAATCAAAGCGAAGGTATCAAATGCAAACCTTCACTCCCTGTCCACGATTTCAACAATGGCGGATCGAAGCCAAGGTCTGACAATGACCGAGTTGAATGCGCTAATCGTTTTTGAATTGCAAGACGCACTTGGTAAGATAACGCATATAATAACAAACCAGAACATTAATGAAACGATTTGATTGTTTTATTTCGCTTAATACCGTGCCAGTGCTTAGTTATTTTGTTCGTAATTCAGCTAGTGTTAGTCAAGATTAAACAGGTTGGAAACGGCCAACACATTGCGCCGTTCGAAGCGATCGTATTTTTGTAGAAGACAAACTGATGAAAAAAGATATCAGTAATGGGCTTTACTTATGTCGATTCCCGTATTTCTGAACGGGTTACTGATTCCATTACACGATTACACAGAAAATCGTGGTTAAAAGCATAATAAAAATTCATGAACAGTAAACACGATATGGTGAGTTACAGAGAAGCTAAGAATAGACGAGGGTGTGATGCTTCTGAAATCGGAAAAATCCGCAAATAAGCCGCATCGTTGTTTAAGCCGCAGGGTTTAAAGCTGGGGGGAAAAGTCGCGGCTTATACTCCGAACTTTACGGTAAATGTTGTGTTGCCATTCAGTTTGAGTTTAGAGCAAGAGTTATTGTGTTTCTGTTAAGTGCTGGTGTAAAGTGTGGTTACAAACGTCCTTTTGCCATTCAGTGATTATGTAGAGCGTGAGTCACTGTGTGGCTGTTCAGTGTTGGTGTAAAGCAAGGTTTCATTGTTGCGTTACCGTTCAGTGTTTGTGTAGAACAAGAGTGTTGTGTTGCGATTCAGTGTTAGTATGTAGCAAGAGTCAGAGATGGGATTTTTCCGCCGATTGGCGGATTTCCGTCTTTTTGATGGCCCCAGGGGTCGTTTTTGAGATCAGTGTAAATCCGTTGAGAAATTGGGGGGGGGGGGGGGGGGGGGGGGGGTAGAGGTAGGTTTGTGATGAAGCTAATGTACGGCGAGAGGTCGATCGATATTGTGTTCTCAATTGATCCGTTCGCAAATGGATGTTTCCGGTTTCTGCTTGGGCCAGTCGAGACTGCTGTCTTTGTTTTCATTCTGCGGTTAACCGAAACCATCAAAGCGGAAGTTGATGTTTGAGAACGCGGCAAACTGTTTGCGAATTTTTTTCCTGACGCCATTTTCTTTCGGTTTGACGAGAGTGGCGAAAACCAGAATGTTTCGTCAGATAGCAGAAAGCGAGAAAGTTCTTGCGAAGCAAGTCGATGCTTCAGTTAAAAACAAATGGACTTGGAAGTGGTTGGAGGAGGAAGTGAGCGCAAAAGTGATGCTGACCAGTTCCAAAGGCGCCGTCAGCCACAGTGTGATTCTCAGACTGAAAGACTGCATGAGGAAAATCACCTATCCAGGACAAGCAGTCTGCACATGGTGTAATGACGCGATCAAGTATGGCTCACGGGGCAAGTCAGCATTGATCAACCACGTTCTTGCTGAAAAGCACCTAGCAAGAGTGAAAGATCGTCTTACAAACGAGACTCTTGGATCGTTTGGAGCATCGGCGAGTCTACCCACCACCCCCACTCCCACCCCGTCTCTCTCTCTCTCTCTCTCTCTCTCTCTCTCTCTCTCTCTCTCTCTCTCTCTCTCTTCTCTCTCTGTGAAGAGTAATGCTATTTGTTTTGTTGAAGTAATGATATTAATAATATTGCAGGTTATCTCCAGATAGATATGATGAATCTGTAGAACACCCCCCCCCCCCCCCCCTTTTTTTTTTCTTCTTCTTGATGTAATGCCCACAATCATCAAGCTGATTATTTTGCAATGAAGGTTCTCTTTGAAAAAACGGGTTACATCAATGTCACAGTATAGGCCTACACAATTGTGTAGTCAATATTTTACGTAATAAATAGCATACAACAAACTATTTTAGTGAGAGAGAGATCAAAACAAAAAAATTGCAAGGGTGTTATTGACATTCTACAGACAAGCAAACAAAACATAAGTAAACAAACAGACGATAGTACGGAAAAAGTAATAGTAGTAGTAGTAGTAATAATAATAAGAATAATGTTTTTTACCTATACCACCGCATCACAAAAATCTTTTCTTTTCTGGTATAGATATCATGGGGGGAAAAAATCAGTTACACACATTCATACAAACGAGCAGACCGGCAGATATGCATGCATACTTATACTCTGGTGACTAGATTTAGCAAGTGACATCATTAATGTTGAGGAGTATCAGAAGTGTGAAAGTGGTTTTTTTTCTTATTGTAATAGAGATGGATCAAGTTGAAAAGAAAAAAAAAAACTGCTTGTGGGCACACAATGAGTTAAACCTTCACAATTTGCACACTTTGAATATGATCCTTAGTCAACTCTCTCACTTATATTATTCTATAAAGGAATCAGAATCCTCCGTGGTATTTTGAAGGACAACTATAAGAAATTATTTGATTGGTGTTCAGGTAAACTTTTTTAATAAGTATTTTGAAGGATGGCTATTACTATTAGAAACTAAACTGCTCGCTGAAATGTGGTGATGTGAAGGACAGTAATGAGAAACTGACTTGCAACTGCTGGAAAATTGTGTGACTATTAGCAACTGGAAAATCACCAATCCTGTGTCAATGGTCTTCATGATTTCCTGACAGACATCAATGGCGAAGGTGAGAAAGTCTTTTTTTTGTAGGATCAAGGTTATTAATACTTTTGAATACTTTGGTGTCTCAGATGCTGATTTTTGCAGGTTAAATTCTAAAAAATCTTCAGCTTCAGGGGGCAAAGCCCCCTGACCCCCACCAGGGGCCTTGCCCCTGGACCCCACCGGGGGCCTTCAGCGGCCCCGGACCCCCGCCACTTTTTTTTCCTCCTTTTTCACATTATGAGAATCCCATATCTGAAGAGTTGATGTTGTGTTGTTGGTCTGTAAATGTTGAGAGAAAGATATTGTGTTTCCCTTCAGTGTTAGTGTAGAGCAAAAGTGTTGTTGTGCCGTACAGTTTGGGTTCAGAGCAAACAGCTGTACATTGCCATTTGGTGTTAGTGCATGTGAATGACGGTTAATTTTGTGTCACTGTTGTAGTTTAGTCTGCATAAGAGAAGTGGTAATTTTGTGTCTCTGTTTAGTGTTGGCATACATGAAACAATGTTCATAGTTTTGTTTCCTTCCTTTTTTTTAAAATGAAACAATGTTCATAGTTTTGTTTCCTTCTTTTTTTTTTATAATAAGTACACATTGGCATGAAACAAGAGTGTTGGCTGGTGTACTAATCAGTCTGGCTACACAACTTTAATGTTTTACCAAGAAAATGGAGTTTCTGAGTTTTTGGTCGCTTTTGTGTCTGTATAAATGTATGTTTCTATTTCCTTAAGAAATCATACAGGTGTTGGGAAGAGCAGCTTTTCACTGCTTTTCACACAAGAAACGTTCACTTACATCCACACGTGATGACATGTAATGTTCCATACTGATTTGTGGTTATATGACTAATTTATTGCATGACTTTATTTCTTCTGTCTTTTTTTTAGGGTATGTGGCCGGTAGTTTATGCATGCCCTTTTGTTTCTTTTTTGTTTTTGTTTTTTTAATAGTTTGGTCAGTCTTCATATCTTTGCAGTTTGTTTACCAAGATGCACATCACATGTATGTTCTGCATATTTTGAACAAATAGGGGATGTTTAGTGGGTATGATTCTAAAATTGGGAAAAGGTATCAGATTGAAAATAGAAGTCATATGTCGTAACTGAAAGAAGGTGATAGAGGAAGGGTGTGGGAAGGAGGGGCAGGGGAAGGGAATTATAATCAAATGTTGTGAGTCTGCACAGCTGTAATTATTCACTGAAGTGGTTGAATATGTATGTATATGATGAATATTTTCAGGGGTGTTTATCAAGACCCAGTGCTTGCCACTTACGCTACTGAAGGAGGGATGAGATATCAGGTAATAAATTACATGACATTTCACCTCATCAGTTACAAGATAATGATCACGAAAGGAAGAATGTCATAGATAACAAAAAGTTCAGTTACAAGGTAATGACTCATAAAAGATATAGTTCGTAAACTTCACCATGGACAGTACTATTAGTTAAAAGAATGTTCAAAGAACATTCCATGTGACAAGTTACCTGCATGTAAAATGGTGTGTGTGTGTGTGTGGCTATACATCCATCTAGAATATTTTCAGAATGTATTGTAATTTTCTGCTTATGAGGTGCAAATTTCTTGACTCTGTATGCCAGATCTGGTGAATGTGCATTTTAGTTGGCCAAAAGAGAATTTCACAGTCATGAATCAAAGTGCAGACTAGTTGCAAAGCTTACTCATATAAAATATGTAGCAGGTTAGGAGAGTTGTAAAAGAATCCAATAAAAGAGGATTTTTTTTGCCAATTTTTATTGCAGGTGATTTGATGTATTGAACGATAGATGTTTGGAGCTGCTTTTCCTCTGCACTGAGCACTTAGTAGCTTGCCAAAATTGATTTTTTTCTTAACAAATTTGGAGGGTACACCTAATCTGATATAATGGATTGTTCATAGAAAATCTAGTATTTTCTGGCCTGCATGCTAACACAGTCAACATGACATGTCGTAATTCATTGAAATGGTGGTATTTTCTCATGAGAATCTTATCAAATCAACTTATCCGCTGAAGCATGATATGTACAATATATTCAGTTTATGTCCCAACTGTGCAGGAAACACTTTTAAAAGAGTTGTACTCATGATCTACACTCAACAGGCAAGAGCATCAACCCATCTCATTCAACATGTCCTGTATGCTCAAGTCCATCATCATTGTGTTTTAGTGTGGCATACTCAAGCATGACCAAAATTCCATTTTCTCGATATCAGGCCACACTTTGTACAATTACACATAACCAGCACTTTGCACAGCTACGCATATTGGTCAGTTGATTTTAGACTGATGATGGGCAAAGCATGACTATAACACCCTTTCTGATGAGGGATGGTGACACTGCCCATTATAATGTCCAAATAACATCCTTTGCTTATAGGATGTTGAAATCAGACTTGTGGGTATTGTAAAGGAAAGTAACATCAGTTTAAAAAGAAAAAAGCTGAGGAATTGAAACTGACTGAACAAATTCCTGTTTTGGAAGTGGAAAATTTTCAATTTAAAAAGAAATGGGAGGAGTGTCTAAATACCCTGAAAGCAACAGGCAAGATAATTAGGACTTGAGAAAAGACTATTATTATATATTATGATAAATACTTATATAGCACCTATTCTCGGCTAGAGACCAAAGCGCTTTACAATCCACACTTGTTTGCAGAACGGGATGCCTACCTGGGTAGTGCCGACTGAAGAGCTAGCTGCCAGCTGGCGCTTCATTCAGTCGTTTCCCGTGTCATCCATTCCATATCATTCAATATCGTTCACTCAAACAAAATTTCCTTACTTCCTTCATTCTCATCATTTGTTACGCAAGGTGCATGCTGTGTGTAACATGTCATCCATACCAACGGCCAAACTGGCCTTCTCTTCCAAAAGTTGGTGATGGGATTTTACGTGTGTGCAAGATGTTATGCATGCGTTCACACACGGAACCTCAGTTTATAGTCAAATTCGAAGGACTTTTGGGAAAAGGAATCAGAACCAATGTTAACTCCGAGGGAAAAATCCCCCTGTACCGAAACAGCCCAGCGGAGATTCGAACTGGCAACCCCAGGATCACCAAGATTACGAGTCCAGCGCTCTAGCAACTGAGCTATTCTGGCCCCATGAGAGACTAGAGACTAGTTTACCTCACATGCAAAATTAATGCTCCCTACGATTTGAAAAAAGAAATAGTGAGTAAAATAGATTTTTGTTTAAAAACATCAAGGGGTAAACCCACAGACCAGAATTTTAGAGATTAGCCTCGCTTTTAGTTTCTGGCATGTCTGCCCTAATAACATAAGACGACTAGTGTTCTCTGTTTCCAACTCATGAAAAGCAGCTGTTCGGTTCTTCATCAGCTGGAGTCAGTTCCACCAGTTGAAACCAGTGTCATGCATGGTTTGCAAAAGATCAGTGATGGTCAGTGTTGGTACTCCAAAATGATTTTTATTTATTTTTATGTTTTCCAAACTGACCAAAGTCAGTTATATATCTGGACAGAGCTCGGTAACCAGAGTCAAATGATACCAGTTTCTTTAAAACATGCCAATTCAAACATTTATGAATTTTTAAAGAATTAATATTTTTACATCATTTTGCGAACATTACGCATTACCAAAAAGGTCATTCTTTTAGAAGCTTGGAAAACGAAAGGGTTGCTTTTATGGAGCTCTTGCTGATTTTGATTTACTTGATATATTATGTAAAACATGTCAATGTTTTTCCGGATGTACAAATCTTTCTTTAAAGAAGGAATTGTATTTGAAACTTCAGGGGAAAGTGAAAATCGTAAATCCAGAAGGGAAAAAAATGAAAGTAAGAATCTCACTTTTAACAAAAGCACATACATGTTTTATTTTTAAAAATGCACAGGAAGTCATTGTCTTTTAAATCATGCTACTTTTTTTGTAATCCATTGTACCTCTGAACAAAAATTGATAGCTTTTGGTATCAGGGGAGATAATTCATCCACTCATACAAATTGATTGTACGAGTCTTGATTAAACTGTTCAATATATCATGCAAGTCAGATTCTTTCAAGAAAGAGATTGTACCTGGTTATACAGGGGTCAAGAAACCATATTATGAATAACCTGGACCCCCTCACGCTTCACATCCCTACTTCCCCCCTCTTGTGCCCATGTGCCCCAGGTCAAAAAGACTGTTTCATGCCCATAAGTAAATGGTATGTTGTCACACCAGGACGTTTGTCTTGTGTCGGTCATATCTACTCCCAACTGTTCCTCGGAGTTACAAGATAATCTGTCATCAAAATGGTACCATGTGTGTACTTAAAGATTATTGTGCCAACACTCCGTACTCCTCTTTTTTAAAGCGCAAGTAGTCAATCTGTTGTCCGATACATTCGTCTCCTATCCCAGTGTGAGATACTGAGAGGCCATCTGAAGGTTCAGCAATAGAAAGCTTGAATTCTCTAGACATCTGTAGTCATGTATAGTCTTTTCCCATCCACATAGTCATGTATGATCTTTCCCATCCTTACCTTCATGTGGATATTGCACACAAAGTAGCGTTTAACCTTAACAGGAATATGGATGATCTTCCTGTTCTACATTCCTCGGTCTGCCTGTGAAGATTAAACTCGGCATCATGTGCAGAACCTTTTGGTGAGCTTGTTGCAACATGAAGAGGTGACAGCCCTGATGTTGCCCCTCATGGTTGCTGGGCTGTGAACACCATGAACTGAACTGAGTGGCTGGTTCAGTTGATTGTCAGTCTTATTCTTGGATTCAGTTAGATGCAGACCAGATACTGAGGTGGTGAAGTGAATGAAATAGTGAAATACACATTCTGATTTATGCACTTAAAAAGTTTAACATCATCATCGAGTAGATAAAGCTTTTAAAGATGCAAAAAGATATGTTTATATAGATCAACTCAGCGCTGTCTATGATGACATGCTAGAATGTACATCTCTTCTTGTTGTCTGCCCAAGACTGTCTTTCCGCCACTGTTATGCTTGCCATCCACAGACTGCTTGAAGGGTTTTTTTTAATCTGAAATGCATGACAAAGAAATTGAGAAAGATGTTCATGTGTATGGGTGTGTGTGACAGCATGTGAGGTTTTATGTATGTCACTCTGTGGTTGTAGGTGTGGTGTGTGTGTGTGCACATGTATATCGCATGTATGTGTGTGTGTGGGGGGGGGGGGGATTCGCTTGACAAATGTCAGTACTTGTAAAGCAGTTACATTCACATTAAGTGTCTACAAACACACACACCTTTTTTGCATTTTTGCGACCCATTTTAACAAAATGCATAATGTTCATGACTCCATTTCTGAATGGGTGTGTCAGGGCTTAAAACGTTCCGCGTCTGAGCGGAATTCCGCGATTTCGGTTTGTCCAAAAAAAAAAAACAAAAAAAAACGACAGGAGCAAGGTATCCGTGATCGGCTGCAAGCATTCATAGCAACTGCGCGCAAGTTATGGCCCCTGATTATTCTTGGAAGAAGTTTCCGGTCCGACTTCTGGAAAAAACAAAATGGCGGAGCGCGCAGTCATTGTTCATGCGGGTCGATCTTTTGACGAATCTGCAATTAAAAACAAGTGGAAATGGGAGTGGACGCTTCAGAAAGTTGACGAAGAAGTCATTGGAGACTTTCTCCGCAAAGTTATTGCACCAGGTTTAGCTTGGTGCAAACTGCTTAACCCTCTGCCCCTTGTAACGCCCGCTGTGGCCCGAAACGCGATGCCTTTCGTATCCTTGTAACGCCCGCTGTGGCCCGAAATACACCGATACCGTTTGGCTGCCCCTAGCAGACGAATTTTTCCCACAATGCTTTGCGGCGTTATACAGTGACGTAGTTCCGGTTTCCAACTTCCTTCCAGTCCAAACAGCGCGTTTTTTCATGGAGGACTTCGGTCGCAGTGATTTTTTGAAGTTGAGAGCAAGTTTGTGATCGAGATTTTCGCTTCGGCACGATGGACGACGAAACTGTGGAGATGTTGGCGAACATTTTTGGTGGCAGTGACAGTGATGAGGAGCTGTTTAATGGCTTTAAATTAGAAGAAATAGTGAAAGGGGAGGAGTCCGATGTCGATTTTGGTGGCTGATGGAGGCGATCTCGGCGAAAATCTTAACATTAACTATGCCGATTACGATGGCGTTTCATGCAGTTTGGTCAGTAGTGTTGAACTGAGCATAATTTTTTTACACCATTTTATCAACAAAGATATAAGCTTTGATGCATGTGGAATTTTACTTCAAAATGTTAACTTAATTTTGGAGCAAATAAAACATATTTATGACCAAGGTTTGTATTTTTTCTGATTTTTTATTTAACATCAGTACATCCAATTTACGGAGTTACTTACCTTCCCTTAAGATTTTGATACTAGTAAGCACTCAGACGGTCCAAGGGGCAAAGGGTTAAGGGAAGTGTTACGGTGGTCGCGGGAAGAAAGCTCTTGATCACATTCGTTCAGCGAAGCACGTGTCAAACGTCAAGACGCTGAGTGGAACTACAAGAAAGGTCACTGAAGACACTTTAGCAGCAGTAAAACGTGCCAGGATAGAACATTGCAATCCTGTGGGGAAAAAAGAGGGTGATATAGAAAATGTGGAGAGTGCAAGCCAGGCGGGAGGCAGCAAGGAAAAAGATAGGGTTCAAACTAATCAAAGTCAAGTTGTCAGCAAGAAGGTGGATGAGAATGAAATAAAAATTGTAGAGTGTGAAAGCCAGACAGGAGAAAGCAAGGAAACAGCAGACAAAGATAGGGTTGAAATTCAAGTAAGCAAGAAGGTGGATGGCAAAGACAGTGCAGACAATGCAAGCAGCAAGAAGAAACAGAGTTCCTTGCTATGTTTCTTTAATGCCTCCACCACCCAAACACCCAAATGACAAAGCTGTGTGTGTGTGTGTGTGTGTGTGTGTGTCCTTGTGAAATCCTGTATTTCAGTGTTTATTATTTCAGTGTTTATTATAATTTAGGAACTTCAAAATTTGACTTTCAGTATGTGCTGATTCCACAAGTTTCTCATTTATCAAAATTTGGATATTGTGACTTTCAAAATGTGCTGATTCCGCAAGTTGATCTCTGTTATATGAGACTGAACTTTAAAGTGTTTGATGCAGTTACTGACTTTGTGTGCACCAACTTCAAACTTGATATTGTGTGATCATTTAAACCTGAAAAGTGAAACTTATTGAGCAACCCCAGAAGTGAGATTTCATCCAAAGACTATAGTTGGTGAACACTGTAAAACACTCAAGTTAAAGGGGGAGTGTTCATTTTATTATGTGTTTAACCCCTTCTCCCCTTGTCCCAAATATGTCTTCGTGTAATAATTATGTGTTTACAGCAATTTTTATGCACTAAATAACTCTTGAAATTGTGTCCAGAAAGCGCGAAATGGCATAGATTTACACTCGGTTTTTTAAAAAATTTTCCCGGGGGAGCATGCCCCCGGACCCCCCTAGTTTCAGTGGTTTTTTCCTCCTCCTGTTTAAGCCCTGTGTGTGTGTGTGTGTGTGGACGAGTCATGAATGCACAAACGCACTCACTCGTACACATACACATGCCCATGAGAAGAACATCATGTTTAAACATCTTTAAAGTAGGCTATGCAAACAAAATCAGCTATATGTAGTATCACATTTTCAGATCTGCTTTCATTGCCGGTGCACATTTAATTCAGTCAACAGTTGTTAAATAAGAAATATTTTAATCTTAATCTCCACCTAAGTGCAATGAATATTCAATGAACATAAATGTGGATTTTTTTTCCAGACTGGAAGTTTTCTTTTAAAAAATTTTTTTTTTAAAAACATGAGCAATATTAAAATATTTATGTTAACTGATGTTTACTACTGAAGCAATTATTTGTTTGGAATATAATTGATATTTTCAAATTAATTTCTATATGATTTGCAATCCAGTTGATTCTGTTTCACTTAAAGTGTTGGAAATAACTTCTTCAATTCAAAGTGTGGGAAATAACTTCTTCAATTCAGCACCAAAAGAAACTATTTCCTTTTATCTGAGAACATAAGTTTCATAAAAATCTCACACACAAAATTGTACACAATCCAACCCTATTATATCCCTTCATCCTCTTTAGCGCATGCCACTTTCTTTTGCCCTGTTTATTCTTCTCATGATTATCAAAGGATAGTGAGTTATGTCCTTTCATAGCCCTAGCAGCCAGTATTAGCAGATGATACTGCCATCTGCTTCAAATATCAGCAATCTTTTGTGACATAGAAAAACACCCATTTGTAATCAAATAGATTCTAACCTTAATATTTTCATACCTTTAAACTTGTATTTGCATCGAGTAATAATATTCAAGTAATCATCAATCAAATTTCAATGCATAGTGGAAGACAGTGAAGTAATTTCTGACAGAACCTGTCAGCTTGCTCCATGTAGATCAGAATTCTATGTGCACCACCACATTGATCATTGTTTCAATCAGACTAATCAAATTAACTGAAATGATGAGATATGAAACAGCGTAACAAACAATGTGTCTTACCCAACAAGTGCCCCAACTTTTTCTGGTTTGACATTGGTAGACAAATGAAATTTTCCTTGGTCCTTTGACCTTGAACAATGTTGCTGTTATTAGCCATTTTGAAACAAAGCATGATTAGTCGACTAGAGCGAATCTGTATCGAAAATAGATTTTAGGAATACATTCAAATATCTGACAAAGTTGGATTTAGTTGTTCAACCAATGAGATGGGCACCCTTTCGAACTGAAGGATTAATGTTGTGTTGAAAAGCTGCGGAAAGTCTGAAAATTTTACATGAACATTTTTTTGTTTTAACACCACCACAATAACGGAAACTGAAGAACAGAATTTCATCTGTAATGTTAACTAGTTTATGTTACCAGACGGTTAACATCACATCATACATCACATGTTTTCAGAGGTACCCAAAATTGAAATGCAGGCAGAGTGGTCTGCCAGTGCTGAATTGACATTGATGGTAGTTTTGAACTGTTCACAATTTTGAAACCTGTGGAAACAAATGAGAACAGAAAGAAAAAGAATCGTTGTTTTAATTCTCAGTGTTTATAGGTGTTCAGGCTTGACAATGTTGATTGAAAACATCTAAAATTGGGTTTGCCAATAATCTTGCAAAGGTTTTGAGTGCATAGTAAATGAAAACTAGTCAGTAGTGATGGAAGTTTTTTTATGGATAAAAACTACTGTTGCCATTATTATGAAAAGTATTATTTGTATTATTATGATACTCTCATTATTACCGCAATAAGTATGTGCTGTATTAGTGAGGCTCGTTTTGTTGTCTGTCAGTTGGTGGCAACTACCCAGCCTTATGCTGCTGCTGCGGCTGGCTATCCCACAGCTCCTGCAGCAACACGCTACGCAATTCCTGCTGCAATGGCTTCTGCTGCACCCTACGCAACTGCTACGTATGTTTTGTTTGAACAGTTAGAAGACGTTTGCTTGGGTCCTGTTCTCTTTTTTATTGTTCTTTTTAAGTTCTGTTTGCGATGCAGCTGAATTTTTATGTGTTCTTTCGACGCTTGTCCCATGTTTGATGCAGATTTGAAGCCCTTTCCCGTCCAGCTGAAGTGAAGTTGTACACCATACAATTTTTTAAAAAGTTCTTTAGAACTGTATCTTAAAAGACCTCAGGGAACCAAGCAGCAACAAGTTGAGAGGGAAGCACACCTTTTGCAGACTAGTTCAAGTATCAAGTTGCACGCTTTTTAACTTACAGGTTCAAGGTTTTGTTTTTTATTTGCTTCCCAAAAGAAGAGTTCAAGCAAAAGACAGGGTTCGTACGCTTCTTGAAACTCCTTGAATTCTGACAGGCAATTTCAAGACCTTGAAAACCTTTGAAAATCAATAAAATGTGGTTCTGTTGAGCAAACCTCCTTGAAAACCTTTGAAAATTAAGCCATCAGCTCCAAAAATCTTTAATGTGGCAAAAAGAAATGGCAGTTTGATTTTTCTGCGTTCAGGTTAATGAAAAACTATTTTAAAACAAATTTTTACAAACATCGTCGCGATCCCGGATCGTCTGCGATTTTATCAAGGGAGATAATTTTGTAACTTCATCAAAATTGATGAAGTTACAAATTATCTCCTTGGTTGAATCGCAGACGATGTTTGTAAAATGTTTTTAAATGATTTTTTCATCAACCTGAACGCAAAAAAATCAAACTGCCATTTCTTTTTTCAATTTTTATGCAAGTAGAGTAGAGAGGTGGCACGAAAATTTGACCATTTTATTTCAAAAATTGTGTTTTGGGTTTTATGTGTTTTTGTGCTCAAGACAGTCTTGTTAAAACCATCAGGGATGAAAACTCCTCCGCCGTTTCCGCCGTCTCCGCCGTTATTTTTTCGCATCTCCGCCGAAAGAAAAAGTCTCCGCCGAAAAAATTATTCGAAGAATGAAGCTCAGAAACGATCTCAACTTGCCTGCACAGCGAATTTCTTCGCTGTCGGGAATGTTCTTAAACGGCGTAGTTCTCATTCTGCTTCCTTCCAGTATCAATTCTCATCATGGCGTCGATTCACAGTGAGAGTTTGCCGCGAGTTGAGTGCAAACAAAACGGAAAAAAAAAAGAAAGAAGTATGTGAACCACTAGAAGACCGAGTGGCAGCAGAAGGACGTGTGTGACCGCAGAGTCGCGGATGTAATAAGAAAACATGACAAAGACAGCGAATTTGAAGTGTTTTGCGAGCCTTGCCAAAAACGTGTCTACTTTGGTAGTCGTGGCTTTGTGGCAATCAGAGATCACATCGAGCGTCCCAGTCACCAACAGAAAATGTGTGTGTTTCCCCCACCATTACAGCATGTTTTCAGATCATTGGGTATGCAACAATCTACGTTTAATTTCCAAAGATAGTTTGACTCCTACTCAAGTACTTCCACTCGTAGAGTCTTCAAAGCAAGGGAAAAAAAAGTCAAAGTGACAAAAAGAATAGGGCCTATAAAAGAACAAATGACATCAAAATAAACTGATGTCACAACAGTATTGTGTAACACTTTCCCTGGTATAATGCAAACGTTTGCTACATTTGTTAAGTATAACAGCCCCCTATGAAATCCTTTTCCACCAGCCCACTCCCCTCACTACCTATATACTTCCTCTTCTCCTCCTCCTCCCTAACCCCCACCTCACCCACAACACACATACCCCACACACTTCGCCCCTTCCCCCCCACCCCGTCCCCACCTCACACACACACACAAAACACCCCCCCCCCCCCTCCCCACACACGCACACAATCACCCACACACACACACACACACGCACACACTTGTCAAGGGGGGGAGGATATGATTAGTTGTAAGGGGGAAGTGGGGGGGGGGGGTGTACTGTTGTGACATCAGTTTGTTTTTATGTCATTTGTTCTTTTTTGTGTTTAGTGTTTCCTGACGAAGGGTCTAAGGCCCAAAAGCTTCAGTTTTTTTGTTTTGTTTTTTCAAAAGGACTTCAAAGTAATCATTTTTCATATTGTGTTTATTGAAGTCCAGCAGTCGTTTTCATACATCTGATTTACTTAGTTTGATTTCCCACTCTGATTTACTTATCTACAGGCCTTATTCTTTATGTCCTGAAAGCACTGTTTGTCAAATTTTCTTTAGCTAGAGTTCTGAGGATTCATCATACTAAATGTTTGTCTCAATTGACATAGTCTCTTTCCACATCAGTCTCAGTTTTCATGGTGTTGAAAGCTGTTCTATAGAATGAGTTGTTTAGAAGCAAGAAAGTGATTTCTAAAGATTTTTATGCCTTATTTAATACAAAATATGCTTCAGCTTCAGGGGGCGCTGCCCCCTGACCCCGCCGGGCTGTTGCCCATGTACCCCACTGGGGGCCCATGGTGAACCCCCAGATCCCCGCCAATCTCCTCTTTTTTTTTTTAAAACTGTTTTCATCCCTGACCATCTGTGGTGCTCATTTTGCCTATTTTCACATTTTTCTTCGTAAAAAAATGACTTCATTTGAAGGAGGTGTGTGTGAAAATTGCTTAACTTCTGTATTGTCAAATGCAGTTTTCTCAAAATAACTTTTTTCAACAATGGTTGATGTGCAAGGAGTACAATATCTCTGGATCCAGACTAGCTAGCTTGGTATGTTTTTTCCCTTTTGATCAGAAATGATTTCTGCATGCAATTATATTTTATTTATAAGTCAAAACAGCACGTATCATTTGCTATTTCTATTGGAATAATTCGAAAGCAATGAAACGCGAAGCCTGATGGCCACCATATGGAAAAAAAAATATTGGAAAAAAAAAGCAGTTTAGAAAAATAAAAATCCTTTTGTAATTACTTAAGCTCAGCAAAACAGCATATAAAAATACTTTTGACATTGCATTACTACTGCTCAGCAAAACAAGAAAAGTCATGTTTCAAGTGCCTAACATGTCTGCTATGATACAAATACAGTTCTTGTCATGTACCTTTTTTTTTCAATTCTCATAATTTTACCCCCGTTTATGGTCCCCAAATCACAACAAGAGCTTTGAAATTGCCCAAATATGTTTTTTCCATGTTCTTTTTAACATAAACAATAGAAAAAAATGAAGTTTTAAAAGAACAATGGTTTAATTTTCGTGCCACCTCTTGCCTTGAAATGAAATAAACGCTCCTTGAAAACTCCTAGAATTTTGTTCTTGGGAGTCTGTAGGAACCCTGAAAGAAGACTTCGCTGTGCTCTTGATTAACCCACACATTTCATCTTTATTGCTTATTGGAAAACTCAGAGTAGAATAATCTTAATCAGTGAGAAAGTATGCAAAGCAAACTATGTAATAAGTAAGCAGACCACCAAAGCAAAAGCAAATAATCGAAAAATGATTAAAAATTATGGGTAATGACAAACTGTAACCCAATGCCTACCGGATCAACCAAGATCGACCGCGAGATTTCCTCTATCTGAATACCATATCGACCGCTGAATACTAGGTCAACGACTTTCGCTTTCACCATCGCATATTCCAGAATGCAATCACGACAGAAGAGTCTTCCGGTACGGAAGTTTCTGGATGCCATTTTGTTTTTTGTTGCAAGTGTTTCGGTGGAGTAGTTTCGCTGCTGTGAATGCAGACCTGCCAACCATTACGCATTTTGCGTAATTTATTACCCCCTTACGCATTTAGCCAAAAAATTACGCATTGAAAGTTATCAACAACAACAACAACAACAAAAACCGGACGAAAAAAATCGGCTTATGTACAGACACGCACGGCGCCGTGCGTATAACCAGTAATCTTCAAGAAGCGTTTCCGGTCATGCGCAGTTCGTTTCACCATCTTTACAATTCAGCGAAGTTGGCGTCCTTTCGAAGTTTTAGCTACGAAAATGTCGAAACGTGGAGTAGAAAGTTTTGGACAAGATGCGATAAAGAAAAAACTTGGTCAAAAGTTCGGAAAAGAATACTCGGAAAAGTTCCCCTGCATACGACCTTCGGTTAAAGGTGTAAATTGTGCACGGTGTACCACTTGCGAGTCGGACTTCACAATTTCCCATGGCGGGATGGTGGATGTGAAGCGTCACCTTGAGTCACGCAAGCACATCGATTCCTCTAACGCGCCAAATTCTTCCAGCATCACACAGTTTTTTCAGACTGTAGACACCTCAAAAAGAGGATGAAATTAGGAAAAGGGTCATTCGGGCTGAAGCATTGGTGGCCGGATTTTTCGTCGAGCACAACATCGCTCTTAGCCCAGCCGACCATGCATCCCAAATTCTTTCCAGGGGTGGTGCGATACTTAAAAAATGACACAATCGCCACTGAGCTGATAGCCAACCCCACATGCACAGAATCAGCAACAGGGGAGAAAATTTTTTAGGTTATATATTTTCTTAATTTCATTATGTTCCCAGTTTCTCCATCTTCGAACTCCCCCCTTCCCACCCCCCCACCCCCTCCCCCTCCCACATCCCCCCCCTCCTTAAGTCCAAATCTTTAACAAGTCATTACTATCAAGACAGTTGAGTTGTTGGCCTGCGCTTGTTTTTTTCCCCCACTATTAGATTGTTCGTCTATGTATTGGTCTGACCTTAAAGCTTTAAAGGCTGTGCCACAGTCTTGAATAAAAGTTACTTTGTGTTAGGTTTCCTTATGGGAGCAAACGTTACCCCACTTGTTTATTGTTTACTGTTCCCTGCCTCATTTCCTTTACAATTTTTTAGGTTGTTTCTGGTGCACTATCAAGCCTTGGTGTGCCATGCCATGATGGTTTAGGGGAGTTTTGTGTGTTTCCAGTGTATTTTACATTTTCATAATTTGTAAAAGATTTCTTGTGAGAAAAGCTTGTTTTTGAAGAAAAGTAAAGTTCACAAAAATTGTGCGAACAGTTTCATCGCATCGTGTTTGTTTGAAAAAAGGTAAATGTCGCGCTTGATTACTCTTAGTTCTCAGAAATTACACATTTCTGCCTCGCTGAGTTTCAATTCTTACTCATTGGTCTCTTAGGGGGTTGGCAGGTCTGTGAATGTTCAAAGTTTGGGGGTTTTTTTGCGAAGATTTTCTGGGAAAATGGCAGATCAAGTTACTATGCAACTTGTAGAATTCATTTTCTGAAGTGATATTGATGAAGAGAATGTATTTGCAGGCTACACTCTTGAAGATTAAAAGCGAGACGATTCAGACGTCGATCTTGACCTAGTTATAAATAAAGATCAACTGCTGACTGATTTTGAGGCCAGAATCAATTATGATTCGGGCGATGATAATGATGACGTCGAATAGCCCATTGCTGCTTGGCCCAGTCCCCGCAAAAAAGAAAATTCGAAAAACAAAACTTTCTAGAGATTCTTTAATTGTGGACTAGAGTGGTTGGCTACAAGAAGTGAAGCTCAGTGCACTTGTGCAAAAGCACATTTTTGCTGAATTCCATCACAATCTAAAGTCCAGTATTCAGTAATCTGTTCTTGGTATTTTTTTCTCCTCAGCAATTAGAAGACAAATCTTGTAGCCTTCAGTTTAACAAAATTGTTGAAGTTTGGGTGTTTTTTTTTCCTTCACAACAAAAGTTGACTATTTAGTGTGCAGACCATATAGAATGACTTTATTTTGTTCCTGAATGTTTCAGTATATTGTTTAGACCTGGAAAACCACTCTGTGCTCCTAATCCATGACATTCTGTGGGTACAGTGAATTTAGGGAAAATTGTTTTAGTGCCGAGAACACTGAAGTAGAGTTAGTCTGTTCGGTTTTTTTTTTTTTCCCTTGTGTACCAGTTCACTATATATGGAAGAAAATAGCTGTTTTGGATGGAGCGGTGTCTTTGAATTTTTTTCATTACTTTTATAGAATAGATAAGTTAAAAACAAAGTTTTTATTGAGGTTTCTTTATGGCAAGTGTGTATGTGTTGCGGAGTTACCTCACTTGGAAGGTATTCACATAGTCATGTAGCACAAAGTCATGCGGCAGGCAGAGGGTTAATGTAAGTCAGGAAAATGTATGGACCCTCTCAGCCTTGCTGGCTGTTGCACAGTCCAAGACTGGTTGAGACTTGATCATGATATTATGTTACATGACAAGCCTCAGATTAGCAATGTTTGGGCATGAAGTCAGGTGATCTGATCTGAATTTCCAGGTATGCTGGAAGAGAATATGCTGCTGAATCTTACATTGGACACAGTATTGGGCCAATGCCAGGCTATGGGGTAACGTACTCTTTCTTCCTCCTGTGTTGGTTATAGTTATGTAGCTGTATCAGCTTCCTGCATATAGAAATTAATGTCATGGTATTTCTTTTAAGACAAAAAAGTTTCTGCCTCTTCAACATTCTCATCCTCTTATTTCTTGGCCAGAAATGTGACCATGGCCCATAATCAATGAATGTTGCATTGCATCATTTCATCAAAAAAAAAGAAAGAAAGAATGAATTAGAATTTTAAGAAAATGTGGGATTTGGGGGTCTTGTTAGGAAAGGAGCAAAAAAGAATGTCACAAAATGAAGCCAAAGTGATGTTCTGTGAGTGTCATCAACTGCACATAATGGAAAATGCCTTGCTTTTAACTCCCAATTTCGTAAAATGTTGACTCCAGTTGCTTCTTTCGCTCATAGAAGGAAATGCTGAGAAGAGCTGAAAACAGTTATATCTTTATAAGATGTATTGTCTTTGTTGTTTATCAACAAATCTTCATGGAATTTTGGGATAAGGTGACCATTGTGTACCATATGAATGTATGAATTTATTTTGTTCACTGTGAATATTATGCAACATAAATGAAATTTAAAAAATACGAACAGAATAGCTTTGAATACATTTATTTTTTTAAATGATTGCATTGAGATAAATGATAAACAGAAATGGTAGGGAAAAAGAAAGAATAAAATGCATTTTCAGTGACCAGTGTGTTTTAATTGACTGGGTGAGTTGTCTGCAAATGTTGCTCAATTCAGGTACACAAATATCACTTCAGAATGATGCTTTTTATGTTTAAAGAAAATTATAAATTGAAATCTGATGAGTTGTTTAATTGTGGCTTGATAAATTTCTTTTCATTGCTTTATGAATTACTAATCTGCTAAAGGTCGTCAGTACCTGATAACTGTTTCTAACAAAAAGAAGAAAAGATTGATGAAGTTGGACAAGTCTCCTGTATACAGTGTCTCTGTGACTTTTATTTTGGACATATCTACTTCAAGTGCATATTCATTTTCTTGTCATATGAAGCAAGTTAAGACACACTAAAGAACACAGAGGGAATATCAGAACAACTGTTCGCTATGTTCTTCCACAAAGAATCCAAAATTGCAGACAAAATGAATTTTAAGAAATCATGAAATAAGTAACACACTAACAGCTTTGCTGTTGTTGCTGTCCTTTCTAGAAATGGGATAAATGTTATTTCCACCAGAGAAGAGCTCACACTTCCTGTTACTGCTTTTTGAATGTGATTGTCTCCTAGGTTTGATTTCAAGCAGTTCATGAGTTCAGTTTACGTGCAGATTGGTGTAATGTATGATCATTAAGAATTAAACCCAATATTCATCAGCTGAAGCAGTAGGCGATAAAACTGACATTTATGGTTTTCAAGAGTTTGAGATGGTAAGAATAGTGATCCAAACAGGGGGAGAAAACCTCCCCATACTTTTTAGCGGAAGCAGTAGTGGGTTAAACTGAAATTTATAGCTTTCAAGAGTTAGACATGGTAAAAGTGTTGATCCAAACAGGGGGAGAAAAACTCCCAATATTTGTCAGCTGAAGCTGTAGCACGATAAAAATGCTTCCAGACATCAACCAGGCTGCCCCCCCCCCCCCCCCCACCTCTGATCCTCCCCCATCCCTTTCATCCTCGAGGTCCTGAACTTTGACTTCAGATGTTGGCACCAGTGGTAAAGACTCCACTTTAGATTGATGTACTGGATTGCCGCTCAGTCTGATAAGTGGGGTGTAGAAGGCTAAAAGAATCTTGAGTCAAAAACCAGACAGTGGAATCTTCCATAATCTGGTGGTCGATGATGCAGTGCATCTGAATATCCTGTGTCATTTTGCTGTTAGCGTTTGATCATGTGGCATGTCTTGGACCAAACGGCCTCAAAGTGCTCATTGCTTTAAATAGTTTTCGTGTCTTTGAAAAGTATGTTTTTTTCCTGGAAACATTTCGGTAAGAATTCTCACAAAATCGTAGAAATGCTTGAGTCAAAGCTTGAGTCAAAGGAATAGA
The DNA here is from genome assembly GCA_018398815.1 of Conus ventricosus. NCBI lineage: Eukaryota > Metazoa > Mollusca > Gastropoda > Neogastropoda > Conidae > Conus > Conus ventricosus. Next base: position 66,399,259 of record CM031596.1, on the reverse strand, counting down.
CATGTGACAGTTTGCAACATTTTTTTGTTGTTCTGTGTCAGTTCATGAAGCCTTTTTGTTTTTATGACCTGTCCCCTTCCCCATCAAAACCAAAATAAACGTACACATGTGTGTAGGTAACTCACTACCTCAGTGAGTCTGCCAACCGACAGGTGGGTCTTTTATCTTTTTGCAGGCTGTTGGAAAGCTGTTGGAAAATTGTTTCATTTCCTGCACCCAAATGCAGATGTTGAAAAAACAAATTTGTTTTTTAGGTCCATCTTCAAACCTATTCTGCAAACACATTTCATTTGCTTGACTGGTAGTATACATGTATTTATGCAAATGTCACTGCCATTTTGTTTCCAGGCAACAGTGTACAGAGGAGGATACCAGAGGTTTGCTCCTTATTGACAGTCCTGACCAGTTAAGAGGATCGGAAGCAGAGGAGTTGGATTACTACAAGTTCTTCCACACAGAATGTCAGAAACGTGTCACAGTTCTGACACTTTCAGTGCTTTGTCTGACACATCTGTGGAGCACCATCATCGTGTTCAGCCTGAAGGGGAGAATTTGTGGGGAAGGGTAGAGCAGGCATTGTTGAGAGGATGGTCCAACCACAGCTGTGCAATCTGTACTTTGGACAGACGAAGGGACTGGGATGCAGGCTCTTCTCTTCTGTCTCTCTTGTTCTTTTGTACGCCCTGACTAGCGCTGTCCGTCTTCTCCTGTCTTTTTCTTTCCTCCCCCCATTCCACCTTACCCTGTCTATTTTTTTCTCTCTCTTTTTTTGTTTTTTTTAACTTGTTTTCCCTTCCCTCTCGCATTCCATTTTTTACCCACCATCTACCACCCTCCTAGTCTATCCCCCCACACAGAGGGTAGATTTTTGGTTTTTTCTCTCCTCCCTTTTCTCCCCCCTCCCCCCAGCCAGCAGAAGTGACATGTCTGTTGTAAATACTCAGCCTTGAAAAAGCTTTACCAGGGTTCACAGCGTTTGGAAAGTTTGGGGAAGGTTTGGGGGAAAAAGCTGTTATTTTTCCAGGCCCTGGAAAGTCTTTGAAAAATAAGAAAACATGAATATGGTTTGTGAAAGTTTTGAATTTGGATTTATGTCACCAATATAAGAAATCCACTTAGAAAACAAACTGGGAACCCATAAAAATTTTAACATATAAAGGAAAAACTATAAAATAAAAATAAATGCGATCGGATGAAACCGCAGCGAATTGACAGAAGCGAACTTTCGATTTCTAGCGTAACCCAGTTATTTCCCCTTGGAATATCCGGGTCTCTCCGAGAAATCAAAATCCCGGGGCCCCAATGCGTTTTCAGCGAGCTTTGGCAAAAAAAATCCGTGTTATAAACGATGGTTTGCGGAAAAATGCTGCGGCAACAAGCGGTCTGCGTACTGTCAGCAACAGAAAAAAACATCAAATATAGGATCGATGGGGGAAGGAGCCCTCATCAGCCATAAGGGCGGTAAGTTAATAAATACAAAGCAAACTGGACCTGATGGCATTCCTGCAAGCTCTTAGAATTATGTGCCAATAAATTTGGGCTGGGTATACTAACTACTTTTCCAACTTCACTGGACCGGGGAGTAATACCTGATGAGTGGCGAGATGCTAGCATGTCCCTTTATCAAAAGGGTACAAAGTGAAAGCAAGAGAACTATACACCTATATCTCTTACATCGATATCAGCAAAATTACTTGAACACATAATATATAGTAGATAATGGACCATCTTGACAAATATGACTTCTTAAATAATGCCCATATGGTTTTAGACAGCAAGGAGTTGTGAGACTCAGCTTTAACAACTCTCGATGATTAATTTTTAATAACTGTCTTAACAACAGACAGCAAATAGATGCAATTTTATTAGACTTTTCTAAAGCCTTTGATAAGGTTGACCATGAGGGCCTGCTGCTTAAATTAGAACACATCAGCATTGGTGGTTCTTTGCTAAAATGGTCTAGATGTTGTTCCTTGTTGGGAGAACGCAGAAATTTGTTGGGGAAGGGTTGTCATCCCATTGTAAACCAGTCTTGTCGGGTGAAACCACAGGGAACTGTTCGGGGGCCCTTGTTTTTTTTTTTTAAATTTATATAAATGACATAAGTGGAAATCTCCTCCTGGAACCACTATAAGGCTTTTTGCAGATGACAGCTTAGTATATAGAACAATCAGAAGCAAGAATGATACACGCATTCTACAAAAAGATTTAAACGCTTTACAAGAGGGGGAAAGAATTTGGGAAAAAAGGAATTTCTCCAAGAAGTGCCAAGTGTTGCGTATATCTAAAAAAACGCTCACCAACTAGATCAGAATATTCATTCACAATACTATTCTTAAAGAAACCAATGCTGCAAAATATTTAGGCGTGATTATAGATAGTCGTCTCAAATGGAAAGAACATTACAATTTAGTATGTAAGAAAGCAAACAACATTTTAGCTTTCATATACAGGAATATCACGACTGCCCCCAAAAGGTAAGGACGACTGCTACAAAACACTGGATAACCAGTACTGAATAGGGTTTTGCTCAGTCTGGGACCCCTTACCATCTAAAGGACATTGATAACCTCGAAAAGATTCGAAGAGAGCAGCACGGTTCAAACAGGAACCATATCAGAGAGAAAGGAAATATTAGGAAGAAATGAGGAAATTAGAATGGAAACCCTTAGAAGAAAGAAGAGCTTTTATCAAACTTAATACCTTCTTCAAAGGGGGAGCTAAACTAATTGATATCCCAATGGAACCACTAGTACTGAATAAAATAGCACCAGGAGTGGCGGTCAATCTTATGCCATACCTGCATCAAATATTGACAGCCTTTTTCAAATTTATTTTATCCTATTTCTGTACAGCTGTGGAATCGCTGCCGGGTGCCATCAAGATTGCCACAAGGGATTCTCATTTAAAAATCAAATTGATACGACAGTCTCGAGATCTCCATATTGACTGATTTTTCTATTTTTTAAATTCCCCCGATATTTATGGTTACCTGGGCCTGAATCTGGCCATTGCTTTTAACTTTTTGAATATCGTGTGCGACCCCTTGTTGCCAAATTTTGCTTATGGGGCCAACAGGCTGAGTCAAACCTTAATTTATTTTATTTTTAACATGCGCGCTGGGGACCTACTCTTTTTTGAGTGAACCAGTCTTTCAGGAAAAGAAGAGAAGAAGTGTTCCATCGTGCGAGATCACAGGTCACATTCTCTTGGCCACAGGGAAAAAAAAAATGAGACAAGTCGGAATATGATTTTTGGTGAACCTTTTTTTTCAGTAGTTAGCCAAGCTATCCAAACGCTCTCCCCACCAGCCTACCTCAACCTTGTTTTTTACGTTGTTCAGGTTGACGTTTTTGCCCTTAAAAAAAAAAAAGGGAAAAATGTGTGGCTGTGATGAGTTAGACAAGGTCATTGCTGAAAAAACTGGGGGAAAGTAGAGCCAGAAATTCTGCTACCCATGTTTGAAATATGTGTGGCAGTTCTTTGCATTTAATTTTAAATGAACTTGTGGTCAACTACAACACATTTACTGCCTTTAGAATTGACAGTTGTAATTTTTTATACATCTAAGACAGAATCCCAAAGAATTTATTTTTCAAACAACGGCAGTGCATTGTGGCTGGAAAAAAAGGAATATAAATAGTCTACACTTTCTTTGGGTCATTGTAACAGACAGTGATTAAGGCCAGAAGATTGGTGTGATAACAGGAACTGTTCTATTTAAAAAGGGAATCTGTCGTCTGTTGTGTGTGTGTGCTTATTTATGTGTCCCTTTTATCTACTTAATTTCAGTTTAGGGCCGTTTTAAGGTCTTTGAAAAATCCAGAAAATGGTTTTGAAAGTTGGGAAAAGTTTGGGAATTTTGGGGTGCTCTTAGGCTATGAACCCTGTAATTACTTTGAACAAAAGACATCTAGTCACATGTGTGTATCAGTTTTTACCTCTGGGCAAGGAGCGGCTGTTCTGTGTACAGTATCTTGGGGTAGACTTTGTTCCAGCGATGTAGAATTTACTAGGTCGTTCAATGACTGTTGATTGCGCAGGATTCGATTCACTCTCCCGCACAGCTGTGTTTTTGTGTTGTGTTTTGAGTTGTGGAGTAGAGCTGGTTTAGTTTGTTTCATTGTTGGTTGATCAGTTTTTGGGTTGTTTTGTTTTTTTACTTGTTCAGAGTTGATGTTTGTTTCCTCCCACCATTTCTTTTTTATGTGTGTGTATGAGAGAAACACAGATGGAGAAGGATTCTTTGGGGGAAGGGGGGGGGGGTTATTTATTTTTTTTTTTTATAAATGTTTTAGTGTGTGGAAGGCTGTTGAAAAGGGGTTGCAAGCACTTTGTATATGTCTGTTTTACAGTTATACGTTTTGTTTGTTATCTTTTTTGTTGTTGTTTTAAAATATATCTCACTGTATGTTTTACTTGTTCATTGACCAGCCCAACATCTGATTTTTTTTTGTCTTGTTTGTCATTAGTATTTTCTTGTAATGTGTTCAAGGCAAACTTCTAAAGTTTGTAATTTGTATGACATTTTTTACTTAAAATAATTAAGTCTGATGCTAATGCTGGGAAGAAGGTGAAATCTATAATTTTTAACTGGGAAGGTCATGCAGAGAAGCTAAACTTCAATTGCTGACCGTTTTAGCTTTTTTTTCACATTTGAAAGAATTGTACCTATAGTTAAACAGTTAATGTTAGCACAAAGTATCTCGTAATTCAGTAAAAATCTGAATAGGTCATACACAGAAGCAAAATATCATTGCTGATCGTTTTAGCTTTTTTTCACAATTGGAAGAATCGTACCTATAGTTATACAGTTAATGTTAACACAAAGTACCTCACACTTCAGCAATAATCTGAATTAGGTCATACACTGAAGCGAAATATAAATTGCTGATCGTTTTAGCTTTTTTTCACAATTGGAAGAATCGTACCTATAGTTATACAGTTAATGTTAACACAAAGTACCTCACACTTCAGCAATAATCTGAATTAGGTCATACACTGAAGCGAAATATAAATTGCTGATCGTTCTAGCTTTTTTTCACAATTGGAAGAATCGTACCTATAGTTAAACAGTTAATGCGAGCACAAAGTATCTCACACTTCAGGAATAATCTCAATTTACACAAAAAAAAACTGTTCTGGTGATATGACAATGACTTTGGTTAAAAGAAAATGAAATTAATAGATAAATTATTTCACTATTGGCAGTGTTGTGAAAGTAGATGAATACTAAAGGTCAGCATGAATTAATTGAATAGGTAATACTTAAATGATAGATACATTCAGATAGTCATATCATTGACAAAATAAGACATGCTTATTTTAATGGACAGGAATGCTTTTCTCTGTGTGGCTATAGTTTTCCAACCATGAAGCAGATCAAGAACTATATACACATGTATAGAATTGAATATATCCACAAAAGAGAAATCCTAACAAGTTTAGGTGGTAAAAGTCCTCAAGTTTACGAGACTTTATGAACCTTTAGCAATCCGTGTGGAAGGGTATCTTTAACTTTTATCACGTTCTTCCCTTTTAAAGCTTTTGCCAGTAAAGTATTTGATTCATTTGTACATAAGCATATGGTATAGTCACCTGTAACTGACGTCATTGTGTTTTGTCACCATTGTCTTATTGCAATACTTTTGTCTTTGGATATGAAAATGCGAATGTCAAAAATTACATGAAATGAGCATCAAACTGAAACAAGGGGAAAGTGTTGTGTGCACATTCTTTTATGGGTCTGCCGAAATTGCTGAAACTGGACAATGCTGTTAATCAACTCAACTGTAACTGCTGTTCATACTCTTCACTGGGAACTTACATGAATTCTGTAAACTTTGGACTTTGCAGTGGGCTATACATAAACAACACTGTTAGAATTGAATTGAATTGTTAAATATGGCTTTTTACTTTTTTTTAATAACTCAATTTCTTCTAACTCTTGTTTCTTATAAGTGAAAAAAAAAATGAAATAAATCTATACACCATTAACAGACCTGTTCCAGAAAAAGAACTGTCGCAGGAAGATTATGCCTTTGCAAAGAGAGTTAGTTACCTTTACACAGTTAAAAACGTGTCGAGCAAATAGATCTAGAGTTGAGTATAGTATTTGAAGCACACAGCAGGATTACAGTTACAATCTCGACTGTCTGCGTTACCTATTTAGGTACCTAAGTGAGTTGCTGTTAAAATGTATAATGTTGTAACAGGTCAGTAGAAAGATGTTAACAGAAAAGAAAAAAAAAATCAGCATGGACCAGAAATAGAAAAAAAAAAGAAAAAAAAGTTATGCGACATTCTGATGGGGAAAGACCGAAATGTTAAGTCTGTGAATGTGCGGTGTTCAGTTAGAATAGAAACGTAAGAGAAAGTGTGGGTTTTTTTTTTCTCACCCACTGAACTTTTTTTTTTTTTGGATGGTGCTATTTTTGTTACAGTTCACAAGCATACAACCGAAATGTTTAAGCTTCCTGTTCAGCTGATTAATCAACATCCTTTTCATTCAGTCTTAGTCTGCTGGAAAGGGGTCAAAGAAGTTTTAAGTGTGTACATGTGTGTGAATAAGCGTGTGTATGTGTGAGTGTATGTGTGCACAAGAATTGAAACCTTGTATTAACAGCTCTGAAGTTGCCAAAATTGTCTTGCCTGGGTTTTTTTTTGTTTGTTTGTTTGTTTTTTCTTTTTTTGAGGAATTGTTTTTAGCTGTTTGGAAATATTGCTGATACAAATAACTTTTACAAATGTCTGTGTGAGCAATGTGAGGATCAGTGAGTTTACAGGCTGATTAGAGGATTATAGAAGGAGGATTAGAGGATTACAGAAGTTAGTCTGCTTGCTTGCAGATTCTTTCTCTCTGTCCAGATGATAAGGTATTCTTTTCGAAAGCATTATCTCTGCAGTGACCTATCACTATAAATGCCATTCATTGCAATTCAGTGGAATAAGAGAAGAACAAAATGTTTTTTTGTTAGGGTTTTTCTTTTAGGAGTGAGTGGGGGGATGAGTATGAAAAAGGGCGAACTGGGGGATGAATATGAAAAATATCTAACTGGAGAAGAGTTTTGAAGGCAGATTTAAAATGATGCAGGGAAAATTTTACATTGATAGGGTATCATATGGAATCCGATGTTGCCATATAAAGTGGATGGTTTCTGCACTTATTTGAAGAACCAGTGGTTGTTGGCCGTCAGAGGAAAACAAACCAAACCAAAAGAATAATTACCAAAGCTTTCTTTCATTGGTGTCTGTGGTGGGTTTTTGTTCAGTGCAAATGAAATTTAGTAACTCTTATTGGGCTAGATGTACTGTGAGTCAAGTTGGATGGCTTTCTGAGTGTACATTGTAAAAGTTATTGAAATATTTTGATGGTACATTCAATGAAATTTGCCTGTCTGATGTGCCATCAGCATCTTCTTCATCAAGGCTTTTTTTTTTTTTAAACAACTCAAGTTCTCTATTGGAAATCTCATTTTATATGAAATTGTCTTGTGATTGTTTTAAGAATGATTATTAATAGTACTTGCAGGTTTTGTTGAAACTTTCTTACTACATTTATGACAGTTGATTTTACTGTGAAGTTGCAGAACTGAAAAAAAGAAAAAGGAAAAAAGAAAAGAAAAGAAAAATCAAAACTGTTTTAATTTATTTACTCATTAAAAGAAATGGATACAGCGCACCGGTTTCTGGACTTGATGTGATGGACTATCTGGGTTTTTTTTCTGGACAGAACATGAAAGGACATTGTACTTGCCCCTGACAAGTTTGCTGCTCTGTGTGGCATGATGCCTTTTGCTATGGACAGGACTGGCTCTGTGTTGGTGACCTGCTGTCGTGGAGTGGGACTCCACAAAGCAGGACATGGGAGCTGTGTAGTATGAATGCTAGAGATGTGATGTTGTCAAGTGTGTTCTTCCATACATTGTTCTGCCTGCAGACATATTGCATTTCGTTTTTGTTTAAAACTGTTTATCAGCCACTGCCGCATTAACTCCTGACTCTTGTACGTGTTGGTCTAGTCTGTTTTCCACAGCCCTTTTTTTTGTTTGTTTATTATTTGTTGTGGGTTTTTTTAAAGTAACAATTTGCCATTTTTAGTTTTCCAGAGTAAAGCTTTTAACAAGAAGACAAAAGAAAAGAAAAAATTGTAGAAAACAACAAATATGACCAAAGTTTGTAAAGAACAAGCTTTGTAAACAGTACTTGCTATTGACTCCAACTTAGGTGCACAGACTGGAGTTAAGATCATGTCATGTGAATAGCTTGTCAAATTGTGTTAAATTAAAGCTGCTGCCACCCATTGTGCTAAGCAATTTTGAAATTTTTGACAAAATAGACATCTTTGTAGCTCTGTTCGTCACTATTCACAAGCACGAAGAAGTTAAGTTTGTAAAGGAATATGTTTGAAGTAAAGTTTCTCCATTTTCTTCTCCCCCTTCCGTACCCCTCCTCCCGGCTTATTTTTAAAAAATTCTCTACTTGTTCTGGGTCCAATAGTTTTTTTTCTCCCCCTATTTGTACATGTGAGAAAGCACAGCTGCTGCAATAGTCTTCTAAATTTTTCAGTTAAATTGTATATATTAGCCTAAACACGTTGCTTTTTTCTTTTTCATATTTTTTTCATTCTTAGAATTTTTCATTATGTTTGTGGTCATGAGTACGGGTTATCCCTAACGGGTTATGGAGAAAGCTGCTATGTTACTGGCCTAAATTTGCATGGAAACTGATGGCCGAGTCTCATTTGTAGGGTAGCAACACCACACATGTGGGAAAAACACCGGATGGAGGTTACTTGATGGTCTGCAGGCAGGACAGTGTGGGTGTGCATGCCTTGCTCTCCTCTAACATAAGGCACTTGGCATGTGGTTTGAAAACTTATCAGCATTTAACTGAGACATGTCTTTTTTGAATAATTTGATTGTATCACTGAGTCTCTTCCTTGTATTCTGTCCATTCAAGCATGAACTGTGCACTTTCCTTGTTTGAGCTTCTCAAAGAGTAAGGTTCTCCCTACTCATGTTCATTTGTTTCTTCTGTACATGCCTGGGAATATCACTCTGACTCTGTCTTCCATCTGTACATGTCTGTGTCTCAGTCTGTCTCTTTTGTCATTGCTCTATTCCCATAACTTCCCATCTCTGTCTGTCTTCCTCTTGGCAACTCTCCCTGAGCCCTCTGCAACCGCCATCCCTATATATTTCAACCAGCCCTGGGATGCCAACCAACACTGACCTGTTTTAACAAAAAAAAGTAGTGGAAGATGACTCCCTCAAAATCTGTGCTATGATAGGTATGGGAGGAAAAGAAGAATGGTGTCTTAATGGAGTTGTTAATTGACCTCATTGTCTGATTCTTCTCTTCGGGTTTCTATAACCACCAAAGTGTTGCAAAGGGAAATCGATAAGCCATTTTCAGTCTTTGGCTATGTGACGCATCTAATCAACGCAAAGAACATTAGTCAAATCATTTCCATTCTGTAGAATTAGATAGGTCCCTGCTGATTTTTGCGAGAAAAAAGCAGATTTGATGAGAAATTTTTTTTTGGCTGGAATCGTATCCATGTCTTGTAATATTTTGAAGTATCCCAAAGTGGTCAAGTCTTGGCAGACCTAAATGCAATTTTCTCAGATAAATTCAGGGGTGGGAATTCTCCTCGGATCCGCGGAATTCCGCGGTAGAAGCAAAAGATTTCCTCGGATTTGAAATGTTATTTCCTCGGTTACGGTCGATTTCGGTAATCAGATGGCCTGTCTAGCAGGATACAGTAGGCCTATATCCGGCGCTAAGAACTGTGGGATACATTCAAAAATGGCGTACCGACGAGACATCGTAAAGCGCGGGCTTCAGAAATTTGACGAAAGCAACATAAAAAATCCATGGAGATGGGAGTGGATGGAGAAGACAGCAGACAACGAAAGGCTGTGTACATTCATGAGAAAAATTCTGGCTCCTGGACTCGCTTTTTGTTCTCTGTGTGAAAAAGAAGTCAACTACTCCAGTCGTGGGCTTGTTGCACTGCAAGACCACGTGAAATGGATATCCAGTAAACGAAAGCAGGCATCCATTTCAATGTTCTTTTTTTTCGAAGTAGGGTGAGTATTTTTGTAATGTTTGCATGTGATCTATAGATGAAACCGTGCCCAAAAAAAAACATATTTTATGCTCTCTGAATGTTTCATTTATTTGCCCAAAATACACCAGATTGCACAGATGCATCCTTAAGAAAAAAAATTTTCCGGGGGGGGGGGGGGCATGCCCCCGGACCCCCCTAGATTTCCTCTTTTTTGTCTGTTACCAGTTCCCACCCCTGAGATATACATTCATATTTCTCCAGTAAAGCAAGTCTGAAGCATGTGCTATCTAGAAAATAGTCATAATGGCATCTTAGAAATCAAGTAGATGCCAGCAATACCAGACAATACTCTTGTAGTTATGTAGAATTGCAAGTTTTGACTAGTGAGCAATGGTGTTGGCACTTCCACTGTCCCATTCCCACCACCACCTTCCCCTTTCTTTTTCCCCTGATTGAGATTGCCACTGTGGGCTTGATCTTTTCTGTGTTTCCTTCTGGTTTGTATGCTCTGTTTTTCAGCATGGTAATACCATGGTTGCATAGGCATGATCTGAACCTGTGGGCTTGCCAGTCAACGTGCATGTTACCAGCATGGCTGAGAGGCTGTGTCCAGCAATCAAACTCCTGGACAGCATGATGGTGGATTTTACATCATGTGTCCTTTGTTTTTCTTCGCACATTTTAAACAATTGCAGTTTTCTTTTTGTACAAAATAAACAAAACTTTCCTCTTACAGCATATGCTTTACGTACAGTTTTGTATATGTAGTCGACGTTCGATTTCACAAATGCCGAAAAGCTGTATGTACATGGAGCATTAGTTGTTTGACATTATCATTTGTGTCAGTTTGTTACCATGATTTTCTTCTTGTGGATTGCCGCCTTGCCATTTTATCTGTTTATCCCGTTGGACATTTTGCTTGCCCCTAGTTGATAGATTGAATGCTGCACTGTATTTCAATTATATGTGCTTGTGTAGAGTCTGGGTTTTTTCCTCCCCTAGTGTAACGGCAGTTTGTCATTTGTGGTTTGATCATTCTTCTTCCTCTTCCCCAGTTTATTATTCTGATATGCTGCCTTTGCACATTTAATCTTTTTTTGTGTGTTTGATTAAACTTTGTAGCTCTGGCACAATTTGAAAATAAAACTTGTAATCGTCTATAGGCTCTGACATTAGTTTGTACTAGCTGGACAATTGCATTCAGAACTTCCATCTTGTGGACAAGAAGCCATCTTTTGCTCTTATTGTTTGGGTTTTCTACTTCTTTCCAGTTTTTCTTTTGAAATAAATCAGCAAATCGATGGGAGGGAGATATAAATACAATTGTAGCAAACAGAAAGGGAAATAGTATTGTACTTTAGTCCACAGTTTAACCATTTTAGTTTCATTTTAGTTCTGTTGTCAGTAGAGGGCAATGATATTTATATACATTTATTGATTCTCAGGTAGAAGGCTGAAAACGCTTAATTTTCTCTGATCTGTTGGGCTCCAGTTCTGATGACGAAGAGATTAGTGCATGTTCAATTTTTTTTTTAGTTTATCCAAAAATTATTTGCTTTTCACAGGATGAAAGTATATACAAGACGTGAAGGAAAAAAAGAAAGATTGGGGAGGGGAGGACAGGCAAATACACAAAAGAAAAGTTTTGGTTACAGACAAAGAGAGATGGAAGTTCAGTGTGCTGGTTTGCTGAATGTTGTTATGTGCATGATTGAAACATCAACTATTTTTTGTGTGGAATGCGGAATATGCATGAGCCCTCTGGCATGACTGGTGTGTTTGCTTTCTGTTCCGACCAGATTACTAACTGATCTGGGAGCTGCTCTTCTGTTCTCTTCTTTGCCGTGTCCATGGTGAAAGTGTTTGTCTGTGTGACCCTGTACTAACAGCTTGACGGTTCACTCCATTGGGATCCACCAAACTGGCTTGAAGTATTCAGCTTACACAGGAATTGTTTCCAGTATCTTACATGATTTATTAATTATACTTTTTTTTCATTTGACATCATCACATACACATTTATATAGTCATCATCAGTATTCAGCTCATTTGTAAACATCAGAATTTTGGAAGCATCCTGTGGACTCGAATCATCAACAAGACAGTTGTGAGATACCAAACCTAAATTGTGTATTGCCTTGGCAGCAGAACTGTCGAACTTGAGATCCCACCTGGTTCTCATTAAATTCATTTTCCTGTGTCGGGTCTCTACTTGAAAATAATTTCGATTGATGAGGTTTCAGGTAATGAAGGTACTGGCATTTCTCCAAAGAGGTAAAATATCAGCCTTCCATAGTTCTGCCGATAAGATGAGGTTCTGTTATTTGAGGCAAGAGCAGATCAGAGTGCGAGAATTCTTTGACATTGGAAGGTGTGTGTATAGGCGTCCCATCTTCATTTTCATCTGTTTGTCTGCGCTGCTTTACTGCGTGGGAGTTTGTTTTGTTTTGGCAGTTTATGCTACCATTCTGACTGGCTGTGGTTCTATGGCCATGCATCTTAGGTTCTGATTGTAAGCATTCCAAGCTTCACAGTGTTTTATCTTGGTGCGGTTGGGATGAAGAGTTAGGGTTTTGTTTGGTTCCATTGGCCCTGAGGAGCCGATGTAATAGCACTTGAACCAGAGATGGGGGCAGTTTAACTTGAGGATCCAGCAATCTGATCAGTCAGTATCTTTATGCTACATGCTTTTCAACAGATTTAGAAATGTACACCAACTATCGTTTTGGATATGGTTCATAGATGCTAGTGGGATCTTCAGCTCAGATCAGTGTTTCAAGATGGGCTGATCTTCGCAAGTCTCATCATCTTCCTGGGAATTCAAAACTTGCCAGTTGCAAAGTCTGTTTTGCAAATGCAGCTTTTTAGGGCGCAGACATCTCAATATTTTTATGTAATTTCACGTGTCTGTCTGGTGCCTGTTTGCCCTGTTGAATAAAACCATGTCCTCTTGATCTGAGCGCTGAATCCAGCACTTAAAAAGCAGCAGGTTAGAGATTTTCACATGATGGTCACCATCCACAGGATCCAACCCCATCCAAGCTTTTTCAGATGTGACTTTGAACTGAGATCCCATATACAAACCCTTGCACGACAACAAACACACGCACACACACACACACACACACACACACACACACACACCTGCTCCCCAAAACAAAATTTCTTTCACATTGAAATTTCATTCACGTTGAAAAGAGTCTTCAACAAATTCATGCATCTGTATCTCTTGCTTCAGCAAACAGCGACAGACATTGCATGTAGACCATACCTCTCCCTTGGCCACTTGGACTGTCAAGCTGGACTGGCGTGCGGTTTGGGTTTGCATGTGGAGCTGCATTGTCCTTTTTGTCCTCTTCTTTTTGTTCAGTAAAGCATTTGCCATGTACTGAATGATCTTCCTCCACTGGTGAGCATCCCAATTCAGCATAATGGAAGGGGGGTCATCATTGTGACTGCTGCTACCGTGCACCCCCACTCCCACCCCCAGCCCCAACCTGCCATCTTCTTTCTGTATGTGTTCCACTGCTTGTCTGTGCGTGTGTGAGGAGACTGATTGATATGATTGCTTTTTGCGTCTGCTTGATGCATTTTGCATGCCATCCGTCTCCACCCAGCTGGCCTGACATGCATGCAAACCGGTTCGTAATTGTGACTTGACAGAGTACAGTGATGGGTGTGTGTGTGTTTCAATGTGTTTGTTTGCGTGTAAGATGATATTTTTGTTTTGTATGTGTGTGTAGGTGTGCGAGATGTCTGAGAAAGGTGTTGACGAGTGTTCGCTTGGTCAGTTTGTGTTCCTAGGTTTATTTGGTTGTCTGTGTGGTGTAGTGTTGTCTCTTTGTCATGTTTTGTAATGCATCGTTGTGTGTTTGGTTGTGATAATTTACATGACCCTTTTTTTCTTTCTGTCTCCGTCTCTCTCTGTGTCTCTGATACTTGTGTTACCCGTGATGCACAGATCTGATGTTTTCTGTTTTCATTTACACTTTTTGCTTGTATTGTGATTGTGCATTGTCATGTCTGCAGGTGTGTGCACATCAGGTATGTGGATCTGACTCGTTTTCTATTTCAGGGAGATGAAGACAGGACACACAAGTTAAGAACAGTCAAGTTTGGAAAAAAAATGAAGACAAACGCTGTTTTCAATTCCTAGGGAGCATCTTTGTGGAGAATAACCGAACAGTTAAAGCCAAAATGCAACAAAACTCTGGACTACATACATTTATGTTTGTGTGGTTAAGTTGAACACGCAAATCCAGCCAAGTTGATGACATGGCAGACAGATGAGAGGGGATGAGGGGGCCCCGTTGTGAAGTTCACTTACATCAGTAGACTAGCAACACAAATGCCAGTTTTCATGTTGAGCACAAACAGGATTCAAACCTAAAACATGGTCAGTGTGGTCTAGACTTTTACCTCTGGGCCAGCCAGGAGCCCCAACCCTCAAAAACAAACACAGGGCGGGACACATCTGGGTTTTTGTGGATTTTTTTTAAAGGCAAATCAACTCGCACACCATCCCCTGTTCATCCCTTTTATACCCACTCCTCCTTTCGGAATCGTTCTGCCCGACATTACCTGGCCTCTGATCAGAGACGGGCATTGTATTGTAGAACAGGAATAGAGCTGTGGAGGAGGGAGGCATAAACTGCTCCAGATAGAATCAAAGAATTTTTTCTGGAAATACTCATTGGTGTATATGGCTATAAAAGCATTTGGGAAGTAACGCATATTTGCAGTGAAGAAAATGCAGTTAACGTTTGTTTTACACAAATACACACTCGCTGTCAAAGTGTGGGATGGTACCTTTGCAGTAATGAATGAACCATACGGGAAACTACTGCATCTCCATTTCATGTGTTTGGAGTACATTTTGTTTTTAAGTTTCCTTTATACGTGAGACAATTATTTGAAGACCCATTCAGCAACTTTCTGTCATTATAACAGAAGACACCTAGCCCACTAAACTAATTAGGTAACTAATTAGTAATAGCCCGTCATGTACATAGTAGGCCTCAATGATCTTGAGAATGATAGTTGTTATATCCATAGCTCGGTGGCATGACAGGCAAAACGTTTCCACATCCAAGCAGTGAAAACTACTATATCCCCGTGTCATTTTTTGTTTTGTTTTTTTGTTAATTGAGCCTCTTGGCCTTGAGCACGAAGAAGATAAAAATAATCAGTCGTTTCCAATAGATGCTAACAAAGCACATGCAACAACGTAAACTATGTGGAAACTGTATGAGAAATAGCTGTTGATATGGGCAGATCTAAATACACTTCAACTTTGGTCAGGGCCACAGCCGACATACGCGTCAAGGGTGACCTTGAGACAAAGTCAGAGCTCGATGAGGTTCCAGCACTGCATTAGCCTATGATAAAATCATTTTATGGTCGTGTGACCTTGAACCGAGGGCCAGTTTAATAGGAATTCTCGCTTTATACAAATTTTATACATGGTGTCCATAGCATCAAGTTGGTCCAACATACATGCATGCGCACGTGCACACACACACACACACACGCACTTTTATTGGTCACGAAAACCCATAGGGGCATGAAGGATGGAACCTCAGTTCTGCGTAAGTGAAGCACACTGTAACGCTGAAAACCTTAGAGCACATCTGTGACTGCCAAGTATGACTAGAATCCTCGGATGTCAAGGCCAAGTTTCCTTGATCTGGTAAGGTGATTGAAAATGTAACTTGATCGTCAGCCACTCTATCCAACTAGGCCGGCAGTCTTGTATAAGGGGTGGCATGGCAACCCTACTGCTTCATGATTAATCAGAATACCGAGTGCCCCTTTTCTAAAGATATGTCACCAGGATGGGGGTGGGATAGGGGTGTTGGTGTAGTTGGCGTAAAACCTCCAGATGCAGTATAAGCATAGCTGACTTTTGTTTCCTCCTTATTGTACATTCATCCCTTACTTCCAGGCCTTGGCAATCAGTGGGATACATGAGGAACATCCGCCATTCTCTTTGGCATGTTACTTTTCGTGACTGACGGCTGTGCATTGTATCAGGACCCCAGGTTAACCAACTACACTAGCTAAGTGAACCACAGGCAGGCAGCGCTCCATCGCCGATCGCACGACATCTCCAGGAGCCGTACCCCGGTGACACAGGCCTGATTCACCGTCGCCCATAGGGCAGAAGGTTGATCGCGCTGCCTGACACTGACCTCTCCCTTCAGTGTCCCCGAGGGAGAGATCTGCCACCTCTCCCGCAGCACTCCCTGCTATGCGACCTCACGGAGAGACAAACGTGAAGTCCCAGGTGCTCATCTAGTTTTTGTACTGGATCGGTACGGCTTGTGGAAACACTGAATCAGCCACGCATATTTGGCCCGTTTACCCTCTCCTTCAACCTGCGGATGTAGAAAAGAAAGAAGGGAGTGGGAAGTTGAAAATGCGGTAAGGGGGTAATATATAGATATATGTGTGTGATGAGGAATCGGACGTTCGGCTGCAACCATCGCTCAGAGACCGAACGTCCGAGTGCCCTCCGCCATTGACAAACAGAACCTAGATCTGCTGCCCTTTGCTCTGGATCCGTACCAAAACATTATGGGTCTGTCTGTGGACCACGTTCCATCTTTCCGCCATGTGTCAGTTCCGTAGACATTTGCGTATTCATGCTGATGGATCCTGGATGAGCTCTGTGAGCAGGGTCTGCTCCCAAATTCATAGAGTGCATTCTTGGGCCATACGCCAGCTTCCCACCAAGTTTTGGTCAAATCGATTGCGTAATTTTTTGCGCATTCTTGCCGAGATACAGTACAGACAAACTAAAAGATGCAGGAGGACACATAACCTCCTTGGCGAAGGTAATAATAGTGATAATACTTTTGTAATGTTGAAGGAATGTATCATCCGGATATTTTGTTGTTGTTGTTAACGTGTAAATAATATATTCGTTCAACAAATACAATAGAATCAGGCGTGCAACACTGGATGGACAGAAATATCACATGGACAGGGGGAAGAAGAGGGAATGGTTGCCCTTACGAATTTCAGTTTTGTTGAGGCAATTTATCCACACCCACCCCATTGCACCTCCCAGCACTCAACAACGGCTAAGTGAAGAGGGCATTGCTGTGTGGGACCCCGTCGTTAATTAAAGCTACCGGGCCCGGGTAGGCTACCCATTACAACCAGCTCCAATGATGGCAGCTTGAAGGCCTCCCCCTTGGGGCACATACGACGGCACCAGGTTTGCTTGGCACAGGAGAGCTAGAGCATCATTTTGCTGGCCGTTACGTGATCGTTCATCCATCGATTGTGCCGACACGCAAATCTCGCGCATTTTGATGATGAAGTCGCAGGTGTCGCAACTTGTCAACTCTCGCGGTGGTGTACGGGTTTTTTTTAGTAGGTTGTATAGTCGTCTGGGAACTTGCCTGTATGACTACCCCCCCCCCCCCCCCCCCCCCCCTCCTCCTCCACCCTTCATCTCTCCATCATCATTCCCTCTTTTCTCCGTTACCAATCTCGCTGTGACTTCTCTCTCTCTCTCTCTCACTCTCTCTCTCTGTGCCCGCGCGTGTGTTTGCGTGTGTGTGTCAATAGAGTGTCTATGCTAGTTTGAACACATCTAGATTTGAACTGAATGCAAAGGCACGTAAACAGCAAATACAACCAGAGATGCACAGGGAACAGGATCGGTATCATCAGGTATCGCGATTTGGAATTCCCTTTGCGCACATTGAAGATGTTCATCACTTCCCGTCGGTATGACTGGCTCAGTGTCTGCTTTCTGTTCATTGGTTGGCAGTCTTTTTACCACTCCTCCCGCTGAAAGTGTCAAATCGTCAGTTTGCAGCACACGCATGGTTGATCATGTGCAGGCAAAGTCTACATGCAAGCTGTAGCCGACTTCAGTAAACGCCACCCAACCAACCGGAAGCTGGTATACGTGATTTAAGCGTGCAGCTCAACCAGTTCAATTCTTCTCTTGAATGGAAATAGTGAAATGCCTGCGTGAGTGAACGGAACTCAGACGAAAGTCAAATAGTGGGAAAATGAGGTGAGATACTGGTCCTCTGCCTCTTTAATGAGAAAAAGGGAAGCATTTTTGCTGCCATGGTGAACATTTACATAGGCATGACTCCAAACATAAATTACCTTCCGTGAAAGCTGTTCTTTATAAATATAGTTAGTTGAGTTTTATATGTGAATAATGGCTTTGTGGCCTTCAGCAAACATTGTCCACAATGCTTGGAACATAATTCGAAACCAAGATGTTGGGAGACCATATCACACCTCTCTCAGGCTTCATTTTTGCCATGAACGGTTATGCACGATTAGATGTACTTGTTTTACAACTTGCAGCTGGTGTACACACATGCACTGACATGAGCACTCGAGAATGTAATTCTTTGTGAACAGAAGTTAGCGGATTTACGGCTGAATCCCAAAGACATGAGAGCAACTCGTTATTATAGAGACCAGCAGTTCTGACACAGAGCAGAGTATAATCTATTTGATATGATTAGATATCCACAGCCACTATGGCCAGGTCATCATTCTGATTCGATGGTTAAACAATGTGAGTCTAGTAGCCCACAGTCGCCTTTGTATTTGTTCCTTCCAGGCAATTGACCAGCATCATTCTTTCTGGTCTTTGAAGGAATCTGGAGGAAACGGTTTGTTTGCTCTGACAGTACCAACAAAAGTGAGGCCATTTCTTAACCTAATCTCTCCTGACCCTAATCAATATAGACGGGTTCATGTGAACAATTTATGACGTTGCTGACCAATGGTCAGTGTCATTGACCAGTGGTCATTTTTGCCCCATTTCCGCTGTTTGACAGCTAGTTAGTGTAGAACGAGTTCATGTGAGCAATTTATGACGTTTCTGACCAGTGGTCAGTATCATTCACCAGTGGTCATTTTGGCCCAAATTCACTGTTTGACAGCTATTTAGTGTAGAACGAGTTCATGTGAACAATTTATGACGTTTCTGACCAGTGGTTAGTGTCATTGACCAGAGGTCATTTTGACCCAATTTCACTGTTGTGTGTTTGACTGCTAGTTAGTGTAGAACAAGTTCATGTGAACAATTCATGACGCTGCTGGCCGGTGGTCAGTGTCATTGTCCAGTGGTCATTTTGGTACAATTTTACTGTTTGACAGCTAATTAGTGTAGAACGAGTTCATGTGAACAATTTATGATGTTGCTGACTATAGTTGTCAGTGTCATTGCCCAGTGGTCATTTTTGCCTCATTTCACTGTTTGACCGCTAATTTCTGCTGTAAACTTGTGTGTGAGAGAGAGAGAGGGGGGGGGGGGGGGGGCAGTCAAACAGTGAAATAAGGCAAAGATTACCACTGGTCAAGCACACTGACCACTGGTCAGCAACGTCATAAATTGTTCACCTGAACTCGTTCTACACTAACTAGCTGTCAAACAGTGAATTTGGGCCAAAATGGCCACTGGTGAATGATATTGACCACTGGTCAGAAACGTCATAAATTTTTCACATAAACTCGTTCTACACCAATAGGCCAAATGACCATCAATCAGTGACCCTGGATAGTAATTATGCTAATAAAGAGGACATAATTTCACAAAGGGATCATTTCACTAGATAGTCGCAACGGGAAGCTACTAACTTCTGAAACGTTACTAGTACTACTATCTTCTGAAAACATAACTATAATTTTTCATAAGTTAGTAGTATTACTACTAGTTTATGAAAATTATAGTAGTGTTTTCAGAAGATAGTAGTACTAGTAACGTTTCAGAAGTTAGTCGCTTGACAAGCGTGTGTGTAACGGGTGTGGCCAATATGAAAATTATGGCTGACCAGCCACCCACGAGCTCTAGCGTGTGAGAATGCTTCTTTAATTAGTATGGGTGACATGCCACCCACGGTATCTGGCGAGGGTTATACAACGTTTTTATTCTTTATTTTCTCTTCTTCTTTTTTTTTTTTTCACCAACAAAACATCACAATATTTGGTGGAGGCAAGCACAAATATACAATGAACTCCTGAGGTTGCGGGTTCGAATTTCGGTTTAGGGGGATTTTTCCCTCGAGTTAACATTGGTTCTGACTCCATCCCCCTTATAGTCGTTCGGATGGGACTATAAACCGAGGTCTAGTCTGTGTCACATGCACTAAAGATCATACACGGACTCAAAAGATCCCGATGCTCATGTCCTAAGACGGGTGAGTACCGGCTACACGAAAATACACAATGCATGCAACCTGTGTGCCATAATAGTCTACTTGAAGACTGCGAGCACGGGGCAGGTTAAACATCCCCACCTGGAAAAGAAAGAAAGAAAACGTCATAAAATTTCAAATACATGTTATGAAAACAGAGTGATTTAGAAAGATATAAGTGAGACTTGGGTAATTTTTTTCCCGCAAGCTCTGGCGAAGGTAAGCAGTCAAGAATCTCTTCCGTAAATGTGTCCCTGTATTTGTGACATAGTTGAATAGTGCAAATGGTGCAATAGACATCACCAGGCAAAACGCCGAATGACACTGGCTGTAGATTGTTAGCGTTTGTTAATAGGTGTTAGGAAGACCAGGTAGCCGTGATACACCTTCCCCCCCCCCCCCCCCCCCCCACCCCCCACCCCTTGCTTTGTTTTTCAGTCTCACGCTTAAACCAGAAACATGATCACTTCAAAATTTGCTTTGAAGCAAAACGTGTTTTCTTATCAAAGTTTTTAAGGAAAAATCATAAAGGAAAAGTTTGGTTCGTGGAATTTTGGCAATTCCACAATTTCAAAGCACCATACATTGGCACAACCACCATTTCAAAGCATCATACATTGGCACAACCACCATTTCAAAGCATCATACATTGGCACAAGCACTATTGCAAAGCACCATGCATTGGCACAACCGCCATTTCAAAGCATCATGCAATGGAACATCCATTTCAACGCAGTGTGCACTGGCAAAACAACCATTTCAAAGCACCATACAGTGGCACAACCAACATTTCAAGGCACCATACAGTGGCACAACCACCTTTCAAAGCACCATACAGAGGCACAACTACCATTTCAAAGCACCATACAGAGGCACAACCACCTTTTCAAAGCACCATACAGGGGCACAACCACCTTTCAAAGCACCATACAGAGGCACAACCACCATTTCAAAGCACCATACAGAGGCACAACCACCATTTCAAAGCACCACACAGAGGCACAACCACCATTTCAAAGCACCATACAGAGGCACAACCACCATTTCAAATCACCATACAGAGGCACAACCACATTTCAAAGCACCATACAGTGGCACAAGTACTATTACAAAGCGCTATACAGTGGCACAATCATTTCAAAGCACCATACAGTGGCACAACCATCATTTCAAAGCACCATACAGTGGCACAACCACCATTTCAAAGCATCATACAGTGGCACAAACACCATTTCAAAGCACCTTAAATGGCACAAACACCATTTCAAAGCGCCATACAGGGGCATAACCACCTTTCAAAGCACCATACAATGGCACAACCACCTTTCAAAGCACCATACAGAGGCACAACCACCATTTCAAAGCACCATACAGAGGCACAACGCCCATTTCAAAGCACCATACAGTTGCACAACCGCCATTTCAAAGCACCATACAGTGGCACAACCACCTTTCAAAGCACCATACAGAGGCACAATCACCATTTCAAAGCACCATACAGAGGCACAACCACCATTTCAAAGCACCATACAGAGCACAACCACCATTTCAAAGCACCATACAGAGGCACAACCACCATTTCAAAGCACCATACAGTGGCACAAGTACTATTACAAAGCGCTATACAGTGGCACAACAATCATTTCAAAGCACCATACAGTGGCACAACCACCATTTCAAAGCACCATACAGTGGCACAACCACCATTTCAAAGCACCATACAGTGGCACAACCACCATTTCAAAGCATCATACAGTGGCACAAACACCATTTCAAAGCAACATACAGTGACACAAACACCAGTTCAAAGCACCATACAGTGACACAAACACCATTTCAAAACATCATACAGTGGCACAAACACCATTTCAAAGCACCTTAAATGGCACAAACACCATTTCAAAGCGCCATACAGTGGCACAACCACCTTTCAAAGCACCATACAGTGGCACAACCACCTTTCAAAGCACCATACAGTGGCACAACCACCTTTCAAAGCACCATACAGTGGCACAACCACCTTTCAAAGCACCATACAGTGGCACAACCACCTTTCAAAGCACCATACAGTGGCACAACCACCTTTCAAAGCACCATACAGTGGCACAACCACCTTTCAAAGCACCATACAGTGGCACAACCACCTTTCAAAGCACCATACAGTGGCACAACCACCTTTCAAAGCACCATACAGTGGCACAACCACCTTTCAAAGCACCATACAGTGGCACAACCACCTTTCAAAGCACCATACAGTGGCACAACCACCTTTCAAAGCACCATACAGTGGCACAACCACCTTTCAAAGCACCATACAGTGGCACAACCACCTTTCAAAGCACCACACAGTGGCACAACCACCTTTCAAAGCACCATACAGTGGCACAACCACCTTTCAAAGCACCATACAGTGGCACAACCACCTTTCAAAGCACCATACAGTGGCACAACCACTTTTCAAAGCACCACACAGTGGCACAACCACCATTTCAAAGCACCATACAGTGGCACAAACACCTTTCAAGCACCACACAGTGGCACAACCACCTTTCAAAGCACCACACAGTGGCACAACCACCTTTCAAAGCACCATACAGTGGCACGACCACCTTTCAAAGCACCATACAGTAGCACGATCACCTTTCAAAGCACCACACAGTGGCACAACCACCATTTCAAAGCATCATACAGTGGCATAAACACCATTTCAAAGCACCATACAGTGGCACAAACACCATTTCAAAGCACCATACAGTGGCACAACCACCATTTCAAAGCATCATACAGTGGCACAAACACCATTTCAAAGCACCATACAGTGACACAAACACCATTTCAAAGCACCATATAGTGGCACAAACACCTTTCAAAGCACCATACAGTGGCACAACCACCTTTCAAAGCACCATACAGTGGCACAACCACCTTTCAAAGCACCATACAGTGGCACAACCACCATTTCAAAACGCCATACAGTGGCACAAAAACTATTTCAAATATGTCCCTCTTCCACCAGGGTAGCTGGAGACAGGATGAGCAGCAGGGTTAGTGTATGAGCAGGGAGGCTGACACTTTTTTTTTCTCAACAAGGCAAGAAGTCTAACATGTAGGAAAATGCTTTTTCAATACTTTTGTAAAGAAACTGCCCTTGGCTTATTGCATAGCGTGTGCAGAGTACAAGAGGCGATCACATTTAACAGAGATCAATTTACATTACATGATCAGCCTGGCTCAATGGAACAGGTTGAGGCAGACATTTGAGTAGGTTTAGACATGGTAACAATTTGAAAAGAAAGCAAAAATTGCTGCAGCAGATCAACTCCATTAAGAAAACACGTAATGACAAAATGTAAATCAAGATAATTACATTGAATTGAAGACCATTATAGTCTGCATCGTACGCACACAAGATGACCTTGTGTTTAAGACAAAATTTACAATAGTCCCAAAAGACACTTTGTAGTGATTTTTCATCAAAATTGCACGCCCCTCTGCCCCCCCCCCCCCCCCTATATATATATATATATATATATAATATATATATTATATATATATATATATATATAATATATATATATATATATATATATTTAGATTGGCAGTTGCTGTTCCGACTTAAGGCAGCACAGGGTTGAACCATGTCTTTGAGGCTAAGTTTACTCTGGTTTCAAGAGTGGTCGTTTTGTCTCTTGATTAGTTCTTGTTTGGATAGGTTATCGTTATGTTGATAACCTCTGCGCAAATCCAATGCAAGAGACTAAAAGAGCTATAGTGGTTAAGATAAGATAAGATAATGTTGCTTATAGCCCAGCCGACCGCAAAGGGCCACATCAGGGCTGTCACCACGTTAAAATCAACCCACAAGTCATTAAAAAAAAAAAAAAAAAAAAAACCTTTCACACATCTCTTTAAATGACATCCTCTAGAAACGCACCAGAAACTTCGTTAAAAATCTTTCTTCCTTAAAATCTTAAATCAGATGAAAAATGTTAATCTCTCTCAAAAACCCAAAGATCACGTCAGGCGGGACATCTCTGAACAGGATTTTCATGGACTCTGCTGTAAGCGGAAAATAGATTGACGATGATAATGTAAACAGTAAAGGAAGAAGAGAAGACAGAAATAGTTGTAACAGATACACGAGGTGAGTAATGCGTGACATTGTGGTGTGTCTGTGAAGAGTATTTCAGGCTGGAGTGGTGGGGGTGGATAAGGTACATGATATTTCTGGATGTTCACTGCTGGTAAAAGTTAAGTTGTGAATGATGCGGTGAACAAGGTGGAGGTGTTGTTCAAAGGTGGTAGCAGGATCAGTGTTGTTTGTTTGGGGCAAGACTGGTCTTGGAAGTGTACCCTGTGTTTGTTATGTAGTCTGGAAAATGTTGTCTTCCTCGATTTGGTTCCAGTTTTTGTGATGAGTTGGTTGTATGTATGAATCAACTGAGTTTGAGGCAATTGCTATGGACATGATGATTGTGGTTTGTTCCTTTAAACGTTGGAGAAGACGAGAGAGAGAGAGAGAGAGAGAGAGAGAGAGAGAGAGAGAGAGAGAGAGAGAGAGAGAGAGAGAGAGGGAGAGAGAGAGAGAGGGAGAGAGAGAGAGAGAGAGATTCAAGGGAGAAGATGAATGTTTGATATGTGCATCATGAGTTTGTAACTGGCTTGTCTTGACTCTTTTTGGTGGTTTTTGCTAAATGTCCACCTTCAACCAGCTGAAGATTCAGAAGTGGCAGTGGTGGGATTGGGATTGTTGAGGTTGGAAGGAGTGTGAAAAAGTGAGACACCACGTGGAGTTACATGTTGTGTGAGGCACTGTTTGAGAAGGTGAAGTGAAGATGAGATGCTGACCTACTTTTCAAGTTTTTATTTATCTATTTGTTTATGTATTTATTTATTTGCTTATGAATTTATCTATTTATTCATTTATTTGCATATTGTAGTGAACAAATACAAATAACTGGCTGCTTTGGGGGTGCTGTTGGATTCTTTTTTGCACCCTTGGTGGTGAGAACACCACAGTATTATGGACTGTGGTATGTCTCTGTTTGACGCCAGGAGCGCAGACACAACCAGCCGTGTCTCCCTGGTGGGTTCCGACCCAGCGGACGAAAGGCCTCGGAACAGGCAATACAAATACATCTGCCTTCAAAAGGGATTGCGATAGTTTCCTTATGCAGCCAGTAAAGAGTTTTCATATCTGCAACATATTTTCTTAATTTCATGTTCCCAGTTTCTCCATCTTCAAATCCCCCCCGCCCCCCCCCCCCCCCCCCCCCTCCCTCCTCTCCTCTCCTTACTCTGTGTTAGGTTTTCTTATGGGAGCAAAAAATACCCACTTGTTTACTGTTTATCGTTTACTGTTCCCTGCCTCATTTTATTTCCGATTTTGTTTTGATTAAATTGAGGTTATTTGTATTTGTTTCTGTCCGTCTGTGTGTTTGTCTTTTGGTCTCCCTCGTATCTTTGGGTGGATCCTCAAGCGTAGGCTCAAAGATTGTCCCCTACATTTTATACTATTTGCATAATAATGCCTTTAGTTTTTCAGCAACTATTTTCCTCCCCACACTTTCGTTTGGTTTCATTTACTACTCTTCGCTGGCTGCTTTGGGGGTGCTGTTGGATTCTTTTTTGCACCCTTGGTGGTGAGAACACCACAGTATTATGGACTGTGGTGTGTCTCTATTTGACGCCATGAGCGCTGATTCAACCAGCCGTGTCTCCCTGGTGGGTTCCGACCCAGCGGACGAAAGGCCTCGGAGCAGGCAATACAAATATATTTGCCTTCAAAGGGGATTGCGATGGTTCCCTGATGCAGCTAGTGAAGAGTTTTCATATCTGTAACATATTTTCTTAATTTCATGCTCCCAGTTTCTCCAAACCTCCCCCCTCCCTCCTCAAGTCCAAATCTTTGCCAAGTCATTACTATGAAGACAGTTCAGTTGTTGGCCTGCGCTTGATTTTCCCCCCACTATTAGATTGTTCGTCAAATTTGTCTGGCTTTATTCAAGTTTAAATAACTGTGCCAGTCTTGAATAAAAGTTACTCTGTGTTAAGTTTCTTATGGGAGCAAAAAATACCCCACTTGCATACTGTTCCCTATCTCATTTCATTTCCGAATACGTATTTATTTGTTGTTGTTTTTTCTTATGTGAGACGTACTAAAGACGGTCTATGACCTACACGTTCTTGATTTTATTTTTGATAGGGGTTGCTTTGTTTACTTTACAGTCCGAGACACTTTACCGATGTAGGCTACAGCATTGCTCATAGAAGGCTACGCTAACCTAATTGGATAGGCCTATCGGATCATTATCCGATAACACTTTTAAAGTAGCTGATCGCTACTCTCTCAAAATAACCTTAGATAAGTTCTGATATTCCAATTGATTGCACAGTGTGCGTACACTTTCATATACTATTCTTAAAATAAAACCAAAAGGTTTTTCTTTCTTACATGAATTGTTATACACATTTATTCTTCCATAATAGTAGGCAGTATTTATTTCCTAACTTGTTATTTTAAACATTTTTAGTTGAATATTATTGATTACAAATATACTTTGCAAAAAGACTTATATGACTCGTAATTTTTACTAAAAGGAAAAAAATATACAAAAACAAGGGTCATAACTACTTAACTCGGAAAAAAACAAGACAACAAAAACTGTATGAATTATGTCCCTTACAGAACACGATCGAGACCGTGAACTTTGGGCACATACAGTTCTAAATACACTGCTGGATATCGGTCGGTGTGGAGCAATATGTTTCATTGTGTGTGTTTTGTGGCGGATGTACACAAACGTGTGTGGGCATGAACCCATGTGTGTGTGTGTGTGCGCTTGTGTGTGCACGATGTGCGTTTTTCTGTCTGTGCGGGCACGCACGTGTGTGTGGTGTACATTTGTGTGATTTGCATGAGCATGAATGAAAGCGATCAAGGAATAAAACGTGTGAGAAAATCTACATCAAGAGAATAAATATTTATATATTATATATAGGCCTATACAATTATAAACAAAGCTTGCTCTTATGTCTCAGATTGAAGAAATAGGGGGAGATAAGCATTCATATCTGCAGTGGTAGATAATTCTGCCTAAGAGTATGTGCTTGACTGGGTGAATGGGGAAAACTAAAATAAATGCTTCTCAAAATGAGCCTTCAGCAAGCTTATAGTCTCCAAGAGAGAGACAGTCTTCAATGGAAGGAAACTCACTAACATATAACTCTTGGGCAGATACCGATATTTCGAAAGCTGATTGTTTCTCCTCAGTGACCGCGGAAAGTGGTAATTTGACTCCTCTGCCTTTTCAGTTTTAAGAAGAATGCTATCCCAGAAAAAGCTGGTGTGCAATACTGTAGTATGTTTGTCGAGTTTTCAAAAACCAACCAAAGGTGCCACCTAAGAAGCAAAAGAAAATGATGAAAGAGTAAAACAAGCTACATTTTCTTGTGAAAAGTAGAAAATATAAAAAGATAACCTCTTAAGACACAAGTGCTGAGGGCCAGTTCTTGGAATGAATCCGCAAGAGACTAAATTACAATATACTAAATAAATTCCAAGGAAAAGTACTGAGTACCATTCCAGCAGTTTACAGAGCAGCTTGGTGTTGCAATGACTGCAAAAAATATTCAATTATAAACAAAGCTTGCTCTTATGTCTTAGATTGAAGAAATAGGGGGAGATAAGCATTCATATCTGTAGTGGTAGATAATTCTGCCTAACTAAGAGTATGTGCTTGACTGGGTGAATGGGGAAAACTAAAATAAATGCTTCTCAAAATGAGCCTTCAGCAAGCTTATAGTCTCCAAGAGAGAGACAGTCTTCAATGGGGAGGAAACTCACTAACATATAACTCCTGGTCAGATACCGATATTTCGAAACCTGATTGTTTATTTTATTGTTTATTTCTTCAATCTAAGACATAAGAGCAAGCTTTGTTTATAATTCAATATTTCTTGCAGTCATTGCAACACCAAGCTGCTCTGTAAGTTGCTGGAATGGTGCTTGGTACTTATCCTTGGAATTTATTAGTATATTGTAATTTAGTCTCTTGCGGATTCATTCCAAGAACTGGCCCTCAGCACTTGTGTCTTAAGAGGTTATCTTTTTATATTTTCTACTTTTCACAAGAAAATGTAGCTTGTTTTGCTCTTTCATCATTTTCTTTTGCTTCTTAGTTGACACCTTTGGTTGGTTTTTTGAAAACTCGACAAACATACTAGTATTGCACACCAGCTTTTTCTGGGATAGCATTCTTCTTCAAAGTGAAAAGGCAGAGGAGTCAAATTACCACTTTCCGCGGTCACTGAGGAGAATCAATCAGCTTTCAAAATATCGGTATCTGCCCAAGAGTTATATGTTAGTGAGTTTCCTCCCCATTGAAGACTGTCTCTCTCTTGGAGACTATAAGCTTGCTGAAGGCTCATTTTGAGAAGCATTTATTATAGTTTCACCCAGTCAAGCACATACTCTTAGTTATTGAACAGTAAAAACCACCAACACCCAATAAGCATATTGCAAATTTTCGGTTTATTGGTAAAACCTTTGTCAAGCATAAAAAACCAAGGGCCCACTAAATGACAACTCAAAGCACAGCATTTATATTCTAAGACTGATCATCTCTCACTCCCAATTCACCTGAATTCTCACTCACTGCTTTAAAATCCTAACAGAAGCCTACCAGAATTAAAGAAAGAAAAGGCAGCAATGAGCTTATGTGAAATAAAAACATGGGGCGGTCAGTCAAGACCTTAAAAAACAAACGGAAATGAGTTCAAGCTCACACTGGTGCCTCTAAAGATACCCGACAATACCCTCTCCCCTAACTCCATCATTTTTAAAATGCATCTTGTGCTTACAATAAGGTAGTGGAAAACACATTTATGATTTTCACATGCAAATGGTACTGTTGTATAGACTCACATTACATTCAACCGAAACCTGAAAAGTCTTATCTCTCACTTCCCCCACCATCCTCCCTCACCATTAACTCTCATTCCCACCATACAATCCCTACCCATCCCTTTCTATATGTCTATACTTGCGTTTGTGTGTGATCCTTTCTATATGTCTATACTTGCGTGTGTGCGTTCATACATGCATGCGTGTATGTGCGTGTGTGTGTGAGTGAGTGAATGAGTGTGTGTGAGTGAGCATTTGTGTGTGTGTGTGTGTTTGCGTGCATGTGTGTGCGTGTATGAGTGACTCTGTGTGTGTGTGTGTGTGTGTGTGTGTGTGCGTGCATGCGCGTGTGTGTGTGTGCGCGCGCGCGCGCGCGCGCGCGCGCATGTGTCTGTTACATGTAAGTAAGAAGTGGGGTACCCTACATTCAGCTAGTCCCAGACATTGAGGCCATTGGGGTAGTTTGTCCTTATCTTATGCCGCCAGTACCTTTCACGTGTTCTTCTCTGTCTGGTATCAAGTGTTTTCATCAGTTCAATAGGAGTGACACGGAGATCCTCCTCACTATGTCCACTGCTTTGAAAATGTTTGGCTACTAAAGTTTCCCTGCATGTTAAGTCAGTCCTACCAACACTCTGTGTTTGGGTTCTAATGTTATGAGTTTTGTTGTCTGTTTTTTTAATGTTCGATCTGTGGCCATGGAATCGCCTGGACAGGGACTGGCTTGTTTCTCCGACATATTGAACATCTTTACACCTAGCACAGTCCACTAAGTAAATTAGATTAGAGCTTTTGCAGCCCATAGCATCTCTGATGTGGAAAGTCTGCCCTGTTCTAACACTTGTGAATGTAGATGTCTCTTGAAGATGTTTCTGACAAAGAACACATCTGCTGGCGGTACACTTGTATACTCCTGGTGATCTGTCATTTTGTTTATGAGTGCTGACTTGTGGTGGCTTGGATGGCATCAGAATTTTCCTAAGATTGTTACAGTTTCTTTCCCCTACCATTGGTGACTGCGGCATGGCTTTCTGCATTCTACGGTTTCTGTGAAGGTCGGGCATCATGTCTTTGAGCCATCCTCCTATGTCTGGATGAGAGGGGTTGTGGGTTATTATGAAGGGAACCCTCTCGTTGTTTTTCTTGATTTTGTATTGGAGGGTTTGTTCTCTTGGAAGAGCTGTGACCTTTGTGATGGCCTCCTGTATCAGTTTCTCTGGGTATCCTCGCCTCTGCAGCTTCTTTGAGGTCACTGCATCGTTGATGATATATATATAATGCTGAACAGTTAAGTAGTGGGTGAAAACAAGTGTAGGTTAACACTTTTTCCATCATTATAGTAATGACTTGGCAAAGATTTGAAATGTTAAAAAAAAAAATTTAAAAAAAGGAGAAGGAAAAATGTATGTTATTAAAAATGAAAGCCCTTCACTAGCTGCATGAGAGAACCATCGCAATCCCTCTCGAAAACAGATCTATATATAGTGCCTGCTCCTCAGCCTTTCGTCCGCTGGATCCGAACTCATCAGGGAGACACGGCTGATTGTGTCTGTGCTCTTGGCGTCAAATAGAGACACACCACAGTCCATAATTCTGTGGAATTCTCACCACCAAGGGTTCAAAGAAGAATCCAACAGCACCCCCAAAGCAGCCAGCGAAAGGTAGTAGAATGAAATAAAACGAAAGTGTGGAGAGGTAAAAAGTTGCTGAAAAACTAAAAACATTATTTATATATATATATATATATATAATATATATATATATATATATATAATATATATATATATATATATATATATATATATATATATATATATATATATATAGATCAGTATATTTAAAATGCCTAAAACAATTTTTTAAGTGCTCAACCCCTTGGGGAGCAACATTAGTTAAAACAAGTTAAAAGTTTAAGATTCCTCTTTTAACTTGTTTTAACTATATATATATATATAATATATATATATATATATATATATATATTATATATATATATATATATATATATATATATATATATATATGAATATAATTAAAAAGCCTAAAATGACTTTAAAAGTGCTCGATCCCTTGGGGAGCAATATTTGTTAATAATATTAAAAAGGAATATTAAAACTCCCTAAAATGACTTTAAAAGTGCTCGACCCCTTGGGGAGCAACATTTGTTAATGATATTAAAAAGGAATATTAAAACTCATATTTTAATATTCCTTTTTAATATTATTAACATATATATATATATATATATATATATATATATATATATATATATATATATAATATATATATATACAAACATACATACATATATATATATATATATATATATATATATATATATATATATATATATATATATATATATATATATAAACCGTAAACAAGTGGGGTATGTTTTCCTCCCATAAGAAAACCTAACAGAGAGCACCTTCTATTCAAGACTGGCACAGCCTTTTAAACTTGAATAAAGTCAGACAAATACATAGACGAACAATCTAATAGTGGGGGGAAAAACAAGCGCAGGCCACACTTTCGTTTGGTTTCATTTACTACTCTTCGCTGGCTGCTTTGGGGGTGCTATTGGATTCTTTTTTGCACCCTTGGTGGTGAGAACACCACAGTATTATGGACTGTGGTGTGTCTCTATTTGACGCCAGGAGCGCAGATACAACCAGCCGTGTCTCCCTGATGAGTTCCGACCCAGCGGACGAAAGGCCTCGGAGCAGGCAACACAAATATATCTGCCTTCAAAAGGGATTGCGATGGTTCCCTTATGCAGCTAGTGAAGAGTTTTCATATCTGTGACATATTTTCTTATTTCATGTTCCCAGTTTCTCCATCTTCAAACTCACCCCCCCCCCCCCCCCCCCCCCCGTCTCCTTAAGTCCAAATCTTTGCCAAGTCATTACTATGAAGAAAGTTCAGTTGTTGGCCTGCGCTTGTTTTTTCCCCCACTATTAGATTGTTCGTCTATGTATTTGTCTGACTTTATTCAAGTTTAAAAGGCTGTGCCAGTCTTGAATAGAAGTTACTCTGTGTTAGGTTTTCTTATGGGAGCAAAACACCCCACTTGTTTACTGTTTGCTGTTCCCTGCCTCATTTCATTTCCGATTATATATATATATATATATAAGAAAAACACAGCGCCCTCAGCAAAGCGGAATCTGCGAGGAAGAGGAAGAGCAAAAAGAAGAAGACACAAGAGCGCTTCTTCAGAGACCCCTTCCAGTTTGCCAGAACACTGTTTGAGCAGCCAAAATCTGGGACCCTAAGTGTGGACAAAGGAGTTCTTGAGCAGCATCTGAGGAAAACATACTCTGACTCACAGAGCAAAGCACCACTCGACATTCAAGATCTGGTGTGGCCAACCAACCCTGAGGAACAGTTCAATGGCAAGCCTCCAACGTTGGCGGAAATCAAGAAGGTGGTCGACAAAGCCAGAGCCAAATCATCACCAGGGCCAAACGGAATACCTTACCAGCTTTACAAGAAATGTCCCAAGGTGCTGGAGTGGCTCCACAGGCTGCTGCGATCGGCTTGGAGAAACCAGAAGATCAGCGGCCAGTGGATGACGGCAGATGGTGTGTACATCCCCAAAGAGCAAAACTCAAGTGACATCAGCCAGTTCAGGCCAATATCACTACTGAACGTCGAAGGGAAAATCTTCTTCTCTGTCATGGCAGCAAGGCTGACCAAGTACCTGATGGAAAACAAGTACTTGGATGTGTCAGTCCAGAAAGGTGGCATCCCAGGCGTGGCTGGCTGTGTAGAACACGCCACAATGATCTGGGACGCAATCCAAAAAGCAAAAACAGAAAAGAGAGACCTGGACGTAGTGTGGCTTGATCTGGCAAACGCATATGGATCTGTGCCCCATGAGATGATACAGTTGGCTCTTGAGATGTACCATGTGCCAAAGAACATCCGCGACATGCTCAAGAAGTACTTCAATGGCTTCTCAATGCGGTTCTCTACCAAGGAGTACACAACTGATTGGATCAACTTGGAAGTGGGCATTGCAATGGGCTGTGCAATTTCCCCGATACTGTTCGTGCTGGCAATGGAACTCATCTTGAAAGCAGCAACAAACAACGCGAGACAAACAGACCTTGGCGATGGATACAAGATGCCTCCTCTCAAGGCCTTCATGGATGACACTACAGTGATTTCATCCAGAGAAGACGAGACACGTCATGTGCTGGAGAGGCTGGACGACATAGTTGCCTCATCCAGAATGAAGTTCAAGCCAAAGAAATCACGGAGTCTCTCACTGAGGAAAGGAAAAGTGGCCGAATCTGTGGTCTTCAGTGTTGCCAACCAGGCCATTCCAACAGTCACAGAAGAACCAGTCAAGAGCCTTGGAAGATGGTATGATGATACGCTGAAAGACACACAAAGAGCAAAAGAAACCAAGCAGATGGCGGAAGAAGGCTTGGAGACCATTGACCAATGTGGGCTCCCTGGCAAATACAAGGTCTGGTGTCTGCAGTTCATGCTGATACCAAAGCTCCTATGGCCTCTGATGATATACGACATCTGCACCGGCACAGTGGAGGCAATGGAAGCCAAAATCAACAAGTTCACAAGGAAATGGCTTGGTGTCCCACCCTGTCTGACTGACATCGCGCTGTACTGTCGCCAAGCAAAGCTCAAACTACCACTAAAATCCATCCTGGAGGAATACAAAGCAGGGAAGATCAGACTTCAAAGCATGCTGGAGGACTCAGGAGACAAGGTGGTAGAAGCAATCAAGCCCCAGCTGAAGACAGGCAGAAAATGGAAAGTTCAAGAGGCGATGGATTCTGCAAAAGAAAGTCTCAAGATCAGAGAAATAACAGGACACACACAGACCAACAGACAAGGACTGGGGGTGACCAAAACTGAATGGTGGTCAAAGGCCAAAGGAAAAGCCAAAAGAGACATGATGATTCAGGAGATGAGAAAAGAAGAAGACCAAAAAAGACTCCAAAAAGCAGTCCAGCAGAGCCAGCAAGGGCAATGGACAACGTGGGAGAATGCACTCCAAAGAAGTCTAACTTGGAATGACATTTGGCACATGGCCCCTCTCAGGATCAGCTTCATTCTCAGATCTGCATATGACCTTCTGCCCTCAAATGCAAACCTGGTGAAGTGGGGTAAAACAGACGATCCTGCATGCCCCCTCTGCCATAAAAAAACAAACAGTGGAGCATGTTCTAAGCTCATGTAAAGTAGCCCTGGCTCAAGGAAGGTACACATGGAGGCACAACCAAGTGCTCAAAGAAATTGTACAAGTAGTCTGGGCTAGTACCAACACCACAAAAGGGAGAATCAGGACTCCAAAAGCACCCGCAACATTCTTCACGGCAGGAGGCAGCAAATCATGGCCAAGAACAACAGTGCCACTCGAAACATGCAGGCAGAGTCTGCTGGATGGGCAGATGACTGGGAGTGCACTGCAGACCTCCCAGAATGGAAGAGTCACCCAGAGATCATCAGCAAGAGTGGCATGAGACCAGACATAGTAGTCCACTCTAAGTCAACCAAGCAGCTGATCATGATCGAGCTCACGGTGCCATATGAGAACAGAATGGAGGCAGCTCAAATCTACAAGACTGAAAAGTATGCTGATCTGGCAAACAGCCTGAGGAGAGAAGGCTATCAGGTCAAAGTCCTCACTGCAGAAATTGGAGCTAGGGGATTTGTAGGAACGTCTGCATACAGCCTCATGAAACAGCTCTCAGTTGCAGGGAAGGAAAAAACCAGAGCCCTGAAAGCAATGGCAGAAGCGGCAGAGAGGTGTTCAAGCTGGATCTGGTCAAGGAGGAACAAAAGTGAACTTCATAAGGCTTAATTTCCCTACAAATATCAGGTGTCCCTGTGGCTCAGTGGTTAAAGCGCGAGTCATTAAGTAGAAAATGAGCATGTCCAAGGGTCATGGGTTCGAATCCCAGCCATGGCTCGACCCAAGATGGGGAAAAAAAAAAGGGGCAGCAGAGGGACATCCGGAGTCATGAACCGGGTGTGGCCCAACCCCCCTAGAGTGTCAGGAGATAAGGGCCGAAACACTTGCTTGAAGGGGGCTTCTCTTCTGAGGACCTCTCTGCTGCCACGCTCTCCACGAGTTTCTTTCTACTATTGGTTTTTTGTGTGTGTATTTTTTTTAACAGCATTTTTAGTGCAACATTATTGAACACAAATATACATGCAAAAAGACATATGTGACGCATAATTTTTACTAAAAGTCCAAAAACAAGAGTTATAACTACTTGACTCGGAAAACAAGATGACAAAACTGCATGAATTATGTCCCTTACAGAACACAATCGAGACGGTGAACCTTGGCAACATACAGTTCAAATACGCTGCTGGGTATCTGTCGGTGTGGAGCAATATGTTTCATACATATGAACAAATAAAATGACTTGAAAAAGAAATGACAAAACACAAGCAGTTTTACAGATACTGTCAACATTCCGAGCCATAGTAGGCCTACTTTTCCCTCTACACACTGGTAATATTCAAATGTTAGTCCTCTTCCACACTGTTTTTTTTTCAAGACATCGGTTGTATGCATTTAATCCATGAACTTCCATCCTCAATGTGCTTGATTTGGGCAGTGTTCACGTTCCCTGCGAGGTGGCATAGCATCGAACAGAAAGGGAGAGGCGGCAGATCTCCTTTGAGGAGCACAGGTAAGAGTCAGGCGGCGCAACAACCAATCTTCCAAGCATGTGGGTGACAACGGGTCCGGCGGCATGACGTGTCGCCAGTGGACGTCTCCTTTAAAGATGCGGGGCGATCGGCGTTGGAGCCGCCTGAATACGATTACCATGGCCTGGGAAACCATACTTTTGGTGGGGACGCGGTGGGTGCCTCTGTCAGTCAGTAAGTGAGATTCACGTCCTATTGGCCTGTGGACCTTAAGGACAAAGTACACTCACAGACATAGGTCTGCATATTCTGTGGCAACTGTTGTCGCTGGCAGTAGTGGGCATGTCTCTCTCCAAGCTCTGATTCCTTATGAACTTTAGTTCAAATTCGGCTGTTGGTTGGCCGACCATGGGCATCGGTGTAGGCCTATTTGGCTTCTTTTTCCCAACCAAAAGGCTGTCTTCAGGTCCACCAGCTTGTCTTCTACGTGCTCGGGCGGCGATGGTCCTGTGCCGCGTGAGGCTGCCTCAAAGAGGGAGCAGTTTTAAAGTCGCTGGAGCGCTGCACGAGTCCCTAGAATTTGGTGGGCCATGCAGACTATGGCTGAGAGGGC
The DNA here is from genome assembly GCA_018398815.1 of Conus ventricosus. Taxonomy (NCBI): domain Eukaryota; kingdom Metazoa; phylum Mollusca; class Gastropoda; order Neogastropoda; family Conidae; genus Conus; species Conus ventricosus. The sequence continues at coordinate 66,362,852 of CM031596.1, read as the reverse complement.
AAATTTTCAGCTCAATCCCATAAGAAGTGCCCCCATGCCTGCCTGGCTCAGAATATGGTATCCCGGGCCACAGTATTCGTAGTCAGGCAGCGCTCCATCACCGATCGCCCCACATCTCCAAGAGCTATCTCCTGGTGACACAGGCTAGACCCGCTGTCACCCATATGGATGGATGATAATGAAGTAGGAAATGGGGAAAACTGTACGACAAATCATAAGAAATATACAAACTAATATAAGATTAGAATATACAAAAGGAATCAAGTTCATCATAAAGCATAGACAGTAAAAATGATGATGTTGATGATAATGATAATCATGATAATATTAATAAGAACAATAATAATAACTTTATCACTACTACTACTACTTTATCACTACTACTAATACTGATAAGATTAATAATGACAATAGTAATAATGATAGTGGTAAGGAAATGGAAATGAACGAAACTGATTTATGAGTAAAAAGCTGAAAGTAGGCCTACTACTGAAAAAAGAATGGAAGAAAAAAAAATATGTCAAAGAACTATTTCCTGTACTTGCAAAGAAAATCAGAGTGGGAAAAGGGATAATAGATAGGTTAAGTGGAGAATAGATTGATGATGAAGACGAAAACAGTAAAAGAAGGAGAAGAGAAGACAGAAATAGCTTTAACAGGTACACGAAGTGAGTAATGAGTGACTTGGTGTTTTTGGAGAGTATTACAGACCGTGGTGGTGGGGGTGGATAGTACATTTTATTTTTGCATGTTCATACTAGTGTAATTTCATCTTTGCAAGCGAGACAAAGTGCTGGCTGGTCATCCAGTCAGTGATGAGAATAAATGGGCTTTCCCCTCACGTGTGGTCATTTGCATATCATTTTAATTCTACAGACATACACGCACGCTCTATTTAAGCCCGTTAATAGAAATAGTAACGAATGAAAATTCAAGAAAAATGCATGACGTCAGTGGACGGCCCACAGGCACTGGGAAAGCATTTTTACTTCGGCGTCAGCTGACGGCTTAAAGGCACTCTTAGGGTTTTAAACATGATTATTCTAGCGCGAATGGTTTACAACACTTGGTAGAAAATGAATGAACTGGCGAAAGCCGGCATGGGTGTAAGAACAGAACTGGACAACAGGCAATCTATATTGTTATTGTTGTGATTGTTACTGCGATTGTTCATATTGTGATTTATGTGTGTCTGTGAGGCAAGCAAGGGCCGTGAACTGAGGACTGTTCAAACACACACACACATATATATATATATATATATAGAATTATAAACAAAGCTTGCTCTTATGTCTTAGATTGAAGAAATAGGGGGAGATAAGCATTCATATTTGCAGTGGTAGATGTGCTTGAGTGGGGTGAATGGGAAAAAAATAAAATAAATGCTTCTCAAAATGAGCCTTCAGCAAGCTTATAGTCTCCAAGGGGAGACATCCTCCAATAGGGAGGGAAACTCACTAACATATAACTCCTGGTCATATATCGATATTTCGAAACCTTGTTGTTTCTCCTCAGTGACCGCGGAAAGTAGTAATTTGACTCCTCTGCCTTTTCAGTTTTAAGAAGAATGCAATCCCAGAAAAGGCTGGTGTGCAATACCGTAGTATGTTTGTTGAGTTTTCAAAAACCAACCAAAGGTGCCACCTAAGAAGCAAAAGAAAATGATGAAAGAGCAAAACAAGCTACATTTTCTTGTGAAAAGTAAAAAATATAAAAAGATATCCTCTTAAGACACAAGTGCTGAGGGCCTGTTCTTGGAATGAATCCGCAAGGGACTAAAATACAACAAACTAGTAAATTCCAAGGATAAGTACCGAGCACCGTTCCAGCAACTTACAGAGCAGCTTGGTGTTGCAATGACTGCAAGAAATATTGAATTATAAACAAAGCTTGCTCTTATGTCTTAGATTGAAGAAATAGGGGGAGATAAGCATTCATATCTGCAGTGGTAGATGATTCTGCCTAACTAACAGTATGTGCTTGAGTAGGGTGAATGGGGAAAAAAATAAAATAAATGCTTCTCAAAATGAGCCTTCAGCAAGCTTATAGTCTCCAAGGGTTGTATATATATATATATATATATATATATATATATATATATATATATATATATATATATATATATATATATGAAATGAAAGACAAGGCAATTACAGTTTGATTCAGGTTGGTTTCAAAGTGAGGTGACAGTAGGTAGAACTTGAATCATAAGAACAAAAGTAGAATAACTAGAGTGCCAAAAGATTGAAACAAACAAATTATGAAACAGACACAACGCGTTTCAATCCACTGTACATCTTAAGGCAGGACCAATAACATTCAAATAAATGAAAGCCAAGAACGAACCAAAATTAATCTCTTCGATCTCGATGCAAAATGATGTGATCTTGGGTAAAAATAACGAAGACAACAACATTGGGAGAATCGGAAGAAGCTGAAGGGGAGAAGTTTCGGTTTCAAACAAAACAAAAATGGGGGAGGGGAGGGAGGGAGAAGGACGAGGAGAGGTAGAAAAAAATGTTTCAATATCCATAATAATGGTAATTATTATTATATAGAAAGTGGAATAGTGGGAGATTTTTTTAAGCAGGCCAAGGAATATACAACAATAATGTAGAAAATGATATCGATTAAAAAAAAAATCTGAGAAATAGACACTGTGTGCGAATTTCATCATAGCGTATAAATCCTGAAAATAATGCCATTCGTAACAGCAATTTCACCAATGCTGCTAGTAACAAAAATAAGAGTATGACAATGATTAATAATAAGTAAATGGAATGAAACTGACCAAAGACTAAAACGCTAAAAGCAGTACTGACACAGAGTGCGGGACAAATACAAGCTCAAAGTAGACACATAAACATAGAGAGAATCAGAAATGAAAGAGAGGAAACAGCTAAGAATGTATAGAATTAAATTGAAAGAATGCATTGACGAAAGAGAAACATGTAGTACAGATAGCAGTAGCAAACAAGGCGCGTAGTGTAACCTAGACCGATTTATTGTAATGTGAAGTAACTGTTACTTTATTCCAACTGTTTTTGTATAAAGTAGTGTTACCACCCCCTCAAAATACGTTTTGTGTTTACTGGCTGCATAAATATTCCTAAACGATTACTGTTAAGTAGTGTCGTGTTTGTATCTTTAATTGTAATATATATTTCGACATGTTCGATTAGATATTTTTTATTCATTAAAGTATTATAAACTTTTTTCTTCAAAAAATTATTAAACAAAAAGATACTGAAAAGAAACTTTTTTTTTGGGGGGGGGGAGTGATATGTTTTAATTTAAGAAAAAAAGAAAGAAAGAAAGACAAGGGGTACAACTACTTTGCCTCCAAAACAAGACGACAAAACTACATAAATTATGTCCCTTATAAAAGTTATCGAATCTGAACTTAAATTCTATTCCACTTGCGGCACTGAACACACTGCTGGCTATCGCTCGGTGTGAAGCAATATGTTTCTTACGTATTGACAAATAACATGACATAAAAGCAAAACAGTAAAACACAAGCAGTTTCCTAGACACTGTCATTATTCCGAGCCATAATGCTTTTCCCCTACACCCACCGGTAATATTCAATTCGTAATTCTCCACCCTATTTTTCCAATACACCGATGGTAAATATTAATCAATGAACCTCCATCCTCAATATTCAATTCGTAATTCTCCACCCTATTTTTCCAATACACCGATGGTAAACATTTAATCAATGAACCTCCATCCTCAAATATCTTTCATTCTGGTGGTATTCAAGTCACTATGCTTAACAACTGGAACCCCCCCCCCCCCCCCCCCCCCCCCCCCCTCAAAAAACAAACAAAGAAACAAACTACTAGGGTATCTGCCTTGAATGGCGTTTGAGCCGACCGGCTGCGCAATATAACTCAAAATGCATGTAGCATAAATCATACCAAAGGAAAAGCTTACAGAACACCTCAACAAACACCACAGTCATAAATATTCTTTGCAGTCAATTCGGGTATGTCAGTCCGAAGTGCCCTTTTCCACAAGGGAAAAAGTGAGTTCCACGTTGCACACTTCAAGAACTTTAGTCATTTCACTTTGATTCTATTTCAAGCTTTCTGGCTGCATCAGTGTTCTTAGTAAAACAAGACAAAATCAACACAGGAAGAAGGAAATAAAAGAACGTCCTTTGATCAGGTACTTCTATGCTCTTCTCCAGGTGCGCGTATGCACACACACACACACATGTTTGAGCGCGCGCGCGCGCGCGCACACACACACACACACACACACACACACACACACACACACACACACACACACACACACACAACACACCGCTGAACTTATGTCTAAGTGTAATGTAGATTTAACATCGATTCCAGAGTTCCCCACAGTTCCAATGATGCCTCCTTGGGAACACTTGAGTGGAAATTTTGATTATGAGTATACGGTCTCAAAGAAAAAAGAAAATATTAACATTCTAGTGAACGATGTGAAAGAACACCTAGAAAATTCATATCCTAATCACCTTAAAATCTATACTGATGGTTCAGTTATGGACACAGTTGACAGCGGTTCTGGTTTCGTTATTCCAAGTCTGAATATAGGAAAACATTTTCATCTCGGAAAGGGATTTTCAATATTCACTGCAGAACTGTATGCTATACTAATGGCTTTATTTTGTGTATATAGTACTCCAATATCCTGTTTTAGTGTGCTGTTGTGTGTTGATTCCAAGTCTGTTTTGCAAGCACTACAAACTTGGGATTGTAAGGCCAGAAAAGATTTACTATATGAAATAAGGTACCTGATACACTGTATTATGTCTCAGGGTATAATCGTAGACTTCTGTTGGATTCCTTCACATTGTGGTCTCAGAGGGAATGAAATAGCAGATAATCTAGCTAAACGTGGTGCACAAAACTGTTCAGAATGTGTGCAAAATTTGCCATTACATCCTTCCAAGTGTGAAATACTATTCAACCTGGAACACAACGTTTACAAAACCTTTTTCTGTGAAAAATGCTACACACTGCCTAGCTGCTCACGCCATCTTGCTAAGATTATCACAAAATTAAGGCTGAACACATGGAAGACCAAATTTTCTCCTGAAGTTGTGTGTGTCTGTGGAAAATTCATCGCTGTGCATCACTTTCTATTAGATTGTCCAGTTTTAACTAAAATGTATAAGGCGAAAGGTATCAATCTTGACAAATATGAAAATGAGAGTCAAGTTTACACTGACTCATGCATAATTGAGTTTGCCGCCACTTTAGCCAGTTCTGATGTAGCTAGACTATTATGAGGGTCCTTTTAACTGATATGCTGTTTTCTTTTTCATAAGTGTATGCAGATGTGTGTTGAAATGACTTAAGTGGTTTATTTTATTTTATTTTATATTTTTGTCCCCTCCCCCCCTCCTTTTTTTTTTCGTCTAATATCATCTGCCGGATGAAAAGACGTAAAATTATACCACCACCACCACCACACACACACACCAGGCGACACGGGCAACTCATACATCTGTACCGTATAGAATCACTGACTTCGAGGCCTAAGCCAAAACGTAACAATGAGTGAAATGACCATGTTCGACAATAACACAACAGTTATGATCTGTTCATTTAACCGGTCACTTTGATTCTTAACAACACATCAAGCCAGCACAGTGACCGTGGGCTAGTTCAAGTATCCAGACAGTGCGGCCACTCTACCAACGATCCACAGAAGATGTTCCCTCCGATTATTGACCTGATCATCATTGCTTTAAAACCATGCACTGACTTTTAGAGACGGAAAGTTCTACAACTGCCCAGATAAAAAGCTGAGTCTGTCAATATGAAGACAGTAAAATGCCTCGATTAGGTTCCCTGCGAGGTGACATACCAGGGGATGCCGAGGGAGAGGTGGTAGATCTCTCTTGAGGGACACTGATGTGAGAAGTCAGTGTCAGGCGGTGCAGTCAACCTTCCAGCCGTATGGGTGACGCAGGGTCTTGCCTGTGTTGCCAGGGGACTGCTCCTGGAGATGCTCGGCGCTCGGCGATGGAGCGCTGCCTGACTGCGATTATCCGTGGCCTGGAAAACCATGCTTTGGTGGGGAGCATGGAGGGCACCCATCTGGAATAACATGAACATCACAATCAGTTCCAAGGTCAGACTGATGCGCTACCTGGTCATTGCTATATGTCTCTGTGTGACACGAGGACCCTGACAGCTTAACTTGAGCGAATGATTCAGGCATTAGAGATGATACGCTTCCGCAAGATCTTTGGATAAGATCTTTGGAATTTCATACAAAGACCACAATACCAACTTGGAGGTCCATACCAGAGTAAGGCAAGCCATTGGACCATCCGAAGACCTGTTGTCCACAGTGAGACCAAGGAATATGAGATGGTATAGTCATGTATCAAGATCAATAGGACTTGCTAAAAGGAATAGCGCGAGGAGGCAGAAGGAGAGGAAGACAAAGAAAGATGGTAGGACAACATCAGTGAATGGACTGGCGTCACACTCAGCAACTGCCTAAAAGCATCTGAGAACCTGAAGGGGTGGAGGAAGCTGGTTGCAAAGTCTTCTGTGGCGCCGCAACGGTCTTCAAGAGTCCGGAATAGGTGATAGGTGATGGAGGATACCCTCTCGGGATTGGGCTGGAAAATTGCCGTCTTGACCGTAGTCAGTAACTTTTCTGTCAGTCTTTTCATAGATTTGTGCAGGCTCCAGCGACTTTCGTCCCGTTCCCTCTTAGGCGGTCTCATGCGGCACAGGACCATCGTCACCCGAGCAAGTATGAGGCCGCCTGTTTTGTGGTCCTGAGGGCAGGCCTTTTTGGGGGAAGAGGCTAAGAAAACCGTTGCCCACAGTCGGTTGACCAACGCTACGAAGTGAACTGGAGTTCGCATAAAGCCAGAGCTGCGAGAACAAGAGACGTCAGCCCCGTCTGGACCCAGACCCAAGACTACTGCCAACGACCATAACTGCCACCAAAAATAGACTTCGGTCTGTGCGGATATCCGGACGATAGGACGTTAATCTCAACCTTCGAATGCCTTGATAGTAACGACATCAATTACCACGTTATGAACATGCAAGGCCAATGGAATTAAAAAACAAACAACAAAAACCAAAAAAACAAAAAAACAAAAACAACCAACATAAACTCACCAGATTACAAAGGCGCCATGATAGCAGAATTGCCAGACAAAGCCAATAAAGCGATGGAATTACATCACCGGGCTACATCATGGAAGAACAATAAATCAAGTCAAACGACACGACGATGAAATGAAGATTCACACTCTGAGATAAAGTGAACAAAATGGAAGCTATTCTCGCCAAAGTAGATCAATAAAACTGTGCACCACCGTAGCATCAAACCAAGATGCCGATATTTTAGTCGGTATAATAAAACACAGACATAGGTGGTCATTTTCCCCCTGATATTTTTCTAGTTTTCTGTCTGCCTATTTGCTATCAATATTCTCTCATTGTAATTTTTTTTTTTTTTAACGTATGTCTTGAACGGAGTTGACGTGTGTGTGTGTGTGTGTGTGTGTGTGTGTGTGTGTGTGTGTGTGTGTGTGTGTGTGTGTGTGTGTGTGTGTGTGTGCGTGCGTGCGTGCGTGCGTGTGTGTGTGTGTGTGTGTGTGTGTGTGTGTGTGTGTGTGTGTGTGTGTGTGTGTGTGTGTGTGTGTGTGTGTGTGTGCGTGTGTGTGTGTGAAATGAATAAGGATCACACGTATCTTCATTAGTCTGAAATAGACAAAGAAAACCAAGAGATGTGCGTATGAAAAGACATCATGAAATGTACACTTAGAGCAAAAACTACGACAAGAAAAAAAAAATCCTGGAACAGCAACAGAAACTGATTTTATATCAGCAAAAACTTTATGTACAGAAGTGGAGACATCGTCTCTTACATTACACCAGGATATATTCCCACCACTATCTCTCCACAAGTCATTGGAGCGAGAGAATTTTCGCACGAAAACAATAAAGGACAACTGTCAACTTCACGCCCATCCGGACTGACAGGATCTCAATCCCCACGCGCAATATGTGTGGCATCGACAAGTTTTGCGAATCAACTTGGGAAGATTCCGGTGTTAGTGTTTTGTCTGTACATGTCTTAAATTCCATCCTAGCAACTTTGAATCGAATATCGGGCCGGCCCGTCGCCCATTTTATTTCTCTCAGAGAATCGTGCGCATCAAGACCATACTTTTTGCCATCTGTAGATGATCGTGCTCCATGCGAACTTGTTTCACTTCTGACTTAGTTTTCTTCAAGTGTGAGCCCAACTTATGCCTCATGTCATCCACGCCTTATTAAAAAAAGAAAAAAAAAATCCTCCCCAACTAACACGTTTTCTGCGTTCAGTTTTTGCTTCACTTCCAAAAAAGTCATTTTTCTTTTTTTTTCTTTTTTCTTTTTTTTTGCTTGTAAAAGGTACATCGAGCTATAACGGGGGAATCAGACCTGGAATTCAGACTATGTACTCGATCAAACTCAATAGTATCAGTTAAATCAAGCTTGCCTATAATCAGTTCCTGGACTAAACACTCACATCCTCACTGGTTTCCCCCTCCCTTATCTCAACACCATAGAAAAGCAGGTCATTCCTTGAAGACCTGCCCTCTAAATCATCACATTTTCTTTCGAGGTCATCTACTCCAGAAGTCAGATCACTGTAAACATGAAGACACGCATTGGTTCCTAAAGAAATGCTGTCCTTTTTCACCACGTGAACGGTTCAAAATATGGTTTAAAAGTAAAAGTAGCACACGCTGGCTGGAAATCCAGCTGGGCCAAAGGCATGATGACACAAGTTTCGGCAAAGTAAACACTTGCAGTCCACAGAAATAGACAAAGGAGTAGAGAAGACCAACACACCTCCGATCTTCCTGCACGTTACAAGCTCCCCCATCCCCACCCCCTCCTTTCAGGAAGAGAGACAGAAAGACAAACAGACAGACACAAAGACACACACAGGGTAGAGAGAGAGAGAGAGAGAGAGAGAGAGAGAGAGAGAGAGAGAGAGAGAGAGAGAGAGAGAGACAGAGAGACAGAGAGAGAAACTGTTACTGTCATGATCAATTTACACCACCCTCCTCCCTCACACACACACACACACACACACACACACACACACACACACACACACACACACACACACACAAAACACACACACACGCGCGCGCGCGCACGCACGCACGCACGCACGCACGCACACACGCACGCACGCACGCACGCACACACACACACACACACACACACACACACACACACACACACACACACACACACAGCGTGTAGTGAACAGACTGAAAAGGTATGGTATGCTTGAGACACACAGCTGTGGTGAACACTCTGAAAAGGGATGGTAAGCCTGTCACACACACACACGCACACACACACACACACACACACACACACACACACACACACACACACACACACACACACACACACACACACACACACACACACACACACACACACACACAAAGAGTGGTTGGTAAAGGTAATGTTGTTGCTTAAGGCCCAGCCGACCGCAAAGGGTCATCATATCAGGGCTGTCACCGCGTTGAAGTGGAGTGTGGTGAGGGGACTGAAAATGTACGGTGAGATGGTTCGGTTACGAACATTTTCGGTTGCAAAAGGAAAGCGCCAGACATGCAGGTTTCGTCTGATGGTTGGTTGCAAAAGGAAAGCGCCAGAAATGCAGGTTTCGTCTGATAATCGGTTCGAATGCGTTGAAAACGGATGTTTTTCGTATGGTTAACCAACACCAATTACTCTCTTTTGGAGAGTTTTTACGCTAATTGAAGTCCGACGTAAGCTGGGCCGCAAAGATCTCACATAACTCCATGCTGACCTGGGTTCTTGTTTCCATGTTATGTTCGTTGTAACCCCTCCCTCATGAACAGAAACCCAGCTGAAACGGAGGGCTTTTATAGCTGGAAATAGATTAAAACAAAACAAAAAAACAAAAACAAAAAAAAAAACAGAGAAAAAGGGTGGAAAAAGATGGCTTGTCCTCGGTTTCGTGAGAAACCTGTTCCACTTACGCATTGTTTATGATTTCACACTATATTTTGGTAATGGTAAAACAGGCTTCAAAGGGACTGCAACATCGGACGTACCATAGGTCCCAAGTGAGACATGGAGAAAGCAGCACCAGAGGACACCGCTCTGTGAACATGCTAACTTCGGCCAAAAGATAAACAATATTCAAGACAATGGAAACGAAGAACAAACGATCACTTATCTCCTCAAAGTGGGCACAAAATGGATCCATTACAAATCATCCAATTTGCGCCCAATTTAAGGAGATAAGTGACTGATAATTCTTTTTTTTTTCTTTTTTTTTCTTCTCTCTCTCCATTGTCTTGAGTATTGCATGTCTTGCCTGAAGAAGACCGGTTTCAGTTTCAATTTCATCAAGGATGCGTTACTGCGTGCGGACTAGTCCATAATACACTTCTTCTTCCTAAAATACTGGTTCACTCAAAAACGAGTAGGTCACCAGCGCGCATGTTAAAAAGTAAAATAAAATAAAATAACATAAAATAGTGCGACTCAGACTGTTGGCCCCTGGAGCAAATTTGGCAACAAGGGGTCGCACTCGATATTCAAGAAGTTAAAATCAATGGCCAAATTCAGGCCCAGGTAACAGTAAAATATCTGGGGAAGTTAAAATAGAAAATCGTCAATATGCAGATCTCAAAACCGTCGTATCAATTTGTTTTTTAAATGAGATTGCATTTGTGGCAATCTTGATGGCACCCGGCAGTGAGTTCCACAGCCGTACAGAACTAGGATAAAATGAGACGCACACACACACACACACACACACACAAACACACACACGCGCGCGCGCACGCGTCTAATGTATTAGACTCTACACCACATCCGCTAAGTTTTGAGACCACACTGCGCATGGATAAATAAATTAATGACTAAGACCAGAGAATTTAAGAAGAGAGTCTCGTGGCTATGACTTAGTAGATGTCTGACCTACGCATTAGCCCAACGCGCTGGTCAGACCAAAGAAGAAGACCAAAGAGGTCAAAACGCATCGTGCTTGTCTTGTGACTTTTGTTTTTTCGTTCAGCGGCACTGTTATTTTCCCCGTTCAGCGGCACTGTTATTTTCCCCGTCCAGCGGCACTGTTATTTTCCCCGTCCAGCGGCACTGTTATTTTCCCCGTCAGCGGCACTGTTATTTTCCCCGTCCAGCGGCACTGTTATTTTCCCCGTTCAGCGGCACTGTTATTTTCCCCGTTCCAGCGGCACTGTTATTTTCCCGTCAGCGGCACTGTTATTTTCCCCGTCAGCGGCACTGTTATTTTCCCCGTCCAGCGGCACTGTTATTTTCCCCGTCCAGCGGCACTGTTATTTTCCCCGTCCAGCGCACTGTTATTTTCCCCGTCGCAGCCTGTTTTCCGCACGGCACTGTTATTTTCCCCGTCCAGCGGCACTGTTATTTTTCTCTAAGTTTATTTCTGTTTCCGCCTGCTGCCACCTCACCTTGAAACTATTATTTAAGTTAGGCCAGCTTCCGATTAACGTCCTCCGTCCCCTAAAAGGATTACATAATGAATACATCTTTGAATCTTTTGGAATCTCTCTCTCTCTCTCTCTCTCTCTCTCTCTCTCTCTCTCTCTCTCTCTCTCTCTCTCTCTCACACACACACACACACACACACACACACACACACACACACACACACACACACATACACACACGCGCGGCGCGCACGCACACACACACACACACACACCACCACACCACCACACACACACACAACACACACCACACACAAGAGAGAGAGAGAGAGGTTGAACATGTCGGACGATACAAACAGCTTCTATTGCGTGAGGCCGGTTTTTGGAAGAACTCCACCACCAGTAACATCCCACGCTTCATGCTGGCAGCAAGTAAATTTACTCTCTGATATTGAACATGCTGTTTACTACAAAAGGACCTGATGATACGAAACAATGCTATATGGCGTTCCAAGGACCAAGGACATGGTTATGTGGAAGGAGACTTTTAACCAGATCCATGCATCCTTTTGACCTGCTGTCTTATGTGTCAAGTAATGTTAATAATTACATTCTGATCTATCTATATTGTAAATATGGACGTATTACTGATTACCAGTTGCCAAACTCAGCACGATTTACCTCTAATCTCATACTGTATAAATCAATGGGAACTGGAGATAACCACGGGTTCATAATCCAAATATATCGTGAATGGTATTGAAAGAAATAGAAGATATTATTCCAAATATCTTTTGACAAAATGCGTTGGTCTTATTTCAATAATCTTAACAACAGACATAGTGTTCAGCTAATGAAAATTAATGACAATACATGATTTGTAAATATATGTAGCAGTCAGTGACAAGTCGATTCCAGAAGTATAAAAACCAAACTCAAAGAAACATGAATTAATCAATATATGGTGGTAACAAAACAATGTGAAACTAGCCAATAAACACTGAAAGGATTCAAGATTTATTCATAATAAATATCAGAGTAATCATAAGAACATGAAAAAGCGATAAAGAAAGTGTTATGTCAATATATTAGCAAAGATGCAATTGGATGATTTTTAACTCGAATTTAAAAACTAGAATATGGTAAGTGGAGAACTGAAGCTAATGAAAATGGATTAATATCACCACATACCTATAAATAGTAACAACAGTTTCTTAGCTGAAGAAGCGAAGCCTGTAACATGTTGCTGAGTAACCGCATGAGGTAACAATACGGACAAATTCAGAGAGAAACATGAAGGAAATATTAGCCAGATGAATCAACAACAATGTAAATATCAAGCTCAATAATACAAGAAGAAAAGAAAGCATTCTACTTCTCTTCTGCGTTCGAATTAAGGGATGCGTCAATTGTAATCGCCATAGAATGAAGCCGCGGCATAAAGACCAGGTCAGAATCTGTGTCCAAAGCTTGCGCCTGTAACCGCATCCCGGCAGGATTTTGTGTCGTAAGCTCGTGACTAGGTACAGCGCAGTGAATGTTCAGGGTCTGGGGTCCAGTGCGCAGGACACTGATCAGTTAGGTGATCATCAGGCGTTAAGGTGCCACATCCCAGTGGCCGTACCTCAGTCTGAAGAGATTGTACACTGTGCCTTTGAGCTGGTGGATGGTCAGCACATCTTGCACCCAGCCTTCTTCATGGACTGAATGGTTTGTGATGGTCTGCCGTCCTGTAGGTCAACAGGGTGCTGAACTCCAATTTGCTGACCTGCTGAAGAGAGCATCAGCTTTTTCGTGCCCAATGATCTCCACATGAGACGGAATCCACTGAATGCTCTATAATGACAGAAAAGAAGCCATTCGATCCATACCATTAAGAAAATCATCTATTGGTTTAGATGCAATATCTAATCAAATGTTAAGAAATTTGTCTGAAAACTTTGTAGAGTTTCTTCATAAATTATTTAGTACATGTTGGAGCAATGGTGTTATGCCAAAATATGGAAACAGTCGATCGTTGTTCCAATTCATAAGCAAGGAAAATGTACAAAGGATCCTAAGAATTATAGACCCATTGCATTAACTTCACATGTATGTAAACTTTCAGAAAGAATTGTTATGAATAGACTTGTACATTACTGTGAAAAATATAACATAATACCAATTAATCAAGCTGGTTTCCAGAAAGGTCGATCCACTACAGAAATTTTACTGAAATTATCAACAAATATAAAGAAACAGTTTGCTAGACGAAAATGTGTTCTTGCTACCTTTTTCGACATAAATAAGGCTTTCGATCAAGTGTGGCATTTACAGCTATTGAACAAACTTAAAAACATTGGTTTGACAGGAAATATATACAACTATGTCAGATGTTTTCTCAAGGATAGGGTAATAAGAACAAGAGTAGGAAAAACATATTCCACAAGTAGAACACTTTCAATGGGAATCCCTCAAGGGTCAGTATTAGCGCCACTTCTCTTCTCGTTATTAATGCATGATCTGCCAAACAAATTATTAAAAAAATGTTGTTTTTGTCCAATATGCCGACGATATATGCATCTGGATGGATGTAACGTTAAAAAAGAAAACTTCGCAGCGAGATATAAAATTCGTCAAAAAGATCTATCAGGGAGAACTAAACAAGATGGTGGATTACATGAAGCTAAATGGATTAAGTCTGTCAATCGAAAAAACAAATATGATTCTTTTTAACAGTGGATCTAACCCAGAAAGTATGCCTGTTTTCACATTGGATGATACTCCTCTGAAGTACGTAACAGAGATTAAATTTCTAGGAGTTTATTTTACATCTAAGTTATCATGGAAGTTTCATATCGAATATTTATTAACAAAAGCGAGAAAAAACATTAAACTTTCTGAAAATTATTTCTAAAGAAAAGTGGGGACAAGATCCAGCTACTTTGATTACTCTATGTAAGTCTTTAATGAGATAAAAGTAACTTATGGCCAAGAAATATTTTTCAATGCGCCTAAATATCTATTACAAAAACTGCAAAGTATTGAATGTAAGGCATTGCAATTAGCCCTTGGACTTCCTGTGCACGCATCATCGTCAAGTACATATTATGAAGCCCAGGTACTTCCTCTAGATGATTATAGAGATTTAACATGTTGTAAATTTGTCATTAAAAGTACAGCTAGAAAAACACATATCAAATCAGAAATTAAAATGAGATCAGATTTTGATTTTCCGAAAAGAGCAAATTAAGTCTATAACTTCTCAAATAACTATAGCAACTTATACATCAAAAATACTTTCAGATTTTGGGGTTTCTTTAGAAAAGGAAGCTTTCTCTCCCAGACCATCTTTTTGTCCTATTCCACCCTGGGAACTTAAAAAAGCCCATTTTGATATTGATCACACCAACATTAAAAAAGATGAAAATATCAATATGCTCACAAGTTATACTAAGTGTCATATTGACGAGAAATACACTAACCAATTAAAAATATACACAGATGGTTCATGTATTGGTAAGCAAACAGGTTGTGCATTCTTAATCCCAGACTTGAGGGTGGAGAAATCTTTTTACATTGGATGTAACATATCTATATTCACAGCTGAATTAACAGCAATACTCATGGCTTTGAATTACCTTTTAAATTTCCCCCAAACAATATTTCAAGCTCTGTTTTGTGTAGATTCAAAATCAGTCCTTCAGGCGCTAAAAGATTTTCATCTGCATACTAGACCTGAAATGATTATTGAGGTCAGCTGTTTGATCCACATGCTTATTGAAGGAGGCACCCAGTTATCCTTTTGTTGGATTCCTTCACACTTCCTTTTATTATAACGATAAAGTAGATAGGGCAGCTAAATGTGGAGCAAAACATATCTCTGGTTCTGAATAGTAGAAAGAAACTCGTGGAGAGCGTGGCAGCAGAGAGTCCTCAGAAGAGAAGCCCCCTTCAGGCAAGTGTTTCGGCCCTTATCTCCTGACACTCTAGGGGGGTTGGGCCACACCCGGTTCATGACTCCGGATGTCCCTCTGCTGCCCTCTTGGACACCTGGCTGATTGACCATGCCCTTGCTGCCTTTTAGAAGACTCGCGCTTAACCAGCCAGGGACACGATTTGGAATAAGCCTATGAAGTTCACTTTTGTTCCTCCTTGACCAGATCCAGCTTGAACACCTCTCTGCCGCTTCTGCCATTGCTTTCAGGGCTCTGATTTTTTCCTATCTTAAACTAGCCTTATCGGTACATGAGCAGTGCAACCTAGTTAAAACATATTTTGAAAAATTTCAAAGATAGAATGATAGAACATGACAATAAAAATCAGTTTGATACTTTTGATATTAAAATCATTCAACATAACTTTAGTTTAAATAAAAATATACTTTCGTTGATGTATAGGTGGAAACTTGATGCTTTTAAAACAAAATATGTTAAAAACATAGTGTGTTTATGTAAAAAGAAAATAACACGTGAACATATTGTTACATGTCAAGACATGAAAAAAATAATTCCAGTGTTGAGACAAAATAGTGCACAGGCCATCTTTGAGTCACCAGCTCTAACACATGAGTTTTTTGTATGCTTAGAGCGCACTCCATTGGGGAAGTATTTATAGGTTCCTTTTTTGTTGTATGTTGGGCGGGCATAAGTGTGGGGAGGGAAGATGGAATAATGTACAAAGCTTAAAAGTGAAAAGACGGAGAAAAGTTACGGTTCTGTGCCTTGATGGTTGTTAAATTGATTAGTTTTGTTAATTGTTTTTTCTTTTCCTTTGAAATTTTTTTGTTGTGGAAAAATTTAAGTGCTTTGTAATTACCATTATTATTCATATAAGCACTCATATAAGCACACACATATGTACACACACACACTCAAACACACTCGCATATGTATACACACACGCGCACACGCACATGCACTCATACGTGTGCTGAAGCATAACACACGTAAGAACTTGTAAATACTTTTATTCCAGTTTTTGTTGCAAAATAAGTCACACATTATATACAATTCACCAGCTTTAACCTAAGATTTTTTTTGTAAGTTTAGATATCAGTCCAATTGGTCACTACAGTATCTGAATTTTTTTCTTAATATAAAAGTGATGGAGGGGGAGGGAGGACGGGGAGAGGATAGAGAGGGAAGGAAAGGAAGGGGGTGGGTGGGGTGAGGTGGGGGTGTTCACTGATTTTGTTGTTGTTATATATATATATATTGTTTTTTTTTCTGTTTATTATTTCTAATAGTGTTTCTTTAATCAGATATATTTTAAATAACCGCCTAAGCACCATATGTGTACACACATTCACACATACATGCATGCATACTTGGAACTCTATAACTTTCAGTCATGCACTAGTCTTATTCTCTGACACACTCCTTTTCTTTTTTTTTTTTTTTTTTTCTTTTTTTTTTTTTTTTTTTTATCGTCTAATATCACGATTAGTGGAAAGACGTTAAATGAATGACACACACCACACACACACACACACACACACACACACACACACACACAGTGTGTGTTTGTGTTTCTGGAAGTTGTTCCCCCTGAAATATTTCTTCAAGAAGTTTCATTTGGCATAGCCTAGCACACGCCACATTGGCAACGGTTGTCGGAGTCTTTTCTTCAGTATGTTCAGCGGTCATCAGGTTGACATATACAGCCCGGGCGTATCATCAGCGTGGACTGGTGATTAGGAAGATATGCATTTAATCAAGGATTCAGTTTTTATTTTGCTGGTGCACAATGTCCTCTGGACTTTGATTGCTTCGCATGAAGATGTTTTTGATGAGAATCTTGGGCAGAATGCTCTGCATGTGGGTGAAGCAGAGAGCCAAGGTTGGTATGCAACAATCGCAAAACTCACAAAATTTAAATGTGAAAAAGACGCCTAATGACCAAGAAATGAACAATTTACCCCCATCACTCGATTTTCTTTGTTCTTTTCAATCATTTTCCCCTAGTCTGTGAGTCACTTTCAGTTTGTTTCCGTTGTGTCTTGTGTCGGGCTGTCTTGAGGTGCTCAGACTTGCGTTTCTTCTGATTCTCGTTTGTTGCCAATATCAGCTGATTGCTGCACATAAACTTTTGGGTTGCAGTGGCGAGATACCGTTAGATGTGTAACCCAGGAGGAGGAAGAGAAATCCACAAACAGACGGACACACACTCACACCACGCCACACCACACCACACGCACACACACACGCATACACACACACATACACACACACATGCATGCTCATACACACACATACAAACTCTCTCTTTCGCTGTCTCTCTCGCATACTCTTACACGCACAGACACACATACACAAACTTGCATAGACACACACGCACACAAACTTGCACACACATACACACACACGCACACACATATGTGTTTAGACCTTGTGACCATTTGTTGGAGCCATCATTATTGTGGCAGTGTTAGTAGTTTGCCAGTGAACAGCTGGAGAGAATATGATCAAATTCCAGACAGTGAGCAGTGACATCATTCTAAGAGTGTATGCTAATAATACACTCACATACATGCAATAATTACAAAACATGTCATTTGACTGCCATTGTTTTGTCTTTGATTATACACATGTTATACACACATTTTGTGATGTGTGTACCACATTGTTTTGACTTGATTCGTTCGTTGTTTGCCATGACTTAAGGTGTGAAATGAAATAATATTGAGGCTAAAAGTGTATTACCATTAGAATAAAGATGAGTAACTCTGCATTTTAAAAAGAAAACTACATGAGAAGGCTGTTTTTATTGCCAAAAATTCAGCATGTAAACATAGACACTATTGTGACCAAGAGTGTGAGCTGGTAACACATGCTTACACTCTGGAATTGGCATTGTTATGACACATCGGAACCTTCTTTAAAAAATCTTTAAAATCTTAGATCAGATGAAAAATGTTAATATCTTTCAGAAATTCAAAGATCAGATTATTTTCATGGAGTCTACAGTAAAATGTTTATGTCTTAGATCATGCAAATCCCAACGCTCTAAAAGAATATGTTTCACTGTAAGTGGTACATGACATGGAATGCACCACAGAGTTTCTTCACCTTTTAAAAGATAAGAATGAGTGTAAAGGAGTGGCCTGTACCACCTACAGTCAAACATATTCATCTAGAGTGGTCGGATGTGCATGATTTGAGATGTAAGTAAAGCCCTAAGTCACTGTACTCTGTCATTAAGAGGGAAACAAAAACAATAAAAGAACACAGGCAAGTTTGTTGTCATTATGAGGGGAAAAAATAATAAAAGAATGCAGACAAGTTTGTTTTTTCAAAAAGCTTTTCCTCTTGAACATGGTTCTGATGAATAGGAAGTCAAAGCACAGTGATCATGTAGGACTGCATTTTTAGTGAATCAAGGCTGGGAAGTACTTGGCATTGATGAATGTCAGGCTATGGTTATGGTGGTAGAATTTGCCTAATTGTAAATGCCTATGTGTGCTTTTAGGCAAAGGTTGGCCATAGTAGATCATCATTTGGCTTTCAAGTGCTGAATGTTTGTCTAAATTGATAGGAGATCCAATGAGCTGCTTGTCACTGCATCTTTTTCAGTGTGTTGATGTCTTCCCTTTCAGAGCTGTATACTTCAAGTTCAAAAGGACATAAGAAACAGGCTGCCTGTTTCCTGGGAAACCACAGTGTTCTGCAAATGAAGCTTGCATATGTAATGTCAGCAGTGTGTGATCAGCATCTAATGTCTCTACTGAGAATGGCACAGTGGCATGTATGGATCAAGTCTACTGCATCTGATTTCCTTTTGACAAAGAGGAGGACTTGGGTGTTAGCAAGTTTTTACATACCACATTGGATGGTTCTACATCACGTGTGAGGGTTCAAACCCATGTCCCTCAGAAAGGCAATCTAGTTTTCTAACCAATTAACTATTGCATAAATTTCATTTTTCTTTTCTTTCTTTATTGTTCACTCAGAATTAGCGTATGTTGCTCTGCTGTTGCCTGCTTGTACATGTCAGCTTCAGCACACTGAACTTCGGCATGTCACTCTGTTAAACTGTTGTGATGCACAAACTGGTAAACTGATAAGTCACATCTTTACTTTATCTTGACCTTTGGCTTGCGGCATCACTGAACAGTTAATACATTGGCTACTTACTTCGTGGGCCCCATATGTGTTTTTCTTTACTCTCATACAAGTTTAAATTGTTTTTTTTTTCTATTAAAACAATAAATATTAGTTTCATTAATGATTGATATCAGATGAATTGCCTAGATTAACACCATGTAACATTTATTTTTGTACATTTATAGTTTGATTTAATGCTTGCATGTTAATAGTCTCAAACAGAATTATTTGGTTAATTTACTATTCCATGGACAACTAGAGATTTTAAATCTCTCCATATCGGTTTGCTAATGTTATACATTTTCTTTCAGGTATCTCTTATATGATGTGAATCCAGGAGAAGGGTTCAATTTGCGACGAGATGTGTACATGAGAGTGGCAAACTTGGTTCGCAACCTGAACAAAGAAGCCCCTTGGATTCTGGTGTTACCACCTTGGGGTAGACTATACCATTGGAAGTCACGTCACCTTCACCAGATTGGTATTCCTTGGTCACTCTTTTTTGATCTGCCAAGTCTTCGTCGATTTGTTCCCGTCATAGAGTTTGAGGAATTTTTGAAATGTAAGTAGTCAGAAAGTAATATATATATAGAGGGGGATATTTTACAAAACCTGAGTGTCAGGAAGATTTTTTTTCCTGACAAAACTTTACATGATCTGAAAAGTGTGGGAAATATGTTTCCTGACTCAACCAAACAGAAAATTTGAAAGAAAACGTATACTGTGCAAACCTGTTGAAAGTCTTAGCAGTTATCACTTCTGACTCTTTTTGCATGCATAATGAGGAAATGAATTGAAAGAAAATTTTCAGGGGGATGGGGTAGGAACGATTTTGATTTTCTTCCTTTTTTGTATATTGATTTCCAGTCCAAGAATAAAGAGGGGAAATGAATTTTAAATCTTTGAAAAGGATGCTGACTCTGCAGTGTCCTTTTAGTTGCCATTATTGTGGAATTAAAGAAACAAAACAAAAAAACCCATCTAGTTTGTTTTTAATGATTTAACCATTGTTTACATTCAGAGCACTTTTTGGAAGGATTTGAACATTTTAAAAAGTATTTTCACTTCCCCCATTTATTTTGCTGGAATTTCACTTTGCTGTTTACAATCATGGGTATAATGCTTGAAGAGTGTTTCCCATTTATAATGGTCATCCTTTGCTCAGAATATTTCATGTTGTAAATCATTATACCTCCCTATTTGAAGATTAAGAAAGAAACAGAGTAGTTTTTGGAGATATTCATCCATGCTTCCACCCCCCACCCCCATTTCTTTTTTTCGCAAAGGACTTTAATGGGGGAAAAGGCGTAGGAAACAAAAGCTAAACTGCAAACATTTGAAATGAATATTTAGTACTGCTTAATGCCTCCTCATTCTCACCCAATGCTCCGAAATACTTTCCTGCCTCTTGTCATTTGTTGTAAAAGTGCTTCCTGTATGCACTTCCAGATCATTTATGCATATTTAATATATAGTTGTATGAAAGCTTTAATTTTCAACCCAACATTCAGTTCAGTCAATAATTATTGTCATAAGTGTAATTTAAAGAACAACAGAGATATTGATGCAATATGATGATTTCACACACACACACACACGCACACACACACACGCACGCACGCACGCACAGAAGCATGCACACATGCATGCATGCAAGAATGGGAAGTGAGGTGAATAGTAAGAATAAATATTTAACTTTATTTTAAGTATGTAGTCAGA
Organism: Conus ventricosus; assembly: GCA_018398815.1. Taxonomy (NCBI): domain Eukaryota; kingdom Metazoa; phylum Mollusca; class Gastropoda; order Neogastropoda; family Conidae; genus Conus; species Conus ventricosus. Next base: position 66,341,558 of record CM031596.1, on the reverse strand, counting down.
AAAATTCCTCATTTCCATCCAGCTTCATGAACAACATGCACACACATTTGGGCATGCACATGCGTGGGCACATGTATTTGCATGTACACGTACACACACACACACACACACACACACATACACACACACACACACACACACACACACACACACACACACACACACACACACACACACACACACACAGAGTTATCCATATGCCCACCCACATGAGTGAGGTATGACATCTTTGATATATTTGTATAGAACTTGTAGAGTATATGTGAATGATATAGAGCCCTTCCCACTCCTTTTTTTTAAACAGTGTTTATTTTGTTGATCATTGCAGTACTACCAGAGCCTGTCATAGATGAAATATATTATCTTCAAAACTATGCAGAAGGCTGGACAGAATTTGAAGAGAAGATGGATGTCAGGACTGTATTACAAACCCATATTACTTTGTGAGTATAATTATTGTACTTACTGCTTTAATGCATCTTTACCTCAGCACCAAAAGCCTTAGCCCAGCTGTGCAAGTGTGCTAACATTGTGTTTAGTATGTGTGCATGTATGAAGTTGTGTATGTGAGCTCACATCTTAGAGCCATCTTTGAGCAGAGAACAGGCTAGTGCGCTGTAGGGAAGTGTTTTAGTTTTAGCAAAAGGATGATACCATAAACGGGACCAGATTCGTAGGGTCTAATTGTTAAAGATCAAACTTGCAGTCATAAAGACCTACATTTAAAAACAAAATGGAAAAAAAAAAGATTTAGAAAGGGTCTCTTGTACTACTGTACCAGTTTTCCAGAGGGCGATAACTGTTGCATCATTTGACAGGAACAGAACCTTTCAGAAGGCTTCTTTGTGTATTGATGTGTCTCATGTGTGCATGCATGATAGATGTATGGTGCAGCAAGTAGAGTGATAGGCATGTAACTATTGTGTTTCTCTATGGGAGAAAAAGTCACCTTTCTTGTTAGTTGTAGGTATAAGCCTTAACCAAGTTATATCCCACTTAAAAACAGCAACCAAGAAGAAGCATCAAAAGTAATTTTTAAGTTGAATTTTTTTTCAAGGTTAATTTTCCAGGACAGTTTCCACAAGACTTGAAGTGGGTGTAGAGGCTTCTCTAAATGGACCCTCCGGGGGGTTACGACCTTGTCGTGGTCGGAGGGTTTGCGTGTCCAGTGATCCCTTAGGCTCTGCTGGCGGGGGCATCAATACTTGAAGATAGGTGTTTTTTTCATACTGCTTCTAGGCCTGAGAGGTGCAGATGCTGTTTGGCCTAAGCGTAACGTGGTAAGGAGTTGATGCCCCTGGTAGGGCTTCCCATGTCAGATAGGCTAAGGGTGAGGATCCTGACTAAGAGTAACCCGCCTTTCTCCTTTTCTTGTTTTCTGCCTCCCTTATTTGGCCCTTTTCTATCTTCGTCTCCCCTTCAAGTCTTCTTTTTCACACTCCTTTTCTCTCTGGGGTCTCCTTAAGATCCGCCGTGTTTGCCGTGCGGTGCGACCTGTGTCGGAGGGGAATGAGGTCCTGGTGATTGAGAGGGCCAGTGCTTGAGGAGGCCTGTGCTCTCAACACATCACTTTGGCTCGGACCTCTCCTAGACGGGGAGTACACTTTGGCCGGGTGTACTAATCGGCTCCCCTTCTTGGGCTGGGTCAAGACAAGCAGTTCCCCTGCTGGCCATGTGAACCCTGCAGTGCTCAGCTCTCTGTCCCCGGGAGTTGAGCATGATCAGGGGGGATGGGGTTAGTTGCTTCTGTTTGTCGTATGTCTCTCCCGAAGCGGAAGGGGTCAAGACATTGGTTTCTTGGCCCTGGCCCCTTAGTTGGACTCCAAGGTGGGTGGGTAAGGGAGAGATGAATCATACTACACTAAATATGGCTTTTTCCAAAAACATTCCCCCCAAAAGGAAGAGGAAGTCAGCATCCCCTATTTCAGGGGATGGTCAAACAGATAGTGATTCTGATACAGAAGTGAGACAGAAGACAGGTTTTTGGGCTTCCTGGCTCGTGATGGAGGGGACGGAGCAGGAACGACCCCTTTCAGCTCTGAGCCCTTTTGCCATACAAAAGGGCTTTCAAGGTTTGGCAGGTGACCCTCGGTCCATCAAGAGGTTACGAAATGGCTCGTTCCTTATTGAGTGTAAATCACAGAAACAATCTGACCAGCTGCTGAAGGCAACAAAATTAGTGGACAGGGAGATCAGAATAACTCCCCACAAACAATTAAATTCATCAAAAGGCGTGATTCGCTGCAGGGATTTATCTGGTGTCTCGAGGCAGAAATTAAATCGGAGCTGGCGTCCCAGGGTGTGACGGAGGTGCGCAGGGTGACAGTAAAGAAGGGTGCAGAAAGAGGGGCCACCAACACCCTCTTTCTGACATTCTGCAACCCTGTGCTGCCTCCGGCCCATCAAAGTCGGCTACCTGAATGTCCGGGTTGAGTTATATGTTCCGTCCCCGTTGAGGTGCTTCAGGTGCCAGAAGTTTGGCCATGTCAGGGACCGCTGTTCTGGGCAGGAGGTGTGTGGTATTTGCTGCAAGGCAACCCATGATGGGCCGTGTCATGATCCGGCACATTGTGCTAACTGCGGTGGCGACCATCCCTCCTCTTCCCGAAATTGTCCTTCTTGGATTCGGGAATCTGCTATACAACGAGCCCAAAACGGAAAAGAAGATCTCTTTTTTGAAGCCCGGAAACAGGTTGTGGGCAGTCAGACGCCGACAGCTTCTTCCTACGCTTCGGCTGTTAAGAAGGTTCCCACAGTTTCTACTCGGTCAGTCTGCTGCCAGACTGATGAATTCATGTTTTCGAAAACATTGCAAGTAAGATCTGTCAGTTCTGGTGGTACAGGTCCACCACCTTCCAAACCAAAGTGACTGCCCCTGGTGGAGGCAAAAATCCGCCACCCTCAGACTGCCCAGCAGTCTACAACATCTGTTTGCTGGGCAGATTAAAAAACCAGCACCTCGAACTCCTCTGTCCAGTGCCCGTGCGGGCAAGGGAGTTCCACCCAGTGTGGAGATGGTGGAGATTAGGACAAAACCTCCACCATCTCCCAAATCCAGACCTCCACCATCTCCAAAATCCAGGCCTTTGTCACCTGCGGGCAAGTCCTGCCAGCGGGTCCAAAGACCAACACAGTCCAGTGAAACTAAAAAATAAGTTCACTCCATTGGCCGCAGATGCTGATGAGGAGATACCTGATCTCTCTCCTTTTCGCCCTCTGCACCATGGATAGTACAATATTCCATTGGAAATATCCTGGACTAAATTCCAACTTTGAGGAGCTGCAGCTTCTGTGTCGATCTATAAAACCTTCCGTCGTGGCTCTTCAGGAAACCCAAATTCAAAGCCAGAAGACCTTTACTCTTCTGGCTTTAATATACTTTCAAAACCTGCACAACCATCCACGTTGGGATTGTCGGGCGGTGTTGCCCTTCTCCTACACAAAAACTTTGTTGTATAGTCCTGTCACTTTGTCTACCTCCCTTCAGGCTGTAGCTGCGAGAGTCACTCCCACAAGACTGTGACACTCTGTTCCCTTTATCTTCCACCTTCTGTCCCGGTTTGTCGTCAGGACCTTGTCAGTCTGATAGGAGAACTTCCTCGACCTTTTTTGCTGTTGGGTGACTTTAACGGTCACAACCCTCTTTGGGGTAGTGCCGGTACGTCACCCAGAGGTCTGCTGATTGAAGATGTCCTTTCAGACTTGGATTTGTGTTGTCTGAATGACGGATCTGCAACTTACCTCCACTCTTCCACTGGTTCACTTTCGTGTTTAGATTTGTCGGTTTGTGACCCTCGCTGGTCCTGGACTATGAGTGGTCTGTCCATGACGATCTGCACGGAAGTGACCATTTCCCTGTCCTTCTACAACCTGTAAAACTGAACACGTCCTCTGTTTCTCAACATCTAAATTACAAGAAAGCAAACGGGATCTATTCGCAACCACTATTTCTAAAGAATTCCAGGACACTGACTTTTTTCAGAGTCCGGACCCAGCTGAATCACTGACTAACACTGTGATCAAGTGTGCTAAAGCTTGTATTCCAGTGTCTTCCGATAAACTACAAATGCCAAAAACACCCTGGTTTGATTCAGACTGCCAACAAATTTCCAAAGTTCGAAAACGGGCTCAGCGTCAGGTATACCAACGACCTTCGGGTCCCAACGCTCGAGCCCATCAAAAACCCGTGCTAAATCTAGACACACTTTTAAAATCAGTAAACGTCGGTCCTGGAGAAGCTTCTGCTCCAGGCTGACATCAAAAACTTCTAAGAAAAAAGTGTGGAACATCATTAAGAAAATCAAAGGGAAGAACACCTGTCCCACTGTGAACCATCTCAAGTTTTCAGATTCTTTAATAACAGAGAAGAAAGCAGTTGCTAATCTGCTTGCTTCAACCATTGAAAAGAATTCCTCCTTATCTAATAAATCAGTCACTTTTGTCAAACACAAAGCCCTAAAAGAAAAATCTCCTGCAACTTTTTATCCGACAACATGGAAGACTACAATCTTCCTTTTACATTAAACGAGCTGAAATCTGCCTTACTCTCTTGCAGCGATTCCTCTCCAGGTATAGATGACATACATTATCAACTATTGAAACATCTTCCGCAAGAAGGTCTGAACATCCTGTTACAGGTATACAACCACGTGTGGACTACAGGTTTCTTTCCACCCTCTTGGCGGACAGCCCTCATTATTCCCATCCCCAAACCCGGAAAAGAACTTTCTAATCCATCTAACTACCGTCCAATAGCTTTGACCAGCTGTGTCTGTAAACTGATGGAGAAAATGGTCAATGCTAGGCTCATGTGGAAACTCGAAACCGATGGCCTTTGGCGAAAGAACAGTGTGGTTTCCGCAAACATCGTAGTACAGTTGACCATTTGATTCGTCTGGAATCTACACTTAGGAACGCTTTTTTAAACAGACAGCATGCAGTGGGCAATTTTCTTTGACTTGGAGAAGGCCTACGATACCACCTGGAAGTCGGGGATACTTCATGATCTCCACGATCTGGGTTTTCGAGGTCATCTTCCTCTTTTTATTCAAAATTTTTTGGGAGAACGACAGTTTCAGGTCCGGGTTGGCACCACTCTCTCTGATGTCCACGAGCAGGAGTTGGGTGTTCCCCAGGGGGGCATACTGTCTCCTGCCCCCTTTAGTATTAAAATCAACAACATTGTGAAATCAGTTCAGCAGGGTTCAGACTGCTCATTGTTTGTGGATGATTTTGCTGTCTACGCAACTGGAAGCCTGTACCCGAGTGTCCAGCGCAGGCTCCAGCTTTGCGTAGATAAAATCCATCGGTGGGCGGATGACAACGGTTTCACCTTTTCTGCTACAAAAACCCAATGTATTCACTTCCATAACTTCCGTCAGTTTTTTCCAGATCCGGAACTTCAAGTAGGGAAATCTCCCATTCCAGCTGTTAAAGAGGCCAAATTTCTGGAGTCATTTTTGACCAAAAACTTAACTTTCTCAGCCATATTAAAAACCTCAAAATGCTTGCCAAAAGGCACTGAATATTCTGCGGGTCGTAGCACACACCGACTGGGGCGCTGATAAGAAAACTTTGTTGCACCTCTACAGAGCCCTGGTCCGTTCTAAATGGACTACGGTTGTGCTGTGTACGGCTCCGCAAGATCATCTTACCTCAAACTCTGGACCCTATCCACCATCAAGGGCTTCGTCTCTGTCTTGGAGCGTTCCGCACCACCCCCTGTGTACAGCCTGTACGCAGAGGCAGGTGAACCTTCACTGTCCAATCGCAGGCTGAAACTGTCTTTGAATTATTATATCCGACTGTTCTCAGAACCACAGAATCCTGCCTATGACTGTGTTTTTGACCCCCCGTTCCAAAGTAAGTTTGAAAATAACCCGAAAATGTATTCCGCCGTTTGGGCTTCGTATGCAGCCTCACGTGCGGAATGCAGGTATAGACCTGGGAGTAAGTTTCCGATTTTTCCAAGTTTCCGGATCAACCTCCATGGACCTTTTTCACACCAGAGATCGTTTTGATCTCGCAGCTTTCCGTAAGGAGTCTACCAGCTCTCTGGCGTACAAGGCTTTGTATGCCGAGCTCTGTTCCAAATTCCCATCCTATCAAAAAGTTTTCACTGACGGTTCCAAGTCTGAGGATGGAGTGGCCTGTGCAGCCTACTGCCCTGGGGCTCCTTCTCAGATATTGTTGGAACATATACATTCAGATGCTTCTGTCTATTCTGCTGAACTTACTGCTCTAGTACTGGCTTTGAAGATAATCTCCCATTCTTCGAGGAGGGACTTCTGGTTCTGTCGGATTCGCTGTCAGCTTTGGAGGCCATAGCTGGCCGCAACCTTCAGCATCCCGAACTTTTATTTTTTGTGAACTTTTTAGCAAGTTGAAGGCGGACGTTACAACATTACTCTTGCTTGGGTTCCTGGCCATGTTGCATCGGCGGGAACGAAATGGTTGATCGTTTAGCCAAGAACGCCACAAGAGAGAAACTGTCCAACACTTAATATCCCCTGCTCAGATTGAAACCCAAAATTAACGATTATGTGAGAGACCTCTGGCAGGAGGATTGGAACACACAGACGAATAACAAACTCTTCAGATCCGTCCAAACCTTAAAGACTTCCTCCCATCTACGTCGGGTGGTCGTAAAGAGGAAACGGTTCTGTGCCGCTGCAACACCGGCCATTCGTATTTTACCCATTCTTACCTTTTAAAGAGTGAAAAGCTCCGTGGTGCATTTCCATGTCATGCACCCCTCACAATGAAACATGTTCTTTTAGAGTGTTGGACTTGCCGATGTAGACACAAACATTTTACAGCGGAGTCCTATGAAGATCTGTTCAGGGATGTCCGCCTGACGTGATCCTTGGGTTTTGAGAGAAATTAACATTTTTCATCTGATTTGAGATTTTACGGAAGAAGGATTTTAACAAAGTTGTCTGGTTCGTTTGTAGACGATGTCATTTAACGAGATGTGTGAAAGTTTTGTTGTTTTTTTTGAATGACTGGTGGGTTGATTTTGACGTGGTGACAGCCCTGATGTGCCCTCTGCGGTCGGCTGGGCTATAAGCAACATTATCTTATCTTATCTTATCTCTAAATGGAGCAGATTTTAAGATCGTGAACTAGAATTGTCTTATCGTGTGAGCTCAATGATCTTTGTTTTTGTTCATTATTGCATAATGTGTCTGTGATTAAAGTTTGTTTAGCAATGTGTAAATCAGTGATTCAAAGTTTACTGAGGAAAAAGGGTTGTTCAGTATACATTGGAAACTGTTGTGATTCACACAAATGAAAGTAAAAGTTTCTCCTGTTGTATAATGAAAATAATAAAGTTGTGGTTAATTTACCTAAATTACACTCTTGATTCATTTCAGAACCATTTCATTTATTACACCTGTAATATTCAAGTTTGTAGTACTTTGATAATAAGTCAGTGAAATTTAGGACTAAAATTGCTAAGATCAGTTTCACAGAGTACTTAGAACAGTTCCAAGCTCAGTATGTAAGCCTTATAATCTATCTCAGCTGAGCATAAGTGAACAAAATTTAGCAAGATATTGGGGATGTGGGATTTGTGTATTTTTTTCCCTGATGAAAAGGTTATGTAGAAGAACAGTTAAGAGATGATTGCAAAACACAAATATATATATGATAACAAGATTAGGGGTAATTGACTTTGGTTAAGAAAGAACCTACACTACTAGAAGTCCAGCACTCAATCGTACAACACTAACTTATCATTCATTCAGTTTAGAGAATGGTTTAGACAAATAATAAACTACTAGTGAGTTATAAATTGCAATAATTCAGTTATAACAGATGCCTGATGTTGGTTCTTGAGTTGAATGCTTCTGAATAGACAAAATTTATCTGTGTCCGCTTAGAATGGGCTGTTTGACATGACATATTTTCAAAGGGTGAGGTTTCATGATCAGTTCCAAGTTTGAGTAAAAAGAAGTTATCTTACTCAATCAGTAAATGGAACATTTCAATTACTGAGGAGATGCACAAGGAAGGATCCCATTTGTAAATTGTGTTAAAATAGTAACAAAGTTGGATCCAGTTTTGTCCTTGTGAAGCTTCAGTTCTTCATATATGAATACCAAGGCCAAGGTGAGGAAACCATATTCACTTTTTGGTGTTCCAGAACGAGGAATCACAACTGTGGAATGGGTGGTTCTTGGCTATGGGGATCATCTCAGTGCTTCGAAACTGACCTGTGTGTCTCTGCTGGGGCATTCTGCCCTGCTGAAGCCCTTCTTACTGCATAACACCACTGCCAGGTAACTGATCAATGCAAGACAAGTTCAGGGAAAGGTAATGGATTGATGCTACAGACACTTACGATGTTTATTGGCCATTTTGAAGTTCATTTTTGATAAAGTAATAATAACACGATTGAATGGAAATTTCACCATCAGCTCCCCACTATCTCTGCTAATCACTAGCGCCCGTCTTGAATGAATGCATGGACTTGAAATAGTGATGACCGATTTTGGTTGTAAGACCCTGACATCAAAGAATAACAGCTTTAGCCAGTTTTTCTGCTTCTCATATAGAAAAGCCAGAAGATGGGCAGGCTGACCTGTACTGTGCTCACAGATGCCATAAACCTTCCTGGTGCAAGCATGTGTTTTGCCATGAACTCATGGCTAAAATCATTATGCTTAGTACATGGGCAGGCGAATGTGCCAGAGACAGACGGAAGAGGTCATGAAGGTTTGATTGGTCATATCACTGTAACTTTGTACTTGAAAACAGAGCCATAGAGATCCTGATGGCCCTAGCATCTGTCACATCACCATGCTGCCTACTGTTACAGGACAGTTCTAGCTGCCTTTTCTTTTCCCCTTTCTTTTCTTCTTCTTCTTGTAAATGTAAGTTAGTCACATGAGAATAGAATCAGATGAAATATAACAGTGATGCATACAACGAATTTAAAGAACTCCAATTTGATTAGCTCTTCACTGCCATATGATTGCAATAGTGGTGTGTAAGTGTTTGGAGCAGTTGTTAATGCTTTAGTCAGATAATGGTAAATATTCAATGTTCCCAGGGGTTCTAAAATTCTTAGGGTCATTATGACCCTTTGATTGGAATTAAGAGGATCATTTGTAATTTCAAAGGGTCATCAGAACAACACAGACTGAATGGAAACGAGAAAAAGAAACACGCACATTTACAGTTTTAGTATATAGCTCTAAAAAGGTTTACACAAAAAGAAAACAAGTATAGTCATTTGTCAGCTCCAAGAAAACACCACAAGATGAACCTCAAACTAAGTCAAAACTGATTCAAGCAGACATGAATACTGGAGCCATTTAATACAACAGCAATATCATATTACAACACAAACTCACACACACACACACATACACACACGTGCACGCACGCATGCACGCACACATGCACGCGCACACACACACATACATACATACATACATACTAGTACATCTCCAAAAGTAATTAATTCAACTGTGTTCAGTTAGTTTCTCAGTTCAGCTTTCTCTAAAGTTACAGCCAAACGTCATTGCTATATCAGTGTCATCAGAAGTGGGTCTGTTGGCTGAAGCAGATGCTGTTGAGCATAAAGGTGGAGTGACATCTTCAGTTGCCACTGGCACATTCGTCCATGTTTATGCTTTGTGAGCCCTGTAAGAGCAACATTTTGGCACATGCTTGTGTGTACACATGTGCGTGAGCAGTGAAGGGAAAGAACTCTTCTGTTGTGTCGTCTGGGAGGCCAGCTGCAATCACTCCACTGAAGTTGCTGTGTGATTGTCATGACTGCATATTTGACTTGAAAAGTGATGTGCCCTACTACCATACACAAAGAAATACTTTTTATGCATCAGAATCGAACTTCATTTCCACATGTGTGTCTTCCAGAACACTGAACTTGGAAAATAATTTTAATAGCTTGATCTTCTGTTGTTTTTCTATGGAAATGGAACATGATGAGTAATGTGAAATTTGACTGAAGCATTTAGTGTTTGTTTATTTGATGATTGATTTTGTTAATTTGTAATGCAGTACAAGAAATAAGTCAGATAGGTCATAAAAATCTGTCTTTCTCTCTTATATGTTTCCACACTTCTTTTTTTAAAATAAATGCTGTCTTATGCTTTTGTTATTGTTGCAGAACTGTGATGATTGATAGAGCAGAAACGGTCCTTCATGATCGCTTTGGAGACAAATGGTACTGGGAGGTAAATATTCTGATATGGCCTATTGGAAAAAACGAATGAATGTATAAAATTTAAGAACCCGTTAAAGAAATGTTCATGACAATGATAACAGGTTCAAATCACAGAGATAAGAGTTAAGTGACCATCAGGGAAGCAGATGCTCATTTTGTAACATTGATAGTTTTATCAGTTACTGGCACTGAGTTGGCAGCATATGTTTTTTGTAAATATAGGGACACACAGCTGTGTCTCAGGTGTTGCACATGACAGCTGAAACTTTTAGATTTTACACCCTTGCGAATACACACAGCCAATTCTTGTCCTTTATTGATTCATGTGGAAGATAAAATTAGTGTGTGTCATCATTTTGTATCGGTTGTCCATTTTTATGCATGTGTGCGTGTGTGTGTGTGTGTGTGTGTGTGTGTGTGTGTGTGTGTTGGTGGTAAATTTGAAGCTGTCTGCAATTACAAGCTCTATAACAACCAAGCTTGGCATAATGATAGATGTTCATTAGATCCTACCAACCACATATTGCATGAAGATATCAATGAATACTAGAGGTCCTATATGTTTTTAATATTTTCAACGGAATTTTCAGAATGACATTTTTTTTCTTTGTTTGGAAATCGAGATGACTTACTGTGGCATTTTAGAGTGTCTGTCATGCTGATCTGCGGGTCGCTAGATGTTTGAAGCGTTAGTGTGGATAGAGGAGATGAAATTATCTATCCAACACAACCTTGCGCACATTGTTTGCAAAGGTCAAAATCTAGTTAATGCTTAAAAGAATATTTAATACACACACCAATTAGTAGACAAACACAGACATATATACTCATGCACACAGTGATGATGATGACAACAAAAGAGGTAGGATAATTAGAATATATATTAAGGTGAATGGACGGATATGGACACAGGAGATTACTGTCACAAATATGAATAAAAATATAAATATACACTTAGCCTAATAAATGCGTCGCGGGAACAGAGTCACTTCAACAAGATCATGGAGAACTTTCCCTCCATGTAGGACGGTTCATGTGTATGCAGACGCAGGACCCGTGAGATAGTAGAAACTGTCACGAAGCGATGACGACATTGAAAAGCGTTGGAAAACGGTGAGAGTGATGAGATGATGACGAAAGTAAGGGTTGAAGTATACATGTAACGACGAAAAGAAGAAGAAGAAAAGGAAAAAGAGTCTCCTCTGCAACATAGGATGGGGAGCACAAAATGTCTACTAGTCTTTACTTCGCTGTGTGATCACTGGAGCACCCTTCCTTGTGTCGATGGACAGATACTCAACTGTCCGTATCTGTCGGAGTACCTAATTTCTAATTTGCAAATAATATTTCATCATAAAAATACATTTCTAAAACTCAACAGATCCGAAACTGTCATCTGACCCACCATGTCCAAGTGTCACTGATCAGTCCTAAAGGCAACATAATAACATAGTTTCGAAACCGAAGACGTGTAATCAACATGAATATGGACATTCGCCTATCTAGTATATTACTAAATCAAAGAACATATGGTAATACAAATGTTCAACAACAAATGAAAATGGAATATCGATCTAGTGTTCATCCGCAACCATACCCAAGTGAAGACGTGACAAGAATAAATACAAAACAGGCGGACGGGTATCGCAACAGAGATACATGAACACCACAAACATCTTCGTCCGTTCCCTGAAGCATGGCTCGTCACGCCAGACTCGCCAGCACGACCCCCTCAACGATGATCACGAATACACCTCCCCAGAATCAGCTCAACTGATGGTACGAGGAAGACAGAGATGGTTCCTTCCACTCTTTTTTATAAGTATTTTTTCTTTTACAAATGAAAAAAAAAATGGAAGCACGAATACATGGGTAAAAACTAAGAAAATATTAACAACACCAAGAAATAGGTCTTGCTGTCTGATCGCAAATCTCTCTACTGTATCAGGTATACGTAATAGCACTCCATACAATGAAATATGTTGATTTAGATAAAGTCAATTACATCATGTTGCTATGACAAGATAGATTTCATTTCTTTTCATAAGATTAACGGTTGGTATTTATAGGTGCGAACATATGGATCGATATCCAAACACAGTCGGAAAGAAAGTATGAATGATATGTTACTGATTCTGTTCGATAATCACAACAGTCTGGCAGAGGGTTAGCTTATACAGTTGCTATGGTAACAGAGTTCTTAAGTTCTAGACTAGGAACAACATGACAGGAACGAAAGAAAGCAAAAAGAGAAAAGAAATAAAATTACGTCCACACAATCGCCTTGTCATCAATGACAAGAATATAAGTGCGCCTTGCAAGCAAAAGTAAAAGTAAAGAATTGCAAAAATATTAATGGCGCGCACCAGCTAATTCATACAATGTCACTCTTACAATCTTTGCTTCATACATTAATAACAGATATCTTAAGTGATATATTGCAGCAACTATTACATTTCATCAAGATTAAACTATTTAGTGCAGTGTCTACCAGACAGGAGCAGACATAAATATCCTCTTACGATATACAGAACAAAGATCAGCCATATAGATCTTGCTAAATGGAACAAAATAAGAGATTGTCATTTGTGCAGAGGTATATTTTCATTGTATTTCCTGTCTGATTGAATTTTATATGGATGGATAATTACTTAATTTATTTTCTGATGAATTTCTTGCAAAGGTCCACAGTGCCCATGCAGGTATCACTGAGATTTTCATGGTTTACATATTCCACAGAATTGCTACAGTTAGTTATCTGCTTTTTTTTGATTATCTATATTTTTGTGATTAGTAACCAAGAAGTAAATGCAGTGCCAGGAACTTGGCTCTTGATGTTTATTTTTTCACTTCCATTTATTCAGTGCTGTAGTTGTCTGAGGATGATGATTCAAAAGGGACCTTACTCGTGACTGAAGTTCCACCAAAAATATATTTGAATAGAAGTGGATTTACTCTCTACTTCTACAGTACCACAGAAAGTCATTACAATGTTACACCAAGTGGACCAGCTATGTGCTAAATTTCAGAATGTTTCTTGGCAGACCTGATGTTATGTTTAATTTGGCAAAACTTTTGACTTTCTGCGTTTTAGTTTGCTTCAGGTATTGTGACAATACAGTGAAGACTTGTACTAACAAACAGAAGTTTGTGCTGATGAATTTCACATATTATACTGTGAACTGATGAAGAGGATTGGCACCACTGTTTATTGTGAATGGAATCAGGGAAACAAAGCTGCACAAAAGCAGCAAATTAAAAAGTACTTGTTTTAAAAAAAGTGGGTGCTAGTTCTGCCGGTATGAGAACTGTACTGTGCAGGCTTCAAGAAAGTTGATACTACTATGGTCAGTTTTGTCGCAGAAACTGAGGCATGACAGGAGCACTAGCAGTATGGGTGACCAACACAAGTTTTAGGCATTTTAACATTTTGCTTTAAGGTTCCAGTATTGTGGAAATTCTTCAAAGAAAAGTCAGATTGATTTGATAAACTTAGATTTCATGATAATTTTCCAAATTTATCTCACACACACACACACACGCACACTCTTGCATACACACACACGTACTACATAGACGCACACATACATGCATGCCCCCATAACACACATATATGTGTGCATGCACACAGGTGCAGACACACACAAGAGTGCATGTGTTTGCTCACATGCATGTATACACATGCACACTAACGCACAGACACACACACACATTTCCCACACTTGTACACAGACTGGCACTTGTCCACAGAATGTTTTAAATGACTGTATTAGAATTGGAGATATGCGTTTGCATGGCACTGTCTTACTGGGTAGAACCAGGGGAAACTGTGATAGTTTCTGAAAGATGACGGCCTAGTTGAGATAACTTTGAAATTTGGAACAGGTTAGTAATGAAACATGAGTGTAGCTAAACGCTGATGGTCAGGAGATTGCCTTACTCTGAACTACAACTTGCCACTTCCTTTTCATTTCTGAGTGAAACCAGTGATATTCTATGGACAGCCATCTCTTTTCTGTCCACCTTCCCTCCAGACATCCACCTCTCCATTCTCCACCTTATCCCCACCTATCACTTCCTTTTTTCCCCACCACTTTCCTATTTTGAATTAGCTGTCCTAATAAGATTTTCATGCATGTAGAGCCAAATAGGTAAACTTTCACTCTTGTTCAGGTGTACATTTTTGCTCCTCGCATTTTTAAGAGGTACCACTTTTTCCTCCTTTTTTTTAGCCTAAGAAAATCAAAACCAGATTCTGCGGGCATCAAATGGAATCTGTTGGCTTGGTATTTTTCCACAAGTAGCAAGTATCAAAGCCAGAGTTACCCACTTTTTAAAATGTTGTCCCATTGATAAATGGTTACATGCATGTGTGTGTTCCTGCATAGTGATGCAGTGAAAACTAAGCCATGCTCTGATTTGTCATATTCGATAAGTTTATCAGTAGGGAACAGACATCTATTTCAAGCCTTCAGAGTTCGGAGATCTTGACTAGGCTTGTGAATTTCTGTCTAAGGAGCTCATCATTTAAATGCAGCGCAAATACTTTTTGTATTACTGTTAAAAATATCAAGACGGCGTTCAGTTTTGCAGTTGGGAAGGGAGGGTGCACTGAACCATGAATTGAATGGTCAAAACAAAGCAATTATACAATATGATTTTGAGTGGAAGTTTAGGTAATTGTTTCAATGTGGAGTTGTGGGTTCAAGCCTCAGCATTGTCTGTTGGATAAAGTGTGTGAAGGATTTTTCAGATCTCCCAGGTCAGCATATTCCAGTTATGCTAGTAGCTAAATCCCCTTCATGTTTATACCATGTGCTTGAAAAAGGACAAAGAAAATCAATTCAGAAGATAACACTTCTTTTTATACAAACAAAAAAAAATTACTCCCAGCACAATTCTCTGTACAGAAAATTGTGCTGGGAGTAATTTCAATTATTCAGTGCTTGGATAATGTCAGTGATTTCCATAGACAAGAATTAATGGCAGCAGTTTAGTTTGATGGCAGAATTTTATCAGTTAATGTTTGATGATGTGTATTGTAATTTATCAACTTTTTGTATCATCCAGTGCCGGCGCAGCATGCGGTTTTCCAAAGCTCTTCGTGACCTTGGAGATGAATTCAGAAGAAAGTTTCTGGATTCGACAGATGAAAAAGACAACACTGTACTGGAAGATGATTGGACTAAAATGAAGGTAGGCACTGGATTGACCTTTTTGTGTGTATGACATACTGCATTTTCATATTATGATTCAGCCAGAGTATTAAATTGTGACTAGCAGCTATGGATGCTCTGCAATTTCTGTAAGTAAAAGCCTTTCAAGCTGCTGTAAGACCATGATATAATTTTTTTTTTTTAACCAGCTCATATAAAGGTGAAGTAAATAAGACTTCTTGTGGGTATGTGGTGTTTTGTCTGTTAATGTGTCTTTTGTCAGCAACAAGTTTTTTCCCCCTTTTTTGCTTGTTTAAATAGTCAAAAGAAAGATCCACAGAAAGGTGAAGAAATGCTGTATTCAAACTCTGACTGAGTGGAGATAACAATTTGAAAAAAAAGAAAACTGATGCGGGTTGAAAAAGAAAGTAGTTTCTAATCAATCGTAAGTGTTGTGTTTGCAGATTCTTATCAGAGGCTCACCATCAGACTGAAGAACAGATATTACTGTTTCAGGTGTTATTTTTTTTACTTAATTGCACAAGCAAGACTGACAGAGGAAGGAAGGTGGGGTTTTAACCCTGTACTGTTGCTAGCAATTCTGACAGGTCCATTATTGGTCAGACTTCTGACAGGGATGCTGGTGGGTAAAGAGGTAGTGCGGAGGGAAGGCAAGCATTATGTGTTAGGGTTTGGCCTTATGCTAGGGTCGGGACACTTTCTGATTCTTCCAGAACTGCAGCATGTAAACTTGATAACTTTTCTGAATGGCTGCTCAGAACAATAAGCAACAAAATGACTGTAATATGTATGTCTGTGCTGTTAAGCAGACACTGTTCAAATTGACAGGAAAGAGGTGCAGGATTATTTTGTCTTGAGACAGTGGGCATAGCATCTGTCTTGAGTGAATTCAGTGGCAATGGTTTCTGTCATCATGAGTGGTCATCACAAACACCTAAGTCCGGCTCCAAAACTAACAAAATATTATCAGCTTGAGGCTTGGTGGCTGATGTTATGGTAATTACACCTGAAGCTGATTGTTCTTGTGGGTTGCTGTAGTTGTTATTCCTGTATGACAAGCCAAGTGTCATTGTGTATAGCGGAGTGATACTTCTGAATGGCTGCAGAGAGGAAAAATGTGGGAGCAAAAGAAAAAAAAAAAGAAAAGAAAGAAGAAAAGAAAAAAAAAAAGTAGGCAAACATTTATACCTGTGGCTGTTAGTAATTCTGCTTTTGAGCCCTGTGACTAATGTCACATGACATAAGGCACATTGCAACCTTCTGGTCTTTTTATTTTTTTTTTTTTTTGCTGTCCCAACCTCTGCGCCACCTCAGGGCAGTGCACCCACACCGCTCATTCGACACCGCCCTCCACAGCCATAGCCCGGCCGCCCCCGCCGCAAACCCCAGCCCGCAATCCACAGGGAATCAATGTCAAGAGGCAACCCACCGGAGAGAACTTGCACTGCTGCCGAGTCACTATCGGTGGTTTCATGGCGCCTGTTCTGATCTAAAATAGCAGGACACCACCTACTAAGCCCCTACTGGACGACAAAAATTGTTAGTCGGGAGCCGGTGTAGTGAGCACTCCCTCCGGAGGGCGCACCACGTCCGTACCAACGACCAGCCCCCATGACTGCCGATACCGGTTTACCCCGACGGAAGCAAACCAAGGCACAAACTGGAAGGACATCGAAATTGAGGTCACCATGAGAGCAGGGCATAAGGCCCAAGATTTTGAGACAATTTTATTTTTTAATGCGATTAATGGGAATGAGGATGATTAAGATGATGCAACAGATTTCCATTTCGGTCTGAGACTACATGACAGGGGTGACTCTACGCTTCCTTTCAAAAATAAATCCCGGCGTCAACCAGGCCCGAGAGATACAGGCCCCCTGCGTGTGGTCAGAAAATTTGAGCAACACTCTCAGAAACGCATCCATTAAGTGGATGAAACTCGACTGTGTGGTCCCGTCTTCCCAACTGAGTCTGCAGCAAACCAAACTGGGTAGGAGCCGGTCGGGCAGAAAAAACCCACATGACTCTATGGGGTTTTGAACCCACGACCTCCCAGCCTGGAGTCCCGCGACGCTAACCACTTCGCCACGGCGGCTGGTTGCAACTTATGGTCTTGTACCAGCACAAAAAGTTTAAGTGATCCTGGCCTTTCAGAGTTTCTGATAGGGCTGACAGAAAGAAATTGTTTAGGGAAAAAAAGGGGCGAAATAAGTGATGAACATAAATGAATCTATAGATATGAATGGCAAAGAATTGCAGTATCTGTAGTTCATAATGATCTCTGGCTTTCATTTTCGTAATAGATCAACCCTTTTTTTTCCTAAGCGAAAGCATGGAGAGGCAAAAGGAGGACCATATGTAGCAGCCCATTTGCGAAGAGCTGACTTCCTGTACGCCAGACCAGATGATGTGCCATCCATTGAAAACACTGCCAAGCAGCTGAAGTCTGTGATGGATGGACAGAAGGTCAACATGCTCTTTGTGGCCTCAGATGCTCCAAAGGATGGTCTGATCAGCTTTCAGTTATGACTTCAGTTTGTTTGTGTTGAATTTTGTCATTGCTGTTCTTTGTACATTGATTTTTGTTTTTCTATGATTTTGTTTTTGTTTGTGTCAGTAACATCATACTTAATTATATGTTTGCAATAATTTTTTGTTAACATGACTTGTTTTTTTTATAGTTGAAGAGAATGAGACACATCAAAGTTAATCAGTATAATAATAATCCAAAGCCAGTTGTAATGCTTCAGAGCTCAGAGCGTCAGGTTGTTTTGAGGCATCAGCAGACATAGGACCCACTGCTATGAAATGAAGGGTCGGTTTTGAAAACGATTGTCTTAATTCAGATTGATTTACATGGAGAGAGGGGTGGATTGGGAGGAGGAAAGGAGCTAAACTCAAACTTTCACCAACTGCAGAATGAAAGAATAGAAGCACCTCACTAGCAAGAGTGAAGACAGGAGGGGGAGAGCAGGAAATACTTATTTCAACTTTTGCCAAAATTGAAAGTGATATCGAATGGGAAAGAAGCTGGTATTTTCCATGGAAATTGTATTTGTAGTTTTCTCAGATTTAAAGATTTAACTTGGGGCCTTTTGACTCGACCATTATCCATTGATCTTATAATGTAAGCTGCATTAGTTAGACAGTCAGCTTGCAATGGGGATATATGACTGAAATAATTAAAAGTAATATTTTAAAAATGCATGCTTAATAACTGCCCTTATTGTAGAAAATGCCAGTTTCAGTTTGAATTACTTTGCTAGTTCTTCTTTGGGGCATATTGATTTGTGACTTTGTTAGAACTGACAACAGTCAATTCAAACTGATAATACAACGCACATTCGTGTGAAAAGGTTTCTCTTTTTGTATCTGTGATCTTTGATAGTTTTGAAATGTTGACAGTAATTAGCCACAATGGTCTGACATTGACAGACTGATTAATGCGCAGTGGGAGCATGTTGTCAAAGTATCATGCACCATTTTAGAGCTTTGGCGGCAATGGCAGGGGCCCACCAGCAATCTCAAGCTCTGAGAGCCCATGGTGCTTTGTGGTTCCTTCTGAGTGAAGTTCAGGCATTTCCCCAACCCAGGAATTACAAATATATCACAGAGGTAGATACTGAAAAGAAAGTGTTGAATTGAATTCTAGCATAAACCAAAGGTCAAGACTTTGCAGAGGTTTTTTTTTATCAAATGTGGTCTATGATGGTTCCAAATCACAGTGTGACACAAAGTTTGATGTAAAGAACTACGTTTATGAGAAATGCTTATTACTAGAATTACTAGTCTGTCTGTCAATGTTTTAAAACACGCACACACACTTTGTATAATGGTCTTTTAATGCAGTGTCACTATAACTTCACTACAGTTACAGGGTTGTACATCCTTAGCAGTATCTATAGGACAAATGTCCTGGACCACCCTGAAGTAATAGGACATTTGTCCTCTTCATAACAAAATCAATCGGACATTTTGAACGCAAGCCAGATTGAATGTATATTAAGTTTTATGCACACAAAAATGGTATTACAAAAGCTGACTATATTCCTAGAGTGGGAAGCCATGTTTGGTAAACATACTATTACTAGTCCACACACACACACAGTCACACACACAGAGGCAGTGTCTTTCCTAAATCACTATTCATTGCTAATGCTAGTGTTCAAGTACAATATTGATTCATTTGGAGTCGTCTTTTTGGTTGAAGAGCATTCTTTTCCTTTTCTCTCCCCACTTTTCTGTCACCCTGAACACCCATTCTGATTCCCCCTTGACATCACTTGGTCCTTCCATTTGCACCCTCATCAGCATGGCCTGGTTTTCTGCTGTCAGTCTGTTCCTTTGACTTGTCAAAATCAAATTCTGAGTGCTGAACCCTCTTTCTACATCAGCTGTATGGACGGGCAGGGTGATGGCAAGCTGGGCCAGTTTCTTGAGGTTGGTGAACTCCAGCTGGTGGTAGCGGGCAATGAGCTGCCAGAGTGTCAAGGTGCTGTCCCTGGGGTACATCTGCTCCTTGACCGTTTTCTTGAGATTCCTTTCCAGTCTCCGCTTCAGCAACATGTGCCTACATGGCCTACAACACGTAACAAGTACAAGGCTTATCGCTCTTTAGCTGCTTTACGCTAAAAATAACCCTGACACAAGCTGGCTGCGAGCTCTCAGCTGCGAGCCGTGTACCTCGCTAGCTCAGCCTCTGCGAGTCAGGGAGGCAGAGTTGCAAGCCAACGAGCTAAAAATAGACCGCCACGGCTTGCCACTAAGCTTAGTGCCAGTGGCACACGGGACTAGTAATAGGCCTAGTGATTCACTGGGCAGTGGGCTTACACTAAAGTTACAGACTGGAGTTCTGTACGACGGTCGGACTCAAATAATTATGCGGGCTTGATATAAACGGCCTGTGCCATGTCCATGAGCATCGAAAAGCTATCGGACAGTGACCGCGTTTTCGGCAAAGTAATGGGACATTTGTCCTCTTCACTGCCAGTTATATCGGACATTTTGCATGTGCAATCGGTCTATGTCCGATGTCCGACGTGGATGTACAACCCTGCAGTTAAATTCACATCTGGAAGTAGGACTCGAATAGGAATGAAAATGTGAATCATTTGTTGATGCTAGAGTGCATCCTCCAGCAGAATAAAAATGTGAATAAGTACAATGTTTCTTAGGCCTTCTATATCACAAATCCAGAGACAGTAGGATACTAGCACGTGAAAAGAGTTAACTGTTTTTAAGTTCTTGTAGATTGTGAGTATATACACACATGGAGGCACATAAACATGCATGCAGGCATACACGCTCTGAGAAAATAAAAGAGAAATGTTAACCATCTCTATACATCTGTATATATCAGTAAAAAATTCTGTGTCCATATGTAACATGAAACTGTTCTGGCATTTGGGAAAGGAGGGAGGGTGAGTAGAAAGGAAATATCAGGAACCAGAGGCAATTTTGTTCACTTTTTGAAAAGGAAGAATGAATAAATGGCCAATAACTGGTGGTGGTAGTATTGTTGCTTTTACAGGAGCAACTGAGCGTTTGTTTTTCATCATTAATGTGGTAATATGATATATATATATATATAAAATATATATATATATATATATATATATATATATATATATATATATATATATATATATAAAGTATGTCTGATGTGGACATCAATAAATATTTGAAAGAAAACTGGTAAGTATGAGATTAACCTACATGCTTTTTCTAATCCTGTGAACAGAGATGACCAAGCTGAAGAAGCTGCTGAAGGATTACAAAGTTACATCTATGAACCAACCAAAGACATCTTGGAGACCTATAAGGATGGTGGTGTGGCCATCATTGACCAGTGGATCTGCTCCCATGCAAAGTTGGTATTTGCCTTTTTCTTTTGTTTCTTTTTATTCTTTGGTGATGTTTCAAATTTTTGTAGCATGCCTGGTCTTGCATCTACACTGATATTTGATTGAAATGCAGTTTGTCAAAAAGAGCAATACTTCGGGGACAGTAATGTTTTAATTATTGACACTAAGAATAGGATTATACACATACAGTCAGACCTGTCAGTTGAGACTCTGCAGAAAGACTCCATCCCTTTAAAGACATGTTTAAAAAACAAATTCTGTTTTTATCTTGGTACTAGATTTGACAAATCTGGAATATACAGCATTCCACTTTTGACACTCCACCCACTTTCAAACATGATTATATCCATTATGCTTTCTTTCCATCAGTGTCAAAGGAGTTTAAGTCAGAAAACACAATGTTCTACAAATAACATATAAACATATGTGTTCACATATATCAGTGAAGGCAGCCTTTCAGCTTGATGGTATGGGGCTTCATAATTTTCAAAATGAAGCTGTGTTTGATGTAGTAGGGTTTTGAATAGCAGGCCCCTAAACTTCATAACTACCCTAGATTTACCTCCAAATGAAGATCTCCCCCACCCCAGTATATTAAAAAACAGGGTCTTTTCAAACTTTTTTTTGTTTTTGTAAGTTTCAATTGTATACAGTCATATATTTATACATACGCATATAAGCATACGCTTGTATGTTCAGGCAAAAATTTGAAACCCTCTGATAAGAAGAATGAAATACCCAGACAGAGATTAGCTTGTCTCATGTTCATTCAGACCTAAAAATTTTTGATCATCTTCAAAACTGGGAACTTTGTTTACAAAGCTGAAAGGGAAAGACCTAAAAAAAAACTTTTTTTAAAAACCTATTTCTTCACCGAAATAGCTCCATTTGAACATATCCAGTGATGTGCTCAGAAATATTATCTGGTGATGTGCTCAGAAATATTGAACATCTTCTTACTGGGTTTTTACAATTACTTCAGGCATAAACATTTCACGAAAGACTAAAGGGCATCCTTTTGTCTCGGATGTAAATGAATTTAAGACCGATCCTTTTAAAACTGGCACTTTGTGGTTCTTTATTCTCAGTCTGAAAACATCGTGATGTATCCTAAATCCAGACACATTTGTTCCGTGATTGTCACAAGTCCTCAAAATGAGGCCTCAAGAGCGCCTGCTATTAGACACTATAGAACAACAGCCATCTCCAACATTATAGAGTTCAAGAATGAGAACTGCTTCGTAGCATTTAAATAGCCCGACTTGTGTTTATTTTACGTGTTTATGCTAGTGTGTGGTGTGTGTGTGTGTGTGTGTGTGTGGTGTGTGTGGTGTGTGTGTGTGGTGTGTGTGTGTGTGCGCGCTTTTTCTTCAATGTGCAGGTATTTCATTGGAACAAGGGAGTCTAACCTTTTCCTTTAGGATTCAAGATGAGCGAGAAATTCTAGGCTTTGATCCAGAACAACATACAATCGGGTTTGTGGGGACAAGGATAAGGAATGTGAGCAGCCATCTCGTTGGACTATTGTCTACAACTGAAATACAGAGAAAAGTTGACCACAGTACAACCTTTTTTCCCCCCGTGGTCTTTTGATGCACATTTGTCATTTTTCTTTGAAAAAGAAAAAAAAAGTACTAAATAAATATTGATTCAGTACAAATCAGTATGTGAAATGAATAAAAATCAATAGATGAAAAAGGTCTGTTATGTTTTGTGACAAAAATCCACACTTTTTCAGAATAGAAACACATAATGTTTTGACTCTGAACTGCAAGTTAAAGGCTAAAACACTTGTCTGAACGGGTGTTCTTTGAAGACCTGCTGTCAAGCTCTCCCTAGAGTTTGTTCCTGTTAGGACTTTCTTCAGGCTGAGTTTGTTGTTTTGGAGCATATAGGTATATCTGTATGTTTAAGAATATGTTTAAGAAACATGTGGTATATCTATGTGTATTTGATCTTTTTTTTTTTTAAGGTCTTTCCATGGACATAAGTTGATCATGAACTGTTCTGCCTGGATATTGTCTTTATGCGAGAGAGAGAGAGAGCGAGCGAGAGATGGAACGAAAATGAGTGAAAAAGAGTACAAGTGTTTGTAGTTCGTGAGCTGTTCTGCCTGATATTGCGTCTGTGTAGGAGAGAGAGAGAGAATGAAAGGAACGAGAAACTGTTTGTGTGTATGTGAGAGAGAGATGCCAGTCTTACTGGAATGACTTTGTTTATTAAACCGAGGTTACCTGTACTTGTTTGTACAGTCTCTCTATATATGTATATTTTGTTTAAATCTATAGACCATAGAGACTGTGCCAGCCTTGAATGAGTGTTGATTCATTTTTGTTTATTTCTGCAGTTGTTGTTGTGTACGTATGTCAGGAACAGGGTATATGGGCAAACGTGGAACATCTTTTCTGGTGGCATGTCTTCTTATTTGTTCTGTGTGCTCCATGTTAGCATTTGTACTAGGAAATTCAGTGTCAAAAGCTACATTTGTTTAGAATCATGGGCATGAAATTATTTCATCATGGGAGCAAGAGTTACCCTACTTGTTTATTGTATACTGTTTACTGTTCCCTTCTGCATGTAAGACTTCCTTTCATGATTTCTTTGCCTCACAAACTCTTTATTATTTCACCCGCCATTATCTCGTGCTTGTCTTGCTTATTGAACTTGAACCCAAAGTCAAACAAGATGCTTGTCTTTATATGTATTTAGGACAATGATTCTATTTCTGCAGATGTCTGATTGTCATTGTAGTTCGTATAAACTGCTGTAAATATAATTTATGAATTTCTCTAATATGTTGTCTGTCTTCATGTCCACTTTTTTCATGTCTACTTTGTGTGATTGAACGTCACATTCTTTTTTTTAAATATTGTCTTTGCTTCTTCTTGCCCATTGTGTGTGTGTGTGTGTGTTAACATCTATATAATAATGTACAAAATTGTGAAGAGAGAGAAATGGAGATCTGATGTATAATGGACATGCTGTTACCATGGTTCAGTTCACTATGCATAATATTTTTCATCTTGTATGGCATGTGTAACCTGCAGAGCCAGATGTTTTCTTTGGCTATAAAATTGTGTGTACATATGAAGGGGCAATACTTTGTGTGATGGAATAGTGTGTATGTGTAGAGGTGATGTTGTGGAGCGAGGGAAGGTATCTAAGGAAAACATGTACAAAGATATTCATCAAGTTTTACAAAGTTATTGGTAAGGTCAGCATCTACAAGACTCAAATGTTGAGGTTTCTGGGTGCAGAATTGTCAAAGAAAGGAAAAGTTGCAAACTAATGCACAATCTTCCACAGAAGCATTTGGATTCTGCATCCACCCTATGATTTAGATGCTCACCATGGATCCACATGAAAATATAATGGGTTTTCCCTTGGGTCATATTGTATCTTCCCACCGAGTTTTATGAAATTCCGCGATATGGTTATCACATAATCTTGCAGAGTAGAACATGGATCCATCCCTTGTTCCTATCTGCACCAATGATTGGCTCTAAAATTTGATAGGTTCGTCCACCTAATATCACTAAAATTGTTTATAGTTTGGATCTTCCTCCTAACAGAGAGACAGTCAGTTAAACCCACCAACAGAAATGGATGGAAATGTAACCTCTAAGTTGGAGGTAATGAATAAAATGTCTATAAAGTACATCACTGATTTATCATGAATCTACCTGTAGCTTCCCCGTCAGTGACCTTTGCTCAACACAGACAATGATGGTTCTGCTAAAAATATTATACCACCCTGCATGGGGACACGCAGGTAAAAAAGAACAGGCATAAAGTGGGACTGTAGTGTTTTCGATATGACTGTGAAAGGCTGCAACATTGTGTGTGTCTGCTCCAGCATCTAGCATTTTCATTCCTTTTCTCAGGCGCTATAAAGCAAGACCACACAGTGCAAAACCCTGAAAGTGTTTGCAGTCATGTGTTTTGGTCATGGAATGGAGAAAAGTAGAAGTGATTCCATGCTACTTCAAATATAAGACCTTTGCTTTAAACCAAGTAATCCATTAAGATTTAGCCAAATAGAGCCGGCAAACTAGTTGTAGCATGCGGGAATTGGACGTAGTATACTCAGTCAAACACAATCTTCCTTTTATGTTGTTCGTACTTTTCCATATGATATCTAAGATTACACTTGCTCATATTTATCACCCTTTCTTTATCACCAAAATACATGTAGTGTTTGCATTTCTGTTGGTGCTGGATTTAAAAACTGAATATATCTGGATACATGAGGTTTTGGAGCTTTTCTGTCATCATTATTACCATGGTACAAAGTTGTATAGGAATCTGAAGTCTGAAGAGATTATGGGCCGGTGTCTCTATATTGCAATGTAGATCTGTATTGAAAGTCACAGTATGTGTCCATGAAAGGCAGTGTTTCTTGCACATCCTGTGGTGGAGCTTATCTCACTGCTGCTTACTGCCCACTTGGATGTTAGCATTCATTGTGCTGCTGCAAATTGTTGGGAGGTGGGTTTTTTATCTTGCTGTTGGATGGTGCATTTTATCTTGCTATGGCAAATTATTGGAAGGTGCTGCATACTGTTGGAAGATGGGCTTTATCTTACGGCTGCGAACTGTTGGAAGATGTAGTTGCAAAGTGAGACGACTGCAGGTGGAAATCTAAATAAATCTTAAATAAGTGTTGGCGAACCACCAAGAGAAACGTGGACAAATGAGTCACAAGACAAAACACGCTGCGTTTCGAACTCTTAGGTCTTCTTCAGGCAAGACACAAACGAATAGGACGATGGAGATGAACGAGTTTGTCACTTAGCTTGATCTCTTCAGCGCAAGGTAGGTGTTGAATGTTGAAGCAACAAGATTTAATCCATCTTCCAGCAACATTCAATGCAGTAGATTCAAGGCCTACCTTGCTCTGAAGAGATCAAGCTAAGTGACAAACTCGTTCATTTTCATCGTCCTATTCGTTTGTGTCTTGCCTGAAGAAGACCTAAGAGGTCGAAACGCAGCGTGTTTTGTCTTGTGACTCGTTTGTCCACGTTTCTCTTGGCAGTTCGCTAACATTCATTTAAGATTTGTTGGAAGATGGTTTGTTTTTCAATCTTGCTGCTGCATTCTTACTGATGGTGGTGTTATCTTCCTGGTGTATACTGTTGGATGGTGGATTTCAATAGGCTGCTGCATGCTGCTGGAAGATGGATTAAATCTTGTTGCTTCATACTGTAGCTGCATATTTCTGGAATGTGGATTTAATCTTGTTGCTGCTTGCTGTTGGAAGGTGGATTTAAACTTGCTGATGCTTGTTGTTGGAAGGCAGATTTATTCTTGTTGCTCTTATTACTTGCTTGGAGTTGCCTTGGCTTAAGGCTGTGTCAGACCAATTGACATAGGCTAGAACACCAAGGCTACATCACAGGAATCATATGAAAGCTCGTCATAATCTCCATGAAAATCAGCAAGTGTGTGCCATTTCAGATCGGATGTAGAAGAAAATGTCATTTGTGTTCTAATACACAATAAATGTATATGCATGTGTGCACACATGCAGGCAGGTTCACAACCAAGCACACGCTCTTGCTAGTCTGAAGAACTTGAAAGGTTAATGAAACACACATTAAAGTAAAACTTAGCTTTTTTTTCAAAAACACATTGGCTTCTTCAGATGCAGGCTTGAAAAAAGAATAAAAAAACATCGCCCCCAAACAATCAGCTTGGGCAAGAAAATGAAGGCAGGCATAAAGCACTTATGACAAGCACAGTACAGAACAAGGAAGTGAAGTGTATGGCTTGTGCACAGAATGAATACCAATTGGATCAAGGTACTCTTTATGGAGCATGGGAAAAGATTATAGAGCTTCATATTTGAGGATGATTTTATTTCAGAACTTTTAATCCCCAAAAGGAAATATTTACATCGAATGTAATGAAGATTCAAGCGAATTATAAATGAAAAGACACTAACACAGACCAGTTGTCTATTTTCCTGTTTTAGTTCTTATTTCTCTCTTTTTAATTCATATGTGGCGATCCATGATTCTGGGAAAGGGCTTATGGACAAAGGAAAGATTGATCAGCGAAATATGGTTCATTTGTAAATCAACCTTTTATTTTGAAAATTTGTTCAACTAATTTATATAAAGCAAAATCTTCAAAGCATTACCACAATTTGAGCAACATTGGAAACAGTGCACGTTTGTCACTAATATGATATTGATAATCAAACATGAGTTGTATCTACAATGGAACAAACACAGCGGTGGCGGTTCCTCTTGGTTTCATTTTCATAAAGGAGGTGTCACTGCATGCAGACTAATTGATATATGTTACACTACATCTGTTAAGTTTCGAGATAATACAGTGCCGGGTTTTACAGCTGAGGGATAAATGAATTACTGACAAAGACAAAATGATTTTAAGACGAGGGTCTCATGCATACAACTTAGCAGATGTCTTACCTGCCCATTGCACCGGTCAGACCTTGGGTCCTACCTAACATTCAGGGATGAAAACAGTTTTTTAAAAAAAAGAGGAGATTGGCGGGGATCTGGGGGGTTCACCATGGGCCCCCAGTGGGGTCCATGGGCAACAGCCCGGCGGGGGTCAGGGGGCGGTGCCCCCTGAAGCTGAAGCATATTTTGTATTAAATATGGCATAAAAATCTTTAGAAATCACTTTCTTGCTTCTAAACAACTCATTCTATAGAACAGCTTTCAACACCATGAAGACTGAGACTGATGTGGAAAGAAACTATGTCAGTTGAGACAAAGCAAACATTTAGTATGATGAATCCTCAGAACTGTAGCTAAAGAAAATTTGACAAACAGTGCTTTCAGGACATAAAAGAATAAGGCCTGTAGATAAGTAAATCAGAGTGGGAAATCAAACTAAGTAAATCAGATGTATGTAAACGACTGCTGGACTTCAATAAACACAATATGAAAAATGATTACTTTGAAGTCCTTTTAAAAAAAAAAACCTCAAGCTTTTGGGCCTTAGACCCTTCGTCAGGAAACACTAAACACAAAAAAGAACATAAAAGAACAAATGACATAAAAACAAACTGATGTCACGACAGTACACCACACACAACACCCCCCCCCCACTTCCCCCTTACAACTAATCATATCCCCCCCCCCCCCTTGACAAGTGTGTATGTGTGTGTGTGTGGGGGTGCTTGTGTGTGTGGGGGGGGGGGGGGCGTTTGTGTGTGTGAGGTGGGGGGGAGGGGGGCGAAGTGTGTGGGGTATGTGTGTTGTGGGGTGAGGGTGGGGGTTGAGGGAGAAGGAGGAGGAGTAGAGGAAGCATATAGGTAGTGGGGGGAGTGGGCTGGTGGAAAAGGATTTCATAGGGGGGGCTGTTAGCAGACACCTAACAAATGTAGCAAACATTTGCATTATACCAGGGGAAAAGTGTTACACAATACTGTTGTGACATCAGTTTATTTTGATGTCATTTGTTCTTTTATATTCTTTTTGTCACTTTGACGTTTTTTCCCTTGCTTTGAAGACTCTACGAGTGTAAGTACTCAATTCCTCATCTCTCCAGTGGGTTCGAAGTTTTTTTTTTCCTCCGTTGTTTTGCTATCCTGTTTTTCCCTTGTGTTTACTGTTTAGTGTTTCCTGATGAAGGGTCTAAGACCCGAAAGCTTGAGTGTTTATCATTTTTTTGTAAAAAAGGACTTCAAAGTACTATTAAGTATTTATTATTAAATCAGAGTTGTTGTTGTTGTCGTACCCTGGCTAAAAGACTCCAGGGATCATCCAAACAGCCGAAGTACTTGAACACTATGGTACAAATGCATCAGCTGGGGATGAGAACATTACGTGTGTGACCGTTTTTGATTACCCCGCCACATGGGCAGCCACACTCCGACTTCGGGGAATTAAATCAGAGTTAGAATCAAACTATCATGGAAATGGAACTTGTAGAAAAATCAGAGTCGGAGTCAAACTATCTTTGGAAATTAAACGTTGATTGTTGCATACCCAATGATCTGAAAACATGCTGTAATGGTGTGGGAAACACACACATTTTCTGTTGGTGACTGGGACGCTCGATGTGATCTCTGATTGCCACAAAGCTACGACTACCAAAGTAGACACGTTTTTGGCAAGGCTCGCAAAACACTTCAAATTCGCCGTCTTTGTCATGTTTTCTTATTACATCCGCGACTCTGCAGTCACACACGTCCTTCTGCTGCCACTCGGTCTTCTAGTGGTTCACATACTTCTTTCTTCTTTTTTTTTCGTTTTGTTTGCACTCACTGGCGGCAAACTCTCAATGTGAATCGACGCCATGATGAGAAATTATACTGGAAGGAAGCAGAATGAGAACTACGCCATTTGAGAACATTACCGACAGAGAAGAAATTCGCTGTGCAGACAAGTTGAGATCGTTTCTGAGCTTCATTCTTTGAATAATTTTTCGGCGGAGACTTTTTCTTTAAAATAACGGCGGAGACGGCGGAAACGGCGGAGGAGTTTTCATCCCTGAACATTGCCTGTGTCACTAATTGTATGTGTGTGTGTGTGTGTGCACATGTTTCTTTGTGTGTGCGAATGGATGGGCCCATGTATGTGTGTATCAGTGTATGCAATATGTGCATACAGTTACATGTGAGTGCGTATGTGCATGTATGATCTTTGGGCTTTAGTGAGCATGCTCCTGCATGTGTGCCTGTGTGGATGTATATGCCTCTGTGTGTTTTCTGTGTCTGCATTTGATTATTTGGGGACCCAATGTGCACAAGATGACATTATTGATCAATAATAACAAGAACAATAGTAATCATGATTGTGATGATTGTGGTGAAAATCAAAATAACAGTGATGAATATAGTACCAACTGGGATGAAAGTGCATATAACAATTATGATAGTGATGAAAACAAAGAATGTAAACAAAAAGATAAAGCATATTACATGAACATAGTAGCAAGATAATCAATGGATGAACCGACATACCACAACACTACCAACACCATCCCCGCCTCACATGAACATATGTACCTTTGGATGGCACACAAGGCAACCACCTCATTCTCTCCATCCATCCACACCTGTAACCCACAGGCATCAAAAGCCCGTGGTTACCAAGCTGAGATGTACATCTGTACGTGTTTCTTTCATGGCGTACAACCAATGCATCACCCAATCAATATTTTATAAATGGATAAATCAAGAGATGTATCAAACATGAAATAGATATGGTCAAGTATTCCCAAAACAACCCTTGTGTTCATGTTGACATACATGCTTTCACACAAACGTTACACACACACATACAAGACCCACGCACACAGACACTTGTATGCTCAAATCTACGAACATTCCATATTACAATTTTTGCATGATTTTATTGGCGCATGCTTACCAGCACGGATGTTAAAACATTTTTCTATGTCTGTGGCTTACCAGGCACATTTGTTTGAAATAAAATCGGGAGATCCTAAGATTCAAAATCTGTTGTTTCAATCGACATGTGTTTAGTCATTTGTGCCTGCCATTGGAAAGGCCCAGTATGAGTCTGCCCCACTCTCTGGGAGTTGTTTTCAGTATTGGCCTAGAGATGATTCCAATATTTGTTTGGTTGGTGATGTTTCTTGCTCTTATTTTAGATCTTGATGTTGAGTTCTGCAGATGGTCCATGGAGTGGTGGCTTTGATCTTCTTTGTCAAGGTGATTCATCAGGTTTCCTATCTCATCGATTTGGCCAAGCTGTAATCCAGTTCTTTTTGATGCCTTGCCTGCCAGTGTATCTCCTATCTCATTTCCTTTGACACTTGCATGTCGTGGGCATTCATCAATGGAAGGCTGCACATTACTTCATGTCAAGCAGGGCTTCCCTTTTCATTTTTAAAGCAGGTTCATGGTGTCAGTATCTAGCTTGTTGAGTTCAAACCTGTTCTGTAGATGAGAGCCAGTTTGGTGCATGTGTTAGACTTAAAAGTTGTTTTCCTGGATTTTTTGGCCATTAGCTTTACTGCATATATTCAGTCAACTTGGTCATTGAATGGTCAGTATATAAAGGATATTTTCTTTTATGCTGAGATTTTCCACTGGAATCTGAATTTCTGCTTTGGTTTTGGCCACTGGCCATTGTCGACAGTGTTTTCAAACCTCTGGAGCAACGGTAGTTTGGCAGAAGTGTTTGAAGCAGCCAGAAAACTTTTCCCATTCCTTATTTTCTTTTGTTTCAAATAAAGGGCTATGTGTTGTCTTCTCCCTGTCCTATCCATGATTTTCCACATTCTAGGCAAACGCCTTTTGTCTCTTTTGACTCCTGCACGTGTGGTTTGGGGAATTTTCAACTGCTCTTAAGTATGCCTTTACTTATTCTGCTTGTGTGACTGACCTGCATTGAAGGAAGGCCATGCAGATAATGCATAGGTTGAAAGGGTGTGTCCTTAGTGGTTACCATGATCAGTCTCATTGTTTCATTTTGAATTCTTGTAATTTAAGAAGATTACTCTGGTACAGTGGTTGTAAGTCCAACTCTGTAATCGGTCACACTGAGTACAACTGCATAATACAGTTGATAGAAATGGCATTGTTAAATGTCTTTACCTGCCATTCAGGGCTTAGATGGTTGACAAACTCGTTCTGCATTTAAATATGAAAGACTGAACATGTTTTATAAAGGTCTGCACTCTATCAAAGCCTATATCCAAGAAGTGTTGTCAGTTGATTCAATTTCTGTTCATTAAAGGAAGCTGGTGACTGCAATATGCTCATTTTCAATTTGCAACTGATAAGCTGGCGAGTACAATATGCTCATTTTCAATCTGCAACTGATCTAACTGTTCACTTACTTTCATAATTTACAAGAACTATGTGCAATAATGATTGGAGACTAACAAACTTGGTGCACAAAAGGTGAATGACCCCATTGTGAATCACAAAGTGCACTGGAAATGTTGCCCACATACAATGATATTCTGATGTAACACACAAAAACAATCAGATTTCATGCTCAGATTCAAAATGTTGGGTCAATGATTTTTTTCAGACAATTTAACGTCATGACAATGATATTTAGAGAGTTATCAGCATGTTTTTGGTTGGTCTGTATTGCGCAAGTTACGTATTGAAACAATTAAAATAGAAGGTTAAAAAAACACCTCAGTTTACCTCTGACTACTGATATTTTCAAATACATTCGGTCATAACAGTCAATGTACATGCTGAATTTTTTTCGTTTATGTGGATTTGATGTAATTTACTCCCGAGAAGTTGGGAAATGAAAGTAACACACATACAAGATTTTTTTCATGCACTTCAAAATTCCTAAAGGAATAGTTTTCCTTCCCTTTTCTGCGTGTAGATTGAATATGTACATTTAAGTGTAGAACTAATGCCCCAAGAATTATCAAAATAGCAGAACTGCACAAAGGTGTGCACTGTATTGATGTCCGATTTTTGGATGCCATTTTTAATGCACACTTTAATACAAACCAAAAAAATGTGAAATGTGCAGCAACACAATATAGTATGCATATATACATTTTTTTCACAAAACAAGTACATTATTCATCATATCAAACCATCAAAAGAACCTAAAGTTTTGTGTGAGCAAGTTGACAGACTACTAAAGTTGGTTTTACCTGACACTAGCATTTCTCCCTCAGGATGTTCAAGAATATTAGTGTCAGGATACACAGTTCAATGCACTGAATTGTGTAAACTACCTCATTATTAGTATTTCAGAGGATGGATATGGTGAGACTGGTATTCAGACTGCAAAAATGCATAGCTATGCTGTTAAAAAGAAAATTAGACAAACAAATAAGATACAAAAATGAAAAGATCATAAAAAATGAAAGCAGTGATTAAAAAAAAAAGAAGAAATTTGAGACTTTACCTTGCTTTAAATCACCATCATCATCTTGTTGCATTACTCTTACCTATGTATGAACCAAATATTTCAAATAAAGAAAGGTACATTGTATAAATGTAAGAAAAAGGAATGCTTTTCAGAATCATTTTGTACTTTTGTTCACAATTTGTTGTTTTTGTGTTGCTAAACAATTTTACATTGAGAATTCCGGGCATTTTTTTCTACCAAATGCAACACATTGAAAGGTTATGATTATTATTTCTGTTGTTATCCGTTGGATTCTTTGTTATGATTATTGTTTGGGTATTTACAGAACATACATTTAATCAGAAGCATCTATTTACATAATTTCTTACAATTATACTTACAATAGAATGTTGCCATCTTTACTCATTAATTGCTTGTGATGTATACATGATTAAAACATGCCCATATATGCTTTGAAAACTCACAGTGTTCATTTTTAATGCATTTTGGATTATATTCTATGCACCGAGTTATTAAAATTTTGAGAGAGCAAAAAACAGGAATTGTGTAGAGTGATCGATGGAAGTGTATGTGTTGAATGATTTACCATTTCATGTTGTGTGAAAGTGCTCAAGCATCCTTGAAAAAACTGGGACATTGTAAATTCCAGCTCCAGCATTAGGCTATGCATCCTTGTTGGATGGATCAGCCCCATCTTGCTACTTTCACAGGCAGTGTTTACATTCAAATAAAAACCGAGGGAGATCAGGGATCAGAAGGCAAGCGTTAAAGATAGAACAGATACGCATGATGCAAAGATACATCATGGGTGCAAAGGAAAATGGAAGCTTGCAATGGGACATGTATTACCCTCGGTCATTTACATTTGAGATGACATACACTGTAACAGTTAGTCATTTACTTTCAAGGAGACATATGTAGGATTACCCTTGGTCATTCGTGAGGGTACAAATGTGGGGTGACCCTTAGTCATTTCCATGCGACAGGTTATACATCGGATGACTCTCGTTGTCATTTACTTGGAAGGGATATACATACATGCAGGGTGATCCTCAGTCATTTACCTGTGAGGGGACATATTCTACGTGACCCTCAGTAATGTACATGTGAGGAGACATGTAATGGGGTTACCGAGTCATTTACTTGGAGGGAACATTTTTTGAGTGACCCTTACTCAGTTACCTGTGAGGGGTATATATCGGGTGACCATCAGTCATATACTTGTGAGAGGACATATGCTAAATGACCCTCTTTCATTTCCTTGTGAGAGTACATATCATGGGTGACCTCCTGTCTTTTGTTAGGCACACATACCAGATGACCTGTCATTCTCCAGTAAATGACAGAAGAGAGTGGAAAATCCTTTGTAGTGGTTAGGATTTCATGCTCTCTCTTCTGTCATTTACTTGAGAGGGAATATACACCAGGTAACTTTCAGTCATTTACCTGTAAAGGACATCATAGCAAAAGACCTTCAGTCATATACTGGTGAGAAGACTTGTATCAGGTGACCCTCAGTCATTTCTTAGTGAGGGAACACATGCCAAGTGACTCTCAGTTATTTACTGGTGAGAAGACATCTATCAGGAAACCCATAGTCATTTACTGTGAAAAGACATAACACGTGACCCTAGTCCTTTACCTGTGAGGGAACATATACCAGGTGACCCATAATTATTTCCTTATGAGGGGGACATATATGGGATGACCCTCAGTCATTCACTTGTAAGAAGACATATCAAGTGCCCCTCAGTCATTTAATAGTGAGAAGATGTATATCAAATGCACCTCAATCATTTAATAGTGAGAAGACATAATATCAAGTGACCCTCAGTCATTTAATAGTGAGAAGACATATATCAAGTGCCCCTCTGTCATTAAATAGTGAGAAGACATATATCAAGTGACCCTCAGTCATTTAACTGGAAGGAAACATACCGGATGATCCTCTGCAATTTACTCATGAGAAGATAAATATCAGGCGACGTTCAGTAATTTGCTTAGTGAGGGGCATATACTGGATGACACCCACTGCACTCTTCCCCCCCCCCCCCCCCCTCCCAGTCATTAACTTATGAAGGAACATATATCAGGTGACACTATGTCATTTCCTTGTGATAGGATTTTACTGAATTACCCTCAGTCACATATTTGTGAAGGACATACACCCTGGTGACCCTCGGTCATCTACTTGAGAGGAGATTATATATACATATGTGTGGTGTGTGTGAGTGTGTGTTAGATGAAGACCAGAACACTGATGTAATCAGTCTGAAGTTAAGAACAGATTTTGACTCTGCACTCTATAAAAGTACTATTCTATGGAATAAATGGTAAATTATTTGCTTGGTAAGAAATTACCTAAAAACAAAAAAGAAATTACCTAAAAAACAAAAAAACAGTCAAAGTTGGCTATACTTTACTCTGAGAATGCTGAGGTTAAAACTAAATACCTCAGGAGAGCATGACCAGCCCTGTACTGTTTACAATTTGCAGTTGTCAATTATTTTCCTCATATGATAAGCAAATTTGGTAAAACCATTTTCAGATGATACAAAATGTATCTCATAAGATAATGATAAAACATTATTCAGGTTCAGTTTAGAGGCAAATGATTTATTTCATCATAGCCTCGCAGCTTTATATGCCCCTTCTTAGTATACTCATTTATTGGTCAGGTCTATAGCAAGCCCAATTTTTATTTTCAACCATCAAAATCGAACATGATATCAGTAATTGTTTTATGCTAGTCGACAAGATTTTAAAAAGAGTTAGTATTTGGTGCATGTTTGATGTTAGGAGTTAGTTTATTCCAAATTGATACTATCCTCTGGCTGAAGGAATATTTCCTTATATTAGTATTAAATTGCTGTATTTGTACTTTGTCACAATTGTTACTGGTTGTATTGGTTAGTGCAGTTTCAAAAACATGCTTAATCAATATCATTTAGGTTATTAAAAATTTTTAAAAAGTTTGGATTAGATCTCCTCTTATCCTTCTGGCTTTGAGGGATGGCAAGCTTAAAGGTACCTTAATCTATCTTCATATGAATAATCACAAACGTCCAGTATTAGCGTAGTTGATCTTCTCTGCACCTTATCTATTTCTATTGACTGCCTTTTTAATCTTTGGGTATCATATCACATTGCCATAGTCAAGAATCGGTCTCACCCTTGCCTTATATAGTCTAAGAAAGGTATCTTTGTCCAGGTATGTAAAAGTTCTCTTAATACCAATCATCTGCATGGCTTTCTTTACGTCTGTGCAATGGTGTCTGTCAAAAAGTAAGTCTTTATCAAATATGACTCCCAAGTCTTTTTCCTCTTCACAACATATTATTTGCACTTATTGATCCCTAACTTTCATACTGTAATTTAATTTAGGGTTTCTGTTGCCAATGTGTAATACTTTGCATTTGGATGCGTTGAAGTACAAATTCCATGTGTTAGACCAGTTAATGAGTAGCTCAATGTCGTTTTGCATTGTAAGGTTTGGATGGTCATTGTACAACTTGGTGTCATCAGCAAAGATCTTGCATGTGCTTTTTAACCCGTCTGGTAAGTCATTTATAAACATAGAAAACAATACAGATCCCAGTATGCTGCCTTGGGGAATTCCACTAATGACATTAGCTTACTAGAAACAGAGGAGCCAACTCTAACATTCTGAATTCCATCTCTTGAGATAAGATAAGATAATGTTGCTTATAGCCCAGCCGACCGCCAAGGGCCATCTCTTGAGAAGTCTTCAATCCAATCTAAAACTTTTCCCAGTATACCATACGATTTAAGTTTACTAAGTAGCCTGGCATGTAGGACCGAATCAAAGGCTTTACGAAAGTCCAGGTACAAAACGTCAATGCTATCTCTACTATCAATTAACAGTGTTAGGTTCTGCAGTCAAAATGGTCAGAAACTTATTTGTATTTCAGTGTTACTAAATGTAAAGTTAAATACACCGATGAAAGAAAACTCTCTGCAAAGAGTATGCCATGATGACTGAAGATGTCGACATTGTACGTAGCAGGAGTTAGAAGTAATATTTGATAGGTGTTTCCTCATCACATTAATTGTGGTCGACAACGGTACATGAATTGATTGGTATTTGAAAAAAAAAAGGAACTTTTAATTCCGAAACAGAGATACATTTCTAAATTTTATATGGGACTGTTGAGGCCATATGTGGAGTATAGTATAATACTGTTTGCATATATCTAAAAAGTCAGTCAGCCTTGACTGAATTACCTTGACTGATGCCTCATGTTGACCACCCACAGTGACAGCTTTGTGAAAAATACAAGCTCAACAGTGGGATTCCATTGTCAAAATCTTCACTTCTGTCCCCAACAGTGTAGATCACATCCACCCTGCAGTACAGCGCAGCAGTAAGAGAACCTTATTTCCATTAAGACATCCATTAGAAAGCATCCAGAGGTATGCACCTCACTTCATGACACAAAATTACAATGACTCCACTCCTTAATGTGTCACCAAGATGTTAGAACCTCAGCTACGATCACTGTAGGACAGGAGACAAACATCAACACTTCACTCTTTTCTTTGAAAATAGTCAAAGGTGAAATGGCTGCTCAAACCTTCCAGACGTCTGTCGCACCATCAAAACAATGAATCAAAACGTGTCATGAACAACATCATGCCTCCATAAATGTTCGAGTCAAATATGGCAGGAAACGTGAGCCAATGCACTGTGATTCAAATATATAACACCACCACAGTTGGCAAGTTTGTTCCCCTCATACTACTTAAGAGTGGAATGGACTTCCAGAGAAAAAAGAAAAAGAAAAAAAGACACCTGTCAACATCCCATCTGCGAAATCATTTAGGAAGGCTGTGGTGATTCCTGCCATACTAGGCAACCCAGCTAGATTATTAATCACAAGTAGCGTTGGTGAAGTGGGCTGTGCAAGTTGGGAAGCATGTCTGTGGATTGCTACAGCAGCTGGAGTGGCTTGACAGCAGACATGGAAATGCCAATAGCGGTGGTGCTCTGTGTGTGTGTGTGTGCTTGCGTGCGTGCCAGCACGCATGTGGTTATGTGTGTTTTTTTGTACGTTTTGGTGTTTTTCCAAGTTCTTCATGCTGGTGTTACATCCAAAATTAGATCCTGCTTACGTAAAATCAAACTATCGCTGAAACTGTGATGGAACAAGAAACTAAACAAACTTTTTATTGAATATACCCATACTAACAGAAGAAACTATTCACTTATTTACAGAACTTTTCTTTCACCACTGAACAAGTGAGCTCATAACATCAAAAGAGCTCACAATGTTAACTTTGTTGACCAACGGAAATAAGACATGAATAGGAATAAGCATAACAGAACCCTTAGCTTACTATCAACTCAATGATAAATCATATATCAAAGATGGGACTGTTAATAAACCTAGTGCTAGCTTTATTTAGTCCCCATTAGTCCGATTCTAAATCTGAATAACTCCAAAATCATGTTTTTTTTCTGGACATGTCTTACTTGGTTAAATATTGATAAAGTTCAGTCAATAATTGTCTTGCCTTCATGCTATAACCCTTGTGAACAAATGTCATCATTTTTGTTGCATGCAGCTCACACTTAATGCAAAAAGAAGTATAAATCAAAATACTTTTAATGGAAGTGTTCATGACTATTCAAAGGTTGTGGGTACCAGTAAGATTATGTTTTGAATTTGACCAAAGTGCATTGACAGCAGCAATGAGAAAAATCCTTGTGATTTTGTTTGCTTGCTTCAGTTACCTAAGATATTAACTGTAGATGAATAAAACCATCTCTGGTGGGCAAAAAATCTTCAAACCACACGGACTGCGCCGAAACTGATGTAAAGATTTGCAATGTTTGGCTCCAAAGTCAGTATTCAATCATTGAGTGGTTGTATACCTACTTCATGATGGTTTTTTGCATGATGGCCCACTGTGCCACAGCTTCTAAGCGACAGCCTACTACATGAAGGTTTATAGCATGACAGATCTTATTATGTGTGAGCATGCGTGCATTTGTGTGTCTGTGTATTGAGTGGTTTTGGATGTGTGTTCACATACAGGCTGTTTTAAACCTGAACTGCTCTTCCCTCTCAACTCTTAGATTTGGTATTTCTCGTCCTCGCCCGAGGTCTAGACCTATTAGAATTCATTGTTCATTGGTATCAATTCTTACTGATAGAAAAATTGTGTCCATTATGTTGGTTACAGTGGAAACAAATTAAATGGTCTGTTTTCCTGCCCTGTGCATGAGTATTTGTTTTTTTGTGTTTTTAAAAACTTAAAATCTTGTTTTTTTACATTATGAAAGAGAGCCTTTAAACACGTATTGATATGTATATAGGCCTAATCCCCTTTTTTTAACCTCATGATATTCAAAATTATTCGTTTCCTTGTTTAAAACGACGCTGTTGTTTTTAATTTTGTCTGCATATGAACAAGTATTGTACGGGTGCGTTATCGTTTATATTCTTTTATTACTTGTATTGCGTACCATCTGACGGGACCGAAGCTATAGTATAAACAATCTTTTAGTCTCTCTGTGGGCTAATCTGAAAGGGGAATATCATGTTCAAAATCAACAAACATTGGATGGCTTACACACACACACACACACATCATGACAATAATGTTGCATCAACTCGAACATCAGTACCGACCTGTCGATTCAAACCCGTCCTAACGCCGTCGCGCACAAGGGCCAACCTAGGCCGTAAAATTTTGCCATTGCACATAACTCGGACTCGGAGCTCTGAAGCCGTCAAGTTTTAACTAGTTAGGTAAGATAATGTTGCTTTATAGCCCAGCCGACCGCAAAGGGCCACATCAGGGCTTAAGTCTAACTCGGTGTGTGTGTGTGGTAAACTCAATTTTCAGTTCAATGCTAATTCGGTCGAAAAGGGAAATAAAAACATCAAGCCACTTTTCGTTTGGCACCATTCTAACACTGCCTAAAACAAACGTGTAGCACTTTTTACTATTTAGTCTTTTTAACCCCCCCCCCCCCCCCTTTCTTTCCTGCTTGTACTGTAGTTTTGATGTTGAAAGATCTTTCATAGATTGGTTTCATCGTTCTATTGATGTGACATACAACAGACTGACGGAACTTTCGTTTTGGGTTTTTCTTAGGCCTAACCTTCCTTCTTTTCTTCCAGATGGGGATGTTTAACCTGCCCGTGCCCACAGTCTTCACGTAGACTTTCTGGCACACAGGTTGCACGCATTGTGTATTTTCGTGTAGGCCTAGCCGGTACTCACCCGTCTTAGGACATGAGCATCGGGATCTTTAGAGTCCGTGTATGATCTTAGTGCACGTGACACAGACTAGACCTCGGTTTATAGTCCCATCCGAACGACTATATGGGGAATGGAGTCAGAACCATCCGAGGGAAAAATCCCCCTATACCTTTGCTCATCCTAACAAGATCATGGCGTCTTTGAATGGTCTGCAAATGTAATTACCGAGAGATTTTACACGTTGTCACTCGATTTTGTAACAAGCGATGTCATCTCTCACTCGGGAGACTAGACAGCTGTGGTTTATCACTGCATACCTTAATTAACTAGGTATGCTGGTGCCCTAGCTCCAAGCCTGTCGTCTCTTGCTGCGGTATGAAAGACTTTCGAAGTTCGAATTTAATATAGCTTTAAATTTTTAAATGCATGTTTAAGCTCGGTAAAATTTTTGCTGAAGACAAACACTGATGGAGGACAATTACAAGATGGCTTCCAAACGTTCTCGTTCATTTCAACATTGGTGTTCGCTTCTCGGTCTTACCGTGAGCAAATAGGCCTAAATGAATTCGGTAGATTCCAACAACAACAAAACCGAGTTTACAGTTTTCGTGTACTTGCGTAACCTGTACACCCGCCATTTCTAGTAAGGGTGCGATCTAGTACAGATGACCTTGTTAACTTGCCGGTGTTAGTTCAGATCTGACCCCTAGTAAGTTAACACCACACGTTTTACCCCTCCCGCCTCTCTGATGTTTAACAAGAAAATATTATCTGTGTTGTGAAATAACTCGTCAAGCAATCATATCTCTAATGGAAGCCGTAAAAATAATATTTAAGCAAACTTTTTGATAATATACTTCGATATTGTCTTTACATTTAGAATCTCAATATACGAATCATTAGATGTATTGACAGTATCACCGAAGAGCAAAATTACGTGTCAAGGCATCAAGCAGTGTATTGGACCAGATAGAGATTTGTTTACAAAAGACAAAACTACATTCGCATGGCTATGTAACAAGACCAGCAAACTTGCTAAAACAAACTGAGTTATGGAGTTGTTGAAGGGGGGCCTGAGATGGAGGATGCTGAATGCTGAACACGATGGACAGACTACTCTGCAGAACAGATGGGGAAAACATTTGCTAAGACTCAAGTCGAAGCACATAACCTGGACAGCACTGGAGGAACCTGGCCGGTGAACTAGGTCTTTCGTCAGTGGTGCCACAGCTGACTCCCCGTGGCCAGAGAGAAGAAGAAGAGACTTTGATACGCCACCACCTCTCATTCCATTTCATTTGTTTAGCCAGTCCGACTGCAGGGGAGCTTATCATGGTTGTTATCATGTCACAATCGATTCCGTCTATATCGCATGTTGGTCATAAACAAATCAAGTTCTTCATCTCAGTAAAACGTGCTCAAAAAATTAAACTGTATACTAACACGGGATTTTTTTTTCAATTGTTATATCAAACGAAAAATGTTTACCAATAAAAAATAAAATCACATATGGTGAAAAAAAACTCTACACAGCGTCTTGAAAGAGTTTAAAGTGCTCATGTTTAACAGTCACGTCACACAAATCCGAACGTTCGGGTAAATAAATATTTTAATGCGAGCGGATAATTACAAAGTATGCGCAATGATGCTTCTCATACCTTTTAAGAAGATATGGGTGTGTGTAAAATGAAGAGATATGTGTGTAACCGACTCATGGGTTGGTCATATTCTTTCCCGCAGCCACCATTGGCAGCTGGTAGAAACTCTTTGAGTTAATGTTTGAACGGATCTTTTTAAGTGTGGTTTGGTTGAATTTTAAATCAGATCTACTCCTCAAAACAGTGCCAGAACTTTCCCATCTAATCAAAAGTTTAATCAAGGCTAGTTCCATTGAATATTTTCAAGAATTCAAACTAATTCTCATTTCCTGATATTATTTGAATTTCTTCCCTACCTCAACAATTCAAAGCAGAAATATCTACATGCGGAAAGGAAACAACCCCATCATGTTCTGATGTACCCGAAAGGCAATGGAAAGATGAAAGTGATCACGGAAAAATGGTAAATCATAAAGAATCTGCATTTTTAATGAACTCGATCTTCATGGTAAAAAATAAAAAGTCAAACGAAAACAACAACAACAACAACAAAACCACTTTCACCACCACCGCCCACAGGAGAATCTGCTTCACTTCCCCGTCACATTTTCAGGCAAAATTGCAATTTCCAATGAATCAGCCAATTGACAACAGCACTCTTGGGCAAGTACATGTTTGATTTAAATGATATATCTTCGTTGCTTCCATACTTGGACGATAATATAAAAAACAAACAAACAAAAGAAAACAAAAAATACGATTACAACATATAGCATTAAGTTGTAGGCCTACAAGCTATTAAGTGTCTAAAGGTTGTCAACTTGTCATTCTTCTCGTACATGTTCAAAATAGTTTCCGTTATTAATTATCATTACCTTATTACTGTTATTACTATCATTATCATTATTACTGTTATTATCATAATTGTTGTTGTTGTTATTGCCATTGTTATTATCCTTACCACGTATTTTGTTCTTTACACTTTTCGTCACTTTAGTTTCTGCTTCAGATGATCTCGACCAGATTTGCTCCAGTACTGCCAGTTATTACATTCGTTTTTGTTTTGTTTTGGTTTATTTTGTTCTTCTTTTTCCCCTCTTTTTCTTTTACGGCCTAGTTACCCAACCTCTGTTCTCTTCACAGCTGTTTGCTGGCAGCCCATATGAATATGATTCCTTTAGTGCCGTTGTTACTTCTTATCCAGTACCGATTGTTAAGAAGCCACAAAAATGCCTTCTAGGAAATGCAGTGACTCCGACACACCTCTCTACAGATTCTTGTTCAAATGGTTGCAGATTTATCTTGAGTACTTCAGTATAGAACGTGTCTACAGATTAGGAATGCACGCAGTGATTGCGCTTGTAATACTTGAAACTGGAACGGAAAACTTGGCAAAGCCATATGAGTCCAAGTAAGCCAGTAGTATTGTCTTAGCATTGGAGGTTAAAGTCAAGTGCTACTAACACGAGTGTCCTATTTCCCAGCGCCGACATCCGCTGAAACAAAAATTACGGCAGTACG
This sequence comes from Conus ventricosus, assembly GCA_018398815.1. Lineage (NCBI taxonomy): Eukaryota > Metazoa > Mollusca > Gastropoda > Neogastropoda > Conidae > Conus > Conus ventricosus. Next base: position 66,298,160 of record CM031596.1, on the reverse strand, counting down.
TTGCTCAGATCCCCCCCCCCCCCCCCCCCCCCCCCTATTTTCGTTGGTATTTCACGGTAATCTGAACGATAACGGTAATTACCTGAAATAGTGATTGACGTCAACACGAATCGTCAACGCTACAATGATTGGGCTCGAAGGACAACTAGCAGAAAGTGGTAAAGTTGGGTATGAACAGTATTCGCAAAGCAAACTGATGACTAAAATGATTTAAAGAAAAAGTGATGCCTGATTCAGTGCACTCTCATATGTCATCTGCACGCTTAGCAAGTGACGTTCCTTAGCTTTTGTGCATCAGCCTCACTTGCAGTCCCAGCACAGGGACACTATACGCAGATGTTAGACCGGAAGTGGAGCAAAACTGGTCTAGAATTACATTCAGACTACTTTTTAAATGCAGCTGGTAACACCAAAGACCCTATGCGAAGTGTTCGAGAATTCGTAGAAATAATGCCATTATAGTAGTTGTGTCTGACTGAGAATCTACAGCAGTTACGTTATCTGCACTGTTGTGATCTCCATATCATGTGTTTGCAGACCATAAGCAATCCTGTCGTCATAGGCAATCTGGTTGACTGATTGATTTTTGGCATATGCAAGAACCTTTTGACAATACAGCTGAAGACAAGGACACCGACCACCTTTATGTTGATCCAGGCGATTTGTCACGTTGACACTCAGGTGACCCGGGGGTTCTGCCTCAAATAGCCAAAAGCTTGACTGCATTTTTCTTTTTGGTGAGTGGTGAATATAGTGGATGTGTCTGTCACGGAATGACAATAAGATTCTTTCACACATTCTTTCTTTTATTTTCATCTTCAGATTCTTGTGCCGAAGAACGAGTTTGACTGTTCAATTACGAACAGTCTGGTGGATCAGTCTGGACGTCCATGCCTTTGATGAGACAAGAATCAACATCGTACACGACAGGAAGATAACGAATTTACTGGACTAAACGATGCGAATTTTCCTAAATAAAGAGTTGTTCTGTGTTTAAAGAAAAAGGAAAAAACCAAACAAACCAGAAAGAAAGACAGTAAGTAAGTAAGAAAAAAGCATGAATTGATGTCCATCAATAACACTTGTGGATATGTAGAAACCAATATTCTATGAGACGCAAAGTAAACGGTCTTGAAAATCTTAAGTTCTTGATTCAATCGATATTTATGTTTTCATTATAAGCAAACTTTGTGCCAGTGAATTTAAAAAAAAATGTTAGATTCCTAGATCCATGCTTATATTAAAGGAAATCAAAAGACACCCCAAACGTTATCAAGCTCATACACTGTTGAACAAGAGGTGCACAGATGTGTGTGGTGTAAGAAGCCTTCGCCTAAAGGTTTTTCTGGGCTAGTCATATAGATATGAAGAAATGGACTTCTATTATCCCTATATTATTTTTTCCCAGCAGATAGCGTGTCAGGAACTGAACAGAACTGCTGTAAATCCAACTTGCACATCATATCCTTGCGCATCTGCGAATGTACTACCATTTGCAAGAATGAATGAATGTCGAGTTTGCAGTAAATCACTACTTTATTGTTACAGATGATAATAAAACATAGCCCATTTGTATCTGGGGTTTACTTAAATATAATGGGCGGACAGGTTTGTACACTGACTAGGCAAGATGAAAATAGAAGCAGAATGACCTATCACAGTTCAGAAAAAAAAAAAGGAACAGGTTCATCTTCCACAAATTTCAAAATTGATTTATAAGAATTGCAAAATTCGTAAACATTTGAGTTATTGGGCATAAGACAGAAACAATTCCTATGCCATTTCCTACCATATGAAAATCGCGTTTCTTCTGGTACATTTAACAGTAATTGTTCGCAAACATTTTTTTAACTTCTTTTTCTCCCCTCTGTATTTCGTCAGTATCACACCTAGTGACCTTCGAATTTCGTAACTGGTTGGTATTAACCATGTGCACAACCGAATAAAAGTCATGATGACCCACCAAACGTTTTCAAGTTATCTTGCGAACTAATACATGATGCAGGTGAAAGTGGACGGGACCGAGATGATATTCTATTCTGCAACGGTCACAATGCGCATAAACTAAGAAGAATCAGTGCCATGCTGTGGTTGGTTTAGCCATGAATCTCAATCTACCTACCCCTCCCAAATTAATCCGAACAGAAGTTGTAGGCCTTTACAAAAGATTTTTTTTTAAATCAAGAACTTGTTCATAATGACTGGATCACAAACTTTTCTTTCCTTCTCCCTTTTTTGTTTGGCCTTGATTCAGGAGCCTGGACCAAGATTTGTCATTCTCAACAGATTTCAGCTGTACACGAGTCGCCGCGCAAAATTTGCAATATGTTTAACAAACAATGACTGTTGTTAAAACGGTTTCATAATTAGTTGTGTTAAATCGCAGATCAGTTTGGCCCCAGCAGTGACTTCAAGGCAACTGAAACGATCTGAGCTGCCAGTGTGATGCATGCTGGTATGGGTAGTTAAGTGTTTAGTTATCTTCTGATGAAACTTTAATCCAAGTTAATAGTGCTGGAACGAACAGCACTAGGATCTGTATCAGGTGAGATACGTCGCCGAGTCCAGTCAGTGATCTAGCGCAGGACATCGCCGGTAAACCGAGCCCAACTGCACTGCACCCCCACATCTGCAATTTGTTCAGCCTTACTCACTGAATCTGAATTTTTAGGCCTGTTGTTTCAACCTTATTTCGAAGTCTCCATGATGAGTTGGTCTAAGATTAGTTGGGACAGATGTGTGATAAACCTGACTTGATACAGCAACTCCTACAGTGCCACGGGATCACCATTCAATATGCTCCATTCTGTTGAAATAGACGCTTTACTACCAGCTTTGTGTGAAAGAAGAGGAAGCCAACCGTGCAAAACATGCCATGTCAGTACACACTGATAGGAAAAACCACTGTAATTCATTTGCTGAGTTTCCTAAACGGGAACATTACCGAGCCAAACGGAAGGAATTTTTGAAAAGAGTGCATGACTGCCTCCGGCTAGATGCTTTGTCACTAATGCTTGCAGTCTTGGTGAAGATTTGACTGAGCGGTCTATACAAGACGTTTAGGCCTAGTGCATTTCAAAACCCACGACAGGCTAGTCGGTTATTGCGAGCAGTCTACCCAGAGCTTACTACATTATTAATTAATGTAGGCCTAGTATGCTCTGGTCTACCCTACTGCTGAAGAGTGAACCCCGACCGACCTTGACTGCCACACCGCACAACCAGTAGGCTAGCCTACGCCGAAAACATGCCAGCGCTGTGACGCGGCGGATCCATGGCTCAACACTGGCCGAGTTGACGGCGTTTTAACATGTACGCTGTCGCATATAATTATTGTCTGGCATTTCTGTATAACACGTTGCAAATCGTATACATGGATAACAGAAACAATCTAGAACACTACGCATAAAATACTTGAGTTAAACTGAGAACAAAACGAAAACATGAATACATCCAATGGGAGGTCTACATTCCGTTCCGCGCATTGGCAAACACTGCCAGGCGAGCACTGCCGTCGATAACTGTCCGTAAACAAGGCAGCGTCGGAGTCCTACTTTAAACGAAGGTGACGTGTTTCGTGTTATGTGCCTACAGTGTTTACTAGTTTGTTGCTGGAGATATTATTGTTTTCTCTTTTTAAGAACGGACTTTCTTGTAGAATCGTTTGGCAGGTTCATCAGAATAGCTGATCCTACTGCCTAAGCTGCGCTGTTGTGGTACGGTCTTCACAGTGAGGAGTGCAATGGCTGCCGTAGTATGGCGGATATCGCAACGCAAGGTTGCATTACTATCCGTAAACATCCTCGAGAATAGAAAACGTTGAGTTGCTATAGCAGATGAGTTTGAAAGATTTTGGTGAAGTGTATTTAATGATAACTTTATTTTCCCACACTTTGATAAACGAAACTGTCTGTGTTGTTTGGTGCTAATTGCCCGTGTTTCATTTTCCGTCGATGCACCTGATCGGCCTTAGATTGTTGATACAATGTAGAGGCTCAAAAACTGGATTAGGGCCATATTTGCTGTAAAGTTCATGTGCGCAAAGTTCGAATGAAGCAGTGCAGCCTTCGCACAGATCAGGGATGGTAGACATTAAGTGAAAATCACTTCGCTTTTTAGTGCAGTAAAACTAAAGCTATGATGCTGTGGAATCGAACAAGGACGGGGCCGGATGTTTTGGGGGTGCAACTTATAGGCCAGATTGACCAAGGTTATTTGAACTTGATATAGTTATAGGCTTTAAAACTTACCTGGATAACTGAGCAGAGATGTGTAAACTATAAAGAAAACCTGAAGAAACACCCTTAATAGCATTAAGAATAAAGAAGTTTGGAGTGAAACATCCAGCATGCAGCAGAGTTGGGACAAAATGGCTTTGAAATTTAGATATGACAAAACTTTTGATCAGATCAGAACATAAGATATCACCACTAGAAAGAGTGAAACTTGTGAATGAATCGTGCAAAAAGGATCTCAATCAGATGTTCTTAATTAAAGTGACGAGTTTTTAGGCAATTAGATTTTGCTCTAGGCAAAGTTGAAATTTGTTGGAAGACGTGGTATTCAATATGACGTCAGATGCTTTCAAAACCAGGTCATAGAAGGTGACTGGAGGTTGTGTAACAAGACTTAAACAGGCCACTTCAGTGCCCTTACTTGACTTGACTTGGTCCTCTGAATTCCCTGGGGAACATAGGGCCGCAACCACACTCTTCCAGCGGACACGGTTTTGGGAGATCTCTTCAGCTTGGCCCACGTCATTCCGGCGGCCTTCACTTCTGCGTCGGTACTCCTTCGCCATGTCTGTCTTGGTCTTCCTCAGTGCCCTTAACAAAGTTGAAATTTGTTGTAGACATGTGAAAGTTTAACAAATGAGGTCAGATGCCTCTTAAGTCATGGACGGTGACAGGTCATGTCACAAAGATTTTCATAGGCCACTTCAGCAGCACCTGAACTTTGTATGTGACAGGTGAATTACAGTATGGTTGACAAAAATTAATTTACATCTGCACGTACACAAAAGTGCTAGATCCAAGACCTTTCGAAATTACAAGAGATGAAATAGAACCATGTACAGTTTTCAAGTTGTTGAAGTGAACTTTGGAAGAAATGAAATTGCAGCAGATGTGCGCAAATTAACATCAGCTGTTAGGCATGCAGAAAAATCTGGATAGATGCTTTGTCATACACATGGTTGAGAGTTATGAATAATTCGTGAGAAAACACATTTTCAGACCTCATGATGATGCACAGTGAAACTGGAAAAGTCTGCTTTGCATGGTGCTCAAGCTGACTGGTGGTTGCATATGAGAGATTGTCTTGTGGCTATGTTTTTAGTTACATTTACACCAAAATGTTAGATCTGATCCCACAAACTTGGAAAGCAAGCAAGGAGAAGTCATCGAAGAATTGACTCGACAAATGTTAGATCTGATCCCACAAACTTGGAAAGCAAGCAAGGAGAAGTCATCGAAGAAGAATGTTCAGAAGGCTACAAGTAATATCATTAAAAGCAAAGAAGTATCAGACTGGTCAAGGTTATGGGGGAGTGGATGTCATCATTGAGGTTACAAGTAATATCATTAAAAGCAAAGAAGTATCAGACTGGTCAAGGTTATGGGGGAGTGGATGTCATCATTGTACATGTTTTCTTGATAGTCTGTTCTGAATGTGATACTCATCAAAAAGATGAAATTCCTAGATTATATTTTTGTTTTTGTTTTGAAGAAAAAATAAACACCATTTAGATCTAAATCTTAATATACAGTGGAATATCTGATACATTCAATGGAACTTCCATTGCTTGAATTCAGCCCAGATTTTTCGAATTTAATTTTGTTTTTTTAGGTAGAAATAAGAATAACGGCACAAATCCAAATAAAAGTATTCCTACACAAAAGGTTATTGTTTTTTTAAAAGTAAGGTAAGGTATGGAAATGTTGCTTATAAAATAACTCAGCTGACTGCAAAGGCCATAACATTGTAGAAATTGAAAATTTTGCTAGTTTAAGCCAAACTAGACTAACAAATCCATTAAAAACTGGTATTTCTCTTAATGTCATTTGAATACTTGGACAATAACAAAATTGTACTTGGATCTAACTTCAGTTTGGAGGGCACCCTTTTATATAAGATTTCTTGTTCTTTTTGCTCTTGGACTGAAGAAGTGTTTCCAATGTTTTATCCACTTGCGGTCTTCTTGTGTGATTCGCTGCAGTGAGTATACATATTAGTGAACTGTGTTTATCACAAATTGGGTTGTGCTTTCCTGATTTTAGGTTAAATAATACTTATCTAGTGTTGCTCCGTATTTTGAGGTAAGTCTCATCTTTATTTTCCTTAAACCCTTTTCTGTTTAAAAATCGTTTCAGAGATTGAGATTGTTTTGAGGTATCAGGGGACAATTTTGAAAATGATGAGCCCGGTTCAGTTTACAGTGTAAATATGTTTCTGAACTTGTTTAGAGTTAACATAGGTTTCTTTTTTGGAAGTATATTGAATTGAAGTGTGACGCAATTTGTTAAAAAATAGTGATGATTTTCTGTTACCAGCAAGAGGTTGTGAAAACAAACGATGCTATACACTTCCACTGGACTTTGCAGTGGAAACGTTTGTCATTTTGTAGCTATGACCATTGTACTAAATGCTGACAATCACATGTCACAGTCCTTTCCCCGAAGATGGAGAAAAAAAAAAGAAAAAGAAAAAAAAAACATGTCACAGTCAACATTGGCTGATTGAAGAGTGTCTGACAGGTGCATTTGATGAAAAGTACCACATCAAATAAAGTAATTGATGCTAATAATGCAGGCATACCAACGATCTTGAGATGGTCATTCAATCATGCTTTCTACCTTGTGTAATTCTGACTCGGGCTTGGTTTACCGTTTACATACATGTTGGACAAATGGGACAAAGTGATTAAGGGACAAATGATCTAGGTAAATGTATTTTAGTAACCAGCCACCATGGCGAATTGGTTAGTGTCGCGCACTTCCGGCTGAGAGGTCATGGGTTCGATTCCCATCAGAGTCATGTGATAAGGGGACTACTGCTGAGTCACTTTGGTGGTATTCATTGATCATTTGATGCCTGTTCTGATCCAACATATGCAGGATACCATCTATCAAGACCCTTTTTGACAGCACTCATTGTTTAGTCCCAGAGCCAGTCTGAGCAAGCGTCCCCCTTCGGAGTGTCGCCATTTCGGTCCTATGATAGTCCCCATGAATTTTTCAATAATACTAGTGACCACAATCTGAAAGCTCCAAGGGCACAGAAGTGGTAAGGAAATCAAAACACAAGTCACCATGAGAGCAGGGCATGACAGGCCACAGAGTACATGATCAATGTTCTGGTCTGACTGCATGACAGGGCCAAACTTTACATTCTTTCATAAAATAATCCTAGTATCATCCAGGCCTTTGAGATACAGACCTCTGCAGTGTTGGTTTTGAAGTTTGAGCAGTGCATTTAGAGACGCAACCATTCAGTGGATAGAAAGCCACGGCAAAATGAACGTGGATATGAGCCAGGCAAGGACCAGAAAATCCCCAGAATATAAATGGTTCTGATGAGAATCACAGCCATAACCTCTCCCTAACAGAAGTTGACTAATCAGTTACGCAGAGTGCTTTGTTAGTTACACAGTGTCATGACAATTATGTTAGTAATGATTTGAAAGAAGAAAAATTTTTCTATTCCAATGATAATGTGGAAAGCTATATTTTTGTTCATATTTCAACAATTTGAAATCCTGAACACTTTTAGCTTTATAGATTTTAAAAAGTTGAATCCAAATTGCAACTGATAAGGCGTTTTTGTGGGATGAATTTTGGTCAGAACCCCACAACAAATGAGCAAGTTCATAGTCATTTTTAATCACATCAAATTAAATAGATCATTCTCACTTCTTGAAAAGTACTCTTAATCATGTTACGGAAACAAATTTGTCTTCTGGTCTCATGACACATTGTAGTAGCAAAAGTCCTGCGATTTCTGACACGAGATTTCATTTAAAACATCTGCAATGAAAATGATTTGATTGTTTTAACCTAGTGATAGATTTTGATGGAATTGCCCTCAATCAGCTGTGCTGATGAAAGGCTTCTGGAGTGTCAATAGTATGAAGCAGTGAATGCATATGTCCATGTTGAAATTTTAAACGAATGATTGTCTTGATCCTCATCAGGACATGGTCAGATTAGAGTGCATATATGACAATGCATGCACACTGACCTCTTTTTACTTTCACTACTTCTGCAGGATTTCTTCCAGATCATTTTGTTCGTCAGTTGTGATAATGCTTCCTGTAAAGAAACTAAGAGCTGATAAAAATCAGCAATTATTGTCATTCTTGTTTGCTTCCTTGCAGAATGTAAACCAGCTGAGCAAGTCCAAGTTTCTGGTGGTTGATACTGTCAAACAGTTGTATTCTGTGACAGGCAAGTGATGAATAGCACAGTTGTTGAGATTGAGAATGAAGTTTTGGACTCGGCAAACAACCCAGTTACCTCACAGGAGTCTTCAGTGCATTTTTAAATCAAAATTAAGAAAGAGCTCGGTTTCAGTGGTAATGAAAATATCAGTTTGTGAGTTTCCCTTTTCCTTTCATTCAGCAAATGGAAAACAAGAAGAAGAAATTGAAGGAGACAGCTGTTCCAGGATTCATCACAGTAAAGACCCATTAAGTTTTGTTATTAGCACAGAAGTTCCAGAAGGTCTGGGAGCTGTTTGTTTTGAAAGAGCCCCCAAACATCCATAGTGGGTCCCACCTCAGGATGATCATTGATCCAAATGTCATTGTATGTCAGGTGTGTGCGATGCATAAACCTTTTTAATTCAGGTTGACTGGCTCTTCACAAAAACATTTATCACGGTCATCTGTATTCAGTGTCAAAAAGGCTTTCTTTGCCAGACACTATAGCATGGGTTGGAGTAATTCCGTATTGTACGGATTTCCGTATTAGCGTTTTGGCAATTTTTTGTTTCCATTTTGCAAGTATGAGAAGTATAAAATTCAGGGTTTGTATCAAAGGAGAACTCAGTAACCTGTCCTTTCTTTCTGCGTAAGCAGGCTGATACTCCTGGGGACACTGCCTGTATAGACGGGCAGTGGAGTTTTGTGCGTATGACCGTTTTTTGTCCCGCCATTAAGGCAGCCATACTCCATCTTCAGGGAAAACCTGTCCTTAAGTGTCAAGTTTTCGTCAGTATTTGGGGGGCTTCGCCCCTCAGACCCCTGTCCCTCCCCCAGGGCGTTGCCCATGCACCCTACCAGGGGCTGCTTGGGCATTGCCCATTCACCCTACCAGGGGCCTTAAGTGGCCCCTGGACCATGGCAGCACCCAGCCGCAAACTTTTCAGTAATTTTAATACAAACATTTCTCACTCCCACCCATGCTGTACTGTAGTCAGGGACTTGAGAGTAAATGGCAACGCTTATAATATGTGTTTCGGATTAATTTGTTTTTCTTAGTTGTACAATGACACCAAGTTGTTCAAGCAAATGCATAGTATCTTGCAGCATCGGGGCTTCTCTCAATCTCTGTTCTGATTCTCCCATACTTCAGTCAGTGTGCATCGTATATATATCTCTGCAATTGCACCATATATGAATCTTGCCAATTTCTAGTGCTCGGAATGGGCTGGCATGGATTACCAGAATGCATCTTGTGGTCCGTAGATGCTGTAAAACAACATGACAGTAGTGAATGCAACTTTTTAGTGTAATCAACTTATGATGTTTCGTGACTTGCCAGTTCAGACGTGCTAAGTTGAATATCATTTGTGTTTGTTCCATCCCTGTTATGTGTAATAAAGTCTGGGGAAGAGGACCTCATCTGGATGGTACACAAGTCAAAATTACCCCACTCTTTGGCATGGTTTTACTTTCAAGTCAGTCAGTGTCTCTTGGATTTTATTGCAGTCTTGAGTTTATAATTCAAAATCACCTGGTTTCAAAATCTGTGTGAAATCCACAACATCTTAAAATTGAAGAATTTCCAGGTCAGAAATTTGCCCATTGGTACATGTGATAATGATTGCTGTTTCCCCTGTGATTGTTCTAGTAATTTTGAAGCTGTAAACTTGCTGGAGGTAGATGGGTCAAACAGAACTGAAAGACTGTCCATAAGAAGTGATTTAAGTCGCTCGTGGTACAAACTTCGCTGTATGCTTCTCACTACCACACCTGTTTATAGTCGGGACATATTGCGCTATGTTGGCACATAGTTCAGTTTAATCTTTTGACATTTCAGACTTGAAGTTGGATTATTATATCACAGGTTGTGCAAACACAATAAAACCTACATAAACATAGTTTTTCCAAGCTTAAAAAAAAAAATTTTTTTGTCGTGTTCAAACAGTTGCTGTTTGCTGTATTCTTGTCACAGGTGAGAAATCAATTGTGATCATACAGTGACACTTCATTGGTGTGTTCAGGTCATACCATATACAGTTATTACACTAAATGGCTGTGGCAGTAGGATGAATCTGTGTATGTTGGCATGTTTATCTTGACCAAGATTAAAGATGGTGATAAAATCTGATAGTTATAGGCCAAAAAGTCTTTGGGGGGGGGGGGGGGGGGGGGGACCATGTCAGAGGAAATTGTAAGTCTGTGAGCAGATTGGTGGTGTTACCTGAACGTACAAAATTTTCGTACTTTACTGAGAATGTGAATCCTGGTTTCTTCCATTTCATTTTGAATTACTTTCGTCTAGACTTCAAAATTTTTGTTGAACAGTGACAAGATTGCAGTTGATTTTTAGTTCATGAAGTGTAGAAATGCACAGAACTTGCCATAGTTTGATAGGTGTGGAAGAACAATCAGATTCTGATTCAGACTATCCCTCATATTCATAAGGGTCAAATGACCATTGTATACAATGCCAGAAAAGTTCTGGTTTGTCTCATGAAAATTTTGAAATTAAGTGCATCATGAAAATGGCTGAAATGACTGTTTTATGATGCTTGGGCAAACTCGAGTAAGTAAAGACTCGTATATATTTAAAAGACTGGTGATAATTTCTTTTGAGCAAATTTTGTTTTTTTAAACGGCAGTTGGAAATAGCATGATAGTAACAGTTTGAGAGACATTTATTTGCGTGTATTAAAGACTTTTTGGTTGTTACGAGGAGCATGTCGTACAAAGGAGGTTCCGCTGAATTAGACAAACATCAGTCAGTTTAAATGAAGCAGTGATTTATAAGCATGTTCTGATTTTGTAAGAACAAGATGGTCAGAACTACTGGCCCTGGGAAATTCCCAAATAGTTCCAGTTTTACAGCGAAACATAGAAACTGCTCCCAGAATCCCTGATAACACTCAGATTTCTGTAACTCGCAGCATAATTCCTGAGGTATGAATTCATTTGCAAATCTCTGGATGTTTTTGTGGTTAAAAGTAGGAGTAATGTAGAAAAACGTTGACTTCAAGGTTAAGACTGTAAAATTGTTGAGTGGGTGTGGAAAAAAAGTGACGTTAGGGGCAGTTAGTGGAGTGCCCTTATTCATGGATATATTTTAGTTTAAAAAAAGTTGGTTGCAGTTGCTCCTTTGCAATTTGTTTACAAATAAAACTTAACGAATGTTTTTTCTTTTCTTCTGTGTGTTACAGACCAGTGCTTAGAGATGCGTCAGACCAGGGGCAAACATGTAGAGATGTTCAGAGTCCTGCTTGATGGAATGATTTTCTGATTATGTGTTGATGTGACTAGTGATATCAATTGAATTTGACTTAGAGATATGAAGGAAATATCTAGTGATGTGGACTTCTGATGAACTTGCAAAGACCGAGTGAAAAACTGTTTGATTTGGACCTTTCTTGTAAACATGGAAGTTCCAGAAGTTACAGAATTTGATGTGTATCTAGACATTGATGGAGCAGTTGAGGAAGATGAAGAAGATACTGTACAGTCAGAGAATGAAGCACAGCATGTTCTGCCACTGGAAAGGGGAGAACAAAGTGTTCAGCTTCCCTGGCAGACATACGTTAATGGACCAGAGTCTGCAAAAAGAACAGATAAGACAGCTTCATCAGGCACACCAACACGTGTGCCTGGACCTTCCAGAAGTGGTCAGTCAGCATTTAACCATGAAAGTGACACTGAAGAAGTTGATGTTGACACTCCATATGATGGAAAACTGTTAGGACAAACTCATGTTAAAAGTGATCCCAGTAATCAGCAAACTCTCTTATCAACATTGCTGAGTTATACCTCGATGTCCAGCCCTTTCTCAAGCATTCCTAAGAAAACATCTGTTCCAAAGAAATCTGCTGTTGCCAAGAAATCAACCAGTCACAGAAGGAGTGATTCAATAGCAAGTGTGAAAAGGAGCAATTCAGTAGCAAGTGTGATGAAGCCTACTTTCCATCAAAAAGAACATCAGCAATCAAGCCAGAATTTTCCACTCTGGATACCAGATTCTCAACAGCAAGTGAAGAAAGTTGTATCCAATGTTGCTAGAAAATCAACTTCCAAACAATCAAAACCTATGTTGAGCAGTTATATGGCGAACACTAAGCCAAATAAAGCAAAGACTGGAAATCTTTTGCAAGTGAAATTTGGTCCAGGAAAGTACCTTGCCAAAGCAGCGTCTTTCGCCAATTTTAAGAAAATACCTGTGTTGAAAACATCTCCTTTGATAAAGAAACCAGTTTCAGCTTCTTCAAAGACAGTTGCCCATGAAGTGCCAAAAGCATTTGCTTTGAGCAGAAAAACTTCAGCTACATCACCTATTCCTTCCCAGACAGATAAAAAGATGTTTCCCTGTCATGAAAGAAGTGGAGATAGAATTGCCTGCCCAGAATGCTCTGTTGTTGTGAAGACTTATTGTTTAAGGTCTCATTTAAAAACAGTACACAACTTGCCAATGAAAAACTGTAAAAAATGCAAAATTACCTTCACAGATCTCAACTTGTATAGTGAGCATTATGCCCATCATTTACAGGAGCAAGAAGATGGTTTTTCAGATTTCCAGACTTCACCAAAACGTAACGACATTGTAGTTATACAGCCTGAAGAGAGCTGTCAGACAGCATTGAAAAAACCAACATCAACTATTACCAGAAACCCCTCTGATGCCGCCAGCCTTCCAGATGAAGTTCCTTCAGTGTCATATGATACAGATCATTATCGAAATCTTCTTCAGACTTCATCATCAGAGATGAAAAGACCTTCATCGTCTTTCTCTGTAGGACCATCACCCAAGTACCGCAAGCTTACAAGCGAGGTTCAGGCGGCTGCAAACAGGATCACTTTTCCAAAACTACCACCAAAGCCTCGGAAGCCAAGTTTTCATCCACGAAAGAAGCGATCATTCTTTTTTGCCAGAGAGAAGTCGGTTTCTGAGTCTGTTGATTCTGTAAGTCAGCAGTTGGAAGTAGGCAGAACAGTGTTAAAGCCAAAGTTACCAGCTAAACCAAGAAAACCATTTTCTTCCTTTAAAATGAAACAGCTGTGTCCTCCGTCAAATAGAGACCAAGTTTTCCAGTCAAAAAACACTGTGAGTGTAAGTTCAAGCGAGAGAAGGAATTCATCAAGTCTGCAGTCGGAAGAGTCCTGTGATGAGACCTTCGAATCGATGAGATCAACATCCACTTTTTACATGGAAAAGAGGAAAATGGTTGATGGACCGCAGTCAAGTTCAGAGGGTTTACCACCGTCCAAAATACCACGCCTTGGTAATGATGCTGCTGCACCAGTTGCAAGAAGATACTGTGGCAAGGTAAGATTGCTGAGTGAGTGTGGGTGGAAAAAATATCACAAATACATTGTAATATATGTAGGTGGATTGATTTATTCAGGAGGGAATAACTATGTGATGCTTTTATTAGAAACCATGACACAACAGGACAGATGGAGGGAGGGAAACAGATTTTAGGAGTTGAAACTTGTACTCTCTTTGGCTGCCAGTTTCCATGGGGATGGGTTTGATTATGGGATAAATTGGTGTCATTTTACAAGAAAAGCAGTAAAACTAAAAGAAATGACTGTCCATGTTGCTACAGTGTATTTACTCTCTCTCTCTCTCCCTCCCACCCTCCATTATGCAGAAAAGATAATTTGTGGGACACTTACAAGTCCAAAGTAATCATCTTTTCAGTTAATCACTTAATGCCATGAGGTGTAGTAGGGGCACTGCGTTGAAGAAATGTTTAGCTACTCCCAGGCTACTAGTTGGCTGGCTGTTAGGTGCCAAAGCCAGGGTCCCAGCTGATAGTTTCCATGTCCTTTCTAGTCCATTCTAATGCCAGTCCTTTTTTTTTTTCTCGCTTGGTTTCTTTTCCTCAGTCAGTGGGATATTGAAGAGCAATATGTGACATGATCGAGACTTTCAAAATCCGACATGATTAAGATTATGATGGAAAAAAATGACAGCAATCTGTGTGCTTTGAATGAATTAAAAAAACTTATCAATAAATGAATTAAAAAAACAGTTTATTTTCTGAAATTATGTGAACCTTAACAACAATAACAACAGTATGAGCAATCTTTTCCCTGCATCGTTGTTGTTGAACTAGCAGGGCTATTTATTTTTGGTATCTATTAGCAACCACTGCTGTAACTGCAGTTTAAAAAAAGGGGGAAAAAAGACAAAATTGGGGGCAAAGTTTGCTTCCAGACAAATGTTAATGTTCGGAAGATAGTCATAGATAACAAAAAAAAAGAAGACCAAATTGGGGACAAAGTTTGCTTCTAGGCAAATGTTGATATTGGAAGATGGTAATTAAATAGATAACACATTATGTGTGTCGGTGATTGAGCCAATAAATGTTAAAACCGGTATGTCAAGATTGGCGAAGGCAAATGGGTAAAGTAAAGCTAGTAATGGGGTCATAGCAAGTGGTATTACACTGGTAATAAAGTCAGTGGTCCACTTTTTCACTGCCAACACATGAGAATTAAATCATAGAAGTGAGTAGTGTCAATATTTTTGTGAGTATTTTGTTATCAGAGTCCGTAAACGCAAACCTCGCACATACTCTCAGTAAACAGCCATGGAAATTCAGATGAGACCAGATAAAAAGGGTGAAAGGCTGTTTTAAACCTATAGAAGTTAAATGCCATTAATTGATTAGACATAATAGACATTTTTGAAAAGAGACAAAGATTAGAAAAATCAGAGTAGATTTACAATTGTTTCAAATTTATAATGGGAGTTGTATTAAATTCTGGGAGTCTTAAAAGAAGTGGCATGCATAACTTTTACTAGTTTTGGTAAGTTTGTACCTTGTACTAAACAGAAAATGAATGGATAACTTAGAATCATGTACTTGCAGCATGAATTACTTTTTGTGTGTGTGGTATAGTGGATAACTTAGGTACACAGATTTACTGAATCGTGTACTTGCAGCATGAATTACTTTTGTGTGTGTGTAGAATCAGTTTTGCTGGAGCTGTTGATAATTTTAGATGCTTGTGATTCAGGTGATTAAAATTGGGAAGATTATTATTCTGATTTCCTTTTATTTTTTAATGCAAGCAAATCAGATTGATTTAATACTCCATTACAAGAATTAGAAAAAAAGAAAATAAATTGTTTAGTAGATTTTGAGGAAGCATGGTCTCTTAATAAATGATAGGCACTGGTTTATAGAATAGATTTAGGAAAGAGGCAATGCAGTGATAAGTCCATTGTCATTATAATTATTATACATGGACCAGCATATCAAAACATGTTACTTAAATTGGTAACTAGTAAGATTTATATATAGGAATATAGGATTCTGGATTTGACATTAGAAAAGTATAATTTAGACTCAGAAGGCCTCGCTGCCACAACAGCAACACTCCAACAGTGAGCTGAAGAAGACAGGGCGACCCTGTCGAAATATTCTGAAAGTAAGTCTTTGATTCTGAGTCTAAATACTTTTCTAATTAGTAATAGTAAGATTTATATTGAAGATTTGTTGGTACAGTCTTAAAGGCTTGCTATTAATGGAAGTCAAGATCAGTGTTGGCTGTCATTATTCTTGGAAATATCTGTGATTGTTGACACATACTATACCGTGGCTCACTAATGCAGTAAGCGACAGCAGTTTGGTATCCCTCTGCCTCGTGGCGGTGGCCTGGCTTTATGCCTGGCGCTCCAGCAGTGAAGGCCTTTGCCAGCCTGCCTTGCCAACACAGTGGCAGACCCTCCCGAGGGGTTCCAGGGGCGTCCACGACCATCCGGTTTACCCCCACGTTCGTCCACACTGGTGTCGGTCACCTCCTCTGCCTGCAGTTCTGGGCAGGCGTACTCGGTAGTCAGGGGATGAGGACCCGATACCCTCTTCCTTCTCCTTTAGTGACTCTGTGGCCCTCCTGGCTTCCTACGTGCCCGGAGCCGTGTCCACCTTCCTGTCCTTCGGCAGCCGAGCTTGCCTTGGGTGCACTACCTCTCTCCGCCCGTCCCATCTCTCTTTTAAAGGAGTCGGGCATGGTAGCCAACTCTATGAGGTGGGCACAAAGCAGGGTTAGTGGCACAGAGGCACAGGACATTCTGCAGGTTCGTGCCTGATTTTCCTGGGACCTTAGCGTGTGGGAAGTTCCTGGAGCCAGAGAAGCTCCCATTCGTTTTAAGGCCTTTCTGGCCCATGACTCAATCCCAGACTCTCACCTTGCCCTTTCTCAAGAGGACTTCCCCCTTTTGTAGGAGAGGTTTCGGTCTCAGCACCGGCAGGTCACTCTCTCGGAGTGCTGCCTCGCAGACTGGGAGGAGATTGCTAGTAGGGGTCTGGAGGCGGTTTCGGTGATGGACTCCTTCTTGGGAGGTCTGGTATCCGCCCTTAAGGACCCAGGCTCTGATTCCTTCGCTCTCTGCCAGTCCGCTGACCCATCTGCCATCGTGGTCTTCATCCAGTCCATGGCGGAAGGGCTACTCTGCGGGTGCTTTTGCCAGGCTGCACCTTAACTCGGTCCTGGCAAGGCGGGATGCTGCGCTCCTGGCTTCTTCGGTCGCATGCTCTTCCTCCTCCCAAGCCTCTCTTTGAGTCTTGTTGGTTAAGACTGGTTCCCTCTTTGGGAACCATGTACAGGCGACCATCAAGAGCCAGGCTGAAATTTGAGGGACCTCACCCTTCACTCGGGTCCCTCTCACCCAACGGGGAAGTGCCCTGCTCTGGCTACCTCTTCCCAGGGCACTCCACTGGCCAAGGCCTGCAGATCCTTAGGACACAAAAGGTCTAAGGCTAGACAACTGGCTAAAATCCGATCAGGTTCCCGACCTCAGAGCCGAAAAACTGCCTCTTCACAGCAGGCTCACTTCCAATGACTAACCCCCGATCTGTGGCTATTACCTATGTGGGCAGTCTGTCCCAGTGATTCAGTGCCTGGAAAAGGCTTCCCACAAGCTAGTGGGCCTTTTGGGTGACCAGGTTGGGGTTTCACCTTCCAAGGGGTTCATGAAATGCCTCCCTCAAGCCCTTCCCTCCTTTCGCTTCTCCTCGGGGCCTAGGCCTCTTAGGTCTTAGACCAGGAGGTCCTTTTGCTTTTACTAGTTTTAGTCAAGGGGGCGACAGAGGAGGTAATTTCCTGTTCTCTCCGGGATTTATGGCCGAATCTTTGTGGTCCCCAAAGTTTCTGGGGGTTGGAGGTCAGTTGTGGACCTCTCACCCCTGAACAGGTTCCTCTGAGACCTCCACTTTCGGATGGAAACCCCCATGTCAATCCAAGATGCTATGCACCCGGGCGACTGGGCGTTATCCATCGACGTGAAGGATGCATACTTCCACCTCCTGATCCACCCAAGGGACAGGAAGTATCTTCTGTTCGTTTGGAGTGCTGGGTCTTCCAGTTCAGGGCCCTTCCCTTTGGTCTGGCCCCAGCCCCGTGAGTGTTCACGGAGGTCGCCCAGGAACTTTGCATGTACTTCGGGAGAGGGGAATCTGCCTTAAGGCCCATCTCGACGATTGGCTTCTCCTAGCCTCGTCCAACACTCAGTGCTCCCAACAGGTTCTCCAGGTGCTAGACCTCTGTTGAGACTTGGTGTTTGTTCGCAATGAGGAGAAGTCAGACCTCACCCTGTCACAGCAGTTCCAGTTCCTGGGCATATCTTTTGACACAACCAGGTGTTTGTATCTCCAGCCCCAGAGTGTCTACTACGCCTCTGGGTCCTCTGAGCCCACCTCCTGTCTCTAGATCAGGCACCGGCCAGGAAGTTGGCCCCCCTTCTGGGATTGATGGAGTTGTTAAACCCCCCTTGTACCTCTTGGTAGGCTGCACAAGCGCCAGTTCTGACGCCAATTTTGGAAGCGTTGGCCCCAAACGTCACAGTCTTGGGACCTGCTGGTTCCTCTAGGCCATTGGTTCCAAACCTCAGCCACCCAGTGGCACTCCAACACCTGGTTTTCCCAGGGAATCTCCATCAGGCCTCCCCCTCCTCAGGAGTACCTGTTCACGGACGCATCCAACTTGGGGTGGGGGCCCACATGGGCTCTCTGACGGTGGCCGGGTGATGGCCAGAGGAGATGAGGTCCTGGCACATCAACCTGCTGGAGCTGGAGGCGGTCTTTCAAGCCCTCGGGGAGTTTCTTCCCTTTCTGACAGGGAAACATGTTCTCCTGAACATGGACAACAGAACTCTGGCTTGTTATGTTAACAGGGTGTGTGTGTGTGTGTGTGTGTGTGTGTGTGTATGTGTGTGTGTGTGTGTGTGTGTGTGCGCTCCTTGTCTTTTGAGGGTGGAACAGCTCTGGTGTGAGGATCAGTCCATCCGGATCTCGGCCAAGCACTTCCAGAGAAGATAAACATTCTCGCGGACTCCCTCAGCAGGTCGCACATGATCCTTCCCTCAGAATGGACTCTGGTCCATTCGGTCATGGAGCCAGTCTTGGCTGCGTGGTTCAAACCACAAGTAGACCTGTTTGCTACCAGGTTCAGCTGCCGCCTCCAGCTATATATATCTCCAGTTTCGGATCCAGAGGCTCTGGCGGTGGACGCTCTATCCATCCCGTGGTCGGGCCTGATAGGTTGTGTGTGCTTTCCCGCCATTTCCTATCCTGGGAAAAGTTCTATGGAAAGCGAGGGAAGACTTGGGCACACTGATCCTCATGGCCTCCTGCTGGCCAGCCCAAAGTTGGTTTCAAGATCTATTACACTTGTCCCATGAGCCTCTGATAAAGCTCACCCTGACAAGGTCCCCGCTCCAGCCATGGTCAGGCATTTCACATGGCAATCCAGACGAGCGAGACCTTGATGCCTGGCTACTGTGCGGGAGGTGCTGTCTACACAAGGCACTTCCCCAGCAGTAATTGGCCTTGTGGAGCAAGCTCACAGGAGGGGCACACAGGGGGTATACAATGTCCACTGAAACGGCCGGTTTTCTTGGTGCTCCTCCCATGTGGTTTTGCCCCACTTCCCCTCTCACTTGAGAAAAACTTTGCAGCCTCCTCTGTGATGGTTCACATAGTTGCTATCTGCACCATCATTAGCCAGTTAAGCAGCCCTTCCTTTGCGGATGACCCCCTCTTGTGGGATCTCATCAGGGGAGTAGCTCAACAAGAGGCTCGAACCCCCCCCCCCCCCCCCCCCGCTGTACCCTGGCATCGGACTTCTTTCTAGTCCTCTCCTCCCTGAGGCTCCCTCATTATGAGCCCATCAGGGAGTGCTCTCCTTCAAGACGGCCTTTCCAGTTTCTCTGGCTTCGAGGAGGTGCTGCAGTGAAGTCTGTGCTCTGAGTGGCCTTCCTGGAGATGTAGCCTTTGAACCGGATGGATCGATGGCTATTCGGTTCCTCCCCGAATTCTTAGCCCCAAACCAGTCACAAGGTTCTCCTCCTCCTACTTTCTCTGTTCATCTTCTGACCTCTATCCTCGCCTCAGACGATGAAGACCGCACACTCTGGCTGCATGAGAGACAATGTGATTTGACTGTCTGGACACACAACCACTACTGCCTCCAACCCATTAGATATCCATTAGTGAGATCGAATGTAAAATCTTGAATACAGGTCATTAAAAGATTTAAAAGTTCTGAAACATAACTTCTCAGAAAAAATGTTGAATTGCAATTTTTTTTTAATGGTTATTGTTCAAGATCTGTTTACATTTTTCTTTTCAATGAAAAAGTAAAAATTTCTACAGTACTACTGTATTTTGATGGTGCATGTCATCGTGTCACAAGATGATGCCATCGGGATACAAGGTAATCAAATTCTACACATGTATATGGGTCAGTCTCCAGAGTTGTGTACCAATAATGTGACACAGACCACAAACATAAAAAATCCCAAGAGTACATGCTTTTTACACTTTTTGCATAGTTTGAGGTCTAAATAATCAAGTTTTATTAAATATTTAACAGCATGGATGTTTGTCTTTGATTGTACTCATGTTAAAATCACTCACACACTTGTGTGTCCAATGTAACACGGTAACTAAACACTTCACAAATTGAAACAAAACTAAGAATGTGAGAGCACTACAGACCTTTATTCATCATGAAAACAGTAATGAGCACCCAAGTAAATGCAACACAACTGTTTCAACACATAATTTTGACGAATGATTTATATGCTGAATTGTGTCAAAAACGATACCAAAAAATGTGGGTTTTTTTTCTCCATGCGTTTACTCTAAAACCAATTTTCAGCCAACTTTCCCTATTTTGGGCAGCAGTGACCTTGGACTTTGTTAAAACTTGCAGACAGAAACTGATTTCTCCACTTTTGAAATATTTCTGCCCTATTACATTTTTTTAAAGTCCAATGTAACACAGGAACCAAAAATACTATCAGAACCTACAACAGCTTTTTTATTTGGGAAACGGGACAAATCTCTGATTTTACTGTTGCTAAATGATAAGACATTCATGATACAAAAATAGAAAAGCTAAACAGTTGATATTTTGTAAATATTTAAGCGCTTTCAACTGTTCATGTCCAATGTAACCAGGAAACCACGGTCCAATGTAACGCAGAAACAAAAAAAATCTATCAGAATCTACAACAGCTTTTATGTTTGGGAAATTGGACAGATCTCTGACTTTACAGTTGCTAAATGATAAGACATTCATAATACAAAAATAGAAAACTAAACAGTTGATATTTTGTAAATATTTAAGCGCTTTCAACTGTTCATGTCCAATGTAACCAGGAAACCACGGTCCAATGTAACACAGAAACAAAAAAAATCTATCAGAATCTACAACAGCTTTTATGTTTGGGAAATTGGACAGATCTCTGACTTTACTGTTGCTAAATGATAAGACATTCATGATACAAAAATAGAAAGGCTAAACAGTTGATATTTTGTAAATATTTAAGCGCTTTCAACTGTTGTCCAATGTAACAAGGAAACGGAAATCATCAGACCGCAATCACGGGACAATACAACCCTAAACAAGCAAAAAAGACTCACAAAACATAACTAATATTAAGCTTAATCTTCAATGAGGTGGTTTAAATAATTCAATGCATATGAACAACAGATGTAGAAGGAAAAAACAAAGGTGCAAGTGCACCTCTGCAACAACGTGGTCCAGAGTAACTGTTTGGGATTTTCGGTAACCACAACTTCGAACCGGCCGCCTGTTTGATTCACAATGGACACATGGCCGAAATACGCGTATAGATGCTTCCGCCACATTTGTGTGCATGAATAGAACAAAATAGTTCCAAATCGTTTGATTTTTTTTTCACACACGATTGATTTGTTTGGTCCAACGTAACATAAAATTCCGGAAACGATGTTCGATCAGTTTATTCAAATCCGATTTTGAAGTCCAATCAGTTTCAATTTTTAAAAAGTTCATAACTATCACAACATGGGATTCTTCCTCCAATCTGTACCCATAAAAGTAGTGCCATATTCATCCGCGTTTAGTACATTCGTCGTCCAGAACGCACGAGTTAACACCGGTAACGAAAGTTTACGTTGGACAGTGATTTTTTTGTGTGCTAATATCTAATAGAAGCCAAGTCGACTGATATGTTTATGTCAAACACAGTTAAAAACAATTAAAAAGCAATGATGTAAACCACTTTCTTAATCATTTGCATGTTTCTTTTGTACACATTTAATGACTATTTGTGACAGGCAAAACGATGTCACACTCCAGGTCGCCATTTTCTGATCAAAATCAGAAGGTTTTAGCATCAAACACATTTTTAATGCAGCGCTAGGCCTGTAAACTGTTTGTGCTGCATATTCAATGTGTAATTGATGTGTGTGTAACTCAAATTTGTTAACTAACATTTCTGAGATTTTTAAACAAATATTAATTAAGTAAGGGGTAAGTGGGGCACAACTCTGGAGACTGACCCATATGTAATATTTTATATACTGACTTCCATAAAAAAACGCGAAAAATTGAAAGGCTATTTTTCGGGTGAAAAGGGGTGAATATACAATATTGAACCATTGTGGCAAGTTGTTTGGGTCCAAGACTCACGTGCAGTGAAAATATTGTGTGAGCAGCACATCATTCCCGGCATTGGAGGGTCAACAAAAATGGCAAACTGGTTGCTGCATGTGAGGCACGTGCACACCATGCAGAGCAAAGTTAACCAGCGACAAGTACGCGGGCATGCAGCCTTTATAAAGCCGCGCTACAAGGTTCAGGTAACGACTTGCTGTCTGAGCGCTACAGAGATGCCAAGACTACGAGCAGAGGAACGCAATCGTGCCCTAGGCCATCTGGAGGCTGGTGTGGATGCCAGGCAGGTCGCCAACATCTTTAACGTCCACATCTCAACCATCTGTCGTCTGCAGCACCGCATGCGAGTCACTGGTACCACTGATGATCGTCCCCGGCCAGGCCGTCCTCGGGTCACCACACCAAGAGAGGATCGCCATCTTGTTCAAACCCATCTGTGGGACAGGCGGCAAACAGTCGCTAACACTGCTCGACAGGTGCCTGGGAATCTCCAGCAACGAATCAGCCTCAACACTGTGCGGCGGCGTCTTCAGGAGAACGGGCTGGCATGTAGGCGTCCTCACAGAGGTCCGGTACTGACACCAAGACACCGGCAGGACAGGCTGCAGTGGGCACAAGCCCGAATCAACTGGCGCAGGCAGCGGTGGGGACGCATACTGTTCTCAGATGAGAGCCGTTTTTGTATTGACATGGCTGACGGTCGTGTCAGAATATGGCGTCGACCTGGTGAACGCTATGCTGACTCCTGTGTGGTAGAGCGGAACCCCTGGGGAGGCCCGAACGTTATGATATGGGGTGCAATTGGCATTAACCACGCCATAGGACCAGTCATCTTTCAGAACATTGGTCCTGGTCGAGGACAGGGTGTCAATGCACAGCGCTACATCAACCAGGTGCTCAGACCCCATGTCATTCCTTTTTTTGCGCAACACCCAAACTGGACATTCCAACAGGACCATGCAAGACCACACACCGCCAGGGCCACCCAGCAATTTCTTCAGCATAACAACGTCAATGTGCTGCCCTGGTCAGCCCTCGGTCCCGATTTAAACCCAATAGAACGTTTTTGGGATGAACTTGGCAGACGGTTGGACCTCCTGCGTCCACGACCAGCAACAGTGGCTCAACTTCACCAGGCCATCGTCCATGTGTGGGCTGGTGTGCCAAGGGGACGCATCAACCACCTCGTCCACTCAATGAGCCGCAGGTGTCAAGCAGTTGTCAACGCAAATGGTGGCCACACACGGTATTAGGACTTCAAGCTGGTTTGTCACGTGACCTTGGATTTCCACACAAAAGACATATTGCTGATGACATTTTCACACATTACCGGTGTAATGAATCAAATCACGTTGAATTCTCGCACTCTGTACAATTGTGACCAATAAAATTTACCCCTTCTGCCTGTTTTGTTTTCGCGTTTTTAATGGAAGTCGGTATATATATATACAGGGTTCGTACGCCCCTTGAAGACCCTTGAAAACCCTTTAAAATACAACTGGGTCAAAAAGGCCCTTGAAAACCCTTGAATACTGCAGATATCCCTACCATCCCTTGAAATCCCCTTAAAAATCGTTTTTCGGACCAAAACTGACCGTAACATTTGAAGACGAATCGGAGAACAAACGCGAACCAGGTTGCGTAAGCCGAATGCTGCGGGATTTGAATCTCCCCCCGCTGGCTGATCATCGCAGACAGGCATGACTAGACCTGATGTTCAAGATAGCGGGAAATCTCATCCCCGCCATTCCCCCCCAAAACTTCCTGACCCCTGTGAGTGCTGGCCGCAGACGGACACGACCCCCCAAGTATGAGGACTTCAAAGTCTTCAATATTACAGGGTTGTACATCCTTAGCAGTATCTATAGGACAAATGTCCTGGACCACCCTGAAGTAATAGGACATTTGTCCTCTTCATAACAAAATCAATCGGACATTTTGAACGCAAGCCAGATTGAATGTATGTTAAGTTTTATGCACACAAAAATTTAATGGTATTACAAAAGCTGACTATATTCCTAGAGTGGGAAGCCATGTTTGGTAAACATACTATTACTAGTCCACACACACACACAGTCACACACACAGAGGCAGTGTCTTTCCTAAATCACTATTCATTGCTAATGCTAGTATTCAAGTACAATATTGATTCATTTGGAGTCGTCTTTTTGGTTGAAGAGCATTCTTTTCCTTTTCTCTCCCCACTTTTCTGTCACCCTGAACACCCATTCTGATTCCCCCTTGACATCACTTGGTCCTTCCATTTGCACCCTCGTCGTGGAGCAAGGATTCCTTTCCAGTCTCCGCTTCAGCAACATGTGCCTACATGGCCTACAACACGTAACAAGTACAAGGCTTATCGCTCTTTAGTCGCTTTACGCTAAAAATAACCCTGACACAAGCTGGCTGCGAGCTCTCAGCTGCGAGCCGTGTACCTCGCTGGCTGAGCGCCTCTGCGAGTCAGGGAGGCAGAGTTGCAAGCCAACGAGCTAAAAATAGACCGCCACGGCTCGCCACTAAGCTTAGTGCCAGTGGCACACGGGACTAGTAGGCTAATAGGCCTAGTGATTCACTGGGCAGTGGGCTTACACTAAAGTTACAGACTGGAGTTCTGTACGACGGTCGGACTCAATTAATTATGCGGGCTTGATATAAACGGCCGGTGCCATGTCCGTGAGCATCGGAAAGCTATCGGACAGTGACCGCGTTTTCGGCAAAGTAATGGGACATTTGTCCTCTTCACTGCCAGTTATATCGGACATTTTGCATGTGCAATCGGTCTATGTCCGATGTCCGACGTGGATGTGCAACCCTGATATTACAGAACACCGTGTGGTCAGTAACACTCGCGGCTTCAAACTACATGTCTGTAACACAAGTCAGTACACCCACTCCTTCTTCGTGCGGACAGTGATGGACTGGAATCATCTGGGGGAGGATATCGTCAGTGCAGGCTCTGTCAGTGCATTTACAGCAGCACTTGGCAGATCAACATCGCCTGCTTACTAGCATCCAGACAGCAGTAGAGTTTTTAGCCAGCTTTTTTTGTCTTTTTTTTTTTAAAACCTGTAGAAAACCTGTTGTGGCTACTCACAGAGACCTTAACCCAGTAGAAGATTGTGAGGACAAAGTGGTGGCTTTTAAAACTATTTTTGCGCTCTCCCCATTCCGTCGCGTTTATAGCCGTTGATTGGCTTCTGCGACGTATTGTTCCAGATCCAGATCCAGTGAACAAGACTTCGGACATCGATTTTCGCCTCTCGAATCGTTCTGTGTGTCGTCTGCTTTTCAAGCAAAGGGAAGCAATTCAATAGTTGGTTATTGTTTGCGCATGCGCAGTTCGACTTCCGACAAAGTGCGCCATGCTCCTTAATCTTCGGTGAATGCCAACACTGTTGCGTCTGTCATCATGCCTAAGGGAAATTGCGCATTTGATCCGTTGTGGTTACAGAAGGAAGAATATCGAAGCTGGATCACTGAATGCAGAGACAACAAACATGCGTTTTTCCGTAAAGTGTGCAAAAAGACCGTTGATGTTCGGGCAGTGGGCGAATCGCGGTTGCAAGTCACGGAAAGAGGAAAAATATGTGGAATTGGAAAACGCGAGTAGGCTGGTAGTTAGTCTTACGGACTTCGTTCGGCAATCATCAAATTCATCAACATCAGGTCAGACCCTTTCCTCACTAAGAATCGTCAGCCAATCCACAATAACAGCAAGTGGGACAGATGTGTTAAAAGTTAAAAGCTGAAGTGTTGTGGACGATTCATGCCATCAACAATCATCACAGTTTCCGATCTGCTGAAGACGACACGAAACTGTTTGCAGCAATGTTAACATATAATATTACTCGATTGCGACGAACTATCGGCGTGGGGAAACTAAAATTAGATATTTTGCAACTTTTGGCAATCCCCCCGCCGCATTGCTCCTTTTTTTCTGTTAGAACTAAAAAAAGAGTGAAATCATACATACTGAATCTTCAAATCAATCGTCACATCGTCTCCATAGACACTAAGTGACTCGTGTGTGCACATTTGTAATTAAAAAAAAAAAATCCTACTTTCTTGTTTAAAAGACAGCATTCATACCCCCCCCCCCCCCCCACCTCCCCCTACGCCCCCCCACCCCCCCACCCCCACACTACCTACCAGCACCTACACACACACACCACACACACACACACACACACACACACCACCACACACACCACACACACACACACACACACACACACACACACACACACACACACACACACAACACACACACACACACACACCACACACACACACACACACACACACACAACCACACACACACACACAACACACACACACACACACACACAGAACACACACACACACACACACACACAACACACACACACGAGACACACACAACAGAAAGACACACAACACACACACACACACACACACACACACACACACCACACACACACACACAGAGATACACACACACACAGATACCCTCCGGGGGTTGCGACCTTGTCGTGGTCGGAGGGCTTGGGCGGTCCAGTGATCCCTTAGGCTTTGCTGGCGGGGCATCAATACTTTAAGATAGGCTGGGTTTTTTAAAACTGCTTCTAGGTCCGAAAAGCCAAAATGCTGTCTGGCCTAAGCATAACGTTTGGGAAGGAGTTGATGCCCTGGTAGGGCTTCCCATGTCAGATAGGCTAAGGGTGAGGATCCTGACTAAGTGTAACCCGCCTTTCTCCTTTTCTTGTTTTCTGCCTTTTATTTGGCCCTTTTCTATCTTCGTCTCCCCTTCAAGTCTTCTTTCCCACGTCCTTTTCTTCTCTGTGGTCTCCTTAAGATCCGCCGCGTTTGCCGTGCGGTGCGACCTGTGTCGGAGGGGAATGAGATCCTGGTGATTGAGAGGGCCAGCGCTCTCAACACATCACTTTGGCTCGGACCTCTCCTAGACAGGGCCCTCCGGGGGTTGCGACCTTGTCGTGGTCGGAGGGCTTGCGTGGTCCAGTGATCCCTTAGGCTTTGCTGGCGGGGGCATCAATACTTAAAGATAGGCTGGTTTTTTCCAACTGCTTCTAGGCCTGTGAAGTTGAGATGCTGCCTGGCCTAAGCATAACGTGGTAAGGAGTTGATGCCCCTGGTAGGGCTTCCCATGTCAGATAGGCTAAGGGTGAGGATCCTGACTAAGAGTAACCCGCCTTTCTCTTTTTCTTCTTTTCTGCCTCTCTTATTTGGCCCTTTTCTATCTTCGTCTCCCCTTCAAGTCTTCTTTTCCACACTCCTTTTCTCTCTGTGGTCTCCTTAAGATCCGCCGTGTTTGCCGTGCGGTGTGACCTGTGTCGGAGGGGAATGAGATCCTGGTGATTGAGAGGGCCAGCACTCTCAACACATCACTTTGGCTCGGACCTCTCCTAGACAGGGAGTACACTTTGGCCCGGGTGTACTAATCGGCTCCCCTTCTTGGGGCTGGGTCAAGACAGACAGTCCCTCTGCTGGCCAAGTAAACCCCTGCAGTGCTCAGCTCTCTGTTCCCGGGAGTTGAGCATGATCAGGGGGGATAGGGGTAGTAGTGTTCTGTTTGTCGTATGTCTCTCCCGAAGCCTGGAAGGGGTCAAGACGGTGATTCTTGGCCCTGGCCCCTTAGTTGGACTCCAAGGTGGGTGGGTAAGGGAGGGATGAATCACAATAAACTAAATATGGCTCTTTCAAAAACTATTCCCCCCAAAAGAAGAGGAAGGCAGCATCCCCTATTTCAGGGGATTTTGATACTGACAGCGATTCGGATATGGAGGTACGACAGAGGACAGGTTTCTGGGCTTCCTGGCTCGTGATGGAAGGGACAGAGCAGGAAAGACCCCTTTCAGCTCTGAGCCCATTTGCTATCCAAAAGGGCTTTCAAGATA
Source organism: Conus ventricosus (assembly GCA_018398815.1). Classification (NCBI taxonomy): domain Eukaryota; kingdom Metazoa; phylum Mollusca; class Gastropoda; order Neogastropoda; family Conidae; genus Conus; species Conus ventricosus. The sequence goes on along the minus strand of CM031596.1, from coordinate 66,269,903 downwards.
TAGCAGGTGACCCTCGGTCCATCAAGAGGTTGAGGAATGGTTCATTTCTTATTCAATGTAAATCACACAAACAATCTGAACAGCTGCTAAAGGCAACAAAATTAGTGGACAGGGAGATCAAGGTGACTCTCCACAAGCAGTTGAATTCGTCAAAAGGTGTGATTCGCTGTCGAGAGTTAACAGGTGTCTCAGAGGCAGAAATTAAGACGGAACTGGCGTCCCAGGGTGTGACGGAGGTACGCAGGGTGACGGTAAAGAAAGGTTCAGAGAGAGTGGCCACCAACACCCTCTTTCTGACCTTCTGCAACCCTGTGTGCTGCCTCCGGTCATCAAAGTTGGTTACCTGAATGTTCGTGTTCAGCTGTATGTGCCGTCCCCGTTGAGGTGTTTCAGATGGCAGAGGTTTGGCCATGTCAGGGGACCGCTGTTCTGGGCAGGAGGTGTGCGGTGCGGGGGCATCAATACTCGAAGATAGGCTGGTTTTTTAAAACTGCTTCTAGCCTGAGAGGTGCAGATGCTGTTTGGCCTAAGCATAACGTGGTAAGGAGTTGATTGCCCCTGGTAGGCTTCCCATGTCAGATAGGCTAAGGGTGAGGATCCTGACTAAGAGTAAACCCGCCTTTCTCCTTTTCTTGTTTTCTGCCTCCCTTATTTGGCCCTTTTCTATCTTCGTCTCCCCTTCAAGTCTTCTTTTTCACACTCCTTTTATCTCTGTGGTCTCCTTAAGATCCGCCGGTTTGCCGTGGGGTTTGCGACCTGTGTCGGAGGGGAATGAGGTCCTGGTGATTGAGAGGGCCAGTGCTTGAGGAGGCCTTGTGCTCTCAACACATCACTTTGGCTCGGACCTCTCCTAGACAGGGAGTACACTTTGGCCCGGGTGTACTAATCGGCTCCCCTTTGGGGCTGGGTCAAGACAAGCAGTTCCCCTGCTGGCCATGTGAACCCCTGCAGTGCTCAGCTCTCTGTCCCCGGGAGTTGAGCATGATCAGGGGGGATAGGGTTAGTTGCTTCTGTTTGTCGTATGTCTCTCCCGAAGCCTGGAAGGGGTCAAGACATTGGTTTCTTGGCCCTGGCCCCTTGGTTGGACTCCAAGGTGGGTGGGTAAGGGAGGGATGAAACACAAATTCACTCAATATGGCTTTTCAAAAATCACCCCCCCCCCCCCAAAAAAAAAGAGGAAGGCAGCATCCCCTATTTTAGGGGATTTGATAGTGACAGTGATTCCGATATGGAGGTTAGACAGAGGACAGGTTTCTGGGCTTCCTGGCTCGTGATGGAGGGGACGGAGCAGGAAAGACCCCTTTCAGCTCTGAGCCCTTTTGCCATACAAAAGGGCTTTCAAGGTATAGCAGGTGACCCTCGGTCCATCAAGAGGTTGAGGAATGGTTCCTTTCTTATTCAATGTAAGTCACAAAAGCAATCTGAACAGCTGCTGAAGGCAACGAAACTTGTGGACAGGGAGATCAGGGTAACTCCCACAAACAATTAAATTCATCAAAAGGAGTGATTCGCTGCAGGGAATTATCAGGTGTTTCAGAGGCAGAGATCAAACGGAGCTGGCATCCCAGGGTGTGACGGAGGTACGCAGGGTGACAGTAAAGAAGGGTGCAGAAAGAGTGGACACCAACACCCTCTTTCTGACATTCTGCAACCCTGTGCTGCCTCCGGTCATCAAAGTCGGCTACCTGATTGTCCGGGTTCAGTTGTACGTTCCGTCCCCGTTGAGGTGCTTCCGATGCCAGAAGTTTGGCCATGTCAGAGACCGTTGTTCGGGGCAGGAGGTGTGTGGTATTTGCTGCAAGGCAACCCATGATGGACCGTGTCAAGATCCGGCACATTGTGCTAACTGCGGTGGCGACCACCCTCCTCTTCACGAAACTGTCCTCTTTGGATTCAGGAATCCGCTATTCAAAGAGTTAAAACAGAAAAGAAAATTTCCTTTTTTGAGGCCCGCAAGCAGGTTGTGGGCAGTCAGACGCCGACAGCTTCTTATGCTTCGGCTGTAAAGACGGTTCCCAAAGTTCCCACTCGGTCAGTCTGCTGTCAGACTGATGACTTCACATTTTCCAAGACATTGCAAGGACGAACTGTCAACTCTGGTGGAAGCAGGTCCACCACCTTCCAACCCAAAACTGAATGCCCCTGGTGGAGGCAAAAAATCCGCCACCCTCAGACATGCCCAGCAGTCTACAACATCTGCTGCTGGCAGATTAAAAATCCAGCGATTCCCCTTGAACTCCTCTGTCCAGTGCCCGTGCGGGCAAGGGAGTTCAACCCAGTGTGGAGATGGTGGAGATGAGGAAGAAGCCTCCACCGTCTCCCAAATCCAGACCTCCTTCTTCACCTGTTGGCAAGTCTGCCAGCAGGTCTGAAGACCAACACAGTCCAGTACAAACCTCAAATAAATTTACACCTTTAGCACCAGACGTTGAAGAGGAGATGACCTGATCTCTCTCCTTTTCGCCCTCTGCCCCAGGGATAATACAATATTCCATTGGAAAATATCCGTGGACTAAATTCCAACTTTGAGGAGCTGCAGCTTTTGTGCCAATCTATAAAACCTTCCGTCGTGGCTGTTCAGGAAACTCAAATTCAAAGCCAGAAGACCTTTACTCTTTCTGGCTTTAATCTTTCAAATCCTACACAACCATCCACCTTGGGACGGTCGGGCGGTGTTGCCCTTCTCATACACAAAACTCTGCTGTATAGTCCTGTCGCTCTGTCTACCTCCCTTCAAGCTGTTGCTGCGAGAGTCACTCTCCGCAAGACTGTAACAATCTGTTCTATTTATCTACCTCCTTCAGTCCCGGTTTGTCGGCAGGACCTTGTCAGTCTGAAAAGGGAGAACTTCCTCGACCTTTTTTTGCTGTTGGGTGACTTTAACGGTCACAATCCTCTTTGGGGGTAGTGTCGGTACGTCATCCGAGGTCTGCTAATTGAGGATGTCCTTTCGGATTTGGATTTGTGTTGTCTGAACGACGGATCTGCAACTTACCTCCACTCTTCCACAGGTTCACTTTCGTGTTTAGATTTGTCGGTTTGTGACCCCTCGTTGGTCCTGGACTATGAGTGGTCTGTCCATGACGATCTGCACGGAAGTGACCATTTCCCTGTCCTCCTACAACCTGTAATAATGAACACGTCTCTGTCTCTCAACACCTAAATTATAAGAAAGCAAACTGGGATCTATTTGCAGCCACTATTTCTAAAGAATTCCAGGACACTGACTTTCTTCAGAGTCCGGACCCAGCAGAATCACTGACTAAACACTATGATCAAGTGTGCTAAAGCTTGTATTCCAGTGTCTTCGGAAAAAACTTCAAATGCCAAAGACACCCTGGTTTGATTCAGACTGCCAACAAATTTCCAAAGTTAGAAAACGGGCTCAGCGTCAGGTATACCAACGACCTTCGGGTCCCAACGCTCGAGCCCATCAAAAACTCCGTGCTAAATCAAGACACACTTTTAAAATCAGTAAACGTCGGTCCTGGAGAAGTTTCTGCTCCAGGCTGACATCGAAACTTCCAAGAAGAAAGTGTGGAACATCATTAAGAAAATCAAAGGGAAGAACACCTGTCCCACTGTGAACCATCTCAAGTTTTCGGATTCTTTAATAACAGAGAAGAAAGCAGTTGCTAATCTGCTTGCTTCAACCATTGAAAAGAATTCCTCCTCTTCCTACAAATCAGCCACTTTGTCAAAAACAAAGCCCTAAAAGAAAAATCAACCTGCAACTTTTCGTCCGACAACATGGAAGACTACAATCTTCCTTTCACGTTAAACGAGCTGAAATCTGCCTTACTCTCTTGCAGCGATTCCTCTCCAGGTCTAGATGAAATCCATTATCAACTCTTGAAACATCTTCCGCAATTAGGTTCTGAACATCCCGCTACAGGTATACAACCATGTGTGGACTACTGGTTTCTTTCCACCTTCTTGGCGGAAAGCCCTCATTATTCCAATTCCCAAACCTGGAAAAGATCTTTCTAACCCATCAAACTACCGTCCCATAGCTTTGACCAGCTGTGTTTGTAAATTGATGGAAAAAATGGTCAATGCTAGGCTCATGTGGAAACTCGAAACCGATGGCCTTTTGGGCGAAAGAACAGTGTGGTTTCCGCAAACATCGGTCTACAGTTGACCATTTGATTCGTCTGGAATCTACACTTCGGAACGCTTTTTTGAACAGACAGCATGCAGTGGCAATTTTTTTCGACTTAGAGAAGGCCTAAAGATACTACCTGGAAGTCGGGGATACTTCATGATCTCCACGATCTGGGTATTCGAGGTCATCTTCCGCTTTTTTCAAAATGTTTTGGCAGAACGACAGTTTCAGGTCCCGGTTGGCACCACTCTCTCTGATGTCCATGAGCAGGAGTTGGGTGTTCCACAGGGGAGCATACTGTCTCCTGCCCTCTTTAGTATTAAAATCAACAACATTGTTCAATCAGTTCAGCAGGGTTCAGACTGCTCATTGTTTGTGGATGATTTTGCTGTCTACGCAACTGGAAGCCTGTACCCGAGTGTCCAGCGCAGGCTCCAGCTTTGCGTAGATAAAATCCATCGGTGGGCAGATGAAAACGGTTTCACCTTTTTTGCTTCAAAGACACAGTGTATTCACTTCCATAATTTCCGTCAGTTTTTTCCAGATCCTGACATTCAAGTCGGGAAATCTCCCATTCCAGCTGTTAAAGAGGCCAAATTTCTGGGAATTATTTTTGACCAGAAAATTAACTTTCTCAGCCATATTAAAAACCTGAAAACTGCTTGCCAGAAAGCACTGAATATTCTGCGGGTCGTAGCGCACACCGACTGGGGCGCTGATAAGAAAACTTTGTTGCACCTCTACAGAGCCCTGGTCCGTTCCAAACTGGACTACGGTTGTGTTGTCTACGCTCCGCAAGATCGTCTTACCTCAAACTCTTGGACCCTATCCACCATCAAGGGCTTCGTCTCTGTCTTGGAGCGTTCCTTACCACCCCTGTGTACAGCCTGTACGCAGAGGCGGGTGAACCTTCATTGTCCAACCGCAGGCTGAAACTGTCTTTGAATTATTATATCCGACTGTTCTCAGAACTGCAGAATCCTGCCTATGACTGTGTCTTTGACCCTCCGTTCCAAAGTAAGTTTGAAAACAACCCAAAATGTATTCCGCCGTTTGGTCTTCGTATGCGGCCTCACGTGCGGAATGCAGGTCTTGACCTAGGAGTTGTGTCGGATTTTTCCAAGTTTCCGGATAACCTCTGTGGACCTTTTTCACACCAGAGATTCGTTTCGATCTTGCAGCTTTTCGTTAGGAGTCTACCAGCTCTCTGGCATACAAGGCATTGTATGCTGAGCTCTGTTCGAAATTCCCATCCTGTCAAAAAGTTTTCACTGACGGTTCCAAGTCTGAAGATGGAGTGGCCTGTGCAGCCTACTGCCCTGGGGCTCCTTCTCAGATACTGTTGGAACATATCCATTCCGATGCTTCTGTCTATTCTGCTGAACTTACTGCTCTGGTTCTGGCTTTGAAGATAATCTCACATTCTTCGAAGAGGGACTTTCTGGTTCTGTCGGATTCGCTGTTAGCTTTGGAGGCCATAGCTGGCCGCAACCTTCAGCATCCAGAACTTTTACTTTTTTTTGAACTTTTTAGCAAGTTGAAGGCGGACGGTTACAACATTACTCTTGCTTGGTTCCTGGTCATGTTGGCATCGGCGGGAACGAAATGGTTGATCGTTTAGCCAAGAACGCCACAAGAGAGAAACTGTCCAACACTTATATCCCCTGCTCAGATGTGAAACCCAAAATTAACGATTATGTGAGAGACCTCTGGCAGGAGGACTGGAACGCACAGACGAAAAACAAACTCTTTCAGATCCGTCCAAACCTTAAGGACTTCCTCCCATCTACGTCGGGTGGTCGTAAAGAGGAAACGGTTCTGTGCCGGCTGCGCACCGGCCATTCGTATTTTACCCATTCTTACCTTTTTAAAAACTGAAGAAGCTCCGTGGTGCATTCCATGTCATGCGCCACTCACAATGAAACATGTTCTTTTAGAATGTTGGGATTTGCACGATGTGAGACACAAAACATTTTACAGCGGAGTCCATGAAGATCCTGTTCAGGATGTCCCGCCTGATGTGATCCTTGAGTTTTGAGAGAGATTAACATTTTTCATCTGATTTAAGATTTTACGGCAGAAAGATTTTTAACAAAGTTTCTGGTGCGTTTGTAGACGATGTCATTTAATGAGATGTGTGAAAGTTTTTTTTTTTTTTTTTTTAAATGACTGGTGAGTTTATTTTAACGTGGTGACAGCCCTGATGTGGCCCTTTGCGGTCGGCTGGGCTATAAGCAACATTATCTTATCTTATCCTAGACAGGGAGTACACTTTGGCCCGGGTTTGTACTAACGGCTCCCCTTCTTAGGGCTGGGTCAAGACGACAGCCCCCCTACTGGCCAAGTAAACCCCTACAGTGCTCAGTCTCTTTTCCCGGGAGTTGAGCATGATCAGGGGGATAGGGTAGTAGTGTTCTGTTTGTCGTATGTCTCTCCCGAACCTGGAAGGGGTCAAGACGGTGATTCTTGGCCCTGGCCCCTTAGTTGGACTCCAAGGTGGGTGGGTAAGGAGGATGAATCACAATAAACTAAATATGGCACTTTCAAAAAAAATTTTTTCCCCCAAAAAGAAGAGGAAGGCAGCATCCCCTATTTCAGGGGATTTTGATACTGACAGTGATTCAGATACTGAGGTACGACAGAAGACAGGTTTCTGGGCTTCCTGGCTCGTGATGAAGGGACGGAGCAGGAAAGACCCCTTTCAGCTCTGAGCCCTTTTGCTATACAAAAGGGCTTTCAAGGTATAGCAGGTGACCCTCGGTCCATCAAGAGGTTGAGGAATGGCTCGTTTCTTATTCAATGTCGATCACAAAAACAATCTGAACAGCTGCTGAAGGCAACAAATTAGTGGACAGGGAGATCAGGGTGACTCCCACAAACAATTAAATTCATCGAAAGGAGAGATTCGCTGCAGGGATTTATCAGGTGTTTCAGAGGCAGAGATCAAAACGGAGCTGGCGTCCCAGGGTGTGACGGAGGTGCGCAGGGTGACAGTAAACATCTCCACCCATCACCCAAACCCAGACCACCTTCACCTGTTGGCAAGTCTGCCAGCAGGTCTGTGACCAACATACTCCAGTGAAACTAACCAACAAATTTACACCCTTAGACGCAGATGTTGATGAGGAGATGACCTGATTCTCTCCTTTTCGCCCTCTGCACCATGGATAGTAGAATATTCCATTGGAACATCCGTGACTAAAATCCAACTTTGAAGAGCTGCAGCTTCTGTGTCAATCTATAAAACCTTCTGTCGTGGCTCTTCAGAAAACTCAAATTCAAAGCCAGAAGACCTTTACTCTTTCTGGCTTTAATATTCTTTCAAATCCTGCACAAACCATCCACATTGGGACTGTCGGGCGGTGTGTTGCCCTTCTCATACACAAAACTCTGCTGTATAGTCCAGTCGCTCTGTCTACCTCCCTTCAAGCTGTTGCTGCGAGAGTCACTCTCCACAAGACTATAACAATCTGTTCTATTTATTTACCTCCTTCAGTCCCGGTTTGTCGGCAGGACCTTGTCAGTCTGATAAGAGAACTTCCTCGACCTTTTTTGTCTGTTGGGTGACTTTAATGGTCACAATCCTCTTTGGGGTAGTGTCCGTACGTCATCCAGAGGTCTGCTAATTGAGGATGTCCTTTCGGATTTGGATTTTGTGTTGTCTGAACGACGGATCTGCAACTTACCTCCATTCTTCCACAGGTTCACTTTCGTGTTTAGATTTGTCGGTTTGTGACCCCTCGCTGGTCCTGGACTATGAGTGGTCTGTCCATGACGATCTGCACGGAAGTGACCATTTCCCTGTCCTTCTACAACCTGTAATAACTGAACACGTCTCTGTCTCTCAACATCTAAATTATAAGAAAGCAAACTGGGATCTATTTGCAGCCACTATTTCTAAAGAATTCCAGGACACTGACTTTCTTCAGAGTCCGGACCCAGCAGAATCACTGACAAACACTATGATCAAGTGTGCTAAAGTTTGTATTCCAGTGTCTTCCGATAAACTTCAAATGCCAAAAACACCCTGGTTTGATTCAAACTGCCAACAAATTTCCAAAGTTCGAAACGGGCTCAGCATCAGGTATACCAACGACCTTCGGGTCCCACGCTCGAGCCCATCAAAAACTCCGTGCCAAATCGAGACACACTTTTAAAATCAGTAAACGTCGGTCCTGGAGAAGCTTCTGCTCCAGGCTGACATCGAAAACTTCCAAGAAAAAAGTGTGGAACATCATTAAGAAAATCAAAGGGAAGAACACCTGTCCCACTGTGAACCATCTCAAGTTTTCTGACTCTTTAATAACAGACAAAAAAGCAGTTGCTAATTTGCTGGCTTCAACCATTGAAAAGAATTCCTCTCTTCCAACAAATCAGCCACTTTTGTCAAAAACAAAGCCCTAAAAGAAAAATCACCCTGCAACTTTCGCCCGACAACATGGAAGACTACAATCTTCCTTTCACGTTAAACGAGCTGAAATCTGCCTTACTTTCTTGCAGCGATTCTTCTCCAGGTATGGATGAAATTCATATCAACTGTTGAAACATCTTCCGCAAGAAGGTCTGACATACTGCTACAGGTATACAACCATGTGTGGACTACAGGTTTCTTTCCACCCTCTTGGCGGAAAGCCCTTATTATTCCCACCCCCAAACCTGGAAAAGATCTTTCTAATCCATCAAACTACCGTCCCATAGCTTTGACCAGCTGTGTCTGCAAATTGATGGAGAAAATGGTCAACGCTAGGCTCATGTGGAAACTCGAAACCGATGGCCTTTTGGCGAAAGAACAGTGTGGTTTCCGCAAACATTAGGACTACAGTTGACCATTTGATTCGTCTGGAATCTACACTTCGGAACGCCTTTCTGAACAACAGCATGCAGTGGCAATTTTCTTCGACTTGGAGAAGGCCTACGATACCACCTGGAAGTCGGGGATACTTCATGATCTCCACGATCTGGGTTTTCGAGGTCATCTTCCGCTTTTTATTCAAAATTTTTTGGCAGAACGACAGTTTCAGGTCCGGGTTGGCACCACTCTCTCTGATGTCCACGAGCAGGAGTTGGGTGTTCCACAGGGGAGCATACTGTCTCCTGCCCTCTTTAGTATTAAAATCAACAACATTGTGAAATCAGTTCAGCAGGGTTCAGACTGCTCATTGTTTGTGGATGATTTTGCTGTCTACGCAACTGGAAGCCTGTACCCGAGTGTCCAGCGCAGGCTCCAGCTTTGCGTAGATAAAATCCATCGGTGGGCAGATGAAAACGGTTTCACCTTTTCTCCAACAAAGACCAGTGTATTCACTTCCATAATTTCCGTCAGTTTTTTTCCAGATCCTGAACTTCAAGTAGGGAAATCTCCCATTCCAGCTGTTAAAGAGGCCAAATTTCTGGGAATTATTTTTGACCAGAAACTTAACTTTCTCAGCCATATTAAAGACCTGAAAACTGCTTGCCAGAAAGCACTGAATATTCTGCGGGTCGTAGCGCACACCGACTGGGGCGCTGATAAGAAAACTTTGTTGCACCTCTACAGAGCCCTGGTCCGTTCCAAACTGGACTACGGTTTGTGTTGTCTACGGCTCCGCAAGATCGTCTTACCTCAAACTCTTGGACCCTATCCACCATCAAGGGCTTCGTCTCTGTCTTGGAGCGTTCCTTACCACCCCTGTGTACAGCCTGTACGCAGAGGCGGGTGAACCTTCATTGTCCAACCGCAGGCTGAAACTGTCTTTGAATTTATTATATCCGACTGTTCTCAGAACTGCAGAATCCTGCCTATGACTGTGTCTTTGACCCTCCGTTCCAAAGTAAGTTTGAAAACAACCCAAAATGTATTCCGCCGTTTGGTCTTCGTATGCGGCCTCACGTGCGGAATGCAGGTCTTGACCTAGGAGTTGTGTCGGATTTTTCCAAGTTTCCGGATCAACCTCCGTGGACCTTTTTCACACCAGAGATTCGTTTCGATCTTGCAGCTTTTCGTTAGGAGTCTACCAGCTCTCTGGCATACAAGGCATTGTATGCTGAGCTCTGTTCGAAATTCCCATCCTGTCAAAAGTTTTCACTGACGGTTCCAAGTCTGAAGATGGAGTGGCCTGTGCAGCCTACTGCCCTGGGGCTCCTTCTCAGATACTGTTGGAACATATCCATTCCGATGCTTCTGTCTATTCTGCTGAACTTACTGCTCTGGTTCTGGCTTTTGAAGATAATCTCACATTCTTCGAAGAGGGACTTTCTGGTTCTGTCGGATTCGCTGTCAGCTTTGGAGGCCATAGCTGGCCGCAACCTTCAGCATCCAGAACTTTTTACTTTTTTTTTTAACTTTTTAGCAAGTTGAAGGCGGACGGTTACAACATTACTCTTGCTTGGGTTCCTGGTCATGTTGGCATCGCGGGAACGAAATGGTTGATCGTTTAGCCAAGAACGCCACAAGAGAGAAACTGTCCAACACTTATAATCCCCTGCTCAGATGTGAAACCCAAAATTAACGATTATGTGAGAGACCTCTGGCAGGAGGACTGGAACACACAGACGAATAACAAACTCTTTCAGATCCGTCCAAACCTTAAGGACTTCCTCCCATCTACGTCGGGTGGTCGTAAAGAGGAAACGGTTCTGTGCCGGCTGCGCACCGGCCATTCGTATTTTACCCATTCTTACCTTTTAAAGACTGAAGAAGCTCCGTGGTGCATTCCATGTCATGCGCCACTCACAATGAAACATGTTCTTTTAGAATGTTGGGATTTGCACGATGTGAGACACAGACATTTTACAGCGGAGTCCATGAAGATCCTGTTCAGGGATGTCCCGCCTGATGTGATCCTTGAGTTTTTGAGAGAGATTAACATTTTTCATCTGATTTAAGATTTTACGGCAGAAAGATTTTTAACAAAGTTTCTGGTGCGTTTGTAGACGATGTCATTTAATGAGATGTGTGAAAGTTTTTTTTTTTTTTTTTAAATGACTGGTGAGTTGATTTTAACGTGGTGACAGCCCTGATGTGGCCCTTTGCGGTCGGCTGGGCTATAAGCAACATTATCTTATCTTATCCTAGACAGGGAGTACACTTTGGCCCGGGTGTACTAATCGGCTCCCCTTCTTAGGGCTGGGTCAAGACAGACAGTCCCCCTACTGGCCAAGTAAACCCCTACAGTGCTCAGCTCTCTGTTCCCGGGAGTTGAGCATGATCAGGGGGGATAGGGGTAGTAGTGTTCTGTTTGTCGTATGTCTCTCCCGAAGCCTGGAAGGGGTCAAGACGGTGATTCTTGGCCCTGGCCCCTTAGTTGGACTCCAAGGTGGGTGGGTAAGGGAGGGATGAATCACAATAAACTAAATATGGCACTTTCAAAAAATTTCCCCCCAAAAAAGAAGAGGAAGGCAGCATCCCCTATTTCAGGGGATTTTGATACTGACAGTGATTCAGATACTGAGGTACGACAGAAGACAGGTTTCTGGGCTTCCTGGCTCGTGATGGAAGGGACGGAGCAGGAAAGACCCCTTTCAGCTCTGAGCCCTTTTGCTATACAAAAGGGCTTTCAAGGTATAGCAGGTGACCCTCGGTCCATCAAGAGGTTGAGGAATGGCTCGTTTCTTATTCAATGTCGATCACAAAAACAATCTGAACAGCTGCTGAAGGCAACAAAATTAGTGGACAGGGAGATCAGGGTGACTCCCCACAAACAATTAAATTCATCGAAAGGAGAGATTCGCTGCAGGGATTCATCAGGTGTTTCAGAGGCAGAGATCAAAACGGAGCTGGCGTCCCAGGGTGTGACGGAGGTGCGCAGGGTGACAGTAAACATCTCCACCCATCACCCAAACCCAGACCACCTTCACCTGTTGGCAAGTCTGCCAGCAGGTCTGTAGACCAACATACTCCAGTGAAACTAACCAACAAATTTACACCCTTAGACGCAGATGTTGATGAGGAGATGACCTGATTTCTCTCCTTTTCCCCTCTGCACCATGGATAGTAGAATATTCCATTGGAACATCCGTGGACTAAAATCCAACTTTGAAGAGCTGCAGCTTCTGTGTCAATCTATAAAACCTTCTGTCGTGGCTCTTCAGGAAACTCAAATTCAAAGCCAGAAGACCTTTACTCTTTCTGGCTTTAATATTCTTTCAAATCCTGCACAACCATCCACATTGGGACTGTCGGGCGGTGTTGCCCTTCTCATACACAAAACTCTGCTGTATAGTCCAGTCGCTCTGTCTACCTCCCTTCAAGCTGTTGCTGCGAGAGTCACTCTCCACAAGACTATAACAATCTGTTCTATTTATTTACCTCCTTCAGTCCCGGTTTGTCGGCAGGACCTTGTCAGTCTGATAGAGAACTTCCTCGACCTTTTTTGCTGTTGGGTGACTTTAATGGTCACAATCCTCTTTGGGGTAGTGTCCGTACGTCATCCAGAGGTCTGCTAATTGAGGATGTCCTTTCGGATTTGGATTTGTGTTGTCTGAACGACGGATCTGCAACTTACCTCCATTCTTCCACAGGTTCACTTTCGTGTTTAGATTTGTCGGTTTGTGACCCCTCGCTGGTCCTGGACTATGAGTGGTCTGTCCATGACGATCTGCACGGAAGTGACCATTTCCCTGTCCTTCTACAACCTGTAATAACTGAACACGTCTCTGTCTCTCAACATCTAAATTATAAGAAAGCAAACTGGGATCTATTTGCAGCCACTATTTCTAAAGAATTCCAGGACACTGACTTTCTTCAGAGTCCGGACCCAGCAGAATCACTGACAAACACTATGATCAAGTGTGCTAAAGTTTGTATTCCAGTGTCTTCCGATAAACTTCAAATGCCAAAAACACCCTGGTTTGATTCAAACTGCCAACAAATTTCCAAAGTTCGAAAACGGGCTCAGCATCAGGTTATACCAACGACCTTCGGGTCCCAACGCTCGAGCCCATCAAAAACTCCGTGCCAAATCGAGACACACTTTTAAAATCAGTAAACGTCGGTCCTGGAGAAGCTTCTGCTCCAGGCTGACATCGAAAACTTCCAAGAAAAAAGTGTGGAACATCATTAAGAAAATCAAAGGGAAGAACACCTGTCCCACTGTGAACCATCTCAAGTTTTCTGACTCTTTAATAACAGACAAAAAAGCAGTTGCTAATCTGCTGGCTTCAACCATTGAAAAGAATTCCTCCTCTTCCAACAAATCAGCCACTTTTGTCAAAAACAAAGCCCTAAAAGAAAAATCACCCTGCAACTTTTCGCCCGACAACATGGAAGACTACAATCTTCCTTTCACGTTAAACGAGCTGAAATCTGCCTTACTTTCTTGCAGCGATTCTTCTCCAGGTATGGATGAAATTCATTATCAACTGTTGAAACATCTTCCGCAAGAAGGTCTGAACATACTGCTACAGGTATACAACCATGTGTGGACTACAGGTTTCTTTCCACCCTCTTGGCGGAAAGCCCTTATTATTCCCATCCCCAAACCTGGAAAAGATCTTTCTAATCCATCAAACTACCGTCCCATAGCTTTGACCAGCTGTGTCTGCAAATTGATGGAGAAAATGGTCAACGCTAGGCTCATGTGGAAACTCGAAACCGATGGCCTTTTGGCGAAAGAACAGTGTGGTTTCCGCAAACATAGGACTACAGTTGACCATTTGATTCGTCTGGAATCTACACTTCGGAACGCCTTTCTGAACAAACAGCATGCAGTGGCAATTTTCTTCGACTTGGAGAAGGCCTACGATACCACCTGGAAGTCGGGGATACTTCATGATCTCCACGATCTGGGTTTTCGAGGTCATCTTCCGCTTTTTATTCAAAATTTTTTGGCAGAACGACAGTTTCAGGTCCGGGTTGGCACCACTCTCTCTGATGTCCACGAGCAGGAGTTGGGTGTTCCACAGGGGAGCATACTGTCTCCTGCCCTCTTTAGTATTAAAATCAACAACATTGTGAAATCAGTTCAGCAGGGTTCAGACTGCTCATTGTTTGTGGATGATTTTGCTGTCTACGCAACTGGAAGCCTGTACCCGAGTGTCCAGCGCAGGCTCCAGCTTTGCGTAGATAAAATCCATCGGTGGGCAGATGAAAACGGTTTCACCTTTTCTCCAACAAAGACGCAGTGTATTCACTTCCATAATTTCCGTCAGTTTTTTCCAGATCCTGAACTTCAAGTAGGGAAATCTCCCATTCCAGCTGTTAAAGAGGCCAAATTTCTGGGAGTCATTTTGGACCAAAAACTTAACTTTCTCAGCCATATTAAAAACCTCAAAACTGCTTGCCAGAAAGCACTGAATATTCTGCGGGTCGTAGCGCACACCGACTGGGGCGCTGATAAGAAAACTTTGTTGCACCTCTACAGAGCCCTGGTCCGTTCCAAACTGGACTACGGTTGTGCTGTGTACGGCTCCGCACGATCATCTTACCTCAAACTCTTGGACCCTATCCACCATCAAGGGCTTCGTCTCTGTCTTGGAGCGTTCCTTACCACCCCTGTGTACAGCCTGTACGCAGAGGCGGGTGAACCTTCACTGTCCAACCGCAGGCTGAAACTGTCTTTGAATTATTACATCAGACTGTTCTCGGAACCAGAAAACCCTGCCTATGACTGTGTCTTTGACCCTCCGTTCCAAAGTAAGTTTGAAAACAACCCTAAATGTATTCCGCCGTTTGGTCTTCGTATGCAGCCTCACGTGCGGAATGCAGGTCTAGACCTAGGTGTAGTATCTGATTTTTCCAAGTTTCCGGATCAACCACCGTGGACCTTCTTCACACCAGAGATTAGTTTTGATCTTGCAGCTTTTCGCAAAGAGTTTACCAGCTCTCTGGCGTACAAGGGTTGAAGGCATTGTATGCTGAGCTCTGTTTGAAATTCCCATCCTGTCAAAAAGTTTTTACTGACGGTTTAATAACTGAACACATCTCTGTCTTTCAGCATCTAAATTATAAGAAAGCAAACTGGGATCTATTTGCAGCCACTGTTTCTAAGGAGTTCCAGGACACTGATTTTTTTCAGAGTCCGGATCCAGCTGAATCACTGACTAACACTATGATCAAATGTGCTAAAGCCTGTATTCCAGTGTCTTCCGATAAACTTCAAATGCCAAAAACACCCTGGTTCGATTCAGAATGCCAACAAATTTCCAAAGTTAGAAAACGGGCTCAGCGTCAGGTATACCAACGACCTTCGGGTCCCAACGCTCGAGCCATCAGAAACTCCGTGCTAAATCAAGACACACTTTTAAAATCAGTAAACGTCGGTCCTGGAGAAGCTTCTGCTCCAGGCTGACATCAAAACTTCTAAGAAAAAAGTGTGGAACATCATTAAGAAAATCAAAGGGAAGAACACCTGTCCCACTGTGAACCATCTCAAGTTTTCGGATTCTTTAGTAACAGAGAAGAAAGCAGTTGCTAATCTGCTTGCTTCAACCATTGAAAAGAATTCCTCCTCTTCTAATAAATCAGTCACTTTTGTCAAAAACAAAGCCCTAAAAGAAAAATCACCCTGCAACTTTTCATCCGACAACATGGAAGACTACAATCTTCCTTTCACATTAAACGAGCTGAAATCTGCCTTACTCTCTTGCAGCGATTCCTCTCCAGGTATAGATGACATTCATTATCAACTATTGAAACATCTTCCGCAAGAAGGTCTGAACATCCTGTTACAGGTATACAACCACGTGTGGACTACAGGTTGCTTTCCACCCTCTTGGCGGAAAGCCCTCATTATTCCCATCCCCAAACCTGGAAAAGATCTTTCTAATCCATCTAACTACCGTCCCATAGCTTTGACCAGCTGTGTCTGTAAATTGATGGAAAAAATGGTCAATGCTAGGCTCATGTGGAAACTCGAAACCGATGGCCTTTTGGCGAAAGAACAGTGTGGTTTCCGCAAACATCGTAGTACAGTTGACCATTTGATTCGTCTGGAATCTACACTTAGGAACGCTTTTTTAAACAGACAGCATGCAGTGGCAATTTTCTTTGACTTGGAGAAGGCCTACGATACCACCTGGAAGTCGGGGATACTTCATGATCTCCACGATCTGGGTTTTCGAGGTCATCTTCCGCTTTTTATTCAAAATTTTTTGGCAGAACGACAGTTTCAGGTCCGGGTTGGCACCACTCTCTCTGATGTCCACGAGCAGGAGTTGGGTGTTCCACAGGGGAGCATACTATCTCCTGCCCTCTTTAGTATTAAGATTAACAACATTGTTCAATCAGTTCAGCAGGGTTCAGACTGCTCATTGTTTGTGGATGATTTTGCTGTCTACGCAACTGGAAGCCTGTACCCGAGTGTCCAGCGCAGGCTCCAGCTTTGCGTAGATAAAATCCATCGGTGGGCGGATGAAAACGGTTTCACCTTTTCTGCTACAAAAACCCAGTGTATTCACTTCCATAATTTCCGTCAGTTTTTTTCCAGATCCGGAACTTCAAGTAGGGAAATCTCCCATTCCAGCTGTTACAGAGGCCAAATTTCTGGGAGTCATTTTTGACCAAAAACTTAACTTTCTCAGCCATATTAAAAACCTCAAAACTGCTTGCCAAAAGGCACTGAATATTCTGCGGGTCGTAGCACACACCGACTGGGGCGCTGATAAGAAAACTTTGTTGCACCTCTACAGAGCCCTGGTCCGTTCCAAACTGGACTACGGTTGTGCTGTGTACGGCTCCGCAAGATCATCTTACCTCAAACTCTTGGACCCTATCCACCATCAAGGGCTTCGTCTCTGTCTTGGAGCGTTCCGCACCACCCTGTGTAAGCCTGTACGCAGAGGCGGGTGAACCTTCACTGTCCAACCGCAGGCTGAAACTGTCTTTGAATTATTACATCCGACTGTTCTCAGAACCGCAGAATCCTGCCTATGACTGTGTTTTTGACCCTCCGTTCCAAAGTAAGTTTGAAACAAACCCGAAATGTATTCCGCCGTTTGGGCTTCGTAGGGCGCCTCACGTGCGGAATGCAGGTATAGACCTGGGAGTAGTTTCCGATTTTCCAAGTTTCCAAAATCAAACTCCATGGACCTTTTTCACACCAGAGATTCTTTTGATCTCGCAGCTTTCCGTAAGGAGTCTACCAGCTCTCTGGCGTACAAAGGCTTTGAAATGCCGAGCTCTGTTCCAATTCCCATCCTATCAAAAAGTTTTCACGACGGTTCCAAGTCTGAGGATGGAGGGGCCTGTGCAGCCTACTGCCTGGGGCTCCTTCTCAGATATTGTTGGAACATATACATTCAGATGCTTCTGTCTATTCTGCTGACTTACTGCTCTATTTACTGGGTTTGAAGATAATCTCCCATTCTTCGGGAGGGACTTTCTGGTTCTGTCGGATTCCCGCTGTCAGCTTGGAGGCCCATACTGGCCGCAACCTTCAGCATCCAGAACTTTTACTTTTTTGGAACTTTTTAGCAAGTTGAAGGCGGACGGTTACAACATTACTCTTGCTTGGGTTCCTGGCCAGGGTTGGCATCGGCGGGAACGAAATGGTTGATCGTTTAGCCAAGAACGCCACAAGAGAGAAACTGTCCAACACTTATATCCCCTGCTCAGATGTGAAACCCAAAATTAACGATTATGTGAGAGACCTCTGCAGGAGGATTGGAACACACAGACGAATAAACAAACTCTTTCAGATCGTCCAAACCTTAAAGACTCCTCCCATCTACGTCGGGGGTCGTAAAGAGGAAACGGTTCTGTGCCGGCTGCACACCGGCCATTCGTATTTTACCCATTCTTTCCTTTAAAGAGTGAAGAAGCTCCGTGGTGCATTCCATGTCATGCACCACTCACAATGAAACATGTTCTTTTAGAGTGTTGGGACTTGCACGTTGAGACACAAAAATTTTACAGCGGAGTCCATGAAGATCCTGTTTAGGATGTCCCGCCCGACGTGATCCTTGGGTTTTGAGAGAAATTAACATTTTTTTATCTGATTTGAGATTTACGGAAGAAGGATTTTTTAACAAGTTTCTGGTTCGTTTGTAGCGATGTCATTTAACGAATGTGTGAAAGTTTTTTTTTTTTTTTTTTTTTTTTTTTTAAGACTGGTGAGTTGATTTTTAAAGTGGTGACAGCCCTGATGTGGCCCTCTGCGGTCGCTGGGCTATAAACAACATTATCTTATCTTATCTTATCTTATCTATGCTTAGAGTGACTAGTGTAGTCTAGGGGATAGTTGCATGTTTGACTGTGTTTGATTTATTACATATCACGATTCTTATTTTAAAATGTGATACCTCTTTAGAAATTTGGAAGACATCCCTTTTTTTTTCTTTTTTTTTTCTGTGTCCGCTTATGTTGTCTAAGTGATACCATCACTGATGTGTTGATTTTTTCCCCCCAGGCAACTGTGTCCTTGATTTCCCTGGAAACTGCATCAAGACCATATGACTGCAGAAAATGCCTAGCGGCATTTCATCGGCTCTACAGTGCCCCAGTTCGTTCAGACTTCATTCACAGAACAAGCCGTATGCCTGCCCAAGTTGCCCAGCAGCATTCAGCAAACCTGAAAAAGCTGAAGGGTTTACCAACATTCACAGTGTGATGCACCTCGTTAAAATGGAGATTGAGGATGCTTCGTTTCACACATCCCCTTCGACGAATAGGCTACCTAGCACTTCGCACTCCCAAGAACTCGTTCAGATGTACCTGCAAAGAGCCATGGGAAAGGTGGGTTTTTTTGGGGTGCCACAAGTGTAATGAAACATTCCCTTATCGTTCTGTGCTCTTGCGTCATCTTCCTTACCATTCTTACCATTTTTCTTGTGGAGTCTGCAAGAAGGCGTTTGTGAAAAAGGTTGACCTACTTGATCATCTTCAAATCATGCATGATGGCCGCATGTTGCTTCGATGCAAATATTGTGAAGTAAAATTTGAAGACATTTCTGAATTTGACAACCACATTGTGACTCATAAAGATGGTACTGTAGTTCCATGCACAGTGTGTAACATGACGTTCAGCAATTCCAGACAAATGCAGATACACCAGACTGTGGCTCATGGTGTTTCTCAGACCCCAGGACTTGTGTGCCATGTCTGTGGAAAACGGTTTAATCAAGCAAAACTTTTGTCTATTCATTTGCGGGTTAACCACAAGACTGTACCAGGTAGAGTCTGCAAAGTTTGTGGCAGAAGATTTAAACTAGCAAAGCATTTGTCAGCTCACATGAAAATAGCGCACAAAACATCATGGCCAATTGTGACAAAATTCTTGTCGTGTAGATACTGTCACAAAGTTTTCCATAATATACAAGGTTTAGGGGCACATTGCAAGCTGCGACATGGTGTGCGTTTGGAAAAGGCCATGCTCACAAAAAATAAGAGAAGCGACAGTGCCCCTGACCCTTCTTCAGATGCACCAGTTTCTACTTCTCAGGCCACTACTTCTCAGACCAAATCCAGCATTCCTTCCACAAGTGTCCAGAAAGAAACAGGTATACCTTTTACTGACATTAGCAGTACAACATGTCAGATTTGTGGGAAAAGGTACAGTAAAAGAAAGGTGTTGGTGGCACATTATCGACATTTTCACCAAGTGGAGCCGACTGGGAAGAAACCCGAGCCCATGAAATGCAAGATCTGTGGGAAAGTACTGTACTCACTTCAGGGTTTGAAGGTCCATTATAAAGTCCGCCACAAACGAAGGATTCCGAAACAAGCTTTACCTCAGGAGGATCCGAAACCGCCATTTCTGTAGGCCCCAATCCAGCAGTAATGTCGGATCCCAAACCAGCTGTGACTTCAGCCCCAAATCAGCAACTTCATTCTCCAAACCAGCTGCGACTTCATTTTCCAAAGCACCTGTGACTTCAGGTCTAAACCTCCTATGACCTCAGGGTCCAAACCAGTGTCGGCGTCGGGCAACAGAGGTCGATGTAGGTGCGGTAAATGTGGAAAATTCTTTTTACACAATTGGAGTTTGTTTCGGCATCAAAGACTTTATCATAGAAATAGTACAAAAGGTTCTTTGAAAACAACACCAAATCCAGAATCTCCGTTGTGTGTCAAGGTATTCAAAAATCCTGCTCCCTTTCAGAAGAAAAAGCAATGGGCTTGCCATATCTGTGGTAAGTCATTTGTGTTGCGCAAAACCATGCGCATGCATATAAAATCTGAACATCCTCACAGTTTTGCTGATCAAAGATACGGAGGAAGGAAATGTCATAAATGTGGGAAAGCTTGTGGTAGCAAAGCAAAGCTACATCTTCATTTAACTAAATGTGGTCAGACAGACAGAGCCCAAAAGAAGAGAATCTGGAATATTGTCAATAGGTTTGGTGAATTTAAATGTACCATTTGTGAGAGAATGTTTAACTGGAGACAGAATTTGATTCGTCACATGCAGGTTCGTCATAAGTTGTCAAAAGAAGTGATTCTCTACAATATGACGCACCAGAAGCTTGCTCAAGCAGGAGAAAATTACTCCTCAGGGTTCTTTTTGTGTGATGTCTGCAAATTATGCTTTACTGTAAAACGGTCACTTAATAGACATCTGCGGCGCGGGCATGGTGGAAGAACTGGCATATTCCAGTGTAGACGGCGAAATTGTAAATATACTGTCATGAAAAATGATGCAATTCTTCACCACATCAAAACAGCTCACCCAGGAATGTCTGTTTATTGGTGTCAAGGGTGCCGTTTGGGTTTTGACACTTCAGGTGACCTCTTCAGCCACAGATGCTTAAGCTTTTACTCAAAACAGTCAGATGCTTCAGCTTCTAGCTCCCAGTATGATGAGAATGACTATGTGTTAGAGGACAGCTCTAGTTCCTTTCCAGCAGAACAAGAGTGTCGTTACAGATGCATGACTTGTGACATGGGCTTCCATCTTGCTCGAGAATGGACCAAACATATGCAGGAGCACACTGAAAATGTGCCAGATATATCAGAGAACCCATTGCATCAGGAACAAGGTTTGGAGACTACAGATAAAATAAGACTGAGCATCTTTGATGTCATGACAGGCAGCGTTTTTTCTTGCAAGGTTTGCAGAACAGTATTCAAGGATGAAAGTGAAATGAATGCTCACATCTGTGAACAGCCGGCCACCTCAAATATTGGTCCAAAGAAAGGAAAAAAGAAATATAAGAGTCGTAATCTTGAACCAGTCAAGTGCACAGTTTGTCTAAAATTCTTTTCACCATTATCTATCAAGAGACATATGATGAACATTCATTCCATGCCAATAAGGTTCTGTGGAAAATGTAGAATCATATTTACGGATTTTAAGCGGTACAGGGTGCACATGGATTGCCACAATCAGTATGGAGGCAGCGTGGAAGAAGAAGTAGAATTTCCTGTATCCCTTGATGATGATCCCAATGAAGATTCAGTTACCTTGTTTATTTGCCAGATTTGTGGTGGCCTGTTCTCTGATGCAGACTCATTAGCGTCACATGCATGTTCTGGTGCAAATGGTGAAGAAATAGCTGAAAGCTACCATGAATCTGAAGTTGATGAGCATATTTACACACAGAATGAACATCAAATTCTGTCAAATGAAACTGACACAACTAGTGATTCAAAGTATTCTGAATTTCTCAGTCAGTCAACAGAGATTGCAAACGTATACACAGGTCATAGCAATGGATGTGAAAAGTTAAGAGAAAGCCACTCTGTATGTGAAGATGTAGATGAAGGTAGTTTTGAATCAAGAATAGTGATTGAAAGCGTATCAGGTGGAGCAGCAGTGGACCTGGATACTTCTATGTTTGGAAAAGAAGTAATGGTAAATTATGGCAAAACAGATACACCCATGACCATGAGAAATGAAAACGTCAGTGGGAAACAGTTGGCCTCATGCAGTATTTCATCACAGGAATTAAAGGAAAATGGCTTCGTACTTGCTGCTCCCAGCACCTCAGAATCCCTTCCTTTTGACAGTGGTTTCGGAGAGAGCACATCAGGACTTCAGGAACAAGAACAGTCTGATATCAATCGCATCCCTTTTGAGAGATTACCTGTCTCCCACAGTACACTAGGAAATGGAATATCAGATCTGATGGAAAACAAGAACGCTGAAAGCTGTGAAGCTGCCAGTTTAAGTGCCCATAAACAAGCAGCTGAAACAGGAAAAAACATTCAGCAGGAAGAAGCAGACACTGAAACATACAACACTTTTCATAATGAACAAAATGTTGATACCAGGGAATTTGCCCATTGTGAAGAAACAGAGTTTGAAGCTGGCAAGACTGCTCCATGTAATGCAGGGGGTATTGAAACAAGTCAAAAAGCCCATTCTGAAGAAGCAAGCTGTGCAAATGTTACAAGCAACAATGAATATACCAGTCTTGTGGATAGTCCTCCAGACATTGTAGTTTCTGAGAATCAGACGGAAGACGGACATTGTCGCACTCTAGAATCTTTGCATACAAAGCAGAAATGGGAGGAAGATTACCTGGAAACTCAGGGATGAAGAATGAACTTGAACAAAAAAAAGATTCACTGCAAACTTTAGTTACCATATCTGATGACCAAAATAGGAGTCACTGGAATATAGAACTGTGTTGAATTCACCTAAGAACCCGTTGCAAAGTGTTACACATGATGGTGGAGAAAGATGCAGTGTCGCCAGGGTTGCATACTGAACAGTCAACAGACTGGATCAAAGATGTGTCCTTCCCCACCCACACCTCATCTCCCATGGTCCCAAGTCTGTGAACACTTTTTACTTAAAAGATGCTCAGGCTAATAGGATATTGTGAATTTCGCCGTGAAGGTAATTGATTGATAGATTTCTGTTAGAAATATGCCACATGTAATATGTAATGCACATGTTGACATAATGCCTCAATGCCTTTTCTACACATTCTGTTTTTTAAAATGTTCTGACAATTTGAAATATGCTGAACAGAACTGCTTGATTGCTGAACTTAATTGATAACCAGTCTGTCCCTCCCATTCTATCACAAGGATGCTATAGTCTGACAAGCATCCTTGTCTGTAGCAGTCAGTGTGTTGATAAGAGTGCAGATAAGAGCATCATGCGTGGTCCAAGAACTCTTTTTGTTGTTGTTGACGTCTTGGACTGTGTTCCTTTCTTCTTTTTTTTGTAAGCCACCTTAAATTTCTAACATGAACAGGATGCTGGATATGTTTATGTGAGAGGTAATTGCCAGTTTCATCTTGCATGCGTTGGGGAGTGAGTGTGTGTGTGTGTGTGAGCTTGATTTCAGTTTGTTCCCCCATAAGGAAAAGTGTGCACAAAACTCGAAAGCAACTGCAAGTGACAGGAAGAGACCTTTTTGCAACTTGAACAAAGAAAACCTCCATTTCCTTGATGATTTGTCTTTCCGTATGTGTTTTGGTGCAGGCTTGAAGTTGTTTCAAACACTTTTATCAGCTCATTTTATTGTAGCTTTTATACGATGTTGATGTGCCCATTTCAGATTTCCCATCTTTATGTGGTGTAATTACACTGTGTTTTATTAGGGTCACAAAAAAGCAAATTTTTATGTTCACACACACACACACACACACGCACACGCACACATACACACACACATACAAAGATGGATGGATAGATGGATGGATGATAAACAGATCTCTCTCTCTCTCTCTCTCTGTATGTGTGTGTGTGTAAAATATATATAAAAATAGACACGTTGTTGTTGAACGAGTGAGGCTGTATTCCATACCACTTCATTTACCATTATCGCCATTAATGATAAAAACCACAATTAACTGATCGTACTGGGCTACATTGGACTGGATATGTGATGGCTTATGGTGAATATTTGTTCTGTATTTGCAAAGATCTGCTCCTCTGCTTAGTAGAAATCATTTTGAATGGTCTGAACTTAGTAAGACATCTTCATGCTGAGGGATGGTTGGAAAGGTCTTGACAGTATGAATGGTTCTGTCAAACATGGTTACATCAGCATTTGTAATTGCTTGTAAGATGCCACAACTATGGAAACCCAAATTCACTCACCCACACCCAATCTACAGAAAGGGGATAATTACTCGCTTTATTGCACATGTTAAGTAAAAATAGTTTCAAGAATGTACCCTGTTCCAGCTTCGGTCCTTGATCATGTTGGTGTCCGAGATAAAACTGAAGAAGGTTTCTTTTTATGTTTATACTTGTCAAGAATACTGTAGCAAGAAACTGTCCATCCAGTTTCAGTTTCTAAACAGATACATGTTGGTTTTCTGGATCCAAATTTTTTTTTTTTTTGTGTGGTCAAGATGGAATTCCAGTCGCTTTCAGAAAAACCAGCTGTACGCATACTTTTGAAATAATGAGGTTCTTTCCTCTGTCGATGGAAACCGAAAGATTATTGACCATAGGGTTTAGGAAACGCACTGATGTGTATCCCGCCTTACAATATAGGGAAACGCTTCGGCATGTAGTGCATAGATAGCTTTATTCAAATAAGAAGAGCAAGTTTTATGCTTGTTACACAGTTTAGTCGACTGTTACTGAAACCAGCAGTGATTCCGCAACATGTTGACGGGATATGACCCTGCATTTTAAGTGACAATTAATTTGATTGGATGTTTTTTTTTAGAAAAATAAAAATGAATGATTGCAAATGGTGGACATCAAAGTTCTGATGAGCATACTGCTTTATTTACCTTTTTCACCATAAATGGTAAACTCCCCATAAACTTAACATACTCAGCATATTAGAAATAACTCATGGTGAATCTTTATTCTATATTTACTAGGACATTCTGATTAATTGATATGCAGATCTATCTGCTTCTCTGCGTAGTTGAAATCAAATTCAACTTCTCCCCCCCCCCCCCCCCCTCCTTCCCTCAAGGGGTAATATATCAATGTGGAACTCCTAGTTTCTGTGGAGAGGCTCCCTTTAAGAGTAGCTACAGTAGCTGGATTGGTCTGATTGGAGATTTGAAAATGAACAAGTATTTTCTTATTTGTTTATGTTTGTACTGGTAGACCTAAATTATTTTGTGGATCGTTTTGCTTTTCTTGTCTTCACTCCTGTTTACTTATGTCTTCCCCCCCCCCCCCCCCCCCCCCCTCTCCACATCAGACATGGCTTGACATGTAATTTATGGGTCATAGCCGACTGGATGTCATGATTGGGAGATTGAAGAAGTCATGTAGTTGGTTTGTAGAAAAATTAAAGATTGGTTATGTCAGAGTTAAGAGAATGCGCAGATTTGTGTGGGAAAATGGCTGCCAGTGAAGATGGAGTGTTTTACGATGACTTGCGTGTAGGAATAAATGTATTCAATGCCAACATTGTTAAGATTGACAGCAGCGAAACCGATTTGGTAGGGTTGAAAATAAATCGGTTGCTGATTAAAAGTTTTTGACAAAGCCATATTCATTCAAGAGTTAAATTGCCATCCAACGAAGATTTATGAGAACATCATAAAAGGCAAGATTACGGCAAGATTATTGAGTTTAAATGGACATTTTAGTTTGAGAAGGAAAACAAAGAAACACCAGAAGGTGTAGGACCCAGAGAAGTACTGTACTCAACTGCCGAACAAACCAGCTGCGAGCAGTCCTGCACCATCCTTTTGAGCCTGCGCTGTCTTCACATGGGTGCAGGTATGCACAGGGTATTCCATTAAGACGTCAAGGGACATAATGGTTCCCTGGCTGATGCCATTGTGTAATGGCCATCAAATGAAGATTTATTTGAGAATTTATAGAAGGCAAGATTATTGGGTTCAAAAAGACACTTTAGATTGAACTTTAGTGATTGACTGCGGTTATTTGGGGCAATAAACAGTAATGAATTGGCTGGGTTTTGAATTGCAGTCCAAGATTGAAGGTTGGGAATGTAGGTATGTAGATCATTCACAGAATTTTTTGGGTTTTTTTTTTTGCTGTCCTATCTTCTGTGCCTCCACAGTGGCATTGTACCCTTGCTGCTCATTCCGACTTCTCATCCACAGCCGGCTTCGATCCGCCACAGCTCCAGCACCTGCAATTCACAGAGAGCATTCTGTGTCAAGTCGCCATGAGGCAACCCACCAGAGGAGACACTGCACTGCTGCGGAGTCACTTTGCATGTGTTCAGTGGCGCCTGTTCTGATCCATTACAGGACACCACCTACTAAGCCCCTACTGATGACAATAATTGCTTAGTCATGAAGCCAGCATGAGTGAGTTCTCCCTCCAGAGGGTGCCACGGTGTCCGTCCAAGGACAGTTCCATGAATTTGCAGATACAGATGACAGGGACAGAATCAAACCAAGGCCATAGACGGAGAGAGGCAAATGAACCAAGGTCACCATGAGAGCAGAGCTTGAAGGGTCACAGAATTTGAGACTATTTTTTAATGCTCTTTTGATGAGGATGAAGATAATGCATTGGATTTCCATTCAGGTCTGAGAGCGCATGACAGGGCTGTACTGTAGGCTTACTTTCATAAGCTATCCTTGCGCCAACCAGGCCTGAGAGATAACAGACACCTGCAGTGTTGGTCAGGAAATTAGAGCAATGCTCGGAAAGATGCATCCATTAAATGGAAGAAACTGAACTGTGTGGTCCCAGTCTTGCTAACTGAGCCTGTAGCAAACTCAGTTCTGGGTTTGAGCTGATCGGGATAAGAAAATCACTCGAATAAATGGCTCTGATAGGAATCGGACCCACGATCTCCCAGCTGGGAGTCTGTGATGCTAACCACTTCACCACAGCAGCCGATTCATTTCCAGAATTCATCTGACCATTGTTGGTATGGGTGAATCTTGTATTGAAACCACTTTTCGCATGCCTACTGCACACGTGTTAGCAATGTCGGCTGTCTCCTGCATGCAGGAACTGGGTCTCTGTGATTTGTGGACCATAAATTATTCATGATGCCCAATCACTTATGACAGCATGACATATTGTAAAAGAAGTTTCTCTACGCTGATTGGCTCAGACACATTTTGTGTAGAACTAATGCAATATTTTCAAGTTCCTAAGTGTGCCTTCATCTCACCAGCCTGTAATTCATTAGATTTTTTTGTAGTCTCAGTAAACATAGGGCTTAGATTTGTTACTTTTGTGAATGTCTGCAGAGTTTCAAGTAACTATTTGGTCGCACCTTAACCCTTAAAATTTTTTTTTTTCATCCATTAAGAATAGTTTGACAAAAAGCATATTCACTCATTCCTACATAAGAAAATTGTTAATTATAAATGCAGACATAATTTTTGTGTCATTTTTCTACTCGATTGTGACATTTTCAGTCAGAGTCCACAACCTTGATACTCCTGCAACAGATTTATGTAAGTATATATATTCTACTCCCATCTTCTGGAAATTCTGTATGAGAAATCTTTCCTCTCTTTAGTTCTGTCACTTTTGACTCTAGATTTTGTTTTCCTTGCTTTTTATATGGCACACTGACACATCTTTGTTCTGGGAAGTCCTTAAACATTTTCCCCTGCCACCCTTCACCCCCCCCCCCCCCTCCTCCCATATTTTTTCCCTTTAATTCTTGTTTCAAGTACAACATCTTCACTCTACAAAAACATAAGTTGTCGGCTAGCTAATGAGTATTCATATATTTGCGAAAGCAGGATGTTTTTAATTGATCTCGATTTACGATCTCGTACTTATGAAAAGAAAATGAGACTGGTTGTGATAAACAAAATTGAAAGGCTGGCACACTCAGCTTGGCTGTGGATTATCTACCTTGATGAATTAAATTATCCAGCTGTGATGCTGCCCTTATGTAAATTTTCAGTTTTTGTGCTTTTTTTGTGTGTATTCAGCCCTGATGTGGCCCGATGGTGCAGGGCTATGAACAATACTTTTTCTCATTTGTCACATTGACAGAACTACTTACATTTGCCACTTTGTGCTGTTACCGCCCAAGGCCTTGTCCCCCACCCAGTAAGGTTACTTGACCTTCGCTGAACGTAGGATTGACTTATTTATAAGTTATTACTCTTAACAATGTGGATCAGGTTGGCCATGACCCATACGGTTTACTTGGCATAGGTTGACAAGACCCATACTGTAAATAACAATTAAGGTAACTCTTGCTCCCATGATAAAATAGATTCACACCCATAACTCTGAACGAATGCTGCTTAAGGCACGGAATCACCTAGCAGATGAGAAAGCACAAAGCACACACAACAAACAAGAATTTGTTTGGAGTTTGGGGCATGTATTTATTTCATCATGGGAGCAAGAGTTATCTTACTTGTTTGTTATTTACTATTTACTGTTTTCGCCTCATTTAAGATTTCCTTTGAAGACCCCATACTGGTTAAAAAGTTCTAAGATTTATACCTTACCTGATGATGCGAATCACCCATGACCCATACTTAATGTGCTGCCGAATCTGATTACAGTTCTTTGAAATGTGAATCCTCCTCAACCTTCATAGTCAGAAGTGTCAAGTTCAAATGACTGATTTTTTCTGCACCTTGTGATGCACACACACTGAAATCGGGTGATTCTTAGCTAATTGAGGTTTTGACACAAGTCCAAGATTTCATTTCAAATTTATAATTAGTTCAAGAGAGTTATTTTATTGTTTTTGGGTCATGGGTGACCAAGGAAGCACAGCGAATGCTGAGCAAGAAAAGAAAAATATGCAGAGGTAGGCATTGGCAGCAGACCAGTATGAGAATTAATCAGTTTATTGAGTATGGTGCAGGACTAGACTGGAGGGTGGGATCCATCTCCGTAGAGGGATTGTTCGGAAACTGAAAGCATGCTCTCTTTTTTTTTTCTCCTTCTCCCAGCTAGAATTGAGCTAGTAGAGGCTGAGAAGGAATAAAGCATATGACCAGCAGTCTTGGATTTTGAAGGTTTTGGAGAAGGGTGTGTATGTGTTGGGGAGACAGAGGTGATTGAAGTATATTGAAGGGGTGAATTACGCATGCTAAGAACCCCTGCTTGTCATCTGAAGAATAAACTCCCAACTCTCGGTCATCACTACTTGTGAGTGTCTAGAAATCCTTGCAAGAGCTCTTTAAACTCTGTTTTTATTCCTTGTAAGTCTTACTTTTTTAAAACCTTGTAAATTTAATTTTGATCAAGATTTGTTGCAAAACAAACAACAGAAAAAGAACTGAGTTGTTGACAGCTTAAGATACTGTGCATTTTTTCTTCATCTTTAAAAAAAAAACCCAAAAAGTGAGATGTTGCCCATAAGAAACTGCGTATTTCTTCTCTCTTTTCCCCCCTCCTTCAGAAGGATAGGAAAGTATCTTCACTTTTACATTGTCTTACTCTGAAATTCATCTTCCGGGTTCACTTTTACATTGTCTTACTCTGAAATTCATCTTCCGTATGCAGAGATTCATTGCAACAGTATAAAACTGCATAGTTCTGTCTCTCCACACAACTCATAGGGGAGGGTGGGGACATTAGGAAATATATTCGAAAGAGGTTTCTTGCCATTCATTCCATGACTAGCTTTTATTTAAAAGAAAAGAAAAAGAACAACAACAATTGCCAAGAAATGCCGGTTTCAAAATGTCCCCACTAGTTTGATGTTTTACCGGTAGTTCCAAGTTATTGCTGACCTTGTTCATTTTGATATGGTTTACTTTGGTTGTACTGTCATAGCAATCACACAAAATTTCAGCAAGATTGAAAAATGGCCCAAAGTGTCTTTTTCCTAGTGTGACATCATCGTTTGCATTCTTTTACTCTATAGATTGCAGATCATTTGCTCCCCCTCCCCTTCCTACCCACTCTGAGTTTTCCCTCTTTTTGTTTTGTTTTTATTCCTTGTCAGTAATTACTGCCTATTTGTTTGTGTACATTTTGTGTGTGTGTGTGTGTGTTGTGGTCATGGGATCGATCCAGCAAAGACAGGAATTTTCCACAAAATCCTTCAAGCAGGCAGGCAGAAGTGTGAAACATGTACAGTACAGTATGCAGAACACATTTCCTTTTTTTCTCATTTTGCTGCTCACTAGTTTTATTTTATTCTAACAATGTCTTTAGTGATTCTCTTCCAGAAGCATTGATGGCCGAAACTGATGTAAGAAATAAGATAGAACTTTTTTGTTTTGATTAATGACATTATTATTATTTTCTTGCTTATACATTATATTTCTTTAATATAAATATTGTTTTCCAGTCTTGCTTGTGAACTTAGTTGCTTTGTGCTTTTTAATTTGAAATAAGAGTTTTTGATAGCTTTGATGTAAAAAAAAAAAAAAGAAAAAAAGAAAAAAAGGAGGTAGACATTATATATATGATATGAATCTTGCTACATGTTTGTCCCCATAGGGATGCAAGGGATTATTTAGTATGGATTATATTCTGGCTATTTGGAAATCCTTTTTTTAATTTTAAATTTCAAACTGTGTGGTTACACTGGTTTACTCTGCTTTTTTTGTTTGTTTGCTGTTTGTTTAACTGTTATCCATTAACAGTTTGTCTGCTGTTTAACTGTTATCCATTCACATTTTGCCCTTGTTCACACTGTTTCTCACACAGTTTTCTTTTCAGAATTCATAGCATTCCAGCATTTAAATTAAAAAAATTTTAAATCTGGATAGTAGGGCATGAAAATGCACACTTCAGAGTTCACACTAGCCGTCTCCACTCTACAATGTGTACTTGCCCATATGGGCTTTCTGTCTGGCAATATCTGACATATTCTCCTCTTGCAGAATTTGTAGCTTGTAATCTGGTTACAGGGGTATGAAAACACACACTTTACAGTTGGCACTAGGTGTCCATTCTGCAATGTGTATTTGCCCATGTGATCTTACTGTGTATTTTTTATTGCTTCCATTTTTTTCTCTCATGAATTTGGGATGAAAAAAATATGCGAAATATTTGGCTCTCTTTGCATAGTCTAATTCTTTGAGCCTTAATGTAGGTATCAATAGGTTGGTTATCATGCTGTGAATTTCATGTGAACATGTTAATTTGTTTTTTTAATCTGTTATTTTTAAAGGACAGGACTGACTTTCCCCGAGTGGTGACAGCTATGAAAAGGCCCTGGTAGTATGAATTATATAGCGCAAGGGGTTTTGCTGGTTGTCAGCTAGTACTGGGGAAAATGTTATATCCTGAAAAAGAAACAAAAACAGTGATGACGTGGTAACTGAACATTTATCATACCAAAGTGGAGAAGACGAGGCTGTGGTGAGAGCACCAGCTGTTTCCCTTATGTGTGTAAACATTGCTATATATCGGCAAATAGATTGGACAGCCTGTGTCTGTTGTGTGTATAAGTTACAATACCTAGTTGCCAGGTTATGACTCAAAAGTTGGCGTGTCATAAATTGTGATCAGAAGAACAGCGACAAGAGACAGGCCCACAAAGATACAGAAACGACAGTTGGCAGGAAAGAAAAACACAAAGAAAAAAAAAGGGGGAGAGTTGAAGAGACTTCAGAACAAAGGAAGTCACAAGCATGAAACTGTTGGAAGGTAGGGGAGGTAATTATACTGAAAGAGCTTTGAGCATCCCATGGAGGGAACATTGCGCTCGGCTGGCTGTAATGATGGAAAATAATGGTTCCTTTTCGATGACAAAATGAAATAGCTTGCTCAGTACCCAGAGTTCACAAACATTCAGAATCATGTTTCTTCTTTCACTGTTTCAGCAGTGCAATTGAATTACTGCAAAATGACTGTGTTTGTGGAGAAATGAGAAAAGACAATTATCGCAGGGCATTTATGAAACGAGAAATAATCCAAATGCGGCTGACTGCCCATGCAGCTGACATTACATTGTGCCGTAAACAGGTGATGCGCCCTTAGGATTACATACTGTGACAAAGTGACTAAGGCGGGCTCACAGGGAAAGGGTTTTTGAATGATTGTAAATGAAAATGTCACAAACTGTCGCCCTTTAGTCCAGTTGTTGTTGTTGTTGTCGTACCCTGGCTAAAAGACTCCAGGGATCATCCGAACAGCCGAAGCATTTGAACACTATGGCACAAATCCAGTAATATGATTGTTTTCTTTATAATGACTGTTCATTTAATTTACTTATTTATATTTAATTACTGTTGTTTGATGAACATTATTACACATGCTTGTGAAATGTAACATTAAATCGGATATTATTTTGAAATTCAGTGTGAGGTTGGTTTTTGTGTGTGCTTTTTTTTCCCCTTTTCGTAAATGTTTTTCCTTTATTCATTAATGTAGATGATCATCATTGTTGTCAACTTGATTATTGAAATGTTGGACTGTTGTGAATGATGTTTGTCATATTGTTTAAACCTGCTGTGTATATCAGATGTTTGTACATAATTTTGTTAACATGTGGATTATTACGTGAAATTTCTTAACATGAAAATCGTATCAATTTCACTTTGTTTTCATTTTCAAATTCTATTGATATGTGAATTATTATGTGAAATTTCTTAACATGTAAATTGTATCAATTTCACTTTGTTTTCATTTTCATTTTGTTTCTGTGATGAGATTTAACAATGTAAAATCTTTGTATCCTTGCATATATCAACGTCTGTGTGGATCTGTAGTGCCAACATCAGCGAGTCCCACCATTTTCCTCATCTCTGAACATTCAGAACATCCTCTTTTAACTTGGGTCTAGGATCTCTTCTCGCTAAACTGGCACAGTCCATATGAGATTGTTTTTGAGCTTACTAGTAGCGGAAAGGTGAGACTGTTTTTTTAACTTACTAACAGTGGAAAGGTAAGACTGTTTTTGAGCCTACTAACAATGGAAAGGTGAGACTGTTTTTGAGCTTACAAACGGTGGAAAGGTGAGACTGTTTTTGAGCTTACTAGTAGCAGAAAGGTGAGACTGATTTTGAGCTTACTAACAGTGGAAAGGTAAGACTCTTTTTGAGCTTACTAACAGCAGAAAGGTGAGACTTTTTGAGCTTACTAACAGTGGAAAGGTCGGACTTTTTGAGCTTACCAGTGGAAAGGTAAGACTGTTTTTGAGCTTATTTGCATAGTGGAAAGGTCCATCCCATCAGCCAGTGTGGACTGCATTCAGCTTAGTAATTTCCTTCTCACTTCCCTGTTTCTGTGTCTGGCACCTTTCTGCCTGTTCCAGTTGTATATACCGTTCAGCCATCCCCACCACTCATCAGGCAGTTTAAGTGGTCCCTTCTTCCATGATGATTCATCTGGTATCTTGGGGAAAGTTGGCACAGTTCAGCCCCTTGGAAGCTTGGAAACCCAGGAGAGAGTTCTTTCTTGAGACCTCTCTCAAGCACCTGGGCCATATTTGGTAGGTGGCCTACCAGTACCAGTACGTATCGGCGATTCCATTTACTCCCCTTCCATGCTATTCATGGCCTGTTTAAGATTCTGGGGAGCGAAGACCAGAAGATTGATGAGTTATGCTGTCATATGTACCAACATTATTATTGGGGAGGTGTAAACATGCACGTTTTGTCAAACGCCATTTGCTGATCTTGCTTGACAAGAAGTATCGGGTCCCAAGTTCTTGTCGCATTAGTGTGCTAAACTGCTCCTTAACTTCTTGAATTTCTTTTTGAAAAAAAAGAAAGGAAAAGAAAAAAACGCTAGTCATGAGGCTGTAGTGATCCCTAAATCGGTGGTTAAACTATTAATCTGGTCAGCAGGTCTTAAGCGCTAATAGCACCACAATGGCAGATGTTTTGTGTGTCAATTATTTAATTAAGAAACTTTTTTGTGAATTTTTTTCTTACAGAACAAGTTTTTTTTAATTGCAAAAGAGATGTTGCTTTGTACAGACGTTATTTTGACATCAAAACAGGAATGAGACAATGAAAAGATGAGGCAGAAATAACTTTGAATGTTACAAGCCCTGGCGAGTTTTGCCACAATCGGATGTTAACACAGCCTGCCTGCAGCACAGTAGACGGCACATATTTATGTGCAACTGCCCATACAGCCTTACTCTTACACAGGGTCTCGGCAAGTGAAAACAATAACGCTGTATGAATTCTCTTTCTCTCTCTCCCCCCCCCCCCCCCCCCCCCCACCCCACACAACAATATCTTGAAAGAAAAGCTAATGTAAATCACTTAATTAAGCCTCATATCTGACACCTTCATTGCTAACTGGGAAACGGACAGGAAGGTGTGGAGGAAACAGGGGCGTGCACAAAGAGGTGATTGTGCACAAGGTTTTTTTCCCTCCTGCGTAGCAACCTTTGGCTGCCTCGGTAATCTGCTGACACGTTTACGTGTAAAATCAAAGTTTTAAAAAGGGGGAGGGGGGGGGGGGGGGGGGGTGGGGGGGTGGGGGCAAAGGCGAAAAGGTAAGAGCCTCTTATTGCTAAGAACATGACAAAACTAGTGACAAGTCCACAAGACCTACAAGTTTGTTGTGGATCTGAGAGCGCCTCAAATTTAGGACATCATTCCTCAGCTGCTTTCATGCACTTGGTACCAGTAAAGCATGTTCATCAGGCAGCCTATTGGCACTTGGAAAAATGTTTCATAAATTCGATCGATCGATTGAGGCTGACAGTTCAAATTCTGCAAAGCGTTCGACATGCTACCAGATATGAAAGCCAGGAGGGGGATGGGATATTGGGTGGGGTGGGGTGGGGTGTGTATGTATATTCATATACTGTTTTGCTGAATAAAGGTTATACCCAATTCCTGTGGGGGGTAGTTATATGTATATTCATGTACTGTTTTACTGAATAAAAGTTATACCCAGTTCCTGTCTGTTCTTCCCCATCTAGTATTGCTATGGTCCACATGGGTTTTCACAGGGTTGGGTCATAGAAAGGAAATGGAAGTAGATGCCTGCTGTAGAAAGGAAATGGAAGTATGATGCCTGCTGTAGAAAGGAAATGGAAAGGAAATGGAAGTAGATGCCTGCTGTAGAAAGGAAATGGAAGTAGGATGCCTGCTGTAGAAAGGAAATGGAAGTAGATGCCTGCTGTAGAAAGGAAATGGAAGTAGATGCCTGCTGTAGAAAGGAAATGGAAAGGAAATGGAAGTAGATGCCTGCTGTAGAAAGGAAATGGAAGTAGATGCCTGCTGTAGAAAGGAAATGGAAAGGAAATGGAAGTAGATCCTGCTGTAGAAAGGAAATGGAAGTAGATGCCTGCTGTAGAAAGGAAATGGAAGTAGATGCCTGCTGTAGAAAGGAAGTGCAAGACAGGTCTGGAGTGAGCCGAGATAGTGTATTAGCCGTGAAAATTCAGACAAAGAGGACTGTCAAACTGTTGATTGCTAGCAAAGAGCAAAGAACTGTATATATGGTAGTTGCTTACTTATTTAGGCCCATTGCTCTTGCCAGAGCAAAGGCCATCACAACAACTGCCCGCCAACGACCACGGTCCTGGGCAATCTTTTCTAATTTGCTCCAGCTGTAACCCATCTGCCTGGTGGTCCGATTCCAGGTCCCGTCTCCAGGTGTTTCTTGGTCTTCCTCGCTTCCTTTTGCTTTGGGGATTCCAGGTCAGGGCTTTTCTGGTGTTGTCGTCCAGGGGCTTTCGGAGCGCGTGTCCTATCCACCGCCATCTTCTTTTGCGGATGTCTTGCTCTACTGGCAGTTGGTTACATCTTTCCCACAGCTTTTTGTTGCCGATTGTCTCTGGCAAGTGGATCTATATGGTAGTTAAGTCTAGCCAAATAAGAGAAAGTGTGAATGGAAAAGTCCTCATTGTCTTTCCTTTATAACATGAAATGAATGATAATTTTGTGCGTTAATTATATAAGTGTGCATTTGTACCATGCAGTCTGTCAATAAGTCGGCTTTTACTTAACTGGTTTTGAATGGGACAGCTGCTGCTTTTTTTTCTCCTGCTGTATAGGATTAGGTCTGTGTGGACATTAAATCTAAACCTGAAACTTATTCAGGGGATGCCCACATGAATGCCTTTGATAAATCCATTAGTACTGTCGGGTTTGCTTTTAATGTTCAGCCTTAGTATCGTTATCATGTTGCATCTGAAATAACTTCTGAAAATTCTTTACACACAACAAGCGCTGTTTATTAGTTTAATGGAGTGATTTTTTTAAGCCTTGAAATTTAAACGTAAGTACACTGAAAGACCATGGAGTATAAGGTGACTTCAGAGGAAACGCTGTAAAGCCTACAATATGAAATCAAATGTCTAATGAAGGTAGGAATGTGAGGATTATCCAGTATAATCAGTGACATGCACATTTACTAGATGTAGCAAACGAGCTAAACAAATTTTTTGTCCGCTAAGAAACTAATGGTAAACATTTTAACACATCTTTAAAGTGTTATTTATGATCATTAATGAGAAGTCTGAACTGCGGTATGAGCTGAAAATGTTAGTAATTGATTTTGGAACGAGTTGACCAATTTTGCTATTTTAATCTACAGTACAATACATTTGTATGCTCAAGTCATTACAGTTCAATGTGAGGAAAATGCTAATGACATTTGCAGCCTAAATCAGAAGTATGAAAAAGGATTTTTATAGAAAATAATGTTATAATGCTTTTGCAAAATATTGAATTGTATTGACAGTATGCTTTTTGATTGAATGAAAAGGGTCATCCATGAGACAGTATTTGTTGTTAATGATAATTGATAAGTTGAGGTTTTTATAAACAGAACCTGTACAGTCACCAAGCATGCATTCTGTAAACAATTCTGTGAATTGAAACAAGCTGACCGTACTTTTCAGAGTGTCCACCACTATTGAATTTCTCATGGCATTATTTATCAATGGCTTTGCATGTCCACTTTTTGCCCTTTTAAGTGATGCATTGTATGTATGGTCCTGTTGTACAACAGTTTTTTTTTTTTTTATATCTTGCCATGTAGCAAACGAGCTAAGGTAAGTGCCGTTGCATGATCGAGCTTGCTGAAACGGGCCCACTTCAGATGTTCTTGTCGGAGGACTCCATGGCTGCAGTCAGCAATGGCTGCCATATATATAAACTGAGAAGTGCTAAATGTTGTATTTGCCATGTATGATAATTTGTCATATGAAGTTGAACTTCAGATTGGTTAGTAATAAAAGATTTCATATTTAAGTTTATTGATCTTTCTTTTTCCTATCTTTTTCTTGTGTGTGTGTGTGTGTGTGCTTCAAAATGAATTTGAATGGTTTCCATCAGTTATAAATTCATCCAAATCCTCTTGTTTCTCCATTTCACATTTGCTTTTATATTATTTTTTTGAGGGCTCACAAAAGCGACGTTCTGGGGCTTTTTCTTGTTACAAAAAGTGTTCTTTGTGGTCTCTCAGATATTTGCCTTCTCTCCAGACTTTTTTCTCTCCAGAAATTCCCATTAAAAACCATTTCCAAAATTTGAAAGAGAAAAAAAAAAAATTTCACAATTTTGGTCAATAACCCCTTGACTGCTGAGGCTTTCTTCACTAGTTGGTCCGACCATTACTGAACAATCAAACAATCCCCCAATGAAGTTTTGGGGTCGTTTTTGAATACGGATGATAAAACTAATAGCATAAAGAAAAAAGTCCAAATGAGTTTGGTGGATGTTGGCAATAAGGATAGAAAAGGTTTTCTTTTTCAACCCTTCATTTGCCAGCTGAAACATAAGGGGGTTAGATACGATTTCAGTCCATAGCTTAACTTCCCAACCTGAGCCCTTCCCATCCCCTTCTTCTCCTGGTTTCCTGAATTTTGACTTCCAGGGATTGGCAGCTATGCTGATTATGTACTCCATGAAGAGGCATTAAGGTGCAGCATTGAACTGTTCACCAAGTTCCTCCAGCTCTTGTGGTTGTGTGTGTTAGTGGCTGGACCTCTGGGAATGGGTTTTCCCGTCTGTACTGTGTCTATTCTGCACTGTTGACAGTCCACCAACAAGTTCATCACTCTCTACCAGCATTCCTCAAGAATAAAAACAGTTGTGAATGTCATGCAATCATGCAAAATAATCACCACAAAGGTTTTGATGTCTGTCACATTTCATCAGTCCACTCTAAAATCGTACTGAAAATCGGCGATTACCAGTGCTTCATAGCCATGAGAAAGTTACTCCCCAACACAGAACGTTGGTTTCAAATGAAAAGAACTAATTTTCAAGACATTGCAGTTGACCAATAATAATATGCCCACTTGTTGGTAGTTGTCCAAAAGTCGGTGACAGGCAGGCTGAGCAGATGCACTGTAGTTGAAAATCGCCTTTGCTGAAGAGAAACTTCAGCAGATGCAGACAAGGGGCTTAACAGTAGAAAATGAAACCAAACTTCCCTCCACATTCCATGGGTTCTGACTTTTCCACTCGAAGAGATAATGAGAACTGCATTGATTAATCATCAGATTAATCATGTGAAGAGATGTCATTCTTCTCCCAGGACATTTTCAGCGTTTCTTCATGTTGTCCTTCAACCTTTGTTTTTTGCACGTTTCTGTAAACGAAAGGCTTTGAATTGCTCAGATTTATGATAGCAGCACACCATTCTTATCTAGATAAATGTAAACATGGACTCATGGAATAGAAAGGAACACTACACCTCTAGCTTGCACTGGATACATTTCATCTTTACTTCCACTATTACAAAAAAAAAATCACAATTCAAAGATAAACTGTTTTTTTCATATTTATTTGAAAACGTACTCATTAACACATTTATGGTTTATCCATATGACATAATAAAATTTTGTCATGATCATACAGATCAAACGCAGACAAAATGAAGAGCACAGTGAATTACACAAATACAGAAATCCTGACAAATTTCAGGCAATTCACTTTGTTGCTCATGCTTCTGTTTAGTTAAAAGATTGTATATCTCATATTTTCAATATCTCTGTACATGAGGGGAAAAAAAAAGAAACACGTTTGAAATTAAATTGCTAAATGTTGCCCAAAAAAAATTGTGCAAGGTACGATTTGGCATTCTTGTGAAGCTGAAACCCCCCCCCCCCCCCCCCCCAACAAAACACCAACATCCACCCCCACCCCCCACCCAAAAAAAAAAGAATGTGCAAAATCAAAAGCCAGCATCAGTTACTGTCAAGCAGATTGTCGGTAACCAAACTCTTCAGAAAATGATGAACTACTACTGGGACATTTAGATCAAATCCATCGAACTGTGATCTTTTGACTAGAATATAAGAGAAAAAAAAAGTATGCAATGATATTTCAAAAAAGGAATTAAAAACCCTATAATGAAAAGGTGGAACAAAGAATGCCTGTCTAAATATGTATCCTGCCATGTTGAAATGTTTCTGTTCGTTCCTTTTTATTGAAATTAGAAAAAAAAAATCATCTGCCTTCAAATCATGTATTGATGTTTTTCATCTTAATTAACAAATCATTTACATCTGTCAAGTCTGGCATCTGCAAAGTTTCTGACAATTCCATGTGAAAATCCTCCATCTCACCCATCCAAACTTTTTTTTTTCTCTTTGGCCTCAAATACTTAGATCTGTAGCCTGTATGGATCACAGACAGCACCCATCCTACCCCCCCTCCACCCCCCTTTTCGGCCGCTGAGAAACCAAACCAGCATCTAAAATTACTTCAAAAGACCGACTTCACAAATCTGCATAGCAACTGGTGAATGAACTTAAATATGAGAAGCCCCATTCTGATAAAAGGCATTTTGAAACGAAACTGGGCTTTTTTTCTTCATTCTTGACAGGAGGAAATCCTTTCTATGTCACAGCAGTGTTGTGCTTATGCCATCAGCTTCACTTCAGTCTACTGGTGAATCATTCATATTCGGCAAGGCATCAAGCTCCCAAAGTTCACCCACAACCTATCAAAGCCATGTCACTGTGAGAAACATGAACATGTGATGGAGGGCCTGTCAGATGAACAAACTCCAATTGTAAACTGACTCAGTGACTGAGCCGACAGCAGCTTCCAAACAGAATCTCAGTTCTAGGACAGAATAAGTCGAATGAACTGACTGCTCTACACCGACTCTTAAATAATGGGAATGCCTCCTACCCTTTACATTCATCAAATAACCAGTTTCTTGTCAAACATCATAAAGAATTAATACATGTTCGAGTTAGTCTGTGGTCCAAACCATCAAGAATTAATGTTTCAGTCGGTCAACTGCACATATATGGAACACCAAACCATGAAGAATTAATGTGTGTCAGTTACACTATGAACCATGATAATGTGTGTTTCTGTTAATCACATGAAAGCAGACACCCATGTCATACTGCTCACACACTGGGTTGTTAACATGCATAAACAGGAGTTCTGTCATGAAAATTACAAGAAAAATCATGATGTGTAAGCATAATCATCTACAATTCATATGTACATGTAGCTGGAACTATGAATGAGGTACAGCTCTGATACGGCCCTTTTGCAGTCGGCTGGGTAAAAGCAACATGAACTGAACTGGAACAACCAAGATCTTTTAAGAGCTAAAACAAAGCAATGCTGAGCCAATGGCAGATATTCTGAGACCTATGCACCTATACACTATGTTCATAGCTTTAAGAATGGAAACTTCTGGAATGAGGTGAACCTACTGAACTCATTGGATACACATTACATGATGTAGATCCTTTTCCTTTTTTTTCTCCAAGAAAAGTTGTGCGAGCATTCCAAAATGTCCACATGTGCAGGTCTTGTAGTCATTTTGTCTGCAGGCTTGTTGAAAATTTGATTAGCACCAACTGTCATCCCAGCCAGTTGTGTGTATAATAGCACATGTGTTGCCAAAAAATGTGAACAAGCAGCGACTGTCATGAGAAATGACACTGAAGTTCGTCATCCCAGCCAGTTGTGTGTATAATAGCACATGTGTTGCCAAAAAATGTGAACAAGCAGCGACTGTCATGAGAAATGACACTGAAGTTCGACTTGATGTCATTTGGTATTAGTCACCCCGTGAACAACTGCAATCGATCAGGTCACCATCGCTGACCGAAACTGGTTTGACCATCTGTTTATTAAACTGGCCCCAGGTACCACAACACAGGTTATCAAAACCTACTCATAAAAAATGTGACTAACGAAACTTTTTACTGGCAATGACATAACTGACCACTTGCAAAGAAGCAACAGCCAGCTAAAAGATCTACACATACTCTCATAGCACTCGCACAGCATGATCCTACAATCAGTCTTGATCATTCATCAGCTTCTTTGAAAGCTGTTTAACTGCAACATTAACAGATCAAGTCAAACACACTACCAAACTCGCTCATGAATCCTGTTAAAAAATCAAGCACACCACTTTGATGATCAGACAAAGATGACATGCATCAACATGAAACCAATATCAACACACACACAAAAAAAACAACCCACTTCCAAACAACAAAACGTTAATCTCATCTACCACATAGCTGCCAACCCTAAGAAAACAAACTTTGTGGTCTTGTTGGAGATACTTGGGGAACAGCATGCCTCCCTGTCAGTAAGGTCAGGAGGCACACATTCTACAGCTGAAACGCTCTCTGTTAAAGAGAAACAGATTACTGTTCGAGCTTCGGAATACCACATTAAGTTACCTTTCAGCTCTTTGCCCTAACGCTCTTTGGGAGCCCCTGAAGTGTTTCTCAGCCTGTGCCTGAACAGTTGTTGAGCAAAGTAGCATATTGTTTACTCAAACCAGTTTATCAGATCAAGAATATGCATTCAACTGCCAGGGAGGGGAGGTAGGGGTCTTACATGAAACTTCCTTATGGGCATACTAAATCTGCCCGAACAATGGGAACAAGATAAGATAAGATAATGTTGCTTATAGCCCAGCCGACCGCAGAGGGCCACATCAGGGCTGTCACCACGTTAAAACAATGGGAACAAGCATATACGTATTTATGCAAAGAATAAAACGATGAGTTTATCAAAGCATCAACATTTCCAAAGTGCATCACATTACAAGAAATTTTAGTATGATGTTACAAAATTATTTTAGCAATAGCCCTATAGATCAACTGTTAGCTTCTCGATAAACAGTTCTAAATTTCAAATGAAATACCCATTCTGTTTGTGCACATTAGCCTCAACTGTCCAGGCTGGAAAGACTGTCCAGGGTAAACTCGAAGGATTGAAAGGGTAGTTAAATTGGTCATGGTTGGCATCTATGCAACAATCACTTCACCATGTGAAGCAAAATAAATTAATATTTGTGAAATTGTGAATTAATCTACATAATTCTATTTGAAAAACCTAAAATGTACCTGAGCTCTGAATAAATGCATGGAAATGGCTACTTCACACAAAAACCTCATACCTGTGTACAGAATGATAAATATGTTCCGTTTTTCAATGCAAAAATGTTAGCCTTCTGTTTGTATTAGACTTGATGAGTGTGAAGCAAATAACACCCCAACCATTCGTATTTTTTTCCTTCAACTACTTCAGGTAGTATGCGCTTTCTGGAACCTTCAATAGATAAATCATCGCAACTGCAAAGAAATGAAGCAACAGCAGCGAGGCAGGATAAGTATGAGTAGTATATATGTTTATGTAATGTTCTCATGGCAATAGGACAACTGCCTTCTCAGGTTTCTGACACTAGTCCTATGACTTGCTGAGCATTTTGTTTCACACCCCTGTTAACAGATCCTGATCCAAAAAAGGTCATGCAGTCTTAACAGAGCCACCGAGATCAAAGTGCGTCAGAACCATCCGAAATGCGTTCCCTTCTTCAATAGACTAATGCAGCAAGTCCAGTGAAGATCCATCCTAAATTCTGGCATAAACTTTTGCTCCAAACCGAAAAGGTGGAGAATCCATAACCAGAGAAAAGAACGTAAAAGACCAAGGAACTTTGCACACACACACACACACACAATGACCAGGAAGAGGGGTCAGTGTTGGAAACTGCCCGCAAAGAGTAATTCGCAACTACATTCTTTGGTTTCCTCCTCCTAGAATCTAATTTGGGTGTGAAACAGTTTTAACAAAAAAAAAGCGAAAATGACTTAAACAGAATAATTTTATGTCTTCCAATTAGTGTTTTGTTTTGTTGTTGTAAAAACAAAAAACAACAAAAAACACCCATAACTAATCCACTCAAAACAAGAAATCTAGGGACAGACAAGCATACACATAGATGAACTACAACTTTATCAATTAAGCCTTACTCGCCTGAAATTGGACAAAACTTTCTGACAGAAGTCGTTTTGTGTAGCCATTCAAACACTTTATTCAAACACTTTATTAGAAAAGCAGTTATGTTAATCTATTCTGGAAAGTCACAGCTAAATCAAAAACAAAAAAAAACAATTTCCTGACTATTATATAGATAAACCTCACTAACATAAATCATAGACAGAGGGGCAATCATGTACTTCCACACATGGCAGCATACACAGCAGTCTAACTCCAGTTAATTGAAGTGGTCTTTCCTTTCCAAAGCAGAGTTTTGAAAAACAAAAACAACAGTAGTGAAAAGATCACATTACAAGAAATGGACCAGCACAAGAACATGTTATGAAGCATATGCTGCCACTAAGCACAGATATCTTGTGAGGCAGTCCCTGTACAAAACAAACAAATGCAACTGAAAGATATCTCCAAAGATTTTGATGCATTACCATCACAGACACACTTAGCAAGGACACACAAGGACAGCTCATTCAGACTCCCATGACCCTCACAGCCTTCACATTCACACTGTGGCTAGCTAGTACATAGGTCAGTTTATGTACTGAGCCATCCAACGGAAGCCTTCTCCATAGCCTTGACGCTTCAGAACGCTACACATGAACAGCTCTATGGGACGCCCAGGGAGTTCATTTCGGGGAACTGTACCCTGCAAATGTGTAAGAAAAAAAAAAGAATTCAGTGACTATATTTGAAAAAAAAGAAGAGATTTCTTATTTCTAACAATGCTGAAACAACTGTATGTTATGACCATTATGAAAACTGAATGCACTAATAAATAATACAAACTTATTAAATAATTTCACGCATGTACAACATATTTAGTACCAAAGAAATCACCTTACTTCAATCACTCATTACACTGCCTGGTGGAATGTTCTGTAATTTTTGTTTTAATCATACAAATCCCTTCTTAAGGTCACAGACACACACTAAACATTTCATCAACTCCTCAATTTAGGTAGCTTGTTATTGTATGTAGACAAAATTCAATTTTCAGTCACTGTACACTTATGTATACGCTAAACTTTTGCCAAAGTTAACACCACATATTGACAAACATAACTGTGAATTGGGAAACACTTGAATATAATAGCCAGTCCAAACTGAATACTTGAGGTATTTCCAAACAGCATCTTGATATAAACATTAGCTTGACCTCCCACTC
Source organism: Conus ventricosus (assembly GCA_018398815.1). Taxonomy (NCBI): domain Eukaryota; kingdom Metazoa; phylum Mollusca; class Gastropoda; order Neogastropoda; family Conidae; genus Conus; species Conus ventricosus. The sequence continues at coordinate 66,225,773 of CM031596.1, read as the reverse complement.
CAACCCTTCCTCCCTAACGAAACTCCATTAATTCATAAATCTGTTTTGTTTGAAGCCCAATCTACCCTCTCCCTGCAGTAGGTCAGAACTGGATCTTCCATGCTGGTTTTTTTTTCTCCAATTTTCTGCACGATTATTCCTTAAATCTGAAAAGGACCCAGATGCACCTTCATTGCTTTAATACACTTCCCTGCAAGATGCTGCAAACTTGGTCATCTCTGAAGTGCCCTTGTATACTAAAAGAACGAGAGAAACATGAGAGTATCCTCTATGGGTGCAAGATTCAATGACTTAAAAAGTGTTGACAGAAAAGAGGAACGGAAACAAGGATGCAAGCACACATGTGCGTGCGTGCGCACCACACACACACACACACACACACACACACACACACACACACACACACACGTCATGTCATTTTGGTTCCATGCATTTTTCTGTAAAAAAAAAAGAAAGAAAAAAAAAGGGAAAACAAGATAAACAGATCAGTTTTCTTTAAACTTATTCAAAACACTTTAAAACTGAATACATTTTCAACAGAAATTTAAGATTCATTTGAAAAACATTTACTTAAAAAAAAAAAACCCTCAAAAACCACGTCAGGTGGAACAACCCTGAACAAGACTTTCACGAAGTTTACAACGAAAAGTGTTTGTATCAAATGTCATGCAAAATCCCTTCACTCTATGAAGACATTTTTTCCAATGAGTGGCTCATCACATGTTAGCACTCCGGAGCCTCATTGCCTTTTAAAATGATACCAGTGTTTGTAAAGGGAGTGGCCTCTGAGTAAATGGCAAAAAAACCCCAATTTCTTCATAAACTCTTTCATCCCTACAACCCGGTTTTCCAGTTTACAGAAATCCAACCCTTCCTTCCTGCAGCCCGGAAAACCGGGCAGCACAAAATCCCTCCTTTCCTTCCTGCAGCCCGGAAAAACGGTTCTCGGGTAAGCGCTTTGAACTTCGTGCGAGTCGTGTCATTGGTACACGTCACGACCGGGTCGCTCACGCAGCAATGTTTATGAATGTAATGGATGCCAGACTGCCCCTACAGCGTGGGGAACTGGTCGCCGCTCTATTCTGGCCGGTTTGCTACTGCATACGTGGCAGTTCTCACTTTACACTTCTTTTTTTTCTCTCTATAAATCCAGGAATGAAGGGAATACTTGTATTATAAGAATCTAGGAACAGGAGGAAGTAATGGTTCATAGAAAAGTAGGAATGAAAGAGTTAAGACTGTAAGTGGCTCATAATAGGAATTCTTTAGGTCTGAGCCAATATAAAAAAGTTAATCATCTGCTTGTACATTGCAGTCCTCCTGCCAGACATGCTCATGAACTTCAGAATTCAGATCTGTGTAGGGAATAGATAAACTGGAAGGTCACTTTTCATCTGTGGCATTTTTGGTCAGCTGATCAGACATCTCACTGCCTTGAAGAAAATCGACTGGAAATCCAACGCAACAATGCTGTAACTATCACATTTCAGAGAGGTGTCAAGTTAAAACAAAAAAAAAGGGTGGTGAAGGTATGGCTAGATATGGCCTCCAGGGCAGAAAGGAAGTCAGAGAGAATGAGAAAGTCCTTATGCTTCAACTGATGGAACTTACTGAGAGCCAGACCAGCGTTTTGAATTCAGTGTTTTGAATTCAGCAGTCAGAGGGAAGATGTTTTGAAAACGTCTTGAGCTCAAACATGCTCGCAGAGTAACAGTGAGAAACACCATGAACGGAAGAACTTACCCTTCCTGTGGTGAGGTTGTTCAGACAAAACCAGTGTCGGATTTCCTCTTCACTAGCAGCACCAGGTTTGTCAATCTTGTTCCCCAGAATTAGGATGGGTGCATTGGCCACCTGCTCATCTGTCATCAAGCTCTGAAATCCAAAACACCAGACAGTGGGTAATGATGGTGTGATTTTGGTCACACTCTGTGCCTGTGGTTGCACTTCCTTTCCAGCAATGTCGGGAAAAAACAAACATCCTCCCCCCCAAAAAAAAGATATCTGGAACAAACTGACAGTGGTGGGGGGAAATGCAGGTTAACACCAAAGAATGACAAGGTATAAGTTTGCAGTGGGATTAAAAAAAGCCCTAAAAGTAGTTTCTTTTGTTTATTTTTAGCTAGTATCTAGTACAACAAATAAAGTAAGTGAAAGTGATTGTGAAGAGTACATTTAAATGATTGTGGATGATTTATCAGCCTTGTTGTCGCTGGATCCAAGATGACTTGCATATCAATGTAGTCTGCAGGTGTGTCAGAAACTGGTTCGAAATCAAACTGAAGTGACAAAGATGTGGTGAGCTGACTTTGATATTTGGATTGATGTCCAAATCCCTTATAATGCAGGTGCAAGTGAACTAATAGTTATAAACATCAGCAAAAAATACAGATATGCACGTATCGAACTACACCTACTATCCCATTTTGATATAAAACTGGAACACTCCGGACTTGCAGTCTTTTTGCTTTAGTGATTTTTTTTTTTTTTAATCATGAAATTATTTCAATGACCTTCACTTTGGCCAAAAAAAGTGGGCTTTAAAACGTTTACCCTAAAATGTACGGGTCTATTTTTCAACTAAAAAAAGCATAAGTTTACAAGATAAGAAAAAGGATAAGTTGTTATAGCCCACCCGACGAGAGGGCCACATCGGGCTGCCCCAGTTAAAATTTAACACCAGTCTTTTAAAAAAAAAAAAAAAAAAAAAAAAAAAAAAAAAAAAAAAAAAAACTTTCACACATCTCGTTAAATGACATGTCTACAACGAACCAAAAACTTTGTTAAAATCCTTTTTCCCTTTAAAATCTCAAATCAGATGAAAAAATTTTAAATTTCTCTAAAAAACCCCAAGGTACGTCAGGCGGGACATCCCTAAACAGGATTTCATGGATCCGCTGTAAAATGTTTGTGTCTCACATCGTGCAAGTCCAACACTCTAAAAGAACAGTTTCTTGGAGTGGTGCATGACAGGGAATGCACCCCGGGCTTTTTCACTCTTTAAAAGGTAGAAGGGGGTAAAAAAAATGGCGGTGTGCACCCGGCACAAAACCGTTTCCTTTTTTACGACCACCAGGTGTGGGAGGAAGTCTTTAAGGTTGGAGGTCTGAAAGAGTTTGTTTTTCTTTCTTGTGCCCCAATCCTCCTGCCGAGGTCTCTCACATAATCTTTAAATTTTGGGTTTCACATCTGAGGGGGGAATAAGTGTTGGACAGTTTCTTCTTGTGGCGTTCTTGGTAAACGATAACATTTTTCCCCGCGTCCCAAACATGGCCAGGAACCCAAGCAAGGTAATGTTGTAACCGTCCGCCTTAAAATTGCAAAAAAGTTCCAAAAAAAGTAAAAATTTCTGGATGCTAAAGGTTGGGGCCGCTAGGGCCCCCAAAAGGACAGCAAAACCGACAGAACCAGAAAGTCCCCCCTGAGAATGGGGATTATCTTCAAAGCCGTACTAGGCGTAAGTTCGCAAAATAGACGAAGCATCTAAAGTATTTTTCCCAAAAATATCTGAAAAGGGAAAGCCCAGGGCAGTAGGCTGGGGCCCACTCCATCCTCAGATTTGGGAAACCGTCAGTGAAAACTTTTTGTAGGAGGGGAAATTTTGGGAAAACGAGCTCGGCATACAAAGCCTTGTACGCCAGAGAGCTGGTTGACCCCTTACGGAAAGCTGCGAGACAAAACGAATCTTGGTGTGAAAAAAAGGCCCCTGGAGGTTATCCGGAAACTTGGAAAAATCGGAAAAATACTCCAAGGTCTATACCTGTTTTCCGCACGTGAGGCTGCATACGAAGCCCAAACGGGGGGAATACATTTCGGGTTTTTTTTTCAAACTTACTTTGGAACGGAGGGTCAAAAACACAGTCATAGGCGGGGATTTCTGCGGTTTCTGGAACAGTCGGATGTATAATTAAAAGGACAGTTTCGGGCCTGCGGTTGGACGTGAAGGTTCACTGCCTCTGGTAAGGTGTACACAGGGGTGGGCGGAAACGCCCAAGACAGGCAAACCCCTTGATGGTGGATAGGGTCCAGAGTTTGAGGTAAGATGACTTGCGGAGCCGTACACAGCACAACCTAGTCCAGTTTGGAAGGACCAGGGTTGTAGAGGTGCAACAAAGTTTTTTATCAGGCCCGTGGGTTTGGGCGCTGCCCCGCGAAATTCAGTCCCTTTTTTGGCAAGCAGTTTTAGGTTTTTAATATGGCGAAAAATTTAAATTTTTTTGGTCAAAAATGACTCCAGAAATTTGGCCTCTTTAACAGCTGGAATGGGGATTTCCCTATTTGAAGTTCCGGATCGGGAAAAAAAAACTGAGGGAAAAAAAATTATGGAAAGTGAATCACTGGGTTTTGTAGCAAAAAAGGTGAAACCGTTTTCATCCGCCCACGATGGTTTTTATCACGCAAAGTGGGCCTGCGCTGGCCCTGGGGGGGGTACGGTTCCAGTTGCGTAGACAGCAAAATCTCCACAAACAATGGCGTCGAACCCTGTAAAACTGTTTTTTCAAAATGTTGTTGATCTTAATACTAAAGAGGGGCAGGGTAGTTGCTCCCCTGTGGAACACCCAATCTGCTGTGGACTTAGAGAGAGTGGTCCCAAACCGGACCGGAAACTGTGTTCTGCCAAAAATTTTTTTGAAAAAAGGGGAAAAGATGACCTCGAAAACCCAGTCGTGGAGATCATGAAGTACCCGACTTCCAGGTGGTATCGTGGCCTTCTCCGAAAAAGAAAATTCCCACGCTGCTGTCTTTTTAAAAAAAGCTTCCCTAAGTGTAGACCCGACGAACCAAATGGTAATGTAACGATGTTTGGGGAAAAACCACCTGTTCTTTCGCAAAAGGCCATGGTTTCGAGTTTCCACATGACCTGCTTTGCCATTTTTTCCATCAATTTACAGAACAGGGGCAAGTATGGGACGGTATTAGATGGAAATTAGAAAGTCTTTTCCGGGTTTTGGGGATGGGAATAAGAGGGCTGTCCCCCAAAAGAGGGGGGGAAAGCAACGGTAGCCCACACGGGTTGTATACCTGAAAGGAGTTAGCCTTCTTGGGAAGTGTTTCAATAGTTGATAATGTTTGTATCTATTCTGGGAGGAATCGCTGCAAAGAGTAAGGCAGATTTCACCCTTTTTAAATGAAAAAAGGAAGATTGTAGTTTCCATGTTGTCGGATAAAAAGTTGCAGGGAGTTTTTTCTTTTAGGGCTTTGTGTTTGACAAAAGGATGTTTATTAGAAGAGGGGGAATTCTTTCATGGTTAAAAGAAAGCAGTTAGAAAATGTTTTCTTTTCTGTTTTAAAAAATCCGAAACTTGAGAGGGTTTCAAGTGGGGACAGGTTGTTTTCCCTTTGATTTTCTTAATGATTTTCCCACATTTTTTCTTAGAATTTTTTTGTGTCGCCTGGAGCAGAAAGCTTCTCCAGGACCGACGTTTATGATTTAAAAGTGTTCTTGTTTTAGCAGGAGTTTTGATGGCCGGGGTTTGGGCCCCGAAGGTCGTTGGTATACCTGACGCTGAGCCCGTTTTTAACTTTGGAAAATTTGTTGGCATTCTAAATCGAACCAGGTTTTTTGGGGATTTGAAGTTTAGGGAAAGACACTGGATACAGGCTTTAGCACATTGATTTGGGTTAGTCAGGATTCTGCGGGTCTGGACTCTAAAAAAAATCAGTGTCCTGGAACCCCTTAGAAATGTGGCTGAAAAATAGACCCCATTTTGTTTCTTATAATTGAGATGTGAGAGCCCAGAGGCGGGTTATTTAAATGGGGGGAAAAAAAACAGGGAAAGGGTCATTCCGTGCAGATCGTCATGGACGCCCATCATGTCAGGCAGCGGGGGGTTTCACAAACCGACAATCAAAACCGAAGTGAATGTGGAAGAGTGGAGGTAAGTTGCGACCCGTGTTAGACAACACAAATCCAATCCGACGGTATCCTCAATCAGCAGACCTGGATGACGTCCGGCACTCCCCCAAAGAGGGTTGTGACCTTTAAATCACCCAACAGCAAAAAAGGCGGGAAGTTCCCTAAAGATTGACAGGCCCTGACGCAAAACGGATAGAAGGGGGAAGTTTAAAGGGAAAGCGTCACAGTCTTGTGGAGAGTGACTCTCGAGCTACGCTTGAAGGGAGGTGGGACGGCGACGGACTTACAACAAAGTTTTATGTAGGGAAAAGGGGAAAACACCCCCCGACAGCCCCAAGGGGGATGGTTGCGCGGGTTTTGAAAGATATTAAAGCCAAAAAGAGTAAAGGCTTTGGCTTTGAATTTGAGTTTTTTGAAGAGCCACGGGAAGGTTTTATAGATGAACAGAAGCTGCAGCCCCCCAAAGTTGGAATTTAATCCCGGATTTTCCCAAAATGGGTAGGGTACTATCCTGGTGCAGGGGCGAAAGGGAGAGATCAGGTCATCTCCTCCTCAATCTGGTCCAAAGGGAGGAATTTTTATTTATTTTAAACTGGACTGTTTTGGGTTTGGACCTGCTGGCGATTGGCCCGCAGGGACAAAGGGCCGGGGTTTTGGAGTGGTGGAGGTCTGGATTTGGGGAGATGGGGGAGGTTTCTTCCCAACTCCCCATCCCCACATGGGTTGATCTCCCTTGCCCGCCGGGCATGGACGGGAGGTCGAGGGGGGTAGTGGTTTTTTAATTGCCGAGCGATGTTGTAGACTGCTGGGCGTCTGGGGGTGGCGGTTTTTTGCCTCCACAGGGGGTCCCCTTGGGGTTGGGAAGGGGGGGGACCTGCTTCCCCAGAGTTGACATTTTTGCTTGCAGTGTTTTGAAAACGTAAAGTCACAGTCGACAGCGATGATGAGTGTGAACTGGGGGAACCTTTTTTTTTCACCCGAAGCATATGAAACTGTTGGAGTCTGACTCCCCAAACTGCTTGCGGGTTTCAAAAAGGGAGACTTTTTTGTTTTTTTTCGTTAAAAGGGGGATTCTGAACCCAAAGAGGACAGTTTCTTGAAAAGGGGGGATGATCCCCACCGCAGTTAGCACAATGTGCCGGATCTTTGCAGGCCCATCATGGTTTCCCTTGCAGCAACACCGCACACCTCCTGCCCGAACGCGGTCTTGACATGCCCAACTCTGGCCCCGAAGCATTCAACGGCGAGGGACATACGCTGAACGCGGCGTTCAGGTACCCAAAACCTTGATGCCCGGAGGCAACACGGGTTGCAGAAGGTCAGAAAGGGGGTTTGGGGGCCCACCTCTCTCACCTTTCTTGATGTCACCCTGGGCACCCCGTCACACCTGGGACCCCAGTTCCTTTTTATTTCTGCCTTGAGACCCCATTAGACTCTGCGCGAATCACCCTTTGGATGAATTTTTTTTTTTTTTTTTTTTTTTTTGACTTTTTTCTTTTTTTTTTTTTTTTTCCTCTTTTTTTAATTCAATAATTCAGGTTTACAAAGGGCCCCAAAAAGAGGCAGTGCGCAAAAGTTGATTTTGTTTTGTTTTAAGGAGGCATAAAGCAACGAAACAAGCCCTTTAAAAAAAAGATCAAGATAGATCCAGTACACACAAAGGGTTTTAAAAGAAAAATTGCTGTATCGGGACATTCTGCCGGGTTTGTTAACTGATTGTCTCTGACTTTTATACAATTTTTATTAAGGTGTTATTCTGCAAGGATGTTGCTGTTCAAAAATAAACACTGTAGATGGGTAAGAGGGAGGGGAATAAAAATTATATATATAATATTAATAATTATATACTATATAAAATTTAAATCAATAATACATATATCACATCTATATTATTCATATATACAACACATACATATACCCACGTATACATACCATAATGCACAAACATAATCCGAAATTTTAAAATACTAACAACATATTTTAAATACGCAAAACTACTATATGCATATAACATACTCACATACACATGCAAACCATATACACACACATAATAACAATACAAAATATATATCATTATAACGACCCGCTGAAAAGGTAGGCCCTATTAAGTATTGATTGAAAAAACTTGGTGTAAAGTTGCCTGAGGCTTAAAAAGTTTGTCTGTTATATTAACTCGGGGCATTGTGTAACTCGACTTTAAATCTGTTGTGCAGTGATTTTGGAACCCGTAACACAGGCGTACTTTTTTTAAAATTTACATTTACAGATATAATTTTTTGAAAAATTATAATAAGTAAATATTTGTCTTTTTTTTAAATGGTGATCCCCCGAAAATTAAAATTACAAGTGATTTGCATTGAAGTGTTTCTGCTTTTTTCATTCATAATGTTGACAGTTTTCCCAAAATCTTTGTCATGGTTGCTTTCCCCAAAACAAGTGTTCGATTGACTCTCTTTCTTATTAAAAAAAAGGTGAGTTCTTCGATTTGTTTTCCCCTTGCATTGGAATAATGTTCGTACCAATAATTCTATGAACAGTTCTGTTGAAACCTTTTGAGTTTGTATCGTTTTGTTGTGGGTGTGAAGAAATACTTTTTTCCAAAGGGGATTTCAGAATTTAGCTTTTGTTCCCACTTTTAAAAAAGTTTGGTTTCTGTTCTCATAATTTAAAAATTTATGTTTTGTTGATCCTCTGTTTGCCTGAAAAAACTTTCACCGCTTTAGGACACGGTCTATTTGGGGTGGCTTTTAAATTCATCCCGTTTTATTTTTGTAACTTTTTATGGAGGAAATCCACCCGTTTTTTAAGAAACGAAATTTTGTTTTTGTCAAGGTAGTATAAATTCTTCAAATGTCTAAATTTTTCCCGTCTTCTTTTAAGAAATGCATTACTGCATGTTTTTCTTTTTTCAATCAGTTTTTTTTTGTTTGATCGTGCGTTACCTATTTTAAATTTTTATTGTAAAACCGGGTTTCCGACAGTAGTTCATTCATTTTTGGGGGTTCCCAATGAAAGAAAAATTTTCTTTGTAAGCCTTAAAAATGAGTCCAAAATAAATTTGAGTTTGTACTACACAAGCAATGCTGTCCTAACCTCAAGTTTTTCAAAAAAGGGATGGGTTTTCCTTATAATATTTCCATTTATGATTGTCGTTTTTTAATTTTTCTTTCCACGAGATTTTAAAAGCTAAATGTATTTTCTAATTCAGGTTGTTTAGACCCCCTTTTTACTTTTTTGATTTTGTCTTCTGTGATTTATCTTGTTTCCCCCAAAAAAGGGAAAGCACTTTTTTTGAAGTTTTTTAAAAAAGGGGTCAGGGGGATCAGGAAGAGAATCCAAAGTGTATCAATTTCGAAAGGACTAATGATTTTAAAAACTGCGACTTTTCCCCACGGTGTAATAGTTCTTTGAGCCCCAATTTTTGAATAACATTTTGTTTCAGAAATTTGTCATTAAGTTCATCTTTTCCCATTCTTTTAAGTTTGTGTAAACCTTTTCCAAGTATTTTAAATTTTGGGGGACCTATCATTTTTAATTTTGGGGCGTATTTTGTCTTTGACATTTTTTGAACCCGACCCATACAGCTTGCTTTTTTTCCCTGTTTATGTGTAAACCAAAAGCTCTGAAAGTGTCGAGAATTGAAAGAATTTTCAAAAGAACTTTTCCCCCCTTATTTAAAATGAGTGTGTCAGAAAACTAGTTTTTATGGCCTCTCACCTATTTTTTTTCCCTTTTTTATAAATTTTTTCCTTTATCATTTGCTAAATCTCTCATGAGTTAAAAAAAAACCGGGAAATGGGTTCCTTGCCTCTTTTGTTTATCTAAAAACCATGGCGCAGTTGTCCATTTACAATAATGTTGTTTTTAATATTTTATAAAATGTTTTTATCCCGGGATATATTTTCCCCAAAAACCAAACCTTTTAGTACCTTAATCATGAAATTCCAATTTAAAGAATCGAAAGCTTTTTCAAGTCAATGCATAACAACAAACCAGGGGTTTTTTTAAGTTTAAATAGTACACAAATCGAAAATCGTCTAATATTATCTCCATGTACGTTTTGGTCAAAAAGCCTGTTTGATTTCATAAGGATAAAGGCAAGACGTTTTTAGTCTTTTGGGAAATATTTTTTAGAACCTATCTTTTTATACTACTTTTAAAAGAGAGTGGGGCCCCCTTTTTTACAAATTCCTTTGGCTTATGCCTTTTGGGAACTTAATTTCCCTCTTTTTGCGTAGTTAAAAGTTTTTCTCTTTGTAAGCTTCGTTAAGGGTTTTTCCAAAAGGGGGTCCAACTTTTTCCAAAAAAACTTAAAGAATTCGGCGCTAAATCCATCGTGCCTGGGTTTTTTCCGTGCTTCAGTCTTTTGGGGCTAGGCCTGCTTCCTCAAATGTTGTTTCCCCTTCCAGAAATTCTTTTTCATTTTCTGTTTTTTGGGGAAATTGATTTTAAAAGTCTTAATATTACGGTTTTGGTTTTTTTTTCCTTATATGTTTTTAAAAAAGTCTTAACTTCATTCAAAATATCTTTTTGTTCGGTTATTTTTTATTCCTTGGTTATATTTTTTGCTATATGTTTATAATAAAATTCCTTTTCTCAAGGTTACAGAAATACTTAGAATTTTTTTCACCGTCTGCAACCCCTCTTGCCCTTGGACTTAAAGTATCCCTTTCCTCTTCTTCTCTCTGAGTGATCTTAATTTTGATTTTGTTGTTGAAGTGTTTATTTCTGTTTTGTTTTATTTTCCTTTTTCTGTGATTCATTCTTCTATTAGATTGTTTTTTTTCTTTTTTTTTTTTCTTTTTTCTAATTGAGTAAGCTATTTTTTTTTCTCTAAAATTTTTACAAAAGGAAATTAAAAAAGTTTATCTGGAAACTTAAAATTTTCAGAAATTTTTCTAATTGTATATCGATGGTCTTTTTCTGAAAGATCGACTGCATATTCTGTATTACTTTTAGGGTTAGTTCGTTTATTTCATCGACTACTGTTTATTTTTAATATAGCACTTTATTTCCCGAAACTTTTAAACTTTTACTTTTCCCCAATTTCAAACACAAAGTAAATTTGGAAAGATCAGACCCATAACTGGTAAAAAATCGCTTTTTTGAAAGCAAATTTAAAAATAACTGATAACAGAAAATAGTCTAAAAGGCTTTTTTTGTGGTGTTGGGCTTCGCCCGGGTTTCCTTTCCCAAAAGGGGTTTTCTTTTTCCATAGTCAGAAGTCCTTTTTTCAGCATATTTTCGTGTTTCCCTGGCCCCAGGGTTGTTATCTTGCACATAGTTTAAAACAGTTAAGTTGGTCCACAGACATTCCAGTCGCCTACAGCAATGATGTTGTTTTTGTTATAATCTTTTGATCTTGTTTAGTGTGCCGTAAAAAAAGGGGTCATCTTTATTGGGTCCATAACGTTCACCAAGAGAATTCTTTTTCAAATGAAGAAAAAAAAAACCCGTATGAAGGTCCATTTTTTCACGGTGTACGTTTTTTATCTGGAACTCAAAATTTTTTGAAAATAAAATAGTACGCCCCCAGAGTTGGATCGAAAAGGAGGAAAAGAAACATTTGTAGCCCCATTCGGCATTTCATATTTTCTATTTTTTTTTGAAAGTGGGTGTCTTGCAGACAAAAAAATAGAGACTTTTTTTGTTTTAAATGTGGAAAACGTCCCCAGTTTATGTAAACTCCCGTCCTGCTTTAAGGAAGAATTTTTTATACTGTCCCTGTAAAGGTTTTTTAAGAGCAAAGAAAAAAATTTGAACTTCACCCAATTGCTTAGTGACACGAGTAGCATTCAAAAATTCCCCGACGGGCCTGTATCAATATGTGTTGAAAAGGAAATACATGAATAAAGTATTCCCTTTAAGCAAAAAATAAAATGTATGCATACAGAAAGAATAAAAACCCGATATACCATCTATGCTGATAACCCCCCAAAGGGAAAAATAAAAAGAAAAACCCTTTCAAAAAAAAAAGTCGAAAAAGGGTAGAAAAAAAATGCAAATCCTGACAAAAAGCAAATATGAAAACAATCGAAAAATAAAAACACAAAACCATACCCCAAAAAGACTTTTGTGTATAAAGCGGTACGAATAGAAAATATTTAAAAAGTTGTTTGAATCAAAAATGCTTTCCACGAGGAAGCAAAAAAACGCGTTGGGGAAGAAGAAGAAAGAAAAGGGGAGGGGAGGAGGAGAAAAAAAGTTGTTCAACATGTAAAGGCAATGAGTTCATAGAGAAGAAAAAAACCTGACCATAAAAAAAAAAACCCCATTTACTAAAAAAAATGGAAGGTTCGTTTACTCTTGGGGGCAACCCATGACAAAAAAAGTTTGCATAAAAATATGTCGGCTTGTGCGCTCGCGAGTGCCTTCATCCGCACGAGTGTGGCGGCCGCTGCGGCGCCGTTGTGCGAAAAGGACAGGCGGTTGGATGGTATGGGGTGTGGAATAGCGCTCACCCGGGCGGCGTTTTATGGGTTCAATGTATGTAAAAAATATCAGCTGAACGCCTTAAAATGTCGATTTCAACCCTTTCTTTGTCCGCACGGAGTGAGAGCAAGGGTTGGGTAACGGGGGGCAAAGGTGGGGAGGGGTCGCACCCCACGGTCCCCCCCCCCCCCCCCCCCTCCCCCCCCTCCCTTTTAAAAAAAAACCACGATGCAAATTTTGGGCCCTGGTCGGCGATCGAAGAGGAGTGGAGTGGGAGGGGGGGGGCGGGGGGCACGCAGGAAGGGGGGGGGGAAAAAAACCGGGAAGCTAAGCGAGGAAAAAAAAAGTGGGGGCAAAAATGAACCCTCGGGGATAAGGCTATCCCCGTTTCCAAAGAATTCAAGGGTTATGAAAATTAAACTTAATTCATTATCACCTCTTTTTTTCATTCCTCTTTAGTTTTGACGTGGGCCCTAAACTATATATTTGCTCCGCCCCCAAAAGGTAAGACAAAAAGAAATTTTAAAAATCACTATGACCCAATGTTTAAGAAATTTCAATTGAAATACCAACAAAAAACTCTTTGTTAGCGTAGGGGGATCAAATTCCTCCATCTGCTTATCTTTCACAGGGCTTTAAGCACCACCCACGTCCCCTTCAAAGTGGTATGTAGGGTTGCATGTCATGTAAAAATAACACAAAAGAGCTCAAGAATTCATAAATATGTTCATACATGACGGGCATCGTCCATTGTTGGCAATAAAAAAAAATTATAATGCCCTCAAGTATAGTATCTTATTATCTGGAAAAAGAGGGGTAGGCGTGGGGGGGGGGGGGGGGGGATTTGTTTTGTGTGCGCGGCGCCTGCGCCCCCCGTGCGCGGCGAGGTGAATTAGTTGTGACCCCCCCTTTTTTTAACAGAAAATATGCGGTTTATGTAACAAAAAATTTCACCATCCGTCAAATTTTGTCTTCCAAAAGGCCCCACAATATCCCCATCAGCCGATGAATTTTAACCCTACTGTCAATATTCGTCTGTCAATAAACCCAAGTCAGCGAAAACTGAATTAACTGCCCGTGAATGTTCCCTTCCCCCCCCTAGAATATTCTATCAACCCCATTCAATATCAATTTCAACCCCTTAGTCAATATACCCTGTCAAAAAAAGTCCACCCCTCCCTCTATCTAAAAAACTTTATCACATTGTTGAGTCTTAATCAGTTCATTCACCAATTCCATCTCAGCATGCAAAGTGCATCGCCCCCTCTCACCAGATATCTTCCCACATTTCATCAAAATATCCCCACATATTCGCAAGGTCACCCCCTGACATGTGGACAAAAAGCTGTCTGTTTCAGCCCAAAAGATTTTCTATAGACATATTTGATGCAAAAAATACCGATAACCATATCCCTGATTTGTTTTTAAAATGGACCCTCAGTCGTTATTTTACTTCCAGTACCCGAATTACTTCAGCAACATGGTATCATGTCTTACCTTATCCACTCTCAATGAACTTTTCTGTTCATCAGCAACATTATAACGATAGAGGGGACGTTGGCTCCCTTAAATACGTACAACCCAAAGGGCATTTTACAATGGGTACGAAGAGGAAGCGATGGGCTACCAGAAGAAAAAAAGGGCGGAGGGCCGTGGTTGGGGTGGGGGAGCAGGAGAGAGGAAGGGAGAAGCAGTCCCGGGGAATGGTCATCTGTTCTGTTTCCTTTTTTTTTTTCCCTTTTTTTTTTTTAAAAAATGCAGTGTGTTGCGCGCACCCCCCGGCCCCCCCGGGGTGCCCGCAATGTGTGTGACACCAAGGCGCGCGCGGGAGAGCGCCCGCCGCGCGCGCGCACGGCGCAAGCAAGAGGTGTCTGATGGGGGGCGCGCCGCGCCCAGGCCAGTGTGTGCGTATGTGTGCCTGTATTGCTCTCGCATGCTCAGTGTGTGGGTCCCTATGTGTGTGCCCGTGTGGAGTGCGGGGGGCCCCCACGCCGCGCGCGCGGTATGGGCGAAGCGAGGACAGACAGGCAGGAAAAAGGAAGCAGTGTGGCGTGCGTGCGCGGGCGCGGACGCGGAAGTGGGGGGGGGGGGGGGGGGAGGAGAGAGGGGATTAATTTTATCCCTCGTGGGATCTGTACTAGAAAATACCCCAACCTAAAGAGGCCCCCATTATCCCTCCTACCCCCCCAATCAGCGTCAACATTAGATATCTCTGTTTCCCTTTGCCAATCAGCTGTTCAAAAACTTTCAATTTTCTACACTTCAATCTCTTCCACATCAACCTCCACATTTCAATCATTGTACAATCCCCCTATACATTATCCATCTCTTCCCATCAACTATCCACATTATAATATGTAACATCAAATTTCCATTTCAATCATCTGTCCCCATACATCCACATTACAATCATTGTCTACAAAAAATACCCATTCATTCTTTTTGCCACTTCAAATACTACATTTTCAAACATCTGTCCACTCAAATCCACATTATCATCATCTGTTACATCAACCATCCCCCTTATCAAAACCCTTGTCCCATCAAAAATTACTTTTTCAAATCTGTCCCACCAACTATCCCCCTTTTCAATATTGTCTACGAACTAACACACTATATTCTCTGTCCCCTTCAAATTTCATTCTACAATCTTTTTTCCCCATCAACTATCCCTTTTTAAATTTTGTCCCAAACAGCTTTCCACATTTCAATCTCTGTCCACACCAACTATCCCTTTACAAATCCCTTCACATCAAAATTCCACATTATCAATCCTCTGCCCACACAATTTCCACATTATCAAACATCTGCCCCATCAACTTTCCCCACTATCAATTTATTTCCACATCATTTTTCCCCAATATCAAAATTGTCCCATCAACTTCCCACATCATCAAACATCTGTCCACTTTAATTCCCATTTCAGTCATCTGTCCCCTAACTTTCCCCATTATCAATATTGGCATATAACTTTTCCCCATATCATCATCGTTCACACAAATATTTTCATTATCCATCATTTCCACATTAACGTTCCATTTTCAAACATCCCCACATCATTTTTCCCCATTTCAATCATTGTCCCCGTCCCTTTCCACAATATCAATATCTGTCCACTTCATTTTTTCCATTACAATCACCTGTCCCCAAACAACTTTACACCTTATCAATTTCCCAAAAACTGTCACCAATCCCCTGCCCCTCAATAAACGGCCCCTTTTTTCGCTCTAAAAACCCGCCAACCAAACAAAACCAAACCCAAGGAGTGTGTGTGTGTGTGTGGTGGAGGGGGGGGGGGTCGTTGTCCTCTATCCTTCGACCCGTAAAATAGTTAAATGGAAGTGAGAGCTGTATACATATGCGGGCAGGGGGAGGGGGATGTGGTGGCGGAAGGGGGAAAAGGGGGGGGGGGAGGGGGGAGGGAAAGAAGGGAAGGAGCAGAAGGTGCGAATGGAAATATCCCGTCGGATTTATCATCTTTACTTTGGAGAAATGTGCGCGCGCGGCGCGCCCCCTAGATGTGTGTTTTAAATTTCCGGTTACAAAATTTTTTTTGTTAATATGATGTTTGTGGGCCGTAACATCCGTCATTCAACCACCCCTTTGAAGGGAGTGAAAGTATACGAACGCTACGGAAAAAAAAAAAATGAAAAGAAGATGAATATGTTTTGTCCCTTTGATCGTTGTAATTAAGCGCAAACGCTGAAATACCAACAATCCACCCTTCAATCACAAAATAAAAACAAGATTATATCCCAAAAGCACAAGTTTGGTAATATTATATTGGGACACCCACCCCCCCCCCCCCACACGCACGCGCACGCAACCCCACAAAAACCCCACCCACACACGCCTCTCTCTCTCTCAACACACACAACCCCCACACCACCGCGCGCGCGCGCGCATGTATATCAAAAATTTAAATCGCGAAAAAGTGAATTCGAGTCGACGGAAAAGGAAAGGGAAAAAGAGGGAGGGGGGAAATGGGGAGAGGGGGGGGGGGGGGGGGGGGGGAGGGGGGAAGGTGAATACAATAAAAAAGACGAGTTTTTATGGGTTTGGGCGACGAAGTTTAGTACTGAAAAAAAAAAAAAAAAAGACTATTGATACCCCACCACCCCACCCTCCCCCCCCCCCTCCCCCCACACATGTTGTTACACCAAAATTGAAAAGTACACAATTCACTTACTCATTTAAGCCCTTTCTCTTTGAAAAGGGAGTCAAGTCCCTCCTTGAGTGATCTTCAAAGTTTTTCCATTTTTCAGTTTTGTTAATATTTTACATTGGACCAGGGGGCCATCGTTTCAGAATGCGCATTGCGTTTTCAACGTTTATAATTAGTTGTGTCAAGTCCTTCCCCCAAATTTTTCCCGGGCTGTTTTAAATTTCCCCCGGGCCTCAAAACCTCTCCCCTCCTTCCCCGGAAAAAAAAAATAGGATGATAGGGGGCGGTTCCCGGCTTCCCTGGTTTCTCCCCCACCCGGTGGGGTTCTCCAATCTGCTGCGCACAGGGGACGCCCAAGTTTACCAGAGAAAAATCCACATTTTCTCACACAGTCCCCCACCCTCTCGTCTTTTTCGTCTCTCTGATGCCGTAACACGCCAAATTCCCCGAACGGCCGTGTTTTCTTATCGTTATTCACTTTTAAGAGAGGGTTCTTTCGAATCTGAGCCAGTGAGCTTTGGTTTGTGTTTTTCCCTTTGTTTTGGTAATTCGATGAAAGTTTTTCCTTTTAAATTTTTTTTCCTTTTCAGTGCCTCTAATACTTTTTTTATGGGCATTGAAGACTGAGTTCTCCATCTTTTCTTAGCTGCAAAAGTCTTCTTTCGTGGGCAGTTTTGTCAATGCCCCTTTGATTCGCACAGTGCTCTGAATTGTCATGTCTTCCCCACTGCTGTCTAATTCTGCTCGTTTTTGCTCATTGTTTTGTATTGTTTTGCGTTTGACTCGGGCTGGATCTAAAGTCACTAGACGATGAAGTGGTTTCCTTTCTCACCTCCCTTTTCCCCAAAAAAACTAGAGATGTAGAAGTCATTTTTAAAAGGGAAAAGTTTCCGCCCTTGCCATTTGAATTTAAAAAGAAACTTGTGCCCCCGAGATTCAATGTTCATTGGAAACAAAATAGAAAAAAGGCCCACGGGGCCCCCGCTCACCCCGCCCTAATAAACCGGGAGTCCTTGGCCCACAGGAATTGTGCACTACTATCACACAGGTGTTTCATTTTTCCGATGAACTGCAAGTCAAAATGTTTATACAAAAAGAAATCTCCTTTTTTTTCAATAAATCCCAAAAACACTGGGTACAGAAATTTGAAGGCACAATTTTGACTTGGATAAGGTTTTGAACGACGGAGCGCCCGCGAGACACGTCCCACCCCCCTGGTGAGCGGAAGTCAAATTCCCCTTTTGGGTGAATTTTAATGTTTTTGGGGGGTCACCTGATCTCCCATCCTATTTTGTTTCCCTCAAAAAGTGTTCAGATTGTTTTTTGTCGACATTTAATGAACGTCCTTCTAACCTTTTGGGATGAGGGTCACCCGTAGCCTTGAAAGCCCCCTTTTGAATGCAAAAAGGGTCAGAGCGAAAGGGGTCTTTCCTCTCCCTCCCCTTCCACCAGAGCCCGGGAAACCAAAAACCTGTTCTCGTCGTACCTCCGTGTCAGAAAAGCTGTCGATAACGTTCCCCCGAAATGGGGTGCCGCCTTCCTCTTCCTTTTGGGGGGGTTGTTTTTTTATAAAGCCATGTTTTTTTTATTATATTTCATCCCTCCCTTACCCACCACCTTGGAGTCCAACTAAGGGGCCAGGGCCAAGAAACCAATGTCTTGACCCCTTCCAGGCTTCGGGAGAGACATACGACAAACAGAATCAACTAACCCTATCCCCCCTGATCATGCTCAACTCCCGGGGACAGAGAGCTGAGCACTGCAGGGGTTCACATGGCCAGCATGGGAACTGCTTGTCTTGACCCAGCCCCAAGAAGGGGAGCCGATTAGTACACCCGGGCCAAAGTGTACTCCCTGTCTAGGAGAGATCCGAGCCAAAGTGATGTGTTGAGAGCACAGGCCTCCTCAAGCACTGGCCCTCTCAATCACCAGGACCTCATTCCCATCCGACACAGGTCGCACCGCACGGCAAACACGGCGGATCTTAAGGAGACCACAGAGAGAAAAGGAGTGTGAAAAAGAAGACATGAAGGGGAGACGAAGATAGAAAAGGGCCAAATAAGGGAGGCAGAAAACAAGAAAAGGAGAAAGGCGGGTTACTCTTAGTCAGGATCCTCACCCTTAGCCTATCTGACATGGGAAGCCCTACCAGGGGCATCAACTCCTTACCACGTTATGCTTAGGCCAAACAGCATCTGCACCTCTCAGGCCTAGAAGCAGTTTTAAAAAACCAGCCTATCTTCGAGTATTGATGCCCCCGCCAGCAAAGCCTAAGGGATCACGGGACCACGCAAGCCCTCCGACCACGACAAGGTCGCAACCCCCCGGAGGGTAATGTTTACAAAGTATGTGTACAAATCAACAACTTTAAAAAAATAAAAGTGGAGGAAGTCAGAGATGGGGGGGGGGGGGGGGGGGGGTGGAGGGAGAGGGTTTTCATGGGCACTTGGTATCACTGATCATTCATGCACCTTCCCCGAAGATGGAGTATGGCTGCCTTAATGGCGGGATAGAAAAGGGTCATACACACAAAACTCCACTGCCTGGCTATACAGGGAGTGTCCGCAGGAGTATCAAGCCTGCGTACGCAGAAAGAAAGAAAGAAAGAAAGAACTGATCATTCTACAGATGATAGAGGGATTACTGATCTTGTAACAAATATTGTGAAGATAGGTCCTTCCAACACAAAGTACCGTAAAGTTCGGTCTATTGAGCGCACCTGTATATAAGCCGCACCCACTAAATTTTTAAAAAATCTGAACTTTTTTCACAAATAAGCCGCACCAGTTTATAAGCCGCAGATATATACAACACAGTCCGATGTGCCGCAGGCGGCAGCTGGCCGAGCGTTGAGTTTACATAGTGTCGAAAATCACCACATACAATGTGTTCACTGCATTCATTGGCGTTTAAATAGGTCAGAATACAAGAGCATGTTTCCAGCTTTTCTTCAGTCTTTTTTTTTTTTTAGTACGATGTGTTTTAAATCAATTAGAATCGAAGTTTTTATGAGGCTTCTTACAAGTGTTGTCTTTCCATCATCATTGCTTAAAAAAAAAAATACCGAAAAAAACAACGCATTAATGATGCGCTAGAAAGGCAGTTCTCTCCTGCATTCATTGGTGTATCAAGCTAAGCGATTGGTTGAGTACTTGAAAGCGCAAGCCAATCAAAGCGAAGGTATCAAATGCAAACCTTCACTCCCTGTCCACGATTTCAACAATGGCGGATCGAAGCTAAGGTCTGACAATGAGTTGAATGCGCTAATCGTTTTTGAATTGCAAGACGCACTTGGTAAGATAACGCATATAATAACAAACCAGAACATTAATGAAACGATTCGATTGTTTTATTTCGCTTAATACCGTGTCAGTGCCGAGTTATTTTGTTCTTAATTCAGCTAGTGTTAGTCAAGATTAAACAGGTCGGAAACGGGCAACACATTGCGCCGTTCGAAGCGATCGTATTTTTGTAGAAGATAAGCTGATGAAAAAAGATATCAGTAATGGGCTTTACTAATGTCGATTCCCGTATTTCTGAACGGGTTACTGATTCCATTACACGATTGCACAGAAAATCGTAGTTAAAAGCATAATAAAAATTCATGAACAGTAAACACGATATGGTGAGTTACAGAGAAGCTAAGAATAGACGAGGGTGTGATGCTTCTGAAATCGGAAAAATCCGCAAATAAGCCGCATCGTTGTTTAAGCCGCAGGGTTTAAAGCTGGGGAAAAAAGTCGCGGCTTATAGTCCGAACTTTACGGTACTTCTAAACTTGATTCATCGGCATATCTGGCACTAATTCATGTCCGCTGGCCATTTTCCTTTTTTTTTTTCCTGTGTGTGTGTGTGTGTTACATTCTGGGGCCTGAAATTCCAGTTGTAATTCCCATTTAACAATATGTTGAAGAAACAGACACGGTAAGACATGATTTCATACGCGAGACTTTGCAAGAGTTGTCATTGTTTGGTCAAAGCAAAACGGCACATAAAACTGTAAGTGTATAATTACCACTCCAGAACTCCATCTCTTGATCCCCCCCCCCCCCCCCCCCCCCCCCCACTTTAGTTTTTTCTCTCCAGTCGTCATACTTCTCATATTTTCGCAAAACACAGAGAAATTGTATGGGTAAGCCATTCTCACCAGACCTTGACAAGGTTTTCTTGCACTTACATCCAGTTCTGCTTTAGCCTCCACAAAACGTTCCCTGTCGTGTACATCCACCAGGAAGACAATGCCGTCCACTGCTGGAAAATAATCCTTCCATACTCGCCGGGCTGAAAACACAAACTCATGTTGAGTAGCGACAGCTATTCATACCATACATTTTACATATATGGCAATATGATCTGTTAACCACATAAAATGATTAAAAGATTCTGTGAGCTTCCACTACAGAACCCAATTCCCTTACTACAGTTCACATATGAACTGATTTGGAGAGATTTGGACACACCTACGCATACTTTCCCCTGAAACATTCTTTCTTCTGTGAGTTAACTTTGCATAAATAAACTACTGATTAGTACTGTCTTCAGAGAGTAATGTCACCAACCATAATTATATGTTCAAATGATAAACACTGTTTAGAAGAGAGAGTACAGAAGTTGGTTTTATTACATCAAACCAGTGTATTTTCTTCCCTTTTTTTCAAAGTGTGGGTATATTTTTCAATGGGTAGAATTAATGGTACCACAGCATGCACACTTGGTAGGAAAAACGTGAGTCAGTCCTCAATTCCATGTGATCATGTATAACATCATCTGTAAAGGATACAACATACATACAATTATGTATAGCAATTGCCTTTCGTCAACTGTTTTTTGTTAACCTTACGTGTCCATTCATCAGCAAACATGCATATCAGCACTTCAGTGACATAAATGATAAACTAATGTAGACAGGAAAGCCCCACTTGCTACAAGTGTGAATTGTTTTGTTTTGTTCTTTTTTTTTGCTTTTTAAAAAAATCAATTATTTCTTCTAATTTTCATACACTTACCACAGATTATAAATTTTCATACACTTGCCACATTCAACCTTTCCATATACAAACAATTCAAAGCATCACCTGTTATTTTCAATCTGTCCTTGAAAATTTGAGTTCACATTTAACTTACTTGATACTAACTGGGAGACTATAGGAGCTGTACATGCCAACAATGGTTCTGGCATAATTTGTAAACAAAAGTCCTTTGACTCTGCGTTGAGTCAATATTGTTTTGCACAGAGGTTCTGACCATCACAGACCAATCATGTACTATGTAGTTATTCCTCCCAAATCTTAGATGTGACATTAGATTTCTAAACTTTGCAATAACCGATCTTTGTCATGTTATAAACTAACTTTTGGAAAGTCAGGGAGACAGAACGAGTCAGACCCAATCTGTTGATCAGCTTTTTATCTTATCTAATGTGTTCACACTCAAATTGTTACTGAACAATCTATACCCTAAATAACCAACCAAAAGTGGTACTAGCTGTTGGACAGACATAACAGAGCTTTACAGACTAGAACAACGCTGTCTTACCTTGCCTGTGGCCACCCAGGTCAAATGTTGTGAACCTCATGCCACCCATGCTAAGTTCTTCTGAAGCTGAAAATTTATATTTCAAAGTATTACACACAGGAAAACAAACAAACAAACAAAAACCTACCAGTAAGTATCTCCTGCTAGAATAAACTTTAAAAGATGTAGCACAAACTCATCAGAAATATCCCATGGTCTCAGTGTTTCCTCTAAACTGGTTAGTTTTGATCAGGTACTAGACTTACAATGCCAAGTTTGCAATCAGACCTGAACAAGATTAGAATTGTTCATGTCTCTGCCGATCGAAAGGAAATGCAGCATATTTGTCATGCACGCAAGGCTTCCTTGTCCCTGAAATGTTTATTGTGTGACACAAGCCCAGACTTCAGCATCTAAAATTTACTGTCGGAGTGTTTCTCATCTGATTTTTCTCACGAAAAATGAAATATTTGTAAAACATCTTTGCTCTCAGCAGTCTCTTCTGAAATTGACCAGCTTCCCAGCAATCAAATACTAACTGTAAGCATAAAACTGTGTGCATCTCGTAGTGTGGAGTATTTGCAGTATTTTTTGTAGCACAGTGTACAACTACAAAATACAACTAGAGTGCAAGGGTGCACAGGAGTGTCAATCAATGAAGACGTACTGTTTTCAAGGCCAACGACATTCCTACGGACAATTTCTCAAAACTGCACACAACCTCTGACCTACCAGCCTTTGGAAAACTAATATTTGTTGGCATGGGGTAAAGGCCCTCCTTCTATGGTCATAGAAATAGTCAGCAAAAAGCGCAACAACCCCCCTCCAATAATGGGGAATAAACCCTTGCATCTGCAGAGCGAATACTGCATACATTGATATATTATAAGAATGGACTGGTGACGAACCAATGCCATATTTTTCTGTCTTTTATTGGCTCTTGTGCTAAACAACTAAAGTCTATTTCTGTGATGGATGGTTACAAACATATTTCTATATTTTCCCTTTTTCGAGTATTGGTAATTTCAATCAGAGATGGTGTCAGAATTCTTGGCCTCTGTCTCCATCAGCTTCCCCATTTAGAGCAAGTATGGAAATTCTGAAGCAAACTGAACAACTTTAGTTCGTGAAGAAAACAAACAAGCCAACAAACATTGTCTGAGTTCCACAAATAAACATACTTTGTTGGAATAAAATATAAATCTTCCCAAAATCTAAACAGAAGTGTTCGGAATTTATCCTTCGTTTAAAAAAAAAAAGGAAAAAAAAAATAGAAAAGAAAAACAACAAAAACACAGTCACGTCCTATGACCTCCTTTAAAAACCAACCAACCAAACAGAACTGCGCATGGAACAATTCTAATTAACAAAGAAACCAGGGGAAACTTACTGGGATGTAAGGTGGGAACATGCTGTGCCATCCTGTCATCTTTCAGCATATGTAGGAGCGTCGTCTTGCCAGCATTGTCCAAGCCCAAGAATACTAATTTTCCCGACTTCTTGTATAAACCTGGAGGGGTGGAAAATAGATCACTTAATGTGAGGGTGTGTGTATGTGTATTGCATTCATGCACCCTTGCGTGCGAGTACATGTTGGTGTGTGCATGGGCATACGTGCGAGTGTCCCTGCAAGGTTACACATATCAGCAATCATTTGTGTGTGTGTGTGTGTGTGTGTACGTGTGTGTGTGTGTGAGCATCACATGTGGGTGTACCTATGTGCATACCTTTGTGCTAAACACTTCTTTGTTCCATGATATTTTTCCTACAAATAACATACTACTGACAACTTATTTTCCACAATGTGACATAATTCAACAGTTCACCTGTTATTACTGACAAGCAGTTTAAAATATAAGCCCATGCATGCGCTTAAATGTGTGCAAGCATGCATACATGCATGTGAAATAGAGCGACACATTTCTTGAACAGCAGAAATAGGAAAACAAATAATACATATATATGCTTTTGTAGGTAGTACATATGTACTCCATCCACAAAGTTTAAATATGAAAATTTCAGAATTTCAGTAATCATCACAAAACCAGCAAATAAATGCTCAAAACAGAATAAAATGTGTTAAAAAAAACAACAGGAGAAAAACAAACAAACAACCCCCCCCCAAAAAAAAACAAAAAAAGTTGAACATGAAAAGGGTGCTTAGCCAAAAGAATGGAAAATCTGCTTAGCCAAAAAGAACGGAAAATCAGAAAGTTATTTCATATCAAAACATGGTATTCACTAATGGAACCACTAATACTTTAAAATTAGAGAACTCACCTAAAAAGGATAACATATTCTGAAACCAATTCCAGATGAACATCTTGGCTTATAATCTGAAACAGAAATACGTAATACAGTATCATTAACAATACTCTCCTCACCCAATGAATTCAATTCAAACAACAGAACCCATGGTGATGTGACTTTGCAAGAGGTACATGGACAACAATAATCATATAACTGTGTCAAACTCTTGGGATAAACAGACCTGTTCATCCTAAAACTGGTATTGGTGCACTTTTCAACAAAGATGAGTACATATTCTACGAGTACATTTTCTACTGAGTGTGTATAAAATTCCACATCTTTGTAAAAGCAGGGAGTTGGCATTCGTTTTATTTTCACTGCCATTACACTGCACAGGCTTCCTTTGGTAGCAACCACCTGACCTTGCATTCATCTCAGTAAAAATAGGTCCTTTCTAACACAAATTACTTTCAAACCTGATTCATCAGCATCCTTTGGCACAAACTCATACTCTCTCGCCAGTTTTGTTGTTGTTGATATTTCAGGGCACGTTGTTGTAGAAGCAGACCCAACCTGATATCATCCAAGTATAAGAAACTTATGTTTGGCTAAGAAAATCTTGTAAAAAGCCTGTTTCACTGCCCAGCTACCAAAGACACTTTACTAAAATAATTACCACAGTGAGTTTTAAAAAGGAAAGGTATTAGTTCTGCCAGATGACACAGACAAACCTGTTACTGGACAAAACAATGCATTTCGACCTCCTGGGTCTTCCTCAGGCAAAAACAAACAACATTTAGGACAATGAAAACGAAGAACGAGCAACAACTTCTCTCCTCATGTTCGGGGCAAAATGGGTGTTAGATGAAAAGTTTTTAAGCAACTAGAGTGAGATCAACGCTTCTCTCCAACATCAGATAAGTTCTGATATTCCAAGTGGACTCCAACTCAACTCATCCAGAACTTCCCCTCTCTTAATGATGACAGAAAGAATGTGAACAAAAATCAGCCAGAACTGAATTAGTGAAATTGATTTGAATATTTTACTCTTGTATAAATAAGTAAAGTTGATGTGTGAAAGTACACTTAACTTGTGTCAGTCCTTTGTTGTTCCTTAAGTACTGAAGGTGTGAATTTATCTCTAATTCTGTCTCTCAGAGCTACAAGCACTTTTAAGTGTATAGGCCTACGGAGAATTATTCCTGAGCCACTCTTGAGTAGTTTTTAACAGTCGCCGCCCCCCCCCCCCCCCCCCCCCCCCCCCCCCCCCCCCCCCCCAAAAAAATTCTTTTGATGACTAGTAGTACTAGTAGTATGGGAAAATTGCTCGTTCCATTACTAGTACGAGAGAGGGTGGAGGTGAAATTTTAAAATAACTCTAATATATTAGAAAAGTATTCCAAGTCTTTCCCCCAGCACTGACCAACTCCCAACTCTTGTCACAAAGTGCACACAAGGGAACAGAAAATTCTTCATTCATTCATGTTTTTTCAAAACCTTTGGAGGAGTATCATCAGGCCCTTATGTTTGTCTCAATTTACATTACTTAGTTTTTGTTTCCAAAGCCTTATGTATGACTCTTACATCAGAAATGGAAATGCTATTTGATAATGATAGGGAACAGCTCTGTAGATTAAGCAAGTGTAATAATACATTTTCCTTTGTAAGGACTCTCAGAAAAATATATTTAGCAGTTTGTCAGAGCAAAATTCTTTTCATTTCCTGTCAATATACTTACCTCTGGATTGGTTTTCATTCTCTCCTAAGCATACTTAAAAAAAATAAAAAAATCTTTGGACCACTTCTTTGGAATCACAATCTTTGGGATTACAATCTTGTGCAATTTTCTTTTTGTTCATATGTTCTTTTGGCTTCCTACTGCTTTATTGCAATTATTTCTAATGTTAATGTAAATATTGGTATGCTTGTCCTTTCTTAGTCTTCAAAAATCTCTCATGCCTTATGCTTTTTTTCCCCCAAGTCTTAGCTCCTTTTTGGTTATCCACAGTGGTTTTGTTTTGAGTACATTTCACTTCAGGCATAAACTGGATCATCAACTCGATAAATGTATCTCAATTGTTCCAGGTCATGTTTATGTCATAATCCAGGACAGCTGACCAATCTGTTCCTTTGGCCTTTTCTCATGCCCATATAATTTCTTTTTCTACATCGCATTTACATTTTCTTCTGTGTGCTTTTCCCCTTTTTCTTTCTTTCTTTTGAATCTACAGTTGGAATAATAAAAACATCCGTCTGTTTACTGTGAACAGTTTTTTTTCTCCTAACGATGATATATGAAAATCAGTCTGTGGCGAGGACTGGAGTGATCATATTTCCCCAATACAACTTTCGTTTAAGATGGGAATGTCTGTTCATTTAAAGCAGACAGCCCGAGACGAGTTGATCTTTTCACAGGTTTTTCAAATTCAGTTTTGTAATAATGGGGAGACTGAGCTATAAATGGTTTACCTATTACAGCTGAAAGAAAACACAGCAAATATGTGACTACATTAAATACTCACATATTCAGCCTCCCAGCTGGAAAAAATATTGATATGGTAAGCTTCGGATGAAATGAGACGTGTACTTCAACAAAATGGCCGAGGTCCATTGATGACGCACCGGCATCATACTCTTATTCTGTGCATCTTGATTGGTGGATATTTTGATCAGAACCAATCCGCTACCAGATTACAAATACAGAATACCTACTCAAACATGGCGGCATTGTGTCAGGTTTGTGAACTCTAAGCATGCGTGAATTGCCCTTCGCCCCATCATTTGTGTTTATTCGTGATTCTGATTACATAGAGATCAAGAAAATAGAAGGCATTGCAGGTGTTGTATTAGATGAAGGTATGGCAGGCTAGAGATGTCTTTTCTTTTCTAGGAAGTGAAAGGTGAGCGACTAAGTTTTCGCTGCTCTTCAGCTGATATTGCAGTTTGGCACCCATGGTCTTCTTCTTCTTCTTCTTCTTTGGTATCTGCCCGCCTTCAACAAGCTGAATATTCTGGCATCTACAAAAGGGGGGTTCCAGTTTGCTGTGGGAGTTGTGGGTCAATTTATGCAGTCGACTTGACTTGAGACTGAGAAAAAGAAGAAGAGACACTGGAATCGGGGAGTCCACAGTAACACCCACTCACTTCTTCTTCTTCTTCCTAAAATATTGGTTCACTCAAAAACGAGTAGGTCACCAGCGCGCATGTTAAAAAGTAAAATAAAATAACATAAAACAGTGCGACTCAGACTGTTGGACCCTGGAGCAAATTTGGCAACAAGGGGTCTCACTCGATATTCAAGAAGTTAAAAGCAATGGCCAAATTCAGGCCCAGGTAACAGTAAAATATCTGGGGAAGTTAAAATAGAAAATCGTAAATATGCAGATCTCAGAACTGTTGTATCAATTTGGTTTTTAAATACGACTGCATTTGTGGCAATCTTGATGGCACCCAGCAGTGAGTTCCACAGCCGTACAGAACTAGGATAAAATGAATGTAAGTGGCTGTCAATATTTGATGCAGGTATGGTATAACATTGACCGCCACTTCCTTGCCAATAAGCCACGCATGCAAAGTTTTTAGTATACTAGCGGTATAACCCACAGGGATCAATGAACAGGACTTCATAGAAGACCTGAAACATCGTATAGTTCAAGACTATCAAATATTTTGAATCAGATGATGCAGGCGAACCAGTTTGTAGACTGTCCCATTTTAACATGCACTCGAACGTAATTTATCAAAGTGAATGAAGCAATTTAGCAAATAAATGCCGCAAGTTTTTTTAGGTATCGCTCTAGAGACTTCCAGGTACACACACACACACACTCACACAAACACACACACACTCACACACATGCTCATACACACACACGCACACACACACACACACACACACACACACACACACACACACACACACACACATGTGCAAGTGGATATGTGTGTTTCACAGTGTGTACTTATATACAAGTGTATGCAGATCTGCAAGTGGATGTGTGTTTCACAGTGTGTACTTCTATACAAGTGTATGCAGATCACACTGCCTCATTCACACACACACACACACACACACACACACACACACACACACACACACACACACACACACATGTGTAAGTGGATATATATATATATATATATATATATATATATGTTTCACAGTGTGTACTTCTATACAAGTGTATGCAGATCATAACTTGATGTTAATCATGCGGCTGCAATGCTTTAATTGCATGTCTATTATTGTTAGCCCTGCGGCTGCAGTGCTTTTATTGCATGTCTATTATTGTCTTTGTTCTTTCACAAGTGTTCAGCTTTTGTCATCTCTGTCTCTCTGTCTGTGTCTGTCTGTCTGTCTGTTTCTCTCCCTCTGTCTGTGTAACTTAGTGGTAAGACAAGTATGTGCATGTACAGTGCATTCAAGTAACAAAGAATTTTCTTGGTAATCATCATAATCAGGTGAAACAGCAAAAAAGGTAAAATGTCAACTTACAGGTGGAAAAGAAGTTAGGACGTTTCGACACTTAGTGTCTTCATCGTCAGAATGAGTTGGTGACAGACAGAAACAAAAAGAAGAAGAAGATAGCAACAACAAGAAAAAAAAATGTTCACACACACACACACACACACACACACACACACAACACACACACACACACACACACACAAACAGGTACACAGAACGTGAGCACAACTAGCAAGGATATGGGAAGAGAGAGAGAGAGAGGGGGGGGGGAGGACAAGGAGGGGGGGGGGGAGGAGGGGGGTGGAAAGATAAGATAATGTTGCTTATAGCCCAGCCAACCGCAAAGGGCCACATCAGGGCTGTGGGGGGTGGAAAGAGGCCTGCTGTAAACATGATGTGGAAGTTGCGGAGCAAGATGTTTTTTACAGGAAGGTAGTGGGGGTGAAACGTGAGGACAGCAACAGGGCGCTCGTCTTGCTTACAACAATGTTGAGGAGTCAGGGCCTGGGAGCGAGGGATAGAACGAGCTGACTCTAGACCCTTGTAGACCAAGTCCTCTGGATACTGTCTAGCACGAAAGAAATCCACCATCTTGTGTGCTTGATGCTCAAAGTCTTGATCCTCACTGCAGATGCGACGGAGCTGTTGGAACTGAGCCTGTGGAATACTGTCTTTGCAGGGTTTTGGGTGGCTGGAGGTGCACAGAAGGTAGGAATGGGAGTCTCTGCCCTTGTAGTAGATGCTGGTGGTCAGTCTTGGGTAGTTGGGCTCAGGCTGGATGGTGACAGTGATGTCAAGGAAAGGGAGGGAGGTGTCAGAGATGCTGTGGGTGAACTTCAAAGCACGGTGGAAGGTGGACAGAAAGTTGATGAAGGTCTGGAAGGACTCTTTGCTACATGTTGCCACTTCCAGGATGTCATCAGTGTAGCGCCTGAACAGCGTTGGAGTGTATCCTGTATACTGGCTGAAGGCTTGCTCCTCAATGTAGCCGACGAAGAGGCAGGCAAAACTGGGACCCATTTTTGTGCCCATGGCCACACCACTGCACTGTTGGAAGTGATCCTCGTTGAAGGAAAAAGAGTTGAGGGTCAGGACAAGTTCTGTCAAGCGGAGGACAGTGGGAGCATGGAGGTTGAGGGAGCTTTTCTGAAGGAAAATCATCCATAAACAATGATCTGAAAACAATTTAATGAACAATTAAATGAATTACAGCAGCAGAATGCCTTGGAGGACCATTGCCAGTTTATTTGTAAGTTAAGTTCATGAATATTTCATCCAGAATCTCTGTATGTTTGCTCAGGTTGCAGTGAAGCTGCCCGCATCGCCACCACTGTCTTTACTAGCATACCGTGGGATTCAGACAACGTCATGCATGTTGAAGAACATCCGTGCTGGTGTGCCAAAGGCCACCATCAACCGAGATAAGCCACTGACATATGAAGAGTCCCAGGCCCCATACAAAATTGGTGTTACCAAAGGATGGAACTCCTGGCACACAGGTTGGTAGACACATTTTCACCCATCTCACTCTTTTTAACTGACTCTTGGCATACAAGTCTGTAAACACATTTTCCACATCTGACATGTTGACTTGGCTCATGGCTCACCGGTCAGCAAACACATTCTTTGCAACTGACGCTTTTAAACTGATTCTTTGTGTAAAGTGTCGTGGACATTTTTCCTACCTGATTGTTTTTAACAGACTCAGCACAAGGGTCAGCTGTCAGATTTTCACCTGGCTCTTTTTTCTCTTGGCATACATGTCGGTGGAAACATTCTCCTCACCTGGCTGTCTTTGTGTGCTGACATTTGGCACACTCTTCAGAAGACATGCTTTCCATACTTTACTCTTGTTTTTTTAAACTGACTTTTGGCACATAGGTCAGCAGACAATATTTAAAAACTTTTTTTTGTTAACCAGCTTTTCGCACACCAGTTTGGCGACACATTTTCCATATTGAGTCCCTTTTAGTCTACACTGGGCATGCAGTTTTAGTTACACATTTTTCTTTTTTAGTTCTTTTTAACTGATCTTTGGTACAATACTTTCCTCTTTTTACATTTATTGCATACTTATCTCTTTTTAAGTGACACATTGTTTATACTTGCCTCTTTTAAACTGACTCTTAACACAGGCCAAAAGACAGTTTTTACATTTTTTGCTGTTTAACTAACT
Organism: Conus ventricosus; assembly: GCA_018398815.1. NCBI lineage: Eukaryota > Metazoa > Mollusca > Gastropoda > Neogastropoda > Conidae > Conus > Conus ventricosus. Next base: position 66,194,911 of record CM031596.1, on the reverse strand, counting down.
TTAGGCAGACAATTAACTACACACCTATTTTTTCACATTTAGGCCTCTTTTAACTGATTTTTGGCATAAATTTATATATATATTTTTGTTCACCCAGACAGTCTTACTGTCTGGGTCTTTTTAAAACTGACTTTTGGCATACATTTTGGTGTCTGTTTTTGTCCACCCAGAGAGTCGGTTAAATGGATCTGTCATTGTTTCGATTCCAGGATATTTTGTATCATTGAACCTTTATAATAGACTCACCTAGTTCCCAGACAGAACTTAGATTCCACAACCTTGGTGATAACCAACAGCAACAAAGGTTCAAGGAATAAGCAGAAGGAAATAAAAAAACCATGGATCTCAGGCGGCATCTTGAAAATGTGTGACGCAAGAAGGACCTTAAAACCTCTTAACAAGACTAAGGGAGAGAAATATGGTGCTGTAAAAAAGAGAATCGGGAAAGAAGGGAACAGTGAACCAGATAAGAGTGTGACGACATTGGAAAAAACGTAGACAACAGAACCACAAAGAAAGGTGTTAAGATTGTTAAGGACCTGACCAAACAAAAGCAAACTCACACCATTCAGAACAGAGACAGCAACTGTCGCACACTGTCACAGGAAGCAGAAGTTGCATTAAGATATGGACTAGAATATTGCTCTGGACTCTACAACAAAGCACAGGAAATCCAAAGTGCTAACAACTCAGGATTTACCAAAGGAGGTTAACTTTCCAATACTCCATGAAGAAGTCACAGCTGCAGTAAAGTTGCTGAAATGCGTGAAGGTTTTTTTTATATAAAACATTCTAGACTCATCCTAGACTCAAACTGTGTGACCAAAGCAATAACTGTCTGTAAATCTGATCATGATCAGTGAATTCCTTAATCATTCAAATCTTTGGAAAAACCGGTTTTATGAATAAAAGTAACATGTGGTAAGTTTTATGATCTTGCATGGATGCAATCATCTTTGTTCTGTGTCATGTGTATGTGCCAGCATACAGAAAGACGTTTGTTCTGTTTTTGAATTTATGTTTTTAAAGCTACAGGAATAATGTGGCATATTTTGTGCATGCCATACAACCACACAGTTGTAAAAGTCAGTTTTGTATAATGATAATGCAAGTTTTAGTTATATGATGTAATTCCTTCAGTTTTGTATAATGATAATGCAAGTTTTAGTTATATGATGTAATTCCTTCAGTTTTGTATAATGATAATGCAAGTTTTAGTTATATGATGTAATTCCTTCAGTTTTGTATAATGATAATGCAAGTTTTAGTTTGATGTAATTCATTTAGGATGACAGGGCACGGACACCATTTACTGATCAACTGCAGATGGAAATCAGAAAAAAAGTTTTTATTCAGGGAAGAAAAATCAGGAGGAAAAAAATTTCTTTTCATGGCAGTTGAATTCTTGAGAGTCCTGACTGCATGTTCAGTATACTGTTAGGCTACACTGAAGTCAAGAGGTCTTGTGCTCCTCTTGAGAGCAGCCAGTGCCATTTTGTCTGACCGACTGACGGCCTTGAAGACAACCTGATGTCCTGTGCTCTGATGTCATGCCTCTGCAATACACTGCAAAAATGACAGACAGAGAGAAAAGCTGTGCCAGTAGACAGTCCTGATAGAATAAATAGGTGATGATACATCAGACTGCCATCAGATCATACCAGTTTGAAATAAGTTTCAAATATTTTTTAAGCTGAGGGCGTGTCTGCCAGAACACCTTGAATTTTAAGGATTTTTGCTCTTCCAGAGTGGAAACCTGTTACATTAAAAAAAAAAAAATTTTAAGGGTAAAAATGGACAACCAAATAAATGCAATTCTTGCAGTCTGAATGTTTCTTTTGTTTCAGCCAACCTGACCAAGGAAGGATTTGGAGCTCGAGCTGCGGAGAGAGCATTTGATGACATCCTTATTAGAAAATTCATCAAAGGGACATGGGCAGGTCTGTTTGCTTCTGAAGTGATCATCAAACGACGGCACAACCTTGTGGTCATCTCGGGACTGGTGTTCCAGAACCTGGCCCCTCGCAAGCAGTACTTTCTGACTGGTTACTCTGAGGAAATGCTGTCATACTTACTGAAGTGCCCTGTCAAAATAGAAATACAGACTGTGCAAGAGAAGAAAGATGTCATCTTCAAGAAAATTTGAAAGGGATGTTGTTTATCAGATGAAAACAGTGCATCTCTCTCTTAGTGTGTATGTGTGTGTGTGTGGTGTGGGTGGATGGGTGGGTGGGTGCTTTGCAGAGTGGTTAGCATAGTCATCAAAATGGAAGATATAGAGAGAAAGACAATGTGTTGTGTACTTATGTGTGCATGTGTGTGAAAGATGGAAATAGTGAAGTCAAGTTACACATCTATGGCATTTGTGATTTGACAATGTGCAGTGTTTATAGAAACTGCAGGATCGTCTATTTAAAGCTTCACACACACACACACACACACACACACACACACACACACACACACACACACACACACGTATTAAACCACACCCCACCACACCAAACCAAATCACACACACACACACACACACCCCACACACACACACACACACCACACACATACACACACAGAGATTTCCTCAAAGTTAGTTTCCAACGACTGTAGAATTTGCATATTTCCAATGTTCATAAGAAATTTGCATATTGCCATTCTGTATCATGTAGATGGGTCAGGGTGACCTCAAGATCAAAACATTTTCAAGTAACAAATCTGATCAAGCCCAAGATGTGATTCAGTTTTTGCTCCACCCCAAAACGACCAAACAGAACTTCTGACTAATTCTCTGGTTCATGCTTGAAGATTGCACCATTTCCTATTGGAAAGAACTGTCTGCATTTGTCAGATGGGGGGTGACTTGCAGAGCGCGATAATTTGTGCAAGAGTTAACGTATAGGTGTGTGGTATTGGGTGTGTTGACTTGTGTGCCCAAATAAAGTGGCAGTTTTTTCCAGACTGTACGTGTGTGTGTGTGTGCATGTGCGTGTGTGTGCGCGCGCGAGCATGCATGTGTGGTGTGTGTGTGCGTGTGTGTGAAGAGAGAGTTTAAACAGTAGAGATTAATCTTTTTGGGGTTGTTGGTGTTCAGTCATTTAAATGGCACTGTTTTCACTTGGCATATAGCCCCATACATATGTTTTCTGCTGTTGTTTTGAGTGCAGTTGTAAACAGGAGCCATGAGACCACCCATCACAGAGGACCAGCTCTTCTTAATGACGAGAATTGCTAGACTGAGGAGAGGTTATTTTTGCAGAATAAAGATCTCCATCTATTCTCTTTAAATGGTAGTCCAACAACTGTGAATTTGCTGTGTCCATGAAGAGGGATAGATGTGAGGGAAATCAAAACGGGTCCCCATGAGAGCAGGCCATCAAAGGTCACAGAATTTAGCTGTTTTTTCATGGTCAGTGAGGATGATAATGATGATGCACTCGCTCTTTATGTGTTAAAGTCTCCATGACAGGTTTCTAAATTAGGGTTTGGGTTTTAAAATGTGTTAAGGCCCAAACCAGGCCTGAGACATTTGGGCTGTGTGGTTACGAGATGAAAGCAACATTGTCTGAGACCCATGTCTGTGAAGTAAATAACACTTGACTGTGTGGCCCTAAGTGTTGTTTAAGTTTAACCTCTTCACATTTTTTTAGCTCTGGAGATTTTTTGGCTGATGTCTGAATAATTTTACTGTAATATGACTCCAGAGTTGGACTGTAATATTCAAGTTATCAGTCTGTGATGGTAAAAAGTAGACATTTTGCAGCTGTTGAAAATAGATTTTAGAAAGACTGCAGAGTGATATAATGCTCAAGGTAATGCATACAGCAGCAAGCAGATTCGCCTGCCCGTAAAAAAGTTAGCTGCACTCAACATTGGCAGATCATTGAAAATTCGAGACATCTTTTGCAAAAGGAGCCGACTTCCTGTCATTTCTGCCCTGTTTCCGCCGTTCTCATCTTCTGCATCCTCTGTGTGCACTGCTCTGATGTGCTCATTCTGGGCCCGTCCGCTTCACAGTACACCCCAAAGGTGTTTCATGTAGCAATCACAGCCAGTCCACAAGTAGCAATTATGTGGCGGGTTTTTGGCAACCCACTAGAAAACGTCCCTTTAGTGGTACCTGTTCTGATGCAGCTACACCCCTACTAAATCCCTTACAGACTGCAACAATCGCTTAATTAATGGTGCAGCCAACATGCATGAGTGTCAGCTCACTTGGAGAGCAATACCTTGTTTTCCCCTAAACTTCCTGATATTGACAGGAACTCACCAGGGTAAGCAGGTGGAGAGCAAAAAGAAACGATCATGAAAGCGGCACATAGGGGCCACAACGTTGGAGATTTTCATGTGGGTGGATGAATTTACAAACAGTTTGCCTGTGTGGTGCACCTTGCATCTTTTCGATGGAAATGCAGTTGCTATGTTGTTGGTGTGTACTCAAAAGTGCTGTGACAAAAAAGCTTCCTCTCATACAGGCAGTTTATTGAAGAGTGATGGCCAGTTAATTCGGTCAAAGATTTCTACTCGACCAATGGATGAAATAGCTTTATGTGATGATTTTATTGAATTGGGGGAAGGGAGGGGTCACAGGAAATGGGTGTCAACATTTTTCTTTATCCTTCAGGCTTTCAAAATTTTTATTAAAAAAAAGAAGTGACAGCGCAGGCTGAATGAAGAATAATTTGTCTCTGACATGCTGTCCTGATCACTCTTATTTGTTGGGCTGTGTGACCATACATGTCTAGTTTTGACGAGATGGAATAAAATGTGGTACCACAAAGAAGAGAATTGATGTGCAGAAATGGAGATAGCGGACACACCACCAGCAACATTGCATACATTCTTCTTCTCTGTGTGCATGACCATTTCCCCTCTTTGTCTATATCTGTTTAATGATGGTCAAGGAGAATGAGGATGTGGCTATGAAACTGCAGTCTAGTCTGAAACTGCAAGCCAGGGCTGTTCTCTATGCTCTGATCCTTGTGTAATGTATCTTGATGTCAACCAGGCCAGACAGGGTTACACAGACACTTGCAGTGGCAGCAAGACAATTCTTGCAACATTCTCAGAAATGTACCCATTAAGTGGATGAAGCTCGACTGTGTGGTTCCAGTCTTCACCATTTGAGTGGACAGCACACTGACTAGGGCAGGAGAAGGCCAGGGTTGAAACATCGCACAATTTACCTGTGACAGGATTGGAACCCACATCTCCCAAGCCAGCGTGCCACAATGCTTACCTTGCACCAAAGTAGCTGATGCTTTGATGAATGTTGCCCTCTTGTCTTCCTGTAATTAGGCAGCGAACATTTACGAACTGACAAAAAGGATGCACTTGATTGAAATCGCTAAAAAACAAAACAAACAAAACAAAACAAAACCATGCCAACCACAATCACTGTCACTCCTTAAGCTCATGTATTATCATGTGTGTTAGTATAGGCACCCTATACTAGTGCAATCTTTCAGCACTGTCAGCGACTCATGTATGGAAATCACCTCACACTTGTCCCACACACTTCAGATGCACCTCATTGTTCTCCCCCAACACTTCTCACAGGTGCAACACCTTGTTATGGTAAACCTTAAAAATGAAAAAGGGTTTTATGTGTTTGTTTACCATATCCGTATGATCTCACAGTGGTCAGTTTTCAGGAAAAGAAAAAGGTTTAAAAACCTTTGACATTTTGTCATTTACAGTCAGGTTTAATGTCTACAGCAATCTGCGGTCATGAGGCAGACTTGTTGGTCGAAACGATATCTTTTATACTCGTCTTGTGTGAGAAACAATACCTTTTGTATCCGCATCATCTGAGACATGCTCTGCTTACAATGCAAGCCGAACACAATCAAAGGGCGACAAATCCGTATGTCGATCTTTTATGAGTTCAATGATTGGCTTCCCTTGAGTGGCTAGCCGAGACCAGGAAGAGCTGCTGGATTGTAGTTCTTCAAAGAAGCTTACTGTCCGACCCACATCCCCATCAAATGAGTATGTTTCAGCTCTGAATTCCTTATCATCTAAGACAGCCGGGCCGTATCCAGGTCATGACTTTGAGAGACCCATCAGATGTCTGGAAGTCTTTCGCTTTTTTTGTTTGTTTGTTTACTGACGAAAGCTGACCTTGCCTCGCAGCGTCTATGGTGGACGGACCCGAATGAAACATTAATATGAAAAAGATACACAAATTGAAAGCAAAGACAATGTTTAAAAGTTTTAGTGTCTTATACAGCTTGTTTAGGCATAAATATGGCATGTACCATAGAAACAAGATACGGGCTATAGGTTACACAAGAAATTTTTTCTACTCACGAACCCATTACTATTCACCCATGCTGAAAAAAACACAAGATGCAAAGCATATAAACGCACTCCCAGTTTATCCTGAATACGCGTGAGATATTCCATAAAGAGGAAAAACCGTCTGGGACTGGTGTAACCGTTAGTAATGGCTATTCTGGTAAACATCGGCCGTCGTCTGTGACCTATAATGAACATACCTACAAATTTTTTAGAAATATCGGCCACGTACTTTCTGAGATATTCCCTAAAGAAGAAAAACCGTTACAGGCCGTTACAGCCGTTAGTAACGGTTATAACGGTAAACTAAAACATTAGGCATCATCTGTGGCCCATAATGAACATACATGCTAATTTTCACAAAGGTCGGCCAAGTACATTCTGAGATATTCTATAAAGAAGAAAAATTGTTACAGCCGTTAGTAACGGTATAACGGTAAACTAAAACATCAGGCATCATCCGTAACCCATAGTGAACACACTTGCTAATGTTCACAAAGATCAGCCAAGTACTTTCTGAGATATTCCATAAAGAAAAACAACCGTTAGTAACGGCTATAACGGTAAACTAAAACATCGAGCATTATTCGTGACCCATAATGAACATACCTGCTAATGTTAACAAAGATCAGCCAAGCACTTTCTGAGAAATTCCATGAAGAAGAAAAAGCGTTACAGGCCGTTACAGCCGTTAGTAACGGTATATATGGTAAACTAAAACATTGGGCATTATTCGTGACCCATAATGAACACACCTACAAATTCTCAGAAAGATCGGCCAAGTACTTTTTGAGATATTCTATAAAGAAGAAAAACCGTTACAGGCCGTTACAGCCGTTAGTAACGGCTGCAACGGTAAACTAAACATCGGGCATCATCCGTGACCCATAATGAACATACCTGCAAATTTTCAGAAAGATCGGCCAAGTACTTTTTGAGATATTCTATAAAGAAGAAAAATCGTTACAGCCGTTAGTAACGGCTATAACGGTAAATTTAAACATTGGCCATCATCCGTGACCCATAATGAACATACCTACAAATTTTCAGAAAGATCGGCCAAGTACTTTTTGAGATATTCTATAAAGAAGAAAAACCGTTACAGGCTGTTACAGCCGTTAGTAACGGCCATAACGGGGTAAACTAAAACACTGGGCATCATCCGTGACCCATAAT
>CM031596.1:66162441-66182441 GCA_018398815.1 Conus ventricosus | reverse complement strand
CCAGAGGGGGTCACACCCGTTACTGACTTTGGAAGCGGCCTGGCGATTTCCCTGAGGGTCTGGGGCTGGTTCTTTACCACAGCATTACAGGGGAGACTTCTGTCCTACTGATGACCTGTTTTTGTCATTTTCACATTAAACGTGTTGTCGCACTGAGCTTCAATAAATTGTGTTTCAAATCGGCAGCTTGGCATTTTGCGTTTCTTTTTTGAACAGTATACCTTAAGATGGTTAGGATACTTGCTTTGCATATGCATCTTTGCTGAATATGACAAGAGCACGTGTGTGTGTATGTGTGTGTGTGTGTGTTTTGTGAATGCGTTGGGTATGGGGTTAGGAAGGGGGTGAGGCATGGAGAGGAGGGGGGGGGATGGGAGTAGGAGGAGGGGAGAAAGTGTATATGTGTGTGTGGCAGACGAGGTAGAGCAGTGCGGGATGTACACATTGTCTACGACATTGTCTTTACTGCATTCTTTATGACATTTTCTCTTTGGTGAGTTGGTAAAAACCTTCTCTGTTTTATACACCGGAATATGCAAGTTGAGAGATATTTTCAGATGTTTTGATTTTTAGGAATAGAGCCAGGGAGAGGGGGTAAGGTGTGGAGGTGGGGGTGGTGTGCATAGAGGGTTAGGGGGGCATAGTATTACTACCACTACTACTACTGCTAATGCTACAGAGACTGCTGTTACTACTACTGCTATTACTACTACTACTACTACTACTGCTACTACTACTACTGCTGCTGTTGCTTCTGCTGTTGTTGTTGCTGCTGCTGCTGCTTGTACTACTACTACTACTACTACTACTACTACTGCTGCTACTACTACTAATGTTCTACTTCTATTGTTACTTCTAAAAAGAATAATAATTCTACAGATGATAATCATAACACTAATTCTTATCATCATCATCTTTATAATAATAGTAATAATAAAGATAATAATAATAATAATAATAATAATATCAATAATGATAATGATAATAATGATGATGATAGCAACAACAACAACAAAAACAATAAATGATAATGATGATAATAACATCATCATCATCATCATCATCATCATCATCGGCGTCGTCGTCGTCGTCGTCGTCGTCATCATCATCATCAACATCAGAAGAAGAAGAAGAACAACAACAAGAATGCTCGTTATCATCAAGAAAATGGTAATGATAACATTCATGCTATGCACATTTACCTCTAATGATATATCCCAACGACTGGCATGATGTCTGAAAACACAAGTATTATCCCAGCAAACAAAGAAGCAGTTGTTCCTCCCATCTGTGTTCAACACAGCACGGGCAGACCGTATGGCATGCGGCCAGAGAAGTCGAACCTCGCAGGCAATTTTGTCCTAGAGAAGTGATACAGACCTCTTCAGACGGATGCCAGCCATTCCATCAGCCATGCCACAAGCGTAAAATCGATAAGTTCGAAATTTGGAACTGCTAAACGTCTCAAAGATAAGTATCGTGATATTATATTTTTTTAAATCAATTTGCTGATCAGATCGATCAGATTTCAAACTTGAAATGTACCATGTTTGAAACACAGAATTATGGACTGTGGTGTGTCTCTATTTGACGCCAAGAGCACAGACACAATCAGCCGTGTGTCCCTGATGAGTCCGATCCAGCGGACGAAAGGCCTAGGAGCAGGCAATATAAATAGATTTGCCTTCGAGAGGGATTACGATGGTTCTCTCATGCAGCTAGTGAAGGCTTTTCATACATATAATTTATTTCTTTAATTTTATGTTCCCATTTTCTTCATCTTCAACCCTCCCCCTTGTGTGTGTGTGTGTGTGTGTGTGTGTGTGTGTGTGTGTGTGTGTGTGTGTGTGTGTGTGTGTGTGTGTGTGTGTGTGTGTGTGTGTGTGTTTTAAGTTCAAATCTTTGCCAAGTCACTACTGTAATGACGGAAGAATTGTTAGCCTGCACTTGTTTTCCCCCTCTACTTAATTGTTCAGCATGTTTGAAACATTGCGTTGAGGAACATGGTTCTTTTTGTGTTGAGTGCTGGGTGGTGTTAAACACAGTGATTCGAACTAGAAAGTTTGAAAGGTTTCAGATTGACTCGGCTGGAGTTGAATATATGTAGGCCTATATAAATTTCCGATGACTGTGTTGAAGTTAGTGATCGATCAGAATAGATAGGAATCGGGCAGCCTACTACTGTATAAATAACTGTAAATATCTCCACACATGGGGCATTTCTCCAGGGAATAGAAGAAGAAGAAGGAAGAGGAAAACGAAGAAGAAGAAGAAGGAAAACAAATAAAGACCCGAAGAAGGAAAACAAATAAATAAATATCTCCCCACCCTTCCCGCCAATCCCCGTCACCACAACTACTACTATCACCATCAGGAACAACACTACCAAGTGATGATATTATGCATTCTGCGTTTCATTAAAATGTCAATGTGCGTTCCTTTCTTCAGACATTGTTGATGGATGAGTACGTCATCTCAGGATATGAGTGCAAGCTTGCGAGGCAGGATCTTTGCTTGTATGTTGCGATTTCCTTGAGTCTGCTATTGTGCCAGACGAATAGATGCTGGAAGCAGTGTTAGTTTTAAGGTAAGGTGATGAAACTGTTTCACCATTGACGCGAAAGTGGCCTCCCTTATTTGTGTGTTGCTGTTCAAGAAGTAAATACTGACGGTGCCATTAGCCGATCGCAACGAAGTTTGCAAATTTTATCGTTTTTATCTCGGTGTTATGAAAACCGGCGTAGTTAAACACTTTCTTAGAATCAAATCACAGGTTTGCTGTCAAAATCCAGGTTCTTAGACTAGTAACTTCCCCTCTCCTGTTCCTCTTTTTGACGATTCTGCCTTTTCTGTTCTTTTCTTTTGTTCTTTCTTCTTCTTCCTCTTCTTTTTATATATTATTTTAAAAGTTAGTGTTGTATTCCTTTATTTTCGTCTACTGTTGTTCTGCCTTTGTGCACAGCTCTTCTACATTTGTTCTGGAAACTCTTAATTTTTTTTTTTTCTGATGGCAATTTACGGCATACTAGCTTTCTTTTTGTTGTAATCTGGTGACGGGGTAATGAAAACCGTACACTCTGGCCAGAGTGAATACTAAACCTACGCATTCTGTTGCACCTCTATGCCCATATGGTGTGTGTGTGTGTGTGTGTGTGTGTGGTATTTAAATATTTTTCATTCATTTCTTTTGCGATTAAAAAAATATGATGGTGGGAAATGAAGGGAGTTTACTGACGCTCTCAGTGCAGCCAAATTCTGAGTGCCATAGGATGTCAACAGTTTGGCTATTGTTTCATTAACCTTTACCGGATGACGCTTTTGACTACACAGACCCGATCGTGCGGGTCGCCCAAGACCCACACATTTTGTAGAGGCTTTTCCGTGTTTCTCTCTATTGCTTATCCCTATTCAGATCACGCGGGTCTTGTAAAGACCCACGCCTGATAAAGAGCGGTTCAGCAGCTTATTCCTCACTCGATGGCGCGGGTCATGTGCGATCCATTAAAATGTACGGGTCCTGGGGAAACCGCGACTAATTACGCTGATAATTGATCGTGCCCATACATAGAATTTCTGTGACCAACGGCTATTAAGATCGTTGACAAACTCCTGAGATTTCTTGAGCATAGCTCTATCGGTTCGTAAGATATGTGTTTTGATTGAGTCACCGGGTCATGAAAGACCCAGGAAGCACGGTAAAGGTTCTGCCGCTTTTGCTGTTTCTTTTTCAGGATATGATCTGTTTTGATAACCTGATCATGACTATGACGTTGTTTTCTGTAATGAGTTTGACGGTCCTGAATAGGCTCTGTGTGGTCGCTGTGCCATAATAATGGACACGTGAACATTAGAAAAACATGAAATAAATTCGATGTTAGAAAGTAGTATAATGACAGAAAAGCTTCCTTCAGAGTCAAAAATATTACCGTGTTCAAGATCCTTGTCTAGTCTCATTTACAAAATTCGATTAAATTCATGGAAGACAAAATTTTCAAAAAATGTAGAATGTGCTTGTGGTCATCCGATATCACTTGAACATATTCTTTTTGATTGCCCATTGCTATCCCTATTATACAGCATATCTGGGATAGATGTAGCAAAAATGGATCTTTAAATGATATAATCTACAGCGAAGAAATGATACAAATTGCATCAGTTTTATCCAGCACTATACTTGCAAATTTCTTGTAAATATTAAGTATTTATAGTTATTGTATTAATGTCCATATGTAGCCTTTCACACATGAGTGCATATTCACACACACACCACACACACACACACACACACACACACACACACACACACACACACACACACATACACAAACACCACACACCACACACACATGCATACACACACACACACACACACACACACACACACACACACACACACACACACACACACACACACACACGCACACATATGCATACACACACACACACACACACACACTTACACAAACACCACACACACACCGCCACACACACACACACACACACACACACACACACACACACACACACACACACACACACACACACACACACACACACAAACTCTTACACACCCTTAATTTGCTTGGTTTTTGTGGATTGGTTCATTGTTAGTCTAATATCACCATTGTTGTGAACAGACGTTAAATCAAATCAATCAAATCAAATCAAATCAAATCAATTTGAACATGCATTCAATTTCCAGAAAAATGGTGGGGTAAACATAACAGATTCGTCGTTAATCTGGCAAAAGTATCGTCTCAAAGTTGCTTTGTGTACTTCTTCTTGCTTTTTTTTTTCTTTTCTTTTTTCCTTATGTATTTATTCTTTATTTCTTGACATGTTTTCTTCTTCTGATAGCTTCTTCACTTGCTGAACTTAAGCCCTCAGCACAGATGACAAACTTTTTTGTAAACGTGTGTGTGTGCATGCGTGCGTGCGTGCGTGCGTGCGTGCGTGTGTGTAAATGTGATTACGTTTATTCGACATTAGTTTGATTTGTTTGTTTATTTTGTTTTGTTTGCATCAGCCACCCTTTTCTACACGGAACAGCCATCATGAACAGCCCAGATCTTGCTTCGTTGACTCACGAGTAACGCTTGGGCAAGATTTGGGCTGTTCCCACGCTCTGTAAACTGCGCAGTGGAAATCGAGATGAAGAAATGCAAGAAATGAGTCAGTTAATTAAAAGTGAAAAATAAATTCTAAAACATGCAGATATTAATAAAAGACAGGAATCTACTACAAACCAATGTTTTGTAACGCGCAGTTCTGAAGACGTAACGGATATCAAGGTATGATTGCCCACTGTACTCCTCATGGTTTGATATGTATGCAGATTCATGTCTACGGGTGCATACAATCTGTTTGATAATTTCATTATCAGTGTTGGTTTTGTCGTTTTCAGAATTACACATGTGTTACCTTTTCCGTTAATCGTCATGTTAATGTTCTTTTGATCGTTCCGAAAATGCCGTAACATTGGAATTGACCGAAAAACAAAAAAAAACATCCGACCATTGTACTGCCAGGTGAAAGTACTAATTAAACCAGCGCGGAACTCGAAGTTAAGTTGAAAGCGGCAAATTCGAAACTTGAATTGGCATTTAAACAAACAAACAAATAGACAAGGACTCTGCAACTACAATTGCCGAAAATTCACCAGCGAGTGCTCTATTAAATTGTGCCTTCAGAGTGGAGGTCAGCTTAAACGAACACGCTCGTGAGTGAGTGAGTGAATGAGTGTGCGTGCGTGCGTGTGTGCGTGTGTGTGTGTGTGTGTGTGTGTGTGTGTGTTGTGTGTGTGTGTGTGTGTGTGTGTGGCGCGTGCGTGTGTGTGTGTGTGTGTGTGTGCGCGAGTGTGCGTGTGCGAGTGCGAGTGCGCGCGTGCATGCGCGCGTGACATGGGCACAGGCACGTGCAGGGCATTCCGTAAAGACGTTTAGCGATGTAACTGCTCCATGGCGGATGCCATTGACATTGCGTAATGGCCACTGGACGCGACACGACAGAGCCTCCACGGGAGCATCCCCATGGGCGAACTAGCCCCTATTTCATGGTATTTCATGAAGCCACCGGCAAAAGACCACCGTCAAGTAGCTGCTGCGTGCATCCCGCAGCCTCACACGTTTGCTGTTCCGTTGACAGGTGAGATATGGAAATAATATATTACATGAAACAAAAAGTTTTGAAAATAGGCTATTTTATTATGTGGAAGAGTTGTGTAGCTGGATCTCAACCTTTTACAAAAACGCAGAGTGACATAAAAGCCAATCATATAGCAGACACAGCGTTTAAAATACTCGAGTGCGTCGACACAACGTTTACAATGAAAGAGATAAAGGATCATACAAAACCTGTTTGAAACTCTTTCTGAATTTGAAGATATTTCTGGACTGAAACTAAAGCACAAACAAACAAACAAAAAACTACCGGTGTTTGGCTGAAGCAGAATATGAACTCGGTTAAGACATATTTATTAGAAAAAGAAAATGATATGGAGTTCCCAGAAATGTGAATTATAGGTATATGGTTTTCAAATGATTTGTCAAAGCTGGTTAGTTCGGCAGTTGAAATATGTATTTCTCTGAGTCCTACTCGCACCTTAGGGTGTCTCTTTTTCTTCTTTTCTTCTTCTTTTTAAGCGAATTGTTAAAAGTGATCGAACTTAAAACTGAAGATGAATTATAGGAACAAAACATTTCCGCAAAGGGTGTCTAACCTCTTAATAATTTCTAAATAACTTGTATACCTCAAATATATTTTTTCAGGGGAAAGAGCAGACAATAATTTGCAATATGTGAATATATCACATTTCCACAGCTTCATGCACACTCAGATGCACGCATATTTGCCTGCACACACACACACACACATACGCACACACGCACGCACGCATGCACGCACGCGCGCACGCGCGCGCACATACACATACACAACACACCCACACACCACACCCACACACACACACACACACACACAACACCACACACACACACACACACGCCGGAAAAGCTCAGTGGTAGAGCGCCAGACTCGTAATCTTGGTGATCCTGGGGTTGCGAGTTCGAATCTCCGCCAGGCCGTTTTGGTACAGGGGATTTCCCCCTCGGATTTGAACATTATTCTGACTCCATTTCTCAAAATATAGTCCTTCGAATGAGACTATGAACCGATGTTCCGTGTGTGAACGCACGCATAACACCTTGCACACACGTAAAATTCCATCACCAACTCTCGGAAAAGAAGGCCAGTTTGGCCGTTGGTATGGACGACACGTTACGCATAGCATGCACCTTCCCCGAAGTTGGAGTATGACTGCCTTAATGGCGGGATAAAAAACAAAAAACGGTCATACACACAAAAACTACACTCCCTTTGTTGGGTAGATGGATTAATCCTTGCCTGTCTATACAGGGAGTGTCCGCAGGAATATCAGCATACGTAGGCACAAAAAAGTCCTCCCCAAACCGTAGCTTACAGACAAATTGCACTCTGTGTCAATTATGGTTTCTCGCAACCAGTTCAGCTTGGCGTCCAATGGTTTCTGACCGTTTAGACAGTGTGTCAGTTGGGAGAACGAGAAAATGGTTGTATCGAAGGCCCACAAGTTAGAAAAAGAAAAGAGAAGCCTTCGGCTACTGTTTCCCCCATACACCAGAAAGAGTGATGTCCCTTGATTGGAAAATGAAGCGGTCAGCATCCTCAGTCTCCCTAATGACGATTGTGTTTGCTGATTCTCCATTAACAACGGTTGATAACTTCAATTCAAATGCACTGATCTCAATGCGTAAGATTCAGGATCAACACCAATAATGGAGGACGAGGAGGATGAGGAGAGAAAACTAAGTCAACAAAGAAGAAGGAAAGGAAAAGGGATGGACGTATGGCTAGGGGCAGAAGCGGGATGAAGAAGGAGGCTGAGCTACATGCGGTGTACGTGTTCAAGTGCTTCTAGTCAGGAAGTAATAAATAAGGTGTTCTCGGGGTAAAACCAGGAAAAGTGCTAAGGAGATGCACAGAACAGGTGGCACGCTAGCGAGCTCTGTGTGTGTGTGTGTGTGTGTGTGTGTGTGTGTGTGTGTGTGTGTGTGTGTGTGTGTGTGTGTGTGTGTGTGTGTGTGCGTGCGCGCGCGCGCGTAGGCACACGCGCACGTACAAAAGATGGATTGAATGCATGTGTGTGTGCGCACACACACACACACACACACACACACACACACACACACACACACACACACACACACACACACACACACACACACACACACAAACACACACGAACTTTAGTGTTCTCTTACACGTTTTTCATTTTTTTTTCATGATGTCTGCTGTACCTGGAACAGACTGGAGGCGGTTTTCCAAGACTTCTGTGATTCCCACCCCACCCATGTCCCCACCCCCATACACCTCCCCTCCAGCTGCCGAAATGACGTCTTGGAAAGTTCCCCCCCCCCCCCCCCCCCCCCCCCCCCCCCCCCCCCCCCCCCCCCCCCCCCCCCCCCCCGCACATCCTCCTCCAGGTGGTCCCTATGGAAATGTCTTTTTCTCATGTAGTTGATCCGGCTCTGGTAACGAGACAAAACCAAATAAGCACTGGGAACATTAAGAAAATAAGTTTATGATTATTATCATTATCATCATAGCCTAGCCAAGCACACGAAGCTTTTCAGGGCTGTTTGATTGACTTCAACAGGAAAAGAGTGTCACATTCTGAACAGGTCAAAGCATCAAAGATGATCATGGGCACATAACACTAGTTGTGATAAGAGCGCCAGACAAATCCTCTTGAATACCAAGATTGACCGAAAATATACAAACACACAAGCAATCGAACAAACAAATGCATACGCAATCGAACCAATACAAAAAGAAAAAGAAAAAACCAACTAAACAACCAACCAACCAAAGAAAAATCTCACCCCCCGAAAAACAGATTGGGGGGGGGGGGGGGGGGGGGGGGGGGGGGGGGGAGACGATTCAGCTTACAAACTGACAGGTTTACTGAAGTGTTTAAGAAAATCGGAAGCGTATACATATCATCGGCGGATCACTTCGTCCGAAAGGAGAGAAGGAAGCGGAGATGAGAGAGAGAGGTTCCATTTTTTGTTTCTCCCCAGAGATCTATGTGCACCACAAAATCGTTGAACGGAGAGGCAGGAGCAGATGAGGGGGTGGGGTGGGGGGTGCGGGGGGGGGGGGGGGGGGTGACGAGAGATGGTGTTGCAATCTTTCGTTTAGCAGTCTATGAAGTACCCTTGCCAAGAATTGTTAAACGTGGGGAGGGCGGAACACGGAGAAAACAAGAGTGAGGTGGGTGATGATGGCAGGACCTTTTTTTGTGGTGGAAGGGGGGTAGGGGGGGGGGGGGGGGGCAATGAATGACCTACGTTGCTAACTGTAATGCAGCGCTTATTGTCGTGGGCTGCGGGCTGTGAGGTCAGGGATTTATTCGTGGATTTTTTGTTCTGTTTTTGAGGATATTGGTTGGGTGGACGGGGAAGGGATGGGGAAAGGGGGGGGGGGGGGGGGCGGGTGTCACCCCAGCCCGCTCCCACTCAAAGAGTTGAACATCATGCGGCTTCAAAAGGTGACGACTGGTGCGACACAGTTGAGCTTCACCCACTTTGTGTCTCCTGTGACAGTGGTGCTCAGATGTTCCGACCAGAGCTGCAGGTGTCTGTATGTCCAGGCCTGGAGGACGCAAAGACAGAAGCTGAAAAGCATTACAGAGTACTGTTCTGCCCTAAAGGTTCAGAATGGAGTGGAACTCCATGGGAATCATGTTCTTCAGCTTCACTATCCTTAACGAGCATGCAAAGTCTCAATTTCATGACCTAGCCTCCTATGTGACCTCAGACCGGATTTCAGACCTCTCTATTTCCTGTGGTGAGTTCATGTCAAAGGTGTCGGTGTCGTTGCCCTGTGGGTTGGGCATAGAACAGACCCACTGCCTTGCCATGCATGTCGTAAGAGGCGACTAAAGCAGCACCACCTCACCCGAGGATAAGGGGGTTTGCGAAGGGCTAACACCCTTCCTAGAAAAAAAAATCAAGTTACAGAAGCATCGACAACATCAAACCAAGACATTCACCTGGGAGAGGAAGGGTCTCCATCCCGGAGACTCATGACGCCAGGCAGTGAAAGCCGAGAGGAAGCTGCAAGACCGATTCCCCTTCTGACCCCCAGGAAATCAACAAGGATAGCCACTTGGAACATCAGGACAATGTACGAAGCGGGCAGAACCATCCAGATAGCAAGAGAGATGAAGACCTACAAAATAGGAGTCATAGGACTGAGTGAGACAAGGTGGCTATAGACGGGACAGCTGAGACTTTCATCAGGAGAACTGCTGCTGTACTCGGGACACACAGAAGACGGAGCCCCCATACAGAAGGCGTGGTCCTGATGCTGACACCAGAGGCGCAGCGGGCACTCATCGGCTGGGAACCTATCAACTCCCGCATCATCACAGCCAAGTTTAGCACCAAGAAGAAGAACATCAAGCTGAACATCATCCAATGCTACGCTCCCACAAATGATGCGGTGGAGGAAAAGAAAGATGATTTCTACAGCAAGTACAAGCTGTGCTGGACAAAAGAGGAGCAAACGACATCACAATACTCATGGGCGACTTTAATGCCAAGGTAGGATCAGACAACACGGGCTATGAAGACATCATGGGGACACATGGACTTGGACAGATGAGTGAGTATGGAGAACGCTTTGCAGACCTGTGCGCATTGAACCAGCTGGTGATATGAGGCAGCATCTTCCCCCACAAGCGCATCCACAAGGCGACATGGAGATCCCCGGACCACGTCACGGAGAATCAGATCGACCACATCTGCATCAGCAGGAAATTCAGGCGATCATGGCGGGATGTGAGGGTGATGAGGGGTGCTGACGTGCCATCAGACCACCACCTGCTTGTTACAGCAGTGAGACTCCGACTCAAGAAGTACACATCAACAAATGCAGCAAGGACAAGATATAATGTGGAGCTGTTCAGCAGTAAAGAAATAAAGGAGAAATTTCAGATCAGTCTTACCAACAGGTTCCAGCTACTTGAAGAAATGCTTGAAGAGGAGAGCACAGACTTTGAGAACCAGTGGCAACATACCAGGAAACTTTGGCATGAGACCTGTGAGGAGGTACTTGGAAAGAAGAAGACCGAGCACAAGGAGTGGATCTCTGATGATACTGTTCAGAAACTGAACAAAAGGAAAGAGAAGAAAGCCACACTGAACTGAGTCGGACAAGATCAGGCAAAGCACAGGCCCAAGAAGACTACACCCAGGCGGACAAAGAAGTGAAGAAAAATGTGAAGAAAGACAAGGAAGAGTTCATCGACAGACTTGCCAGACAAGCAGAGGATGCTGCAGGACAGGGCAACATGAGAGAGCTGTACACCACCACAAAGGAGTGGCGGGCAAGTTCCAACAGACTAACAAGCCAGTCAAAGACAAGAACGGAAAGACCCTCACAACAACAGAAGATCACTTGAAGCGATGGGCAGAGCACTTCACGGAATTACTAAACCGTCCCGCCCCTGAAGCACCACCTGACATCCCACCAGCAGAAACAGAACTTCCGTCAACTGTGAGAAGCCATCGAAAGCAGAGATCAGAAAGGCCATCCTGACACTGAAGAATGGGAAGGCAGCAGGACCTGATGAGATCCCAACAGAAGCCATTAAAGCGGATGTTGATACAGCTGTCAACTTGCTACACAGCCTCTTCGGCAAGATATGGGAAAAAGAGAACATCCCAGCAGAGTGGAGGGAAGGCATTGTTATCAAACTGCCAAAGAAAGGAGACCTTAGCAACTGTAGTAACTATAGAGGGATAATGCTCCTGTCAGTGCCAGGCAAGGTTTTTTAAACAAAGTGTTATTGGAGAGGATGAAGGAAGCAATTGACCCAAAGCTTCGAGACCAGCAGGCGGGCTTCCGGCGAAACAGATCCTGTGCCGACCAGATCGCCAGCCTCAGGATCATCATCGAGCAGTCCTTGGAGTGGAACTCGCCCTTTACATCAACTTCATCGACTATGAAAAGGCCTTTGACAGTGTAGATAGAGAGACACTATGGAAGCTACTGAGGCACTATGGAATACCAGAGAAGATCATCTCTCTCATACGATGCACATATCAGGACATGAACTGCAGGGTGGCTCATGCAGGCCAGTTGTCAGACGGTTTTGAGGTGAAGACAAGAGTGCGCCAGGGATGTCTGTTGTCACCTTTCCTCTTCCTCCTGGTCATCGACAACAGGCGGGAACAACGGGATACAATGGACACTCTGGACGCAGCTAGATGACCTTGACTTTGCTGACGACCTGGCACTCCTCTCCCACAGTCACACACAGATGCAGGACAAGACCACCCGCCTTGAGACAAACATCAGCAGGAACAGGATTCAAGATAAACACGAAGAAGATCGAGCTGATAAAGATCAACACCACAGAAAAAGCCCAGTCACAGTTGGAGGCGAGCCCATCAGAGAAGTAGATTCCTTTGTCTACTTGGGAAGCGTAGTTGACAAGCAGGGAGGCACCGACCCGGGACATCATAGCCAGGATGGGCGAGGCGCGAGCAGCATTCATCATGTTAAAGAACATCTGGGCCTCAGGAGAGATCAGCAGGAAGACAAAATTGCGTATCTTCAATTCCAACGTGTAGTCAGTTCTGCTCTATGGTTGCGAGACTTGGAGAATGACCAAGACAATACAGAAAAAAGTTCAAACCTTCATCAACACCTGTCTGAGGCGCATCTTCAAAATCAGATGGCCAGAGGGAAAATCAGCAATGAAGATCTATGGAAGCAAGCAGGACAGGAACCAGTTGCCAAACAGATTCTGCGGAGGAAGTGGGGCGGATAGGACGCACCCTCAGGAGCCAGCATCCAGCACCACACGCCAAGCCCTGACATGGAACCCGCAGGGGAAAAGGAAGAGAGGCCGACCTCGCAACAGCTGGAGACGAGACACAGAGGCAGAGATGAAAAGGCAGGGTACCAACTGGACAGGCATTCAGCGAGCAGCCCAGAACCGAGTGCAATGGCAGAGTGTTGTCGATGGCCTATGCTCACCCTTGAGCTATGGGCCTAAGTAAGTAAAGTGTCGGTGTCGGCCGCTCCATGGGAACTGTCGTTGGATGGAACGTGAAGTGGCAGCATCCTTCGGAGCGGGGCGCTCTTTCACACTGGCTCATGGGCGACCCGTCAGAAGAGACACTGCACTGCCTGTCGCTAAATCACTTTGGCTGTGTTCGCTGGAACCTGTTTTGATCCAACATATCCAAAGAGATCACTTCCTAGGCCCTACACCTATATCGAAGCAGTTACGATCATAGGTTCTGGGGCCTAGAAAGTGATGTCTTTGATATGCTGGATCAGAACGGACTCTGCCGAAATGATTAGCGACAGACAGACAGTGCCGTCCCGTCTCTTCAGGCCGGTTGCCCATGATGATCTGATTTAAGACTTTCCCCTTTGGACTGCCGGAGCTGACGCTGCGTCGGGATGAAGTTGAGGCAATGGGTGGGATGACAATGTTACCATTGAGAGAGCATGGAAGGTGCGTTGTGTCTCGCTATGATAGGCCAGCCGACTCAGAAGGCCTTTTCAAGGCTGTTGACTGAAACTTTATTCATGAAGTCCAAAGCCCTATTTTAAGGGGTATGAACACGAACAACTACTGCAACACGAATACCAACAAACAAACAAAATGACATCGACCAAACGTGAGTAGTGCTGTTAAATGATAGCATGAAACACATTTAAGAAATGAATGAAATCTTTCGGAAACATATTATAACAAAAGGTAAGCGTCATCTAGAATTGACAGCAATCTAAAACAGAGCTGTCTTTCTTCTCTTCAGTGCCTTGTATGTCAAAATTTCATTTTTTTTGGCATGAAGAAGAATAATCCAAAACCATTGGGATTATTATGTTATTTAGGACTGATAAAGCTTCCTCTTAAATCTTCATAGGAAGACAACAAGTAATGAATGGAATTTTGTGTTATCGATGTGGGTCTGTGTGAGGGACATTATATTTTAGACTATTTCACTTTATATCTTGAATAATGCTCGGTCAGATATACCAAATCTAAACCTTGTCAGTGCATGCATATTCTATTAACCACGTGAGCGGGTGCGTGCGTGCGTGCGTGCGTGCGTGGGTGCGTGCGTGCGTGCATGCGTGTGTGTGTGTGTGTGTGTGTGTGTGTGTGTGTGTGTGTGTGTGTGTGTGTGTGTGTGTGTGTGTGTGAGTGAGTGAGTGAGTGAGTGTGTGTGTGTGTGTGTGTGTGTGTGTGTGTGTGTGTGTGTGTGTGGTGTTGTGTGTGGTGTGTGTGAGTGTGTGTTTCCGGTACATCCGGAACTGCCCTCCACCAACCCTTCTTGATCCGCCCCTGCCTATAAATTGAAAAAAGTTAAATCGAAATTTAATCCAGCGCTTCCTGCTCAGCACCAAAGCCTACAGATCCCTGCATGCCAGGGTCTTCCCTTTTCATCGCCTAACCAAACACTGACAAGACAGCATATGCTGACTGGCTTACACCGTTTTCTATTTCTAACCAGCACCAAGAAATTTGAAAAATAAACAAAACAAAGAAACAAACAAGCAAGTAAAAAAAACAACAACACCCAACAACAACTTATGAACATATCTGAAACTGCCGAGTACTCGATTTGATTTGATTTACTGTAATCTTTTTCGATCGTTGTTACCGTAACCTGTCGCAAAGAAAGACAGGACCTCCATCTGTCTGATATGAGGGGTAAGGTAAGGTAAGGTAAGGTAAGGTAAGGTAAGGTAAGGTAAGGTGAGGTAAGGTGAGGTGAGGTGAGGTGAGCTGAGGTGAGGTGAGGTAAGGTAAGGTAAGGTAAGGTAAGGTAAGGTAAGGTTGCTTATAGCCCAGCCGATCGCAAAGGGCTATATCAGGGCTATCACTACGTTGAAGTCAACTCACAAGTCATCAATAAACAAAACAAAACAAAACAAAAAACAACAACAAACCACACACACTCACAAAAAAAAAAACACACACCATTCACACATCTCTTTAAAATACACCTAAAAACGCATCTGAAACTTCGTTAAAATCTTTCTTCCGTAAAATCTTAGATATACAGATGTGAGGGGCGAAACCTCACACTGGCTGCGAATGCATTAGTTTTACAGACTTTACACTGAGTAACTTTCTCACGAAAAGAATAATTTTAATGCCGAAAAGAGTAACTATGATGAACATCTATAATTTTTATGTGACATTGAAAATAACTTTTAAAATGCTATGAATTATTAATGCCTAAATAATGAGGAAATATTAAATGAAGCAGGGAATAGTAAACAGTAAATAACGAACAAGTAGGGTAACTTTTGCTCCAATGATGAAAGTAAACTACTTGCCCATAACACCAAACGAATGCTGTTTACGACACCAAATCGCCTAGCAGAAATGCTAACACGGACCACACAGAACAAACAAGGAGACATCCTCAAAAAAGGATGTTGGAAGCTTGCCCATATACCTGTGCCCGACGCATGTACACGGCAATAGCAACTGGAGAAATGAACGAACACAACATTGTATTCAGAGACAGAGACAGAGACTCCATTCCATGTGAGGCGTCGAAATTTCCGCTGAAGCTGTGTTGTACACACACACACGCACGCACGCACGCACGCACGCGCCCGCGCTGTACATGTAAAGCTCTGTGGTAGAGTACTATGTT
Source organism: Conus ventricosus (assembly GCA_018398815.1). NCBI lineage: Eukaryota > Metazoa > Mollusca > Gastropoda > Neogastropoda > Conidae > Conus > Conus ventricosus. Next base: position 66,166,704 of record CM031596.1, on the reverse strand, counting down.
TGTAGTCAGACACTCTACATCGAAATAGGCAATTTCGCTGCTCGTCCTTAATATGTTGTCGTTCTGGTGGAATGAGAATAGTGCTAGACAGGTCCCTTTTTTCCCCACTCCCCAGAGGCGGTTATTCCTGTCCACTGTATTATGTTTGGTGGGCCTGCACGTTAGATTGGAATGAGACATACACATGCTCGCGCATCTACACTGACAGGCTGTGCAAGGTACAACCAGCTGATAAATGTATGTATGTATGTATGTATGTATGTATGTATGTATGTATGTATGTATGAGCTCCATGAACTGTGTGTGCGACTTAATCTTAAGCTGGAATTCGATGGACACAGCGACAGTTTCGGAGTAGTACTCCCAGCTTCTGATGATGGGTAGTTCAAATGCACTACAGTAATTCTAAACAATTGTACAGCGCAATCAAGAGAATGCAAATGGACAAGATACACACCATTTTCAGCAGCTGTAACAACAAGGGAGAATCACCCGGGTTGCAATTCCGAATGCGGCAGTGACCCACTCCATAGGACACCTCACCAACACCAACATCAATGACCAAATAACCAGGTTCATCAGCAAGGGACGTCTACAGCTGCTGGAGACCAATGCAGTGAACAACATCTACTATCCTGATACTTACCGGAGACAGTGTGCTTTGTGCGGGTTTCGTTCTGACACAAATTCCCATGCCTTGAATGGATGTCGTCAACTGAGGGGCCTCTACACACAAAGACACGACAGATGCGTTGAGATCGTCAGAAAGGAGCTACAGAAATGCATTGCGACGGATTTTGTGGATGTTTTTCAAATAGGCCTGTCTCAATAAACGGTGTTGGAGATCTACCAAGGCTGAAACCTGATCTATGCTTCATCGACCATCGAAACTCGGTGGCATTCGTCATCGAGGTTTCAAACCCATTTGACACATTCATACGAGTACAAACATGCTATGAGAACAAATTTCAAAAGTACATGCCTCTTTGCTATGCTCTTAGTGATGCCGGATTTAGCACGAAAGTGGTTGTTCTTGTAATAGGTTCACTAGGCATAGTTCATAAAAGAGTGGTTTCAGGACTTTCAATGTTAGGACTGCCCATAACCAAATGTAAACAACTCGCAAAATACTTGAGCATGTCTGTCATGATTGGGTCTAGGCGTGTTTGGTCAAGGCGGAATCACCTCATGAACTAGCATTGAAACTGACAGATGATGACTTTCAAACTGTGCTATAAATAGTATCAGCTGACTGAAGCACTGACAGACAAAGAAATGGAGCCAGCCGGAGAGAGAAAAGGCGTGGGGACAGAGAGAGAAAGAGGGGGAATAGAGAAGAGAGAGAGAGAGAGAGAGAGAGAGAGAGAGAGAGAGAGAGAGAGAGAGAGAGAGAGAGAGAGAGAGAGAAAGAGAGTATGTGAAAGATAACTTTTATCGATGCGCTTGCAATCTGGACTACTGTGCATTGTTGTTGATTTGACAAGTTGATGCATTAAAGTAATTGATATGTATGTATGTATGTATGTATGTATGTATGTATGTGATGTATGTATGTATATATATATATATATATATATATATATATATATATATATATTATATATCTGTGTGTGTGTGTGTGTGTGTGTGTGGTGTGTGTGTGTGTGTGTGTGTGTGTGTGTGTGTGCATATGTGTGTGTGAGGTTTGTGTATGTGCATTTTTTTAAATCCATGTACACAATCCGGTCGCAACACCAAGACCCATCTTATGTCTTCCATGGAAACAGCAATGATATGGTCCTTTGCGGTCGGCTGGGCTATAAGCAACATTATCTCTGTCTCTTCCATGGAGGGAACTGGTATTATAGAGCCTGAATACGACCAGAAATGTACCCACTATGCCTTTCGTTGAATGTTCACACCAACATTTCTCAAGGTTAATGGGTTTGACAAGTGTCACGTAATTAGCTCGTGGAAAATATTCGTTATTTTGATTCAATCTTGGAATGCCAGACACACGAGAATGATAATGGGCTTAATTCGTTGACAGTGGATGATGCTGATCTCAATGGCACTGAGGCACTCGCTCTTCGTCTCTGTCTGGTTGACTGTCTGTCTGTCTGTCTGTCTGTCTGTCTGTCTGTCTCTCATGTACACATGCGCACAGTCTCATTGCCCATTTATACACGTTACACGTTGTCTCTGCTTGTCTGCCTGCCTGCCTGCCTGCCTGCCTGCCTGCCTGCCTGCCTGCCTGCCTGTCTGCCTGCCTGCCTGCCTGCCTGTCTGTCTGTCTGTCTGTCTGTTCTCTGTCTCTCTCTCATCTCCCTCTGTCTGTCTCTTCATGCGTCTGTCTATCAACCTCCGGAACACGAACCCGTGACCAAACGGATGACACACAACGCACTCATGTACACATCTTTTACTAAGTGCACCATATTTGTCCCTTCCCCCCCCCCCCCTCCTTCTCCTCCCACCCATCACCCCCTCCCTCCGATTCTGTCTCTACCCCCCCTTGCCCCCCCCCCCACCCTCAGCCCCCCCTGCCCCCTCGTTTACCCCCCCCCCCCTTAATTAGCAGTCATCAATAAGTAACTCATCACTTTCAGCCTCGCCTTCTGGCACTGAAGGTAGGCACGGCGGCACGTGCAGCAGACAAAACAAGACACCCCGCGTGACCTCCTAGCCCTGACTCAGCGAATGAACCCAGCCGGCCTTTTTTTTTTTTTTTTTTTTTTTTTTTTTGTCAGCGTCGTCGTCAGCAACAACATCCTCATTATCCTCATCGTCCGCAGCTTAGTCAGACAAAGCCGCGGGGTGGGGTACCAGATGTTGTGGAGTTGTCGTCGACCACTGGCTGTCGGTGACTGGTGCCCACCATCTTTAACGGCAGAACAACCACTGCCCTCCTACAGCAAAAGGAGGCGAGAATCATCTTGTCTTATTTTCCACTAAGCTACTGCTATTTCTACTGCTGTCGCCGCCGCCATCACTGCTGGTGCTGCTACTAGACTGCTGCTACTGTTACTACTGCTACTACTACTACTAATCTCACCACCATCACCACCACCACCACCACCACTATTACCATTACTTCTATTACTACCACAACTTCTGTTACGGCCGCTGCTGCTGCTTTTATACTACTACTACTACTACTGCTACTACTACTGCTACTAATCTCACCACCATCACCACCACCACCACCACTACTACTACTTCTGTTACGGCTGCTGCTGCTGCTGCTTCTTTTGTCTTTCTTTACTGTTGTTTTGACACTCTTTTTCTGTTTTTTTTTCTTTCTTTCTGTTAATTTGCTTCTAATAGCAGTTTGCCAGCTACACCCCTCCTCCCAGCCACCTGTAATACAGCGATTGGGTGGGCAGTAACAAACCGTGCGTCATTTCCAGGGTGGACGCTTGCTGTCCGTTGTGCAGTGTCTATTCGCCTGCAGGGCTGTTCATATATTTTGTGACAATACATGTTGTTCATTGTTTTCTATCATTACCTGTTGTTCATTATTTTCTATCATTAACTGTTGTTCATTAGTTTCTATCATTACATGCTTTTCCATTATTTCTCTCTGGAAAGTTTGAAATCTGGGTACGGAAAATCAAGCCGGACTAGCCGCTGCTCCCAGGGCGGCCTGGTCTTTATCCGCCGTGAAGATAAGAACGAGCAAGAAGGGTAACTCTTTCTGCCATGATGAAATTAATAATTACATGCCCATAACTCCAAACGAATGCTGCTTGCGACACCATATCTCCTAGCAGAAATCCAATACAGCACACAGAACGGACGAAGAGACATGCCTAGGGATGCCTCCTTGTTTGTTCTGTGTGCTCTGTTTCTTCTAGGCGATTTGCTGTCGTGGGCAGCATTCGTTTCGAGTTATGGCCATGTAGTTCATTTCATCATGGCAGAGTTACCTTACTTGTCCGTTATTTGCTGTTCACTGTTTCATTGAAGATTTCCTTTCGCCGTTCGGGTGTCGGTAACCTGGCTGCCATGTGGTGAATTGTGTATGGAGTTTGGTTTCTTTTCTCAAGATGAGACCTTGTTTTCCCCGAGTTTTGTCAGCCATTCAAAAGATCCCGCGTGGTCGACTAGGCCGCTCACCCCTACTTCTACTCAAGAACTTAGAAGAAAAAAAAGGATCCTGATTTCTGTTATGTGTAAAGGTGGCGTGGTGTATTATGACATAGCCTACGATTCGAGAAAATCCTGAGTTCACGGTTCAAAGTTGGCATAGGGCGACTCTGTCCGTCTGTCTGTCTGTCCGTC
>CM031596.1:66154941-66157441 GCA_018398815.1 Conus ventricosus | reverse complement strand
CAACTAAAAATGCCTGGAAAAAAAAAGCCATTGGAGCAAATTGACATGGCAGAACAGACAACTAAGGTCTACTTTAGACACACTACGGCAATACATACCAAGTTAATAAGTACAACAAAACAAAAGCAAACTAACAAACAAAAGCATAAACACCAACTTAGAAACAACGTCTTCACACAGTTACCTGCTCTTTACAAATAAACATAGCGTGCCGTCACTTGACACTTTTGTTGTTGTTCTTTGTAAACGTGAAAAAGCAAACTCGAAAGCAGAAGGGAGCAAGCTCAAATTTTACAAGACTGAGAAGTATGTCAGTCAGGCCGGTGTCGTATATAATACTGTCGCTCATAAAATCGTGTCGCAGCGACAGTATTTCCCGGGAAATACTGCATTTTATGGACAGCTACAATATTCTATGGGACATTTTTCGTGAAAAGTTGTCGCGCGACATTTTTTTCCAGCAATTATTGTCGCTGCAACAATATTTCACGTGAAATGCTATCGCTGCGATACAATTCCACGGCGACAATATTATATACGACACCCGCAGCTTTAGGAAACTGGCTTCCAGGCCACAGTCTTCGCCATAGATATTGGAACAAAGGGATTTGTCGGCTCATCAGCCTATGGATTCATGAAACAGCTCGGTATTTCTGGTAAGATGAGGATCAGAGCCCTGAAGCCAAGGGCAGAGGCAGCTGAAAAGAGTTCCATCTAGGTCTGATCGAGGAGGGACGAACTGAAACGGCAACAGAAGGAATCTGAGAGTCATGACCAGGATGCGGCGAACCTCCCTCAGAATGTAAGGAGTTTAGGGCTGAAACATTTGCCTTAGAAAACCTTCTGATTTCAAGATCTCCGTAGTGTATTTTTTTCTCAACTTTCATGTCCTCCCTCCACACCAAAGAAAGATATAAATTCAGTTAGCTGGGCACATTTTCTATTGACGGTATTTATCCTCGACAGAACTTATTAGCTCCTATCATCAGTTAGAAACCACATTTCAAACGGGTACAATCCATTCTGTCGATTACACAACGGGCTGCCTACCAGGGTAGAGCCGAATGAAGAGTTACTGCTGGCACTAGACATACATTTCTCGCGTCATTCAGGTGTTGCCAGGATAAGCCCTGAGCAATGGGAGTGATTGTCTGTATTTACGCCGGGGGCAATGATGTGCTTTTCTTCATCCTAAAACGAATAAGGGGAGTTTTAAAAAAAAAGGAAAAAAGAAGAAAAAGAAGCTCCTGTGAATGAATAAGCTATGATATGAGAAAAAAAAGTTTCAACATTCCCTAATCATAGTAATGGGGCGACAGTCTACTTCAGTATCTTTCCCTTATCTACAAGGGAAGCGAATAGTGGCAACAACGTTCCCTTTGAGTTTATACTGCTACTCCTCCTCTCCTCCTCCTACTACGTTCAAGTACAAATTCTAAGTACAAATTCATTGTTGATATTCTTTTCAAGTACAAATTCATTGTTGATATTCTTTTCAAACAACAGTGTCCACAAATAATGATGATGATGATGATGATGATGTTCGAAATCTTTCAATAAAGAAAACATTAATTATAAATCTTTTGTAGATATTCTTTCCAAACAGAATGCCAACAAATGAAAATTATGTTACACATTTTTAAGCCTTCAGAAGTTTCCACAACTTTATTTAATAACTTACAATGGCACATCTTCCGTCTCCTTCTTACTATACCCTCTTCATTTACTCTTTGGCAGGATCATCTGCAAATCACACAGGACAACCGACCTTTCTTTTCCACATACGCGAAAAAGAAAGGGAGAAAACTGAATTCATGAATGAAAGTATTTACATCGGTTCCTCTGAAAGTCTGCACTCACGTTGAAAAAAAAAAACCCTCCCGAGAGAATTCTGTAATTCTTCACACACACACACACACACACACACACATTCACGTTCAGACTCTATCTTATCCATCATAACTATCGGCAGAATTAGGGGGATGGAGTGCATCTCGAATCGTACATAAGACGAACTCTTGAATCAAAGGGTAGTGCACACAGCGAGAAGCTGGCTTCCTCTCAGTGCTGTGACATTATGCTGGCTTCCCCACAAGACACAGGGGTTTCGGGGGCGTGAGGAAGTGGGAGAGGTTACCTTCCCTGAAGTTTTGGAGGTTGACCTCGTTGCCATCCGCCAGGGACCATGCCGTGGTTTGTGCACTGTCATCACTGTCTGAAAGGGCTACCGGTCAAAGTATGGGTGTATGTGGCGAAAATGGACGAGGTGGTGGTAACCAGAGAGAGAGAGAGAGAGAGGGAGAGAGAGAGAGAGAGGAGAGAGAGAGAGAGAGATCATTTTCCACTTACTATTGAATTACTCGAATAATTTGATTCCTTATACATGATCGATATTGTATTTCTACTCTTTTACATTGATTTTGCCGTCAATATAGCACTTAATCACGTTTCTAAACGTGACTGCTGATTTCTGATTGTACGACAGAATTAAGCCATATAG
>CM031596.1:66137441-66149941 GCA_018398815.1 Conus ventricosus | reverse complement strand
ACCACACACACACACACACACACAGCACGCACGCACGTACGCACGCACGCACGCACACACACACACACACACACACACACACAACACACACACACACACACACACACAAATATACACACACACACACACTCATGCACACACACACACACACACACAGACACACACACACACACACACACACACACACACACACACACACACACACACACACACACACACACACACACTCATGCACACACACACACACACACACACACACACACACACACAACACACACACACACACACACACACACACGGGAGTATCGGAGGCCAAGGTGAACGGCATCGAGTCCAAACTGGCTGCAGCTGGTTCTGTCGATCGTAGGGTGTACTCCATCGTCAACAAATTTCTGCGCAAGGACGTTTCTTCTCCAATCCTTCCATGACTGTATGATGAGACGCTCGAAGAGTACTTCGATTATACAGTGTAGGCTTTTCAGTCACGGAAAAGACATCAATATTAGGGACAGCAATGTCACTATTGAAGGTGAGTGCCTAGTTCATTTCGGTCCCTTCGGGGATGCATCGGTGACGTTGAAAAGACCTAAAGCCGAAATAAAAGCGCGCATTACCTTAAGTCAAACCTCTTACCAGCCCACATACATACACTGGTATTCTGCTGACCCTAATACTGAAAACTGTCACGCCAACCTGCGGTCGGGTGATGTCCCATGGCCATTGAAGAACGCAGTCATAAGACCATTGCTGCAGGAGAAGACGCGTGAGCCAAACACACCCCACAACTCTTGCCCTGTTTCCCGCTATGTCTCCAAACTGTCGTGACAGTGAATGCTCAGCCATGGACTCACGTTGAGACCCAGCAGCTGTTTGATCCCTACCAATCAATCTGTGGGCCAGTACGCAAAGCAAAGACTGCAGTGCGGAGAGTGTTGACCGACATATTGAATGCTTTTGAGGCTGGCGACTCGTTCTTCTGGGGCTACTTGACCTCAGTGCTGCCTTTGACACTATCGACCATTGAATACTGCTCCAGAGGTTGTCAGAGGAAGCTGGAACTGAAGGCTCTGAACTCCAGTCGTACACGTCCTGCCTTTCAATCAGTGTTTTTTTTTTCAGTACAGCATGGTAGCCCAGTCTGTTCCTGCGATTTCTAGCTTCTATGTGGTGTTCGTTAAGGATCGGTCCCTGCGCCGGTCCTGTTCTCCATACATAAGCGAGAACTCGGTAGGTTGATTGAGTGTTACCCTATGCAATTGTCATCTGTTCGCCAGAGATATGGGTCTCTACGATTCTTTCATTCCAGAACAGTGCGCGGTCCGAGCTCTAGTCTTGAACATCGAAATCTGTTGCCGTGAAGTGAGAGGTTTAATGACCACTAATAACTGGAGTTCAGTGATGAGAAGTCTGGTCATCCTATGTGAATCACAGTTCCAAATACCCATCTTCAAAATCAACTATGTTAATTTGGGCACTTGTGCTGTAAATCCTTTCCAATCAATCCTTTCCAATCAATGAGACACCCTGGACTGATCATTTACTGCCAGATGACCTTCACCATCATGTCAGCGCCGTTATATGTACACGCCACTTAATCATGCACAGCGTTTCCAGGCTCCGTTCCCTCCGTACAAAGCAGGCAGCAAACTCCATGGCAGTAGGTCCCATATTATCCAGGCCTTACTACCGCCGTAATTTCCTCTGGAATCTGGCGAGCAGTTAGCGCGTGATGCGGCAGTCAGGATTGTGACACGAACAAAGGAGGAGTGAACAGATCTCTGCTGTCCTCGCCAGTTTGCACTGGCTGCCTGCAGCAATGCGGGTGGGCGACAAGATCCTGACACTGTCGTTTCAGTGCGTCAGCAGAACAGCTCCACAGTACTTGAAGGACCTGGTACAACCGTGTTCTCCCAGCATGACCATTGAGGCACTCAACTCAGTCCCGCTAAGGAATCCGACAACAGAAAACACTTCTTGGGTTCAAAGTATTCTTTAACCAGTTATCCTGGAACGCTCTATGTGACGATATCAGAAACTGTGACTCCCTGTCAAGTTTCCGACAGTGTCCAGCGCCGGTTGTTTACCATGGAGTAAATCAGATCGATTTGTGTAGTGGCATTAATCCGGACTAGGATTGAGTCGCTCGTCTTTTGCAGACTGTGACTTTGGGCAGTTTATTTCCTTACTTACCTAATTAATCTATTAATTGATTTATTTATCTGTTTTCTTACTTATCTAATTAATCTGTTGGTTAATTTATTGATCTGTTTATTAATACATTCCTATATCTATTTCTTCCTTTCTTCATCTGTTCAGTTTTTTTTGTGTGCACTGAGCATAGATGTCATGGACATCTGCGCCTTACAAGTCTTCATATTCACCATCAAGGGAAGGACAGAAAGAGAGAGAGAGAGAGAGAGAGAGAGAGAGAGGAGAGAGAGAGAGAGGAAGAGAGAGAAGTAGAGAGAGAGGAGAGAGAGAGGAGAAAGGGGGGGGGGGGAGAGGTGTGACAGAAGGGGAGAGAAGGAAGGGCAGGTTGACAAGGGACGTTCTGGGGGGTGTACTCAGGACGTGATAAACTTGTGGGAGCAGCTTAAGAGACGAACCTCAGTTTCTCATGTCAACCTTGACAGACTGATACCGATAATGCACATTGGATTTGAGAAGATGACTTGACGTTCTACCTGTAACTGAGCTTCGGGAGAGAGAGAGAGAGAGAGAGAGAGAGAGAGAGTGAGAGAGAGAGAGAGAGAGAGAGAGAGAGAGAGATGAAACGAAAGAGTAAAAGTTGCCATACTTCGTTGAAATAAATGTGACTTAGCGGTACACACACACACACACACACACACACACACACAGACACACACACACAGACACACACACACACACACACACACACACACACACAGCACACACACACACACACACACACACACACACATACACACACACACACACCACACACACACACATACACACACACACACACGAACGCACGCTGTCCCCGCCTCTATCCCTCACCGTCCCCCGTCATAACCCACCCTCCCTCGCCCAGAGAGAGAGAGAGAGAGAGAGAGGAGAGAGAGAGTGAGAGGAGAGAGAGAGAGAGGAGGAGAGGAGAAGAGAAAGAGAGAGAGAGAGAGAGACTGGTTGATTGATTGATTGATTGATCTTTAATACGCAAGGATGAAGATTTTAGGCCAAAGCCTAATCTTACAATCTGTCCTTGTCATGCATACATTATTTCAACACATATAATTCATACTGAGAGAGAGAGAGAGAGAGAGAGAGAGGAGGAGAGAGAGAGAGAGAGAGAGAGAGAGAGAGAGATCTAAGACGTTTCCATTCTTCTAAGATGTCCAAAGTGTCTATTGTTGACAGGTGCGATGGAATCAGCAAATGCAATACACTACCCCCCCCCCATCCCCCTCCCTCCCGCCTCCACCCCTACTCCTACCCCCACTCCATTCGACCCATCGGTCCCAGAAAACGGACAATACACACGCACACAGAACCTGCTGCCTACGCGGGTGCCTGATTTTCACCTCACATTTGTAATACAGTGTTGACGCACGTGGCTCCACGTCTCGTTTCCCAGACAACGAAAGAAACGTACAGTGCAATGCAGGGCCGCGTTCAGGTGGCATCTTCTCTTCTCCCCTCCCCCCCCCCCCCCCCCCCCCCCCCCCCCCCCCCCCACCACTCCCCAGCCGGCTTTCATAGTTTGACCATTTTTTAAAGTCACTTTTTGCTCTCTTGTCCTACTTGCATTTTTCTTTGTTTTTATTCTGGGTTCCCCCCCCCCCCCCCCCCCCTGATCATTTCCTTCTTTCATCACCCTTTGCCTATTTATACCTCCCTTTTTCTATCAGTAAGTTAGAAAAGTGAAAGTCGCTATTGCCTTATGACCACAGAGGACGGTGATCGTTAAGTTAGATAGGTGAAAGTTGAAAGTCCAATAGCCTAATAGTCATGTGGACGGTGAACTGATAGCGAATGGGCCATGGAAGTATGTAAGATGGAACCCCTCTCTGTTCCTTTACTGCTTTAGTCTTCCCTGAACCGGTTCAGGTAGCTATTTTACCGCTGTGTGGACTGAGGCAGTTTTCAAACCGAAAATATCCGAGTCCACGGGCTGCTGGAGCTCACGACGGTCAGCTCTGCAGCCGAAAGCGCCAGCCATTTGACTGCACGCCCCTTTCTGTCAGCCGAAAGCGCCAGCCATTTGACTGCACGCCCCTTTCTGTCAGCCGAAGGACAGAAGGACGAGCGCCAGCCATTTGACTGCACGCCCCTTTCTGTCAGCCGAAAGCGCCAGCCATTTGACCGCACGCCCTTTCTGTCAGCCGAAAGCGCCAGCCATTTGACTGCACGCCCCTTTCTGTCAGCCGAAAGCGCCAGCCATTTGACTGCACGCCCCTTTCCGTGTATACTCCATTTTTTTCACTTCTATATCATGTCCTCTTTCGTTTTTTCTCCACATTTCGGCATGGTCATATTCTTTCCTAATAACCTTCCCTGTCTTTTCATACTTTTTCACATACTCTGTAGCATTTTATAAACTTTGAGCTACGTTTTACTACCTTTTGGGACGTTGTTTCACATGAATCGTTACTAACTTAACTGTCAAAACTGGAAAAGAAGACGATGTTAGGAAATCTGCAAGGGAGGTAATCTGTGTTAAAGTTAGTGTTCAGCAAGAGTGATCCCGCAGTTTTCATAGACATATTCCGCTGGCGAGCACGCCCCAAACAGTTTTGCCCCATCAGTCAGTTTAACGGTTCTGTCAAAGAAAGAAAATGTCAAAACTAGGGCGTGAACGGTGCTCCTATAATGATGTCGAAATCCTGATCGTTATCCTGGGGTGAGCTTCAAATCAAAACATTTCACTCTCAAGATCTATTTGTCTGACCCATAAACTGAGAAAGGGTTACTCTATTTGCAATGGAAAAATAGGCATCATGGAGATCTTGTGATATACAAGAACCCTGCAGCGAATAGTCAGATGCAGTTCCAGCGTTTAAAATGTTTGGCAGTTTTCAGCCGATGAAGTAACAACGATTGCTAGCAACTGTAAACAGAAACTCCAAATCCTCAGAACCAAAATCAAGTAGTCAGCATCACTGCAATTGTGGCGACACGAGCAATGGAAACAAACACCGCAAGCCAGCTGGAACAGACAGAACAGCACATAAGCTATGAAGAAGTGAAAAAGTCAATCGCGCAGAGCCACATGAGAACCACATGGATGGACAGACCCCGGTTCAGAGCAGGACTGTGCCTCTTCTCTCCCACCAGGACCGAATCACGATCTCCGACAACACGAATAATCGTGTGATACCACCTGGCCCACACAGACCCCAGCACCACATTTAGCAGTCTTGTTGTAATGACCGTTTTTTGAGGGGCCAGACATGCCAGGGAATTCTGTCTGAACAGCAGAGTCACTTTGGGGGACTGTGGACTTCGCCCAACACACTGATCTTGCCATCTAAGACGGTCGGGAACCAAGTTATAGAAGAAGCTTTCAAAATACCGTACATACAACCAATTCACACACCATCCACATTTGCATACAGCCGATGTCCCACGCTTAATTCGTCATATTCCTGACTCAAGATGTCACGCTTAAAGACATCCAACTGAAAAGAGAAATGTCAAGCACAAGTATGCGATTACTGTTGTTCCGGTTTGCACTGTTTATCATTTCATTGTAGATGACAAACAAGTGGGGTAACTCTTGCTCCCATGATGAAATACTTACAGGCCATATCGCCTAGCTCTTGCTCCCATGATGAAATACTTACAGGCCATATCGCCTAGCTCTTGCTCCCATGATGAAATACTTACAGGCCATATCGCCTAGCTCTTGCTCCCATGATGAAATACTTACAGGCCATATCGCCTAGCTCTTGCTCCCATGATGAAATACTTACAGGCCATATCCCTAGCTCTTGCTCCCATGATGAAATACTTACAGGCCATATCGCCTAGCTCTTGCTCCCATGATGAAATACTTACAGGCCATATCGCCTAGCTCTTGCTCCCATGATGAAATACTTACAGGCCATATCGCCTAGCTCTTGCTCCCATGATGAAATACTTACAGGCCATATCGCCTAGCGGGAAATCAGGCAACCAGTGCCACAAGAAAACACAGATATGAGCTTGATCGCCTCGGAGGCGAAATGAAATCCATGGCAACGAAACAGTAGTGATCGCTCGAGGCGAATTTGTCAATTCGATTTCACGCAGATAGGTAGCCCCCCTCCCCCTCCCACCCCTTTCCCGCCCCGCATCTCCAATAGAGTTTACGCGAAGGTCTGAACGTACATCCTTCGAATGAGGCAATGAACTGATGTCCCGTGTGTAGGAAACACCAACGCACATTACAGAATCCTGGCAACTTGGAAAGTTCTCCCCGAGACGATTCTGCTGGGAAAAAGCATCACTTGGCCAGGTAAACACGAAATGTTCGCAGACTGAAAAAATAAACGTGTTGCAATTTGTTATGCACGAGGCCTTCCGGAGTGAATCCGCCGGAATTTCACACAGAAAAAAAAAAATCTGTCGTAATGATGACTCTAAACAATTCATTATATTGCAAGTGGATCTATGGCTCACTGAAGGAATTTATACATAGTATTAATATTTTTCTCACTACCATGTATGGATTGGAGCCGGCAGAACGCCAGATGCAGTATGAAGTAGTCACCAGCAGTGTTAACTGAACAGACCCAGTTCTCTGATCATCTGTGTTGCTCTCGGGATCTTGAAGTCGGAATTCTGGACAGATCTTTGTAATGTTGATTGAACCGTCTCCACGTATTGTAAGCCCCCCCCCCCCCCCCCCCCCCCATCCCTCCCATCCCCCTTCTCTCTGTGTGTGGTGAATTAATGTTTCTCTTTTCCTTTCCTTTTTATTTTATTTTATCTTATTTTTTACATTTTGCTGTCTGTTCCAATTCTTATTGTGTTTGATGATGTACCTTTACTAGCTCCTCTCTCTCTCTCTCTCTCTCTCTCTCTCTCTCTCTCTCTCTCTCTGTCAGTCTCAGTCTGTCTATCTGTCCGTCTGTCTGTCTCTGTCTGTCTCTGTCTCTCTCTGTCTGTCTGCCTCTGTCCTCTGCGTGTATTGCTGTCTATGTGCCTCGGAGCCTCTTCTCCCCTTCTTTCTCCCTTTCTGTCTGTCTCTCTGCTTCAATGTCCCCAATCCCTCTTTGATGTGCGTTTCTCTGTTCCGACAAAAGATTGAAGAAAAATGATCAGTTTCATCTTATCATGTCGTCCGTTGTGTTGTTGTTTTGACAGTTGACCCTTTGTTTTCTGTTTCTTCGACGTACTCCCACTGGGAATTTTCCATAGTAAAATTCCGCCTTCTCTCTTTTTCCTCATTATTCCACTCTTTCTTGATGAAAAACAACATACACCCGTCATATTTTGTCTCCAACCTATGATGACAAACCTAAGATCATGTATGCACGTGAAGCATGTAAAGACGTGTAAGGACCGTTTTCCGTTCGGTCGCGCTTGTCATCCTACGCGCACGTGCAGCCTGTGTTAGCAAGATACTGTCATTAGCCCTCTTTCTTCATCACCGTATCTTCCACTCTCCCCCCTCACCCTCTCTCTCTCCATGTGTGTGTGTGTGTGTGTGTGTGTGTGTGTGTGTGTGTGTGTGTGTGTGTGTGTGCGTCCGTGCGTGCGTGTATGTATGTATGTATGTATGTGTGTGTGTGTGTGTGTGTGTGTGTGTGTGTGTGTGTGTGTGTGTGTGTACGCACGCACAGAGAACTCGAGCAGAACCGAACGTTTCTTCACAAAAATTGTGAATACTGTTTGTGAGATCAATATTAACACTTGCAAAATGATTCCATTGCTCTTAGACAACGGGTTCGATTTGTTGTGAACTGGCGACCCGGCCGTGGAAATGACACACAGAGTCCAAGATGAGAACTGCCTGTCATATTGCAGCGTCTTATTGCTCGTGTGGCTTTTGTTCTTTTAATTTCTATGCCCGTTTGGCTTTTGTTCTTTTTCTTTCTATGCCCGTTTGGCTTTTGTTCTTTTTCTTTCTATGCCCGTTTGGCTTCTGTTCTTTTTCTTTCTATGCCCGTTTGGCTTCTGTTCTTTTTCTTTCTTTCATTTTTTTTTTTTGGTTACATTTTACCATTTTGATAGACAACATTTCGTGACTTCATTGCTGACAAATCCAGCAACTGGCTGGTGCTCTCTGCACACCCTGGTCTTATTACCATAAAATGGCAATAACTGAGCTCAGCAATGATGTTCATCAATCATTTTTGTTGTTTTGTTCGTCACCCTTTTTTTTCTTTTTCTTTTTTCTTTCTTTAACGATGTGAATGTTCTCCCCCACTATGAGCCTGATAGTCCTGAAATAGCCCGGTATGGTCGGCTGGGCTATAAATGATAAAAGCTGGACGAAAGCTGGTGACATGTGAGAAATATAACAAGCACTTCTCGAGCCTATCTTAAACGACATCATTTACCTGGATTTTTTTTTTTTTTTTGCAGAAGGACGTGAACTATACAGGGAAAGGTGTTGAATCAGAGTCTGAGCATGTTTCAGAATTATTCATTTTTCGTCACACATTAGTCTTGTCTAAATATTCTCTCTTCTTTCTTTCTTTTTCAATAAAAAAAGTGATTCTGTTATATAAGAAGAGCGTTTCTTTGCAACCTTTTGCGGCGAGCAAAGCTAGATATGCATGAGCATTCTTTGCACACCTTTCGCTAGGAGAAAAGCTAGGTATGCACGGGCGTTTCTTAACACTATTTCAAGGCAGGCAAACTAGGTATGTATCAGCGTTTCTCCTGCCACATTTCAAGGCGAGCAAAACTATGTGGGCATAAGCTTTTCTTTGTAATGTTTTGAACGAATAAAGCAAGGTGTGTATTGGCGAGAATTAGTGGCCCTATTCGCAAGCAACAATGGCGGCAAAGTGGATTGGAGTTGTGTTCAACGACGATTGTTTTTTAAACTGCGAAGTACCACTATTTGCTGTGACAGTGTGTGGCATTCCCAAGACAGCTGGAGAAGTAAGTTACATTATTGGTAGGTGTTCCTCTTGATGTCGAGTTCCTTCTCTTACAAATTCAGCCATCATGTAATCGTTATATCTTGCATTCAAAGAAGAATTTGATTTTGGTCGTGGGTACATATCATTTTCAAATCTGTCACTACGAGTGGTGATCTGTGGTGTGCGTAGCGCAATCACTACGTATCTAAAGCACTACCAGTTATTAGCCCTACGACCAATAGATCTACGTGTCGTAAACCATACGACCCTTTAAGACTACTGTCTATATCATTTACAATTGACCATGTATCGAAAAAGCTATTCATGTTCGCGTTCTCTAAAACTTCGTGTCTATATCGCTATGCCCGTTTGCTCTACAGCAGAAAGAAAGAAAAATAGTGACAACGGCCCGTTTGTATGGGGATGGTGTTAGCGCAATCACTACTGGATAATGTCAGTAGGTCCCCACTAGGGGAGGCGCTATATGTTCCCCCATGTCTATGTTCCCCCAGGTCTATGTTCCCCCACCTCCATATTCCCCCAGGTCTATGTTCCCCCCACCTCCATATTTCCCCAGGTCTATGTTCCACCACCTACCTACCGTGCCGTACGTGACCTCGCGCCGTAAGTGTCCTCGTGCCGTACGTGATCTCGTATCGTACGTGACCGGATTGTCATACTTGTTACAGAATCTAAGTTGTATCCTGACTAGATATGTTGCAATGTTCATATTTTATGCTTTAAACCCGAGAGAAGAGACGGAACACATTTAATTGTCACAAGATTGTATTGATCCTTTCTTTGCTTTGCTTTGTTTTTCTCTGTATTTGGTGACAGGAGTCATTGTTACTCATTAATTTGTTGTTCATTTACAGTTCTTTAGTTATGTGTCAGTACACGCGTGTTTCCATAGCTATACGGGTTGGTGATCTTACGTTAAAATTCCTGAGTCCCTGAGTATATGTGGATGGTTTAGTGCGTCAAAATATATTTTTTTGTAAATCATTTTCTTTCTAGTTCCATCCCCTCCTCCACGTTATATAAGGCCAAGAGCCCCTGGCCTAAGACCAAAGTAAAATATAAAAAAAAAAGTTCCGAGTTCCGAGTTGTATTAAATTACGATAATTGAAATTACCAAAATACAGAAATCGAGAGAGAGAGGAGAGAAGAGGAGAAGGAGAGAGAGAAAAGGAGAGAGGAGAGAGATGAGAGAGAGAGAGAGAGAGGGAGAATTAGAGAGAGATATAATTAGAGAGAGACAAAGACAGAGACAGCGATAAATTAGAGAGAGAGAGAGAGGAGAGAGAGAGAGAGAGAGAGAGAGAGAGAGAGAGAGAGAGATGCGGAGACAGAAAGATGCGGAGACAGAGATTCAGAGAGACAGAAAGAGATAATCTAAGAACTCTCTCTCTCTCTCTCTCTCTCTCTCTCTCTCTCTCTCTCGCTCTCTCTCTCTCTCTCTCTCTCTCTCTCTCTCTCTCTCTCCCTCCCTCCCTCTCTCTCTCTCTCTCTCTCTCTCTCTCTCCTCTCTCTCTCTTTTCCTCTCTCTCTCTCTCTCTCTCTCAACAAGGTGGGCAGAAGGCGTTGTGCTCAAAACAGTATCGGTATTTAATTGATGAGTAATAGGCTAGTCTGCCCAAATACAAAAATCTGCGCTGCCAGTGCAGCAATTCTAAATTTCATCATGTAGAGCTATTGCCACGTAGTGCTAAAGAAAGAAATAGAAAACAAAACACACGAAAGTATGTAGAGCTACTGCCACGTAGTGCTAAAGGACAGTAGCCAATAGAGATCGCAAGTCAGCCTTCGAGCTTCTTTCTCCTTCTTTGCCATCTATATAGAGCTAATCAAAAATGTCCATTAGTGACAGAGGGCAGTCGCTTTTTAGCTACTTTTCGTTACTTCTCGTAGTGCCAAACAAGGTAGAGGTTTGAAATACGTAGTGCTATTGCTACATGGACTAAGCAAAGACTCTCTCTCTCTCTCCTCTCTCTCTCTCTCTCTCTCTTCCCCCAGTTATTTTATTCATGGGATATTCATAAAAATTCTATAGGAGCAACAAAAACAAAACAAAACAAAACAAAACAAACAAAGAAAAACAAACAAAACAAACAAAAAGAAAACATAGGCATTACTTTTAAATTTAGACATCTGTGACACTTTTTTTTTTTTTTTTTTTTTGCTGTCCCAACCTCTGCGCACCTCAGAGGCAGTGCACCCACGCCGCTCATTCCGACAACCCCGTCCAAAAGCCACAGCCCGGTCGGCCCCGCCACAGCCACGGCCACCGGCAATCCACGGGAGCAGTCAATGTCAAGTCGTCAAGAGGCAATCACCGGAGGAGACACTGCACTGCCGCCGAGTCACTTCGGTGGTGTTCAGTGGCGCCTGTTCTGATCAAACATACGCAGGACACCACCTACTGACGACAATAATTGCTTAGTCGCGGAGCCGGCGGAGTGACCCTCCCCCCCCCCCCCCCCCCCCCCCCCCCCCGGAGGGCGCCACCACGTCCGTCCAACGACAGCCCCCATGGACTCGCCGATCCCGGTGACCCCGACGGAACCAAACCAAGGCCACAGACGTGGAGAGGACATCGAAACTGAGGTCACCATGAGAGCAGGGCATGAAGGGCCACAGAATTTGAGACCTTTTTTTTATGCTGATCGATGAGAATGAGGATGATTAAGATGATGCTACGGATTTCCATTTCGGTCTGAGACTACATGACAGGGCTGTACTCAACGCTTCCTTTCATAAAATATCCTGGCGTCAACCAGGCCCGAGAGATACAGGCACCTGCAGTGTTGGTCAGGAAATTTGAGCAACACTCTCAGAAACGCATCCGTTAAGTGGATGAAACAAACTGTGTGGTCCCAGTCTTCCCAACTGAGTCCGCAGCAAACTCAACTCTGGGTAGGAGCCGGTCGGGGCAGAAAAACCCACATGACTTCTGATGGGATTCGAACCCCCGACCTCCCCGCCGGGAGTCCGCGACGCTAATCACTTCGCCACGGCGGCTGGTGACATCTGTGACACTTAATTGGAATGAGAGAGAGAGAGAGAGAGAGAGAGAGGGGAGAGAGAGAGAGAGAGATGAAGTGTGAAATGCAAAAATTCACTTTCGTCCGAAAATCGATTTTCATCAAATTATTGATCAATAGGCCCGATAATCAATAAACCAGGTGCAAATAACGCCTGATAATCGATTATCGAACCGGTTATTGATTTCTACACTTGTATTGATTTTGGTAAATAATTTGCACATAAATTGATTTTTGGCCCGTATTGATTATCGGGCCGGTTATTAATTTCCGGCGTAATTTGCACCTGGTTATTGATTATCGGGTTTGTTATAAGTAATTTGCACATAAAATCGATTTTCGTACCATGAAAATCGATTTTTGTGAAATGCACTCAATTCACTTTCGGCCGAAAATCAATTTTCATAGTATGAAA
>CM031596.1:66117441-66127441 GCA_018398815.1 Conus ventricosus | reverse complement strand
GCGAGCTTACTTTATATTTCAACGTATGACACAGAGCGTCTGACGACATTTAATTCAGCTTGAGCTGATTTCGTCTCCTCCATACGCCTGGCAACATCCCAGAACACTATCGGCATGACCCCAGGGATCATTACATAACAGCTCGACAGGAGGCACCCCACCAGAGAGGAACACGCGCACAGTTTGGGTCCGAGTAATGACTGGATGGTGATCACTCATCTACCACAACAGGAATGGTCATTTATCAAGAAGCCAACCTGACTGTTTTGACAATACTTGCTTGTTTTGAACCTATTGGAGTGTCAGCCCCTCTACCAGACGCGCCCCAACAGATCCATTCCGGAGGCAGCAGCAGCAGCAGCAGCATCAGCACAGAACAGACATCTTTGGTGGCCGGAAACAGCAACCGACCAGCAGTCCAACATCATCAGTTTCCATGGCAATATGAGAGTATACCGGTGAATTTTATGTCCCCAGTTGAACTGCGGACAGAGCCAGCAAGGCCAAAAGTCAAATGGCAACTGGCGGGTTTTCACATTTTCTGGAGCTGAATACGTCAGAGTGACTATTTGATTAATGTGAATAGATTCAAGCTATTTATTGGGTTCATTCTCATTTGGTTACACCAGTTTCCTGCGCTGAATACGTTTTTATGACTTGATTAAGACGATTCATTTTTTTTTTCATCTCATTTTAGTATGTTTCTATCTGAACTGAAAACGTTAAAATGTTAAAAGGGTTTGGTTAGATAATGTGAATTTCCTTGGTTTTGGAGCGTTACACGAGTGAGTGTTTCAATCGTCAAGAAAGAGACATACACCATTTTCCTACATCTATGACATTGACAGAAAGTGAGAGAATCTGACAACAAAAGGGCAAAGAATGATAGAAATTTCATAAACAAAGAAAAAGAACTTGAAAAAATAATGTCTGAAATGATAACACACACACCCCACACACACACACACACACACACACACAACAAATCTATATTAGATAAAAATATATAAAATATATATATATATAATATATACCTATATATATATAATATATAATAAATAGAATATATAAATAAATATATATGAACCTTGGTCAAATCTGCTATTTATTATTTAATTTGCTCGTTTCAACCCATGCACAATACCAGTGTAGCCATTATATCTCAGATCTGCCAATCAATGAACATAAGCTGGAACTATGTACAGACAAGATCCTTTGAAGTAAGAACAAGTCGATACGAAAACAACTGCACACCCACTTTTATGAAAAAGCATTCCAGGATCAGGGCTGGATGAGAAAATTGTGTCATGATACAGTTACCTAAACACTCTGTCCCTCAACTTTCACTCCGGGCTATGTCAGAAAATTGTCTGCCATACCCAGCATCAAAGAGGAAATGAACGCTTCCGGTGTGATGACCAATGTTTGACCGCACGGAGAATCAAAGAAAAACGTGAATCATATATTTATTCTTTTTTTTTCTTACTTTTTAAAGAGGAACCAATAGTGCTATCTGACTTGAATATCCACATCGGACCAGCGAACACTGTTGTAAACAGGTTGTTCAGACGGTTTTTTTTGGGGTGGGGGGGGGGTGCTTTATTTTTTCGTTCTGATTTTCTTATTCATAGAAATTGTTTTATTGTCAAACAAATTTAATTCCTGAAATCTCTGCACATCTGAGTTTTGGGGGAACCAGAGAAATGTTTTCCCAAAAAATGAGCAGCAGTCCACGAATTTGAAGAAAACTTGTATTACGTTTTCTCAGACAAATATCTTTCCAGTGGAAGCGTACATGTGGTCGTGGGTTGTGACATCCAAATCTGAGATGGAAGACAGACCACGTTCAACTGTTTGATGGAATTCCGGACACACCACAGAAGCAGTCGGTCCTCCCAACACCACCATCCCCCTCCCCTCTTTCCCCTGGCGTCCTGGTTGGTGAACTATCTGTCTCATTCGAAATAGAAGAAAAAATGATGGCAGCATTAACGGGTTTTAAATGTTCTTGAGGCATGCACACACACACACCACACACACACACACACCACACACACACATACACAGCACACACCACACACACACACACACACCCCCCACACACACACACCAAATAATATAAAATAAAAGATATATATATATAAATCATCTATATAACGATGAATAGAATTAAAAAGCCTAAAAAGACTTTAAATGCTCGACCCCTTGGGGAGCAACATCTGTTATGATATTAAAAAGGGAAGTTAAAACTCTACAAATTTTTTGTTTCGGAGCGTGTTGCGCTGTCTCAGGATGTTTTTGGGTTTGCCCACCGCCCCCGTTGTTATATAGCGTGGTGGGCTCCCGTTTGCGGTTGCTTATGTAAGTGTGCGGGTTGGCTGCACGTGTAGTTTGGGGCTTTCAGGTTTTGTTTTTGGGGTGTGTTACCTACACACGATTTCCATTTAATGCCTGCAGTTGTTTTACTATTTCTGTTTTGTGGTTTAATTGCCTCAGTGTGGTTTGCATAGTATTAACCATTTTTTTTCAGTTAAACATAGTTCACCTTTTTGAAACATTGCTGTATGGAGATGCTCTTTTTAAGATTTTCCAGGATATATTGTAGCTTGATATTTTGGCGTCTTTAAGTTTTCAGCAGCTATATTTACTCAGACTGTTGGTATTTTATATTCCTTTATTAAATGACTGTTTGTGTTGCAATCTGGTTTTGCGAAGTGGTATTCAGTTGATCCTAATGAAGTCCCAAATGACAAAAAAATATATATGTGAAGGCTGATAAAACGAAGCAATTACTACAAAAGGAACCAAAGGAATATTCACAACTCTTGACAAAACATCCAGAAAAAAACTAACAAAAAAGCCGGACAAAAATATAACATGACAGTATCCGCACTAAAGAAAAACGACTGCAGAGCGCATAGACCAATTGACAGGATAGAAGCGACAGCAACAAAAGAAGCTTTCAAACACTCAAAGACCACAAGCCCAACTTCCATATAACAATCCAACAAGTAGACTAATAAACCCATCCAAATCTGAATTAGGCAAAATAAGCAAGAAAATTCTGTGAAAAAAATAATAAAGGACATAAAATAAACCTCTGATTTACAACCTCTGGAAGAACACCCATCGAATATCATAGTGTTCAAAAAACTCAATAAACAAATAATACAGTATTCATCACATTTGACACATATTAGAACTTTTAAATCCAACCAAAGAATGGAGGGAACTACTCACCAAAGCCTGAAGTTTGCCAGTAACCACACAGACCTAACAGGGTCAGAAATGGAAAATCATTCGTCCACACCAAGAAACATACTACACAGCAGAAATGAAACCTGGATCAGGAAAACCAACAGAACCACACCACCGACGTAATCCATGGGTTCATATGCATGGTGAAGAAACATGTGAACATGATCGACTATTCATGCTGTCAAACATCAAGAAAAAACTCGGAAAACAGTCGGACTATACAGGAGACGATGGCCTTGCTGGCACTAACCAACAATACCAAGAACATCGAAAACAAGAAGAAAGACTATGCAAAATCTACCAGAAACCACAACTTAAAGATTACCAGTTGAAGCAAACAGAAAGGTGAAGTGAACTACTAGACATAACACAGGATCTCAACAATATATTATAAACCATACAATGAAACCCAACGATACACCTCTTTATATAACACACCAAAAGTAACCATCCACCATCTGTATTAAAGACCATACCAAGGCATAAACAAGATACTCCAAACCGGGTACTGGCCCAGAGTTTGCCCCCGTGGCACCGGCCGAATTGATGTGAGACACTCTCTCAGGCCCTTCGGCTTAACGTTTTTCTCAGCCTAACGGCATCACCCCAAAGCTTCGCTACGGCCTTTAATTTGATGAGATCATCGATCAGACGGGAGTAACTAGTGGACAAACAACTTCATCGAGTTATAATTCCCATCCTTACAAACCTCCCCTTTTAACAGCGCGGCGAGCGTCGGGTAGTATCGGCAATCTGGCACGCGCAGAACTGGCATGTCCCCAATCAAAACCTGTCATCAAGTGAGAGAGTGTTCACAATGCAGCAGTAGAATAACCAGGAGGCACTACAAACAATAGATACAAAAACAAATTACAATACAACCCAGACAAAACAACACAAATAAAGCAAGAAAAATAGAAAAGAAAAATCTATGGTATAACCCCCCATACGACTGAAACTCAAAACAAACAAGGGAACGAATTCTTCAAAACCTAACAACTTCATTATCCAAAAGAACACAAACGTCCAAATATTTAAACAAAACACTGTCAAACTATCGTAACGTCAGTAATGCCCAACACTCAAAAACCTGATTGACGCATCCAACAAAATGAAAATCTACACAGCAAAAGAAGGGTGGGAAGGAAAGGGAAATCGGGGCAAAATGGGGGCACCAGGGAAGAGCCGTAGCTCCACTAAAACAACAAATGCCTTCACGAGTCAACATTGTAACAGGCTACTGTACATCAAAAATGAAAAGAACATACATAGGGATCACTGAAAAACACTTCAAAACCAGATAAGCAAACCACAAACAGTACATTAAATAAAGAAAAATATAAAAACCGAAACAGAACGCGCAAATATAAACTGGAAACTTAAAGACGCAAAAACAAGCTATCAATATATCCTGGAAAATCAATAAAAAGAGCAACACCATACAGCCATGATTCAAAAAGGTGCCAACCTATGTTAAACTGAAAAAATGGTTAAAACTATGCAAACCACACTTAGCAACTTTAAACACCAAAACGAAATAGGGAAACAACTGCAGGCTAATGGAATCGGTGTTAGGAACCACCCGCCAAAACATAAACCTGAAGCCCCCCAAAAAACACGTGCAGCCAACCCCTCACGTACAAACACCCGCAAACGGGAGCCCACACGCTATATAACATCGGGCGGTGGCAAACCAAAAACCATCCGAGGACACGCAACAGGGGGAACGCTGAAAACAAATTTTGTATAGTTTTACATTCCTTTTAATATCATTAAACATATATATATATTATATATTATAAATTCAAAAGTATATAGTAATGTAAAATAAATAACGCGCGCGCCTGCGCGGATGTATACAAGCCACACACTTGTAAGTGTTGCGTGAGGACTTCAGACTTAAAAAAAAAAAAATCTGTGTGCGGTGGGAGAGAGAGAGAGAAGAGAGAGAGAGAGAGAGCAGAGAGAGAGAGAGAGATAGACAGACAGACAGACACACGGACAGACCACCAAACAGAAGCCCCAGAGCAGAGAGGGTCGTCTGACTGACGATGCACTGTGCAGGTGTCGGGCGTTGCACCTCCGGCAATTAACACTCCGTCCTGTGCATCACACCGGGGCATCCACAAGCTGGCACTGACCAACACTCCAGGTCCAACAGGATTCTGAGCCTGACCTACACTGCACATCGCAATTCACTCCAGCGAGCCAATGGAAACCGGCCACCATGCGGTTAATAAAAGCTTCCACGACTTTCCCTCCACGATGCTGGACGTAATACGGTGAGGCATCAGTCCTCCCCCGCTCGCCCCAGTCGCGATCATAACAAAGATTCGGCGGTCTTATCCGGAAACAAACACACAAACACCAAACAAACATGAAGCAAACGTTGCAACTTTAAGATTGATACAACCGTGGCGTCCAGCTATAAGAAGGAAAGAGAAACTAGCCCCGCAAAGAATCGCGACAGGGCCTAAGGGCCTACTGCAATTTGGAGCCAGACAATACTATACTAAAACTATACATACTATACTATACTAATACTATACTATCACTATACAATACTTATATACTATGCTAATGCTATGTGCAATACAATACAGATACTATACTATACTATACTATATCTATACTATACTATTTACAATACTATACAAAACTATACAATCCTACGCCACCGCCACGCCACGCCACGCCACGCCACGTCCACCCACGCCACCCCCGCCACGCCACCGCCACACCACACCACTCCCGACCATACCATACCATACCATACCATACCAAACCAAACCATACCTCTACTATACCATACCAAACCATTCCACACCATCCAATACTATATTAAAAAATGGGGGGGGGGGGGGGGTTGGGGGGGGGGGGTGGGGGGGGGGGGGGGGGGGGGGGGTACTATACTATACTATACATACTATACGATACTAACTATACTAATACTAGACAATACTACATTCGAGTCTTGTTTTCGCCTTAACTTTGGTCTACTCCTCCCTTCATTTCCCCACCCCCCCATTCAAACTATTTTCCTCCTCCCAATAGTACCCCCCCCCTTCCCTTTTTCCCCCTCTCTCTCCTGTCCAACCTGTTGATTCGGAATCATGATAAGAATCAGTGTGTGTGGTGTGTGTGTGTGTTGGTGTGTGTGTGTGGGGGTGGGGTTGTGTGGTTGTGGTGGGTTGGTGGTGTGTGAGGTGGTGGTGGTGGTGGTGTGGTGGTGGTGGGGGTGGTGTGTGTGTGTGTGTGTGGTGTGTGTGTGGTGTGAGTGTGTGTGTGTGTTTCCAATTTATGCCATTCATTAACTGTGATGACAGAGGGGTTGTGCCTGCGCTTGTTTTTCCTCCACTACTAGATTGTTCATTTTGATTTGTCTACTTCATTCAAGATAAAAGGCTGTGCCCAGTCTTGAATAAAAAGTTACTCTGTTTAGTTTTTTTTATGACAAAAGGGGGTCAGTACCCCCACTTGTTTACTGTTATTGTTAACTGTTCCCTACTCATTTCATTTTCAAAAGCGGGAAAGGATTTGAGCGAGATGTGTAGTGTGGTTTCCGTCCGTCCATTTTGTTTTGTCTTTTGATCTCCCCTTGCATCCTTGGGTGGATCCCTCAGGCGTAGGCTCAAAGATTGTCCCCTACAGTTTATACTGTTAGTATAATGTCTTTAGTTTTTTCAGCAACATTTTTCCTCCCCAACCTCTTTCGTTTTGTTTCATTTACTACTCTTCGCTTGCTGCTTGGGTGCTGTTGGATCTTTTTTGAACCCTTGTGGTGAGAGACGCAGTATTATGGACTGGGTGTGTCTCTATTTGAACTCAAGCACAGACAACAATCAGCCGTATCTAATCTCCCTGATGATTCCTATCCAGCGGACGAAAGGCATAGGAACAGCTATACAGGATACATCAATCCTTGAGAGGGCTTACGATGGTTTCCCTCATGCAGCTAGAGAAGAGTGTTCATATTTATACCATAATTTTCTTAATTTTATGTTCCCCTTTTCTTCATCTTCAAATACCCCCCCCCCCCTCTCCAAGTTCACATTTTTGCCAAGACTTTAGTGTGATGACCAGAAGGGGTTTGGGCCTGCGCTTGTCCCCCCCCCCCGCCCCCCCCCCCCCCATTTAGATTGTTCGTCTTTGGTATTTGGTCTGGCTTTATTGAAGTCTAAAAGACTGTGCCAGTCTTGAATAAAAGTTACTCTGTGTTAGGTTTCTCATGGGAGCAAGAGTTACCCTACTGTGTTCATTGTTTATAGTTCGTAATGTTATAATAAAAATAAGCTGTATTACACCGGAAAGTAGCAAGATCTCATCCTCCTTGCCCTGTCTCATATTAATAAAAATCACTTCAAAGCATTCTAAGCGATGCTGTAGATGGATCATCGTTAAATGACAATGTTGAAAGTAATCGCCATACTCGTGAAAACATGTTCTGTCCCGTATACTCACAGCTGAGGTCAGCGCAACGTTAAATGCGCGTAATACGTTTTAGCCGAAATTCAGCGAGATCTCTAGCCCACAGAAATTGTTTCTGTTGATTCTAAATCAGTTTGTTCTTTAAGAACTAGATTCAGTGTCATAGTTCATCGGACTGAGGTCATTTTAGGAAAAATGAAACGCTTTGTCCATCTTCTTATATCAAGTTTGTGTGTGTGTGTGGTGTATGCGCTGAGAGCGCGCGTGTGTGCATGTTTGTTTATGTGTGTGTGTGCGTGCGTGCGCGCACACGTATGTGTGTATATTCGGGATTTCTCATATTCAGATTAAGATTTTGATTCCAAGACCCCCTGGGTATAAGACTGAATAACAAATAATAAACATGACACGAAAAATAGACAATATACTTAAAAAAATAAGCAATGTATTTGAAAAATAAAGAATAGTATCTGACACAATAGGGGAAAAAAACAGCGAATTCACAAAATGAGTGGGCTGATGGGCTGAAGAATGTTAGACGAATCGGTCCGATCAAGTGCAATTCAGATTCCCCTGTGATCGCTCAGAGCTACATAAACTGACAGAAAGATCGGGTTTGAAAATGTTGGCAATTGATGAAGACAGAATTTTCTAAAAGCAGAGAAAGCAAAGCTAGCAGCCTAACCTGAAGCTGTTTGCTCCCACAGATCTACATACAAAATACAAGATTAATGGAGTAGGATGTAGAGATTAAGAGACAGCCTCTCTCTCTCTCTCTCTCTCTCCTCCTCTCTCTCTCTCTCTCTCTCTCTCTCTCTCTCTCTGTGTGTGTGTTGTGTGTGTGTGTGTGTGTGTGTTGCTGCGTGCGTGTGTGTGTGTGTGTGTGTGTGTGTGTGTGTGTGTAGTGTGTGTGTGGTGTGTGGTGTGTGTGGTGCGTGTGTGATACGTGCGTGCGTGCGTGAGTGCGCGCGCGTGTGTGCGTGTCCTTTTTTTTTTTTAAATCCTTCACGTCCCATTTGCTCTCCCTCACCACTCTCTTTTCCGTACGTCTCTGTCTGTTTTTCCGAGGTTGAAACAAGTGCACAAATTAGCACGGGCCGATCCCTTGTGGTCTGGGAGGATGCTGAACGTTGTAAAATTAACTTTGTTGCCGTCCTTACTTGTACCAGTTAGGTCGCATGCACCAGCCGTGAGACAAGACGAAGAGAGAGAGAGGAGAGAGAGAGAGAGGAGAGAGAAGGAGAAGGGAGAGGAGAGAGAGAAGGAACAGAAAAAGGGAGGATAGAGGAAGAGAGAGAGAGAGAGAGAGAGGTAGGGGTGGGGGGGGGTGGGGAAGGGAGGGAGAAGGTTGAGGAAGAGAGAGAGAGAGAGAGAGAGAGAGAGAGAGAGAGAGAGAAGGAACAGAAAAAGTGGAGAGAGAGAGAGAGGAGAAGAAGAAAGGAGAGAAGAGAAGGTTCGTGGCGAATTATGTTAAAAACCCGTTAACTTTGCCAATACAACCACCGAGAGGGAAGCACAACAAACAACCTCATTAGGAACCCTCCACCCGCACTGTCTTCCAATGTAAAGTCAAGGTGAACACACCGAAATTACCCCCCCCCCCCCCCCCCTCCCTCACCACACCCACTCTGCCCCTCCCTCGCCATTATCACCCCCCCCCCATCCCCCGCCTCTTTCCTTTCTTCCTCCTACGCTCTCTCTCTCTCTCTACTAGTCGAGCTTTTAAACAGTCCTCCCCCTCTCGCCTCACCCATCCCCCATCACCCCCTCGCCAGGATTCGTCCTCGCCCCTCTTCGTTTATCCGTGCAGTCTCCCCTGTGCCGTTACTACTCTTCTCCCGTAGGGGGAAAAACACCGCCACCATCTCTCTGTCTCTCTGTTTGTTTGTTTATCTGTTTGTCAGTCTGTCTGTCTGTCTGTCTGTCTGTCTCTCTCTCTCTCTCTCTCTCTCTCTCTCTCTCTCTCTCTCTCTCTCTCTCCTCTCCTCCCCCCTCTCTCTGTGGGGTGTGTGTGTGTGTGTGTGTGTGTGTGTGTGTGTGTGTGTGGTGTGTGCGCGCGCGCGCGCGAGTGCGTATGTGTGTGTGCGTGTCTGTATGTTTGTATGTCTCTGTGTATATGATACTCCTCCTCCTCCTGCTACTATTGCTGTTGCTACTATTGCTACTACTACTACTGCTACAACAAGAACAACAGCAATTACCACTACTACTATACCTACTAAACAGTATTTGTACAGCGCAATTCAAGTTGCAAACCACTCATTGCGCTTCCTACACCACCACCACCCCACCACCATCACCACCACACCACCAT
>CM031596.1:66099941-66102441 GCA_018398815.1 Conus ventricosus | reverse complement strand
TCTCCTTGCAGAGTCTGTGCACAGAACTGTGGAGCATTTCAGATGGGTTGATTTTCAGCGCCAACAAAGTCAGATCGATGAGCTTTCTTCACAGAGCTCTTAATTGCCTTCACTGCTTTCACCGCATGCGGTTGTTTTTCCTTCTCTCCATCAGACTGGATGATCAGAAGAACTGTCGACAAGTTTAAATTCACATGAGTTGACAGGGTGACCATTCTTGTTTTTCGTCTCCCCCCCCCCCCCCCAGTCATTTCATATCTCGTTAAAAGGACCTCCATCTCCTTGATGACACCAATATTGTCCGTAATTGACGGCATACACACTTAAAAGAAATCCAAATGTTAATTCACAGTAATCGAAGACCTGTTCTTTCATCATCAGCAGGTGAGCTGCAACAAATTGCCAGGTCAGTTCTGGTAGAGCCCACTTCAGTACGGGTGGAAGATTTTTTAATTGATTATGATGAATCCTACATGCCGGCTGGCACGTCCAATACTGGTGTGAACTCCTGCATGGCTTTGAGTGAAGTTTGAAGCACGATCTGCTGCCTCTGTTCTTCAGGAACAACAGCGCTGTGGGCTTTGCAGGTTAGTCTAGTACCGACACACAGTTCGTCATGGAATGCTTGACAGTATGGAATGCTTTCAGTCAGATTTCTTCTCCTCAGACGAGCTTTGAATTTTTTTTCCCCAGTTGACTCGCGTCGCTGGGCTCTTTTCTTGCTCTTTTGAAGGTTTGAGAGAGTCAGCTGCTTGATTGCTATATCCTGTGTAACAACGCGTTCAAATTTAGTGCAGAGATTAGTTTATTTTGATTTTGATTTTATTTAGATTCTTTACCGACAGCTGTACTGAGAATATCTTCCAGGTCTCATCTCTGCTCCTCGTGCGTACACCTCCCATGTTCCAACATGTGTGTATGTACCGGCTGTCAGCCCGGGGACTGACGAGGAAGTACACAACTACCTTCGGTGGTCAGTGTCTTGTATTTCCACTGCAGATTTCGCGAAAAGAAAACAAAATGGAACAGCTCATGTTCCTCTGGGACAGATTCTGAGTCTTTTGAGCTGTGAAACCGCATCGGACTTGCCTAAAACTGCACTGAAAATGATAAAATGTGTGTACCGGTCAAGAATCTGGCAGAAGTTTCCGCGCATACTTACTTTGTACGAAGCCAGAATCATTGCCTCATGCATGCATTATTTTCTTAAGCGTTGTATTGTAAGTATTCGGAACGCATCCTGCAATGTCCAACCTGCCATGTCTTCATTAATACACACAGATAAGTTTGTTGACTTCAGTTTTGACTCAGTTTTGCAAGACTTTGTCTCTTACTAGGCGCAGAAAATACATTAAAAAATTCTACTTGTAAAGTAATTCTAAAGTGGTTTTTTTTGTTTGTATTTGCTTTGCTTTGCTTTGCTTTGCTTTGCTTTGCTCTGTGTGTGTGTGTGTGTGTGTGTGTGTGTGTGTGTGTGTGTGTGTGTGTGTGTGTGTGTGTGTGTGTGTGTGTGTGTGCGCGCGCGCGTGCGTGCGTGTGTGGTAAAACTGGGATTCAGTTTGCACTTCGTGTCCGAACGCGTCAATCTGTGGTGCCAGAATCATCATTAATGCCACATGTCCACCTGCTGTTGATTTGTAAATGTTCTTTAACCATTTATTGCTTACTGACCACTGTAGACAGACCAAATTACGGCGGAATCGAGTTGATCGTTGACTATCTTGCAGACCAATCCAAGGGAAGTCAGTCAAATCGTGTGTGAAGTGAGGTAATCCCGGTAGACAATATTGACTTAAAAAAAATTAGATATTGCGTCTGTCTGCCTTCGATGTTCGTCTCCTAAACGAGATACGTCAGTAGATCTGCCCTGTCAGGTTGTCCCCTGTATGGTTTCTAACAGAGACATACCACCTAAAAATCGGTGTTATCCCCCCCCTCCCCCCCCCCCCCCCCCCCCCCCCCCCCCGCGACATAATCCATAATCCCATAATCACAACTTAGCAGTCCCTTAATAAGACCAGAGAAGAATATGGAAATGGTAAAAATATCAACACAAAAAATACGTAGAATATGGAAATCTTCTTCTTCTTCTTCTGCGTA
Source organism: Conus ventricosus (assembly GCA_018398815.1). Classification (NCBI taxonomy): domain Eukaryota; kingdom Metazoa; phylum Mollusca; class Gastropoda; order Neogastropoda; family Conidae; genus Conus; species Conus ventricosus. Next base: position 66,100,341 of record CM031596.1, on the reverse strand, counting down.
CGCAGGCTCATACTCCTGCGGACACTCCCTATAGGCAATTATTTTATTTCATACCCACATGGGGCACGGAAATATAAGACAATATTCACACAAAATGAATAATCGCACATCAGAACAGAGTGATATCCATAACCAAGTAAGCAAAATAAACGAGCAAACGACGCAAACAATATTAAGCATAAATGAAAATTTCATAGACAGTTTTTCCTATACATAGTGCAAACTTTGTGTAATGTTGTAATTTAGTTATATGAATTATTGGAAAAATCTATTTATAACTGTAATATAATTCTTTAGTTTGATTAAGAGTTTCTTGTTTTTTGATGCAAACAAAATGTTGAATTTAACAACATTCGGCCGTACTATATGGACAGACAAGTATAAATCCTATCTACCCGAC
>CM031596.1:66084941-66089941 GCA_018398815.1 Conus ventricosus | reverse complement strand
CTGAAATCACATCCGGAAAGCAAGAAAGAAACAATGTAAAACCAGTGTTAACCCTCAGACCGCCAAACAGCAGTGACACTCAATCCGCTGTCTTTACCGCTGGCAGCAGATGGCGATCCTTCCTCTGCAGAAAGACACTGCCAGCTCAGAGCATACCTCTGTCCACGGCTGAAGATAGCACCTCCACATACCTGCCAATGTGAAATTTGAGATCAACACCAGAACATGCATTGCCGACCAGAGAGAGAGAGAGAGAGGAGAGAGAGAAGAGAGAGGAGAGGAGAGAGAGAGAGAGAGAGAGAGAGAGAGAGAGAGAGAGAGAAGGCGTGGCCAAGAACAGTTCCTCAGAGCAACACACCGTGAGGTGACAGAGAGAACCTGAAGATGACGACATCATGCATGTCACAGACTGACTGGACATTTGTGAAGCAATCGACAAGAAGACAAAGCTACAGTAAGGACTACTCCAGATCATCATGACGTGCAACGAGGAGGAGTAGGTAGACGAGGTAGACCAGACAGAGGGGGGAGGGGGGGGGGGGGGGGGGGGGCCGGGACGGTGGTAAGAGGGGGGGGGGGGGTAGAAGGAAGTGGATGAAGCAAAGGCGTTAGTGGATGAAAGGGGCTAAACAAGGTAACGAACTCGGGGGGGGGGAGGGGGGGGGGGAAGACAATTTCAGTCTGGACCCCCCCCAGCCCGCCTCCCCCCCCCCCCCCCCCCCACACACACACACCTACCTCTGCCCTTCAACCTCTCCCACCACACACGTGAAACCGACACCTGCACAGCCTAGACGTCACACTAATTCTGTCATTCATGACGTTAGGGGTTGGCCAACGGTGACGTCAGTCACACTCTTCCTTTTGGCCAACTCGTTCGCTCGGTCGTCCGCCTCCTTTAATTACTTTAACAGAAATCTCTCTGTGGCTGGCGTGGCTTGCTTGCTTCGTGCTGCACTTGCTAGCTCGCTTGGTGGTCGGTCAGATCAGTACAGAACAGAACAGCAGCAGAGCGTGGGGTGGAGGTGGAGGAGGGGGGGGGGGGGGGGAGGGAGGAGGGGGTGAAGTAAGAAGGAAGAGAAGGAGGGGAGGGGGAGGAGAGACTGGGAGATGAGGTGAAGGAAGAGGGAGAAGACGAGAGGAGGAGAAAGAGGAGGAGAAAGAGCTGAAGGAGGAGATGGAGGGAGAGGGGTGGGTGAAGGGGGGTGGGGAAGAAGAGAAGAGGGGAAAGGGAGGAGGTGAGACAAGAAGGGGAAAGATGGAGAAGACAAGGATGGGAAGAGGACGAAATCAGAGGAGAGAGGAAAAGAGGTGGTGAAAGAAGAGGAGGAGGAGGAGGAGAGGAGGAGAAGATTGGAAGAAAGGGAGGAGAAGGAGGGGGGAAAGAGCAGGGAAGGAGGAGAGAAAAAGAGGAGAGAGGAGGTTGAAGAGGTGGGAGGAGGAGAGGGAGAGGAGAAGAAGAAGAGGAGGAGAAGAGCAGGAGAGGAGGAGAGACAAAAGAGAGAGAGGAGGTGGAAGAGGAAGGAAGGTAGGAGGAGGAGAGGAGGAAGAGAAGAAGAGTAGGAGGAAGAGAGGAGGAGCGGAAGAGACAAAAGAGATAATGAAGAGGAGGAGGAGAGAGAGGAAGAGACAAAGAGTTAAAGAGAAGGAGGAAAGGAATAAGAGACAGAGACAAAAGAGTATAAGAGGAGAGAGAAGATAAGACGTAAGAGAAGGAGGGAGAGGACAGAGAGAAAGAGATAAAGAAGAAGGAGGAGGAGGAGGAGGAGGAAGAGACAATAGAGTTTAAAGAGAAAGGAGGAAGTAGGATAAGAGACAAAAGAGTATAAAGAGAAAGGGAGGAGGAGGAGAAGAAAAGAAGTATAAAGAGAAGAGGGAGAGGAGCAGGAAGAGATAAGACAGTATAAAGAGAAAGGGAGGAGGAGGAGGAGGAAAGAGAAAGAGAGAGGGAGGAGGAGGAGAAGAGACAAGAGAGTATAAAGAGAAAGAGGAGGAGGAGGAGGAAGAGACAAGAGAGTATAAAGAGAAAGAGGAGGAGGAGGAGGAAGAGACAAAAGAGTATAAAGAGAAAGCGGAGGAGGAGGAGGAAGAGACAAAAGAGTATAAAGAGAAAGGGAGGAGGAGGAGGAAGAGACAAGAGAGTATAAAGAGAAAGAGGAGGAGGAGGAGGAAGAGACAAAAGAGTATAAAGAGAAAGCGGAGGAGGAGGAGGAAGAGACAAGAGAGTATAAAGAGAAAGGGAGGAGGAGGAGGAAGAGACAAAAGAGTATAAAGAGAAAGCGGAGGAAAAGGAGGAAGAGACAAGAGAGTTTAAAGAGAAGGAGGAAGAGACAAGAAAATATTAAGAGAAAGAGAAAGAGGAGGAGGAGGAGGAGGAGGAGGAGGAAGAGATAAGGGAGTATAAAGAGGAGGAGGAGAAGGAGGAGGAAGAGATAAGAGATAAAGAGAAGGAAGAAGAGGAGGAGGAGAGATAAGGGAGTATAAAGAGAAAGAGAAAGAGGAGGAGGAGGAGGAGGAGGAAGAGGAAGAGATAAGAGAGTATAAAGAGAAGGAGGAAGAGGAGGAGGAAGAGACAAGAGAGAATAAAGAGAAAGAGGAGGAGGAGGAGGAAGAGGAAAGAGATAAGGAGTATAAAGAGAAGGAAGAAGAGGAGGAGGAAGATATAAAAGAATATAAAGAAGAGAAAGAGGAGGAGGGGGAAGAGATAAGACAGTATAAAGAGAAAGACGGAAAAGGAGGAAGAAGAGATAAGACAGTATAAAGAGAAAGAGGAAGAGGAGGAAGAAGAGATACGACAGTATAAAGAGAAAGAGGAAGAGGAGGAAGAAGAGATACGACAGTATAAAGAGAAAGAGGAGAGGAGGAAGAAGAGATACGACAGTTAAAGAGAAAGACGAAGAGGAGGAAGAAGAGATAAGACAGTATAAGAGAGAGGAGGAGGAGGAGGAGGAGGAGGAGGAGGAGGAGGAGAAGAGACAAGAGAGTGTAAAGAGAAAGAGGAGGAGGAGGAGGAAAGATAAGACAGTATAAAGAGAAGGAGGGAGAGGAGCAGGAAGAGATAAGAGAGTATAAAGAGAAGGAGGAGGAGGAGGAGGAGGAAGAGACAAGAGAGTATAAAGAGAAAGAGGAGGAGGAGGAGGAGGAGGAAAGATAAGACAGTATAAAGAGAAGGAGGGAGAGGAGCAGGAAGAGATAAGAGAGTATAAAGAGAAGAAGGAGGAGGAGGAGGAGGAGGAGGAAGAGACAAGAGAGTCTAGACAGAAAGAGGAAGGGGAGGAGGAGACACAGAGAGAAAGAGGAGGAGGGCACAGAAGAGGAGGAGGAGACAGAGGAAGAGGACAAGGAGACAAGAAGATGAAGAGGAAGAGCAGAGAAGAGGAAGAGAAGACAGAGGAAATGGACAGGAAGGAGGAGGGGAAAAGAAGACGAAGAAAAGGAGGAGTAAAAAGCAGGCAGAGGAGGACACGGAGGAGGAGCTGGAGGAGGAGGGACAGACAGGAAAAGGAGGCGGATGCGAAGGAAGAGAAAACGGGGGGGGGGGGGGGGGGGGGGGGGGGGGGGGGGGGGGGAAGGGGGGGGGGGAGAGGGGGGGGGGGGGGGGGGGGGGGAGGGGGAGGGGGGGGCGGAGAGGGGAGCATAGAGAGGAGGAGGTGGTGGAGAGAAGAAGGAGGCGGAGGCGGAGGAGGGGAAGGATGATGTGGAGCGGGACCGGAAGAGGAGGCGGCAGAGAGGAGGGAGGAGGAGGAGGAGGAGGAGGAGGAGGAGACGGGGGAGGAGGACTGGAGGAGGAGGCAGGAGGGAGAGGCCGGGGCAGGCAGGTGGTTCATCAGTCTGGCGCCGACTCCCGGCGGGTACCTGCCCAAATTAGCGGCAAGCCGCCATCACAGGGCCAGGCTGGTCCTGTCTGCTCGCTGCTGCAACGTTGGGCAACGTGGAAAGACATTGGCAATGGACACACACACACACACACACACACCACACACACACACACACATACACACACACACACACACACACACATACACACACACATGCACACACACACTCACACACACACACACGCGCGCGCGCGCGCACGCGCACACATAACCACACACACACACACACACACACACACACACACACGTATGCACGCACGCACATGTACGCACAGCACAACACACACACACACGCACGCACGCATGCACGCACGCATATGTACGCAAACACACACACACACACACACACACACACACACACACACACACACACACACACACACACACACACACATGCACGCATGCACACACACACACACACACACACACACAAACATATAAAACACACACACACACACACACACACCACACACACACACACACACACACACATTTATGAATATACGTGTCTCTCAGCTAAAGCCACCCACGCCTTCTCGCGGTCTTCCCCGATGGCACCGTGTCTCTCCCGCCGACACACACAGTGAAATAAACAGACAATGTGATTGTCAGAACGAAGCAACAAATGGCCACCCTGTGCAGACCGTTAGTGACGAATATGCGCTGCATGGTATTGCATTGTACTGTACTGTACTGTACTTGCAAAACTGTGCTGTGCAGAACTGCATTGCATTGCACTGAACTATATTGTACTGTAGTGTATTGTATTGAGCTGTGCTGTGCTGTACTATATCGCACTGTATTGTACTGTATTGTGCTGCACTGTATTGTCTTTTGTTTGTTGTATAGTATTGTACTGTTTTGCATTGCACTGTACAATTTCTTCGTCCCAGCAGATTTTTCCGTGTGAAATTCGGCACGATTTTTCCGCAAAGAAAACGCCACGGTAAGGTCCCATCTATGTTTTTATTTTTCTTCCGCTCGTTTAGTTTTCTTAACGTCTCAAAGTACATGCTTTCGTTTTGCCGCTCATTTCTTCACTTTTTTTTTTCTTTTCTTTTTTTTTAAATTCTGAATTTCGGTGCCAGAGAAGAAGAAGAAGAAGAAAGAGGAGGAGGGAGA
>CM031596.1:66074941-66077441 GCA_018398815.1 Conus ventricosus | reverse complement strand
AGTGGTACATTTTCAATACAAAATTTAAAATGAAGGGGATGTGTAACGATGTCATACTTAGTTGGAGAGAATTTCGACAGAGTTCTGCGAACATAGCATCGGATGCAGATTTAACAAGATGCGAAGCATATAAACGTACTCCCAGTTTTCCAAACCGCTTATAAATCGGCCAAGTGCTTTGTGAGATAAGAAATAAAGACAAAATAACGGTTTTAACGGTTATTTAACCGATGTACACTTTTAAAACTGGTATTTTAGTCCTCACTGGGCTAAAAGCCCGTGTACATACCAAACTTCATCCAAATCGGACAATATGTCAAGAATAAACGGTTTTTAACGGTCAGATTTTGAAACACTGCATGGAAGTGCCATTTGTGTGTGATGACCTTTCTATATACAAAATTGCATTAAAATCCACCAATATATAAAAATAACGGCAAAATAACGGTTTATCGATTATATAACCGATATACACTTTTGAAACCGGTATTTTAGTCCTTACTGGGCTAAAAAGCCTGTGTACATACCAAATTTCATCCAAATCGGACAATATGTCAAGAATAACGGTTTTTAATGGTCAGATTTTGAAACACTGCATGGAAGTGCCATTGTGTGTGATAACCTTTCTATATACAACATTTCATTAAAACCCACCAATATATAAGAAATAACGGCAAAATAACGGTTTAACGGTTATATAACCGATATGCACTTTTGAAAACCGGTATTTTAGTCCTCACTGGGCTAAAGCCTGTGTACATATCAAATTTCATCCAAATTGGACAATATGTCAAGAATAACGGTTTTTAACGGTCAAATTTTGGAACACTATATAGAAGTGCCATTTGTGTGTGATAACCTTTCTATATACCAAATTTCATTAAAACCAACCTATATATAAGAAATAACGGCAGAATAACGGGTTTTAACGGTTGTTTAATCCATTTCAGCATTACATCACTTACATATGGACAGAGGATCCGATTCGTCACAAGATCATCCAAACCGCTTATAAATTGGCCAAGTACTTTCTGAGATATTCCACAAAGAAAAAAAAACCGTTACAGGCCGTTACAGCCGTTAGTTACGGCTGTAACGGTAAACTAAAACGTCGGGCATCATCCTTGACCCATAATGAACATTCGTACAAATTTTCAGAAAGATCGGCCCAGTAGTTTTGTCTGGAGCGAGTGGAACACATTTTGACCACACAGACACACAGACAGACAGACCCACACACACACACATACAGACAGCATTTCTTCGTTCCCATTCTAAAGTACTCCCTGTTCTATAAGAACTGGGAGTACAAAAAGGTAAGAAACCTCTCTCTCTCTCTCTCTCTCTCTCTCTCTCTCTCTCTCTCTCTCTCTCTTTCTTTGTGCGCGCGTGCGCGCACGCATGTGCATACACCCGTGTCCGCCAGCTCACATATACAAGTGTTTATGTGGGTGAGTCTCTCTCTCTCTCTCTCTCTTCTCTCTCTCTCTCTCTGTGCATATCTTGACAGAGACTCTTAAGGGAAAAAAAAAGGACAAGACCAAACTCAATTAGTCGTCACATCCGGCAATTCACGCCAGCAAAGGTACAGTGCTTTCAATACAGTCGGCCACTGAAGCAGTGTCTTTTCTTCCCCCAAGCCCTGCGATAACAGCCCAAGATTCTTTATCACCTTCAAAGAGCTAGTCGCTCCCTTTGTAGTCTTTCTGCTGGGTTTGTAAGATCCGAATAAAATGCAGCCGTTATTGCCTGTAAACTGTGCGAACTGCTGACTGGCAAACGATAACTGCACGAGAAACGACCACGGGTAGCTGGAAGAACAGGAAAGCTAGGAGTAAAATCGAAAATAACAGCACCAAAGATTGAGAGAGAACGTCACTACCACCACCGCCACACACACAATAAAGACAGCAATACCACCCCCCTTCTAACAACAACAACGACGACAACAACAACAGTACCAACACCACCAATAACACCACATTACCACCACAACCGCTACCAACAACCATCCCCTAACACCAGTCAAAACCGACAAGATTGCCAACAACCGACATGTGTTCTATCTTTGTCATGACTTTTGTATATTTTTACGTTTATGAATATATGTATATAAGTATTTGCGTATGTGTATGTATGTAGGTATGTATGTACGCACACACACACACACGCGCTCGCGTGCACGCACACACACACCACACACACCACACACACACACACACACACACACAACACACACGCGAGTGCGCGTGCAAGTGCGAGAGAGAGAGAGAGAGAGAGAGTGAGAGAGAGAGAGAGGAGAGAGAGAGAGATGAGAGAGAGAGGTGTGTGTGTGTGTGTGTGTGTGTGTGTGCAGATAGATAAATATTGGAACTTTAACAGTGTGTGTGTGTGTGTGTGTGTGTGTGTGTGTGTGTGTGTGCGTGCTTGCGTGTATGCGTGCGTGCGTGCACGCGTGCGCGCACGCGCGTGTCGTGTGTGTGTGTGCGTGCGTGCGTGC
>CM031596.1:66049941-66072441 GCA_018398815.1 Conus ventricosus | reverse complement strand
ATGTGTATCTTTTTTCTTTTGGGTGGTGGACACTGGAAAGGTGAATATGGAAAAGGAGAGGTGGAGCGCGCGGGGGTAGGGGGGAGCTGGGGAGAGAGCAATCACTACTTGCACATCCGTGCGGGTGCTTTCCTAATCACTGCCGCTTTGTTGCTCAGAGCAGCGTCAAGCATTCACAGACATGGGAACGACATACTGGGCTGGTATACCCATCTCGTTGACTTTTCTGCCTCGGGATCATGGATTAAAGCGGTTGTCGTAGGATTACAGGTGAGATGGTTGCCTCGGGATCATGGATTAAAGCGGTTGTCGTAGGATTACAGGTGAGATGGTTGCCTCGGGATCATGGATTAAGCGGTTGTCGTAGGATTACAGCTGAGATGGTTGCCTCGGGATCATGGATTAAAGGTTGTCTTAGATTACAGTGAGTGTGGTTGCCTCGGGATCACGGATTAAAGTGGTTGTCTTAGGATACAAGTGAGTGGCTTTGGGATCATAGATTATAGTGTTGTCTTGGATTACAAGTGAGAGTGGTTCGTTGGGATCACGGATTGAAGTGGTTGTCTTAGGATTACAAGTGAGTGTGGTTACGTTGGGATCACGGATTGAAGTGTTGTCTTAGGATTACAAGTGAGAGTGGTTACGTTGGGATCACGGATTGAAGTGGTTGTCTTGGATTACAAGTGAGTGTGGTTACGTTGGGATCACAGGTAAAGCGTTGTTTGGGATTACAGGGAAAGTGGATGCATTGGGATCACAGGGGAAGGTGGTTGTATTGGGATCACATGTAAGTGGGTGCATTGGGATCACAGGATAAAGTGGTTGTATTGGAATCACAGGGGAGGTGGTTGTTTGGGATCACAGGGGAAGGTGGTTGTATTGGGATACAAGGGAAGTGGTTGTATTGGGAATCACAGGGGAAGGTGGTTGTTTGGAGTCAAGGGAGGTGGTTGTATTGGGATCACAGGGAAGTGGTTGTATTGGGATTACAGGTAAAAGTGGTTGTTTGGGATCACAGGGGAAGTGGTTGTTTGGATCACAGGAAAGTGGTTGTATTGGTCAAGGTTAAAAGTGTTGCTTGGATACAGGTAAAAGTGTTGTATTGGGATCACAGGGGAAGGTGGTTGTATTGGAATCACAGGGGAAGTGGTTGTATTGGGATGACAGGTAAAAGTGGTTGCATTGGGATTACAGGTAAAAGTGGTTGTATTGGGATTACAGGTAAAGTGGTTGCTTGGGATTACAGGTAAAGTGGTGTATTGGGACCACAGGTAAGTGGTTGTATTGGAATCACAGGGGAAAGTGGTTGTATTGGGATCACAGGGAAAGTGGTTGTATTGGGATTACAGGTAAAAGTGGTTGATTGGGATTACAGGTAAAAGTGGTTGTATTGGAATCACAGGGGAAGGTGGTTGCATTGGGATCACAGGGGAAAGTGGTTGTATTGGGATCACAGGGGAAAGTGGTTGTATTGGGATCACATGTAAAAGTGCTTGTATTGGGATCACAGGGGAAAATGGTTGTATTGGGATCACATGTAAAAGTGCTTGTATTGGAATCACAGGGGAAAGTGGTTGCATTGGGATCACAGGGGAAAGTGGATGTATTGGGATCACAGGGGAAAGTGGTTGTATTGGAATCACAGGGGAAAGTGGTTGCATTGGGATCACAGGGCAAAGTGGTTTATTGGAATCACAGGGAAAGTGGATGCATTGGGATCACAGGGCAAAGTGGTTGTATTGGGATCACAGGGGAAAGTGGTTGTATTGGGATCACAGGGGAAAGTGGTTGTATTGGGATCACAGGGGAAAGTGGATGTATTGGGATCACAGGGGAAAGTGGTTGTATTGGGATCACAGGGCAAAGTGGTTGTATTGGAATCACAGGGGAAAGTGGTTGTATTGGGATCACAGGGGAAAGTGGATGTATTGGGGTCACAGGGGAAAGTGGTTGCCTTAGTACAGGTGAAAGTGAAAGTAGTTACCTTATGATTAACGTGAAAGTGGTAGCAAAGGGATTACGGGTGAAAGTAGTGCCTTATCATTACAGGTGAAAGTAGTTGCCTTATCATTACAGGTGAAAGTAGTTGCCTTATCATTACAGGTGAAAGTAGCTGCTTATCATTACAGGTGAAAGTAGCTGCCTTATCATTACTGGTGAAAGTAGTTGTCGTATCATTACAGGTGAAAGTAGCTATTTATAAATCATTACAGATGAAAGTCACCGGTGGTTGACTTTTGATCACAAATGAAAGTGGTTGCCTTGGATTCCAGGTGAAAGTGATTTCTTGGAATCCCAGGTGAAAGTAGTTGCCTTGGAATTCCAGGTGAAAGTGGTTTCTTGGAATCCCAGGTGAAAATGGTGTCTTGAAAGCACAGGTGAAAGTGATTTCTTGGAATCCCAGGTGAAAGTGGTTGACTTTGGATCACGAGTGAAAGTGGTTTCTTGGTATTCCAGGTGAAAGTGGTTTCTTGGAATCCCAGGTGAAAGTGGTGTCTTGGAATCCCAGGTGAAAGTGGTTTCTTGGAATCCCAGGTGGAAATGGTTGCCTTGGAATCCAGGTGAAAGTGGTTGACTTTGGATCACGGGTGAAAGTGGTTTCTTGGAATCCCAGGTGAAAATGGTTTCTTGGAATCCCAGGGGAAAGTGGTTTCTTGGAATCCCATGTGAAAGTGGTTGCCTTGGAATCATAAGTGAAAGTAGGTGACCTGAAATCACGAGTGAAAGTAGGTGACTTGAAATCACGAGTGAAAGTAGGTGACTTGAAATCACGAGTGAAAGTAGGTGACTTGGAATCACGGGAAAAAGTAACTGCCTCTAAAACGCACGTGGAAGTGGTTGCCTTGGTAACCTGCATTAAAGTGGTTGCCAGGGGACTGTAAGTCAAAGTGGGTATCTCGGAGGGAGCGTCTCTACCTTTGCCCTCCAAACCCTAAAGCGCACGTAATCTAGATCTGCTGTGTCTGGTAAAAGCCTACATTTAGGTCTGGGGGCAAGCAAAATGGAAGCCCGGCAGAGTGTCTGAGAATGGAAGGAGCTGATATGGCGGGCAGGCAGCCTGTCCCACGTCCATTCTTTCTCCTCTTCTTCCCTCCTCTAAGAGAAAGAGAAGAAAAAAAAAAAACTCAAAGCAAAAGTTATCTTCCCATGGCAAAGGTACCGGTGGCAGTGGGGACTGATAGAAAAAGAGAAGAATATTCAACCTCGTCAGACAGTCATGAGGATATGATGGACTGATTTGTCTCCCATCCTGTAAGTCATATTACTAAAATACAACGAAACATTTAAGGTCTTCCCCGGGACGAATTTAGCGGCCGCAAATCATATGTCATGATGTTAAACCAAAAATATTACCCCCCCCCCCCCAAAAAAAAAAAAAAAAAAAAAAAAAAGTCACTGAACAAAATATTTACATCGGTTGGTTATCACATCTTTCAGTGACTTGCAGATTTCAGCTTTCCTTTTTTTTTTCTTTTTCTTTTTTGAGCTGCACAGACTCTACTATTTCTCCTACCACAAGCTTTCCACAATTTTCAAATGACTGCCGCCGGATATTTCAAAACGAGAGGAAAAAATGCTTAGCGGCTGGTGGTGTTAAAAATCTCTAGCAAATTCTAGAGCACACCACCAACTCTGAGCTAAATCCTGTCACACATATAAAATCTGTAGATGTCACTGGTGTAAATATGTTGTTCTAAACGTACATCTAGAACGTGAGTACTAAAAACTTTGCAGTGAATTACTAAGAAATGAATCGCTGGCTCCGTCTTCCAGCTCAAACTGATTGACACTTTAATGATAGAAGATACAAAAAAGAAGAAAAAAAAGGCAAATTCTATGTCTTCCAGAAGATATCGGAACTTCAGATTAATCAACACTGAAAAAGAAAACAAATCCTGAGATTATACCTGGGACAAATTAGATACTTACACCTCCCTTTTCAATTTAAAGAATTCAGAATCTGCCTCCCCGACTTGAAACAATTCTTCAGCAGGCCCAGTCAAAAAAAAATCTATTTAAATCTATGAAAGAAAAGAAAACTTCTTGAAAATCGTTATATGTCTGTTTTAATAGCCTGTAATCGCATTCGGATACAAGGTTTTTCTTTCCTGAATTATGAAAGGCCATTCCTTAAAAATCGCATACTGAAACATTTTTACCTGAAGATGTGCTTAGAACCTGAACATCCGACTTACGAAGGTGTTTTCAATCCAAAAATACAGAAAATTTGCAGAAAACATTCATTTTATGCCCCTGATTCCGAATTGTGCATGTTGACGTTGGGTTCAGACAGTTCAGCGGCGATATTTGATCTTACCCCTCTCACGACCACCCCCCCCCCCCTTCCTACTCCCCACACACGAAAATATAACTAGCTGACCGGTGTGTAAAACTTACTACCGCAGAACTCTGTGCGAAACTTCTTTACTTCCAGAAACATTTTACTGACGTCTTCAAATCGCATGAAGGTGTTGTTTTGCCGCCTACGTCTCTCTTCCCGAACCATCCGTTGTCTATAACCTTCTTCCTGACACCTCCGTCTTCCCTGCTGAACTGACCACACTGCTTATTGCTCTGAAATGGCTTTTTAATCTCAACATTGAAACCGTTTTTATCTCATTCGATTCCCTTTCAGCTACTGACGTTATTGCCATCTGCAACATAAACCACCAACCTGTGCTCTTAGAATTTCACGAAAAGTATGTTTCCTTCAAACATGATGATAACATTCATAGTACTGTTCTCCTTGGATTTCCGGTTTAAGCTGGCATTCGGGACAGCCAGACTGCACCACCAGCTTGACTGGAAAGATGCAATCGATGAATTCTCCAAATGTCCATTCCTTTCTTGGTTTCAGTAACAGTTTTGATATGGTCCAGCCCACCACACAGTGCCTTTTGCAGGGCTTTACATTCTCAGGCTTCAAACCAAACATCCAAAATTCGCCGGAGAGACCTTAGGGAAGAGAAATTTAACTAGTAAACAGATCATAAATTCTCTCAAAATCTGACGGGACTTGAAACGTATTCCTTTCAGCTGTCTCCAGGAAGTGTGAAGAGGAAACTAGCAGCGTGCAGCATACACTGTGGTCACATCTATTGTACACATCCTTACTTACAGAGGATAAAGAAGCTCCATGGCGCATACTATGTGCTAAACCACTCAATACTGACCATCGCATTATCGATCTTTCGGATGTACACCATCAAAGGTACACACATGTTAGTATATTATGTCATGATGAAGATTTTGTTCCCAGATTTGTTTTAGACGATATTCATATTTTTCGTTTGATCCGATGAATATGTTTTATTTTAGACTTGTCTTGTAGTTGACGGCTTGACGTTGTTTCGGATTTAAGGTTGGGCATTTTCCTTTTTTTTCTTTCTTTGCATCTCTGATATGTTTCAGTTGTCGGCTGGACTGTGCGTTCCCCTTCTGCGATCACTTATCTAAATTAGCTTCAGCATTGACCTTCAAGGCTTGTATCCCATCACAGCCCTGGTATAAGTCTCTGCTGCGATTCCTTCTATCTCCGGGTTCCTCACATTATGACCATCGTCCACATCTGTTCATATCACGCGGCACCAGTCTCTCCAGCCTCCTTTATACAATCTGAACTGACGCAGCCTGGCTATGGCAGGCTATCTGTCTGTGCATGCATGCATGTGTGTGAGTGTGTGTGTGTGTGTGTGTGTGTGTGTGTGCGCGCGCGCGCGCGCGGTACGTGCATGCTTGTGAGGCAGTTGTGTGTGTGTTTTAGATATTTATAATGTTAATATATATATATATATATATATATATATATATATATATATATATATATATATATATATATATAAAGATAATGGTAGTAAATACCAGCAGAGATTTAAAAAAAAAATGCTCAACCGTACTGGGAGCAACATTTGTTAAAGGTAGGTTTAAAACTATCTACAGCGCTGTTTCATGCGGATGCAATCGTCAGGACGTGGTGGGTCTGTGCTGCCGGTGTTTTATAACTGCTTGTGTTGTCTGTCATCACGTGCTGTCTGTGTTTTTCGTGTGTTTCTGGTTCTTGTTCACTGATAGGAATTTCCACTTGTGCCTGCAGTTGTTAACCATTTCTATCCTAGTATTTAAAGTTGCCAGTTGTGGTTTGCATAGTATTATGTACTTTTCTGTTGAGCATAGGTTACATCTTTTTGAAATGTTGTTGTATGGTTCTGCTCTTTCTTGATTTTCCAGGATATATTGTAGTCTATTTTTTTCTCTTGAGCTTCAGATTTTTTACCAATTCTTTTTGGGTTTTTGATCTTTCTTTTTAAGTAAACGTTTGTGGTTTGCATACTAGTTTTAATTGGGTTTTCATTATACCTTTTTTTTCTTCGCTTCCTTTTAAGTGGGGGTACACAGGGGGTTTTAGGGGATTTGTTCTCAGAGGGCATTTCTTTCTTGATACATTACAGGATTTCCTTTCACCCCCTCTTTTTCTCTATACTTTTCATTTTGTTGGGTTGAATCAATAGTTTTAAGGTTGGGCATAAGAGTATGAAAATTTTGATGCTGTTTTTGTTGATATCGGGAAAATTTTTGGCTTTTAGGAATGAGATTTAGGATTCTAAAAAATTTTTCCCCTATATTTGTTTTATCTTCCGATAGGGGGGGTTGACAATACTTTTTTTCCCTGTTCTTTTGGTCTCCCATGTCATTTCGGGTCATATTTATTTGTAGTTGACCATTTTGGTAACGCTTTTTGTATTCAGCTCAGCGTTATTGAATCTGTTTCATGCTGAAAGGTTAGATAATTCTTATTTTTCCTTGGTATGGGGGGGGGGGAGGGTTTACTTTTGATATTTACATGAAGGGTTCATTTTTTTTTGATGGTTTAATTGGCTGGGTTTAGGTTAAGTTATTCTAGGTAGTTCATATCTTTTTTTTTTGCTTTTATAGTGATTTTTAGAATATAAACCATCCAAAAAAACAATATAATTTCTATTTAAAAATCAAAAAAACCATCCACCCTCCATACTAAAAAACAATCCCAGAGGATAAATAAAGAGTCGACCCCTGACTGGTTTTTTAAGCGGGAAAGGGTTTGGGAAAAACCATTTTAAACCCCAACTTGTTGAGTCTGGGGCGGGTCAACCCCGAAAAATGGAGAAAGGTTTTTGTTTTTCATCAGCGGCCCATCCATATGTGTCTTTAAATCTCAATGTTATTGTTTTGACAATGGTTTTTAAGTACCGGATGGGCTTTTTTAATTCCGGTTTTTATTTAAAAAACTCCCAAATTTGGCTTCTTTTTCAGTAGCTGGAAAGTGAATTTGCCAAGGGAAAATCAGATTCAAGTCGAAAATTGTGCAAAAGGTCACGGAATTTTTTGTGCCCCCAAAACTAAGCCCCTTTTCCTCGGGCCCCTGTGGATCTTGTCCACACAAATTGGGGCAAAGTTGTACGCTGGCGAGCCTCCAAGCTAGAGTGCAAATCACCAACAAAAAATGAGGCTCAAATCCCGGTCCGTTTTTACATTCATTAATTTTGATGTGAAGAGAGCAGGAGAAAGAAGCCCCCTTTAGGGAAACCTATCCTTTTCCCTAGATGTCAAAAGGCGTAGTGCCAAAATGGACTTGGAACTGTCGATCAACCAGAAAGGGTTTTTAAGTAAAACAAGAAAATGTCTCGAAAACATAGCTTAAGAAGTTCCATAAGTATTCCATATTTCCATGTATTGTCATAAGCCTTATCTAGATATAAAGAAAAAACGATAGCTACCACATGTTGTTTGTTAACGAAGGCACTACGGTTGGTAGTTACAACACGACTAAATGGTCAACGATAGAATGATACCTCCGAAACCGCACTGCTCTTTGCCTAGAAGGTCATCAGCTTCCATATCAGACGACAGCTGACCACCTTTTCCATTAGTTTGCAAAGGGAGCTGGTCAGAACTACTGAACGATACTTCGAGGGATTGGTAAGGTCTGCTCCAGTCTTCGGAATAGGAATGATCAGGGCTTTCCACATGAGGACAAAAGTAGCCTGTGGTCCAGACATGACTGTAAACTGGAGAAGGCTTCGGAGACAGATTTCTGGGAGATGTTTCAAAAGTTGGTAATGGATGTCATCAAGATCAAGAGCAGAATCGCTACAGGTTTGCAGAGATGTTTCATGCGAGGGGGGGTATGAATAACCCCCCTTACCATTGAAAATTTCGCGAGGATTGCTTGGAACTTCAGTTGCACGATGAAACAAATTACAGGAGATTTTGTTTTTCCTCTCACGGTGTTTGTTTTCTCATGAGAGCTCAGCAGATGTACCTCCTTTAAGGATTCTTTTTGGTGGGAGGGAGGAGGCCGGGTACCGATACTCAGGGTTCCTTCCGTCTTTTATCATTCCCATGGTGGTGGCCCATTACATTGACAACAGCTTGCTTTATCAGTAATCGCAGGGCAAAACGCCAGCTTCCTCATTGATGAATTGACAGGTTGATGGTTCCCCATTTCGGTGTTTATCTGACGTTTCTTCTTAAGCTTTTTACCGGGGTTATTAACTTAATTAGGCATCTTTATGAAAATGCGGACAATGGTCCTAGTGTGATAATTTCGTCTCTCTCCCTCTTTATAGCCATTACCTTGCTGTTATCACTTCTTTCATTACTCTTCTTGGATCGCCACAGCTGAGATGACAATTTGCGGTTAACCGAATTTCATTACTTCTTGAATCGCCCACATCTTGAGATAGTTGGCATTTGCCCGGTTATACTGTTTCTTATCTTCGTGAAATCGCCAGCCGTTCGAGGGCATGTTGCTCGGTTAACCTATTTCCATTAACTTCTTGGGGAATTAGCCATCACGGCAGATGGGCATTTGCTGTTCTACCTATTTCATTACTTCTTAATCGCCATGCTGCCGATGGCATCTTGCTGCCTTAACCTATATCATTACTTCTTGGAATCGCCTAACTGAGATGGCATTTTGCATGGTTCTACCACCTATTTCCTTTACTTCTCTGACATCGCACAATCTGAGTTGGTCATTTGCTTGTTAACCCCATTTCATTTACTCTCTTGAATCGCCAATGGAGATGGTGGCATCAGATTTGTTGCGGGACAACTCAAAACCGGGATGTAAAACCTCCTTATTGTCACGTTGTGCAAATACGTCGGACCTGTGGATATGTTTATTCTAATCAAACATCCGCTCCGAGCACGGAACGTCCGAAGCTCTCTCAATTAACATCATTCTACTTTGATAGATTTTCCGAACACTCGTCTATTGCTGTTCCTAGATGTATTTCTGGTTGTGGAACACAGCACCCCCCCCCCCCTCCCCCCATCCCGCCGATTCTTTGCAAATTACAATAGGGACTAAGGTATTGCATTATCTTTCTTTTCATTAAAACAGAAAATCCCCCAAAATAATTTTAGTCTATTGACATGTTTTAAACAACCATAGTAATCGGACAAAATCAGTGTCGATGTTCTTCACATTCCTCCGCGAGATTATAAAAAAATAGATCTCGTGTACTTTCCGTAACCTCTTCTCACAGCCTGTTCATATATAACTGTCGTGCATGTGTACGTACATTACTCATGACTCAGTCGACCCCAATGTTTAGACTTCTTCATTTTTTTGTTGGTTTTCGTGATTTGCTGTGCGCAGCGCGCACCTGTGTGCGTGTGTGCTGTGTGCCCTGTGTCGTCCGTGGGTGTGTGTGTGTGTGGTGTGTGTGTGAGCGTGACGTGCGTGCTGCTGCGCGTGCGTGCGTGCGTGCGGGCGGGCGTGCGTGCGGGTGCGTGCGCGCGACTTGTGTGTGTGTGTGTGAGTGTGTGTGTGTGTTGTGTGTGTGTGTGGGTGTGTGGGTGTGTGTGTGTGTGTGACGCTGGAAAAGAACACGTGCGCTTGCACAAGGCCAAAATCGCCAGCATACGTCTATGCTCTTTATTTGAAAGAATATCATTCCAAATACATGATTAATGATGATTAAAGACTATAAATACGCCACCTATCATTACCACCACATATCACGACCTCATCATCGTCATCATCGTCAATTTCGTCGTTGTCGTCGTCGTCATTCCCTCGTCGTATGAGTCATCATAAAGGTTATCAGATCGTGTACCTGATGATTGAATTCATTAAGTGAAGAGGTTATCAATGTGGGTGTTACTATCCTTGCTTACATGGGACGCATGTGGCCACATGTGTGTGTGTGTGTGTGTGTGTGTGTGTGGTGTGTGTGTGTGTGTGTGTGGGTGTGTGTGTGTGTGAGTGTTGTGTGTGCTGTGTGCTCCTTATACACTGAGTTAACTTTGATATAATTAGAATAAAACGGTTTGGGATGTGAACCGAATGAACCTCTTTTCATAGAAAACACGAGGAAGGTAAAAGAGAACTGAATAATAAAGATTTTTCGATTCACTTACAAATATACTTTTCCGCTTTAAGAAGTGCAGGGAGAGAAGAAGACGAGAGAGAGAGATGGCCGACGACACGACGAGGACTGGAGGCATGAGCCGTCGACGCAGCGCGAATCGAGAGAGAGAGCGAGAGTGAGAGAGAGCAAATCAATAAATAACTGAATCGATCAGAGGTCGAGCGAGGAGAAGTGTTCGTTCGGCTCTGTGAAGTATGTAATGAAAAACATGTGTCGTCCTTCCCCTTCAATTCTCTGCTTAAGATGGGTCTGTGTTGTTGGTTTCTTTTGCTTGTTTAGTGTTTAAGACTCCTTATCTGTATTAATTTTGATTTCTGTAATCAAAACGTTTGCTATTCCGCGCGCGCGCGCTGCGCTGTGGGTGTACCCATTTACGCGCGCGCAATTACGCGCAGCGCTTGATGAGAGAGCAGAGAGAGGTAGAGTGGAGAAAGAGGAGTGAGAGAGGAGGGAGAGGAGTCGGAGTAACGTGAGGGAGAGAGAAGGGGGACGCAGCTGAGAGAGAGAGATCAGTAGACAGAGACTGAGAGGGGGGCGGGCGGGGGGGTGCTCTTATGATCACGGTAACTGATTGACGTACATTTTGATATTATTTGGCATTCATGCAATTTCACCAGCCAAATGACAGTAGACCATAACTCTTGACGCAGCCTTGTCTAGCCTTTTCCCGCTTGGAGAGGAAGAAAGTACGGTCTGCAAATAATGTGTTCAACCATATTTTTCATACGTTGTAGGAACGCCAAATTTTCTGAGGACCTTTTGACTCTCATACGTCTTCAGACTGAAGGTTACACGCTGAATAAAAGATAAGTTGAAATTATTTGTACGCAATTATTTACAGCGAGAATTAGGTTACGTTCGATAAAGCTCAAATCGTTGGATGCAAGTTTGTGTCCAGCAGAGGAGAAAGTTTAAAAGAACGGACAGTTGTTTACGACTATGAAGAATTAAACTCTTGGTCTTTGATTCTTCAGCGAGCCGGGCGTTGAGTGAAGGTAGGTGGTGGACAAGAGTGTTGGTTTCGGTCTCTTCGTGTGATCGATTCGGAAAAAGAAACGGTCGACTGCGGTAGCAAGTTCAAAGTCGTTAATTACCGTTGAAGATTCATTAATCAATACTCAACGATCATCGCAACGGTCCCCAAACAAGAACGTGTCCTTGTCAGACTCTCTCTCTCTCTTCTCTCTCTCTCTCTCTCTCTTACTCATAAATCACAAAATCGGAAAGTTCAAGAAATATTGCATCGCTTAACCAATCAAAAATCATTGACTATTTTAGAAGGTTCGAGAATTTTGAAGGAGCACAGCCAATAAAAATTCGCGGAAGTTTTTAGAAGCAACATTCAAAAGGCAATTTGTGGAAACGTTTGGCGCTTTCTGCCTTATTCTGGTGCGTAAAACAGACCTCCGGAATCATTAGGCAATTCATGCATGCGTCGTTTGGCAAACAAACGTCACAGCAAATTTAACACGTACGGAACGAAACCTAAGACAAGTAGATCTTGATCGACCGGTGATAATCACAAGTGAAGTCGAATTGTTTTTCAACAGTATCCCACAATGCCCACCCCCACCACTCCTTAGTAACAACATTGAGGGAAAAAATTGTCTAAAAAACGAACAAGTAGCGTTCCATGTCACCAGCATGGCAACTGCTCTCAGAGTCCAGTGAAAGGACCACGTATTTCACTCCACTAAATGGGTGATACAGTCAGCACCAACAATATCACTTCCTATGATAGACTCAATTTTCACGCCAAAAATTTTGCAAATACATCGTCCATCGCATCACCCTGTCATTGATAAATTTAAGTGGGTTCAAAATGTGAACGGGCGATGATCTACCTGCAATATAAATGTCACATTTTGATGGTACAAAATGAACTTTTTCACATTCCACACAATGGCAAGGCATCCCTTTTCAACAGGCAAATCACTTTGGAAATGTGTAAGGGAGGTAATCTGTGCAAGAGTTCATGTTCAGCGAGTAAGCCCCTCCGTTTTCACAAGGCAGACGCCACTGGTGGGCACGCCCAAAGCAATGTTGCTCCATCAGTAAGGTTAACAGTCCAATCAGAGAGAGGAAATACCAAAACATGGATATTTTGCTCCATCAGTAAGGTTAACAGTCCAATCAGAGAGAGGAAATACCAAAACATGGATATTTTGCTCCATCAGTAAGGTTAACAGTCCAATTAGAGAGAGGAAATGCCAAAACATGGATATTTTGCTTCATCAGTAAGGTTAACGGCCCAAATCAGAGAGAGGAAATGCCAAAACATGGATATTTTGCTTCATCAGTAAGGTTTAACGGTCCAATCAGAGAGAGGAAATGCCAAAACATGGATATGGAATAGCGTACCAGTGATGCAGGTGGTCGATATCCTGATCGTTTTTATAGTGGCGAGAGCTTCAAATAACATATGTGATATTCTAAATATATCTCCTTGAGCCATAAACTGAAAAAGGTAACTCTGTTTGCAATTTAAAGACAGGCGTTATCTTCCCTTGATTTAAAAAAAAAATTAGGAACTGGTCTGTCACAGAATCTGAATTGGCAATTTAACAAGTAATAAAATATATCAAAGATAAATACAATTCAAAACTTTGGTGTTAACTTAAAAAAGGACTCGCTAACACCTGAACCAACTAGGGAGGGACAGACAGACTTACAGACCTACAATACCTAACGCCCCAACTCAAATAAGCAGTCCAGAAACAGATGAACAGTTCACACATGTATAATTTCATTCAAACCACGACACCGGGTCCATAACACTGAATATTCCATTACTACCCACACAATCACTTTCTCTCAAACTCAAACATTCAACCACTTAACCCAATTCGCACACAGATTTCTAGTCACACACACCCCCTGCACAACCAAACTAACACAAGGTCATGAAATTTAATTAATGACTAACCTTAATTTGGGTCAAATCCCAATGTGCCAGCCTGGTGCGATGCATCGCTACATGCAATACAACTCACACGACCGATAACACCTTGGCTATTGGCCCAACAGGACACTGTGAATCCGAGACTTACTCAACAAATTCACTTACGGCTCATACACAAGCCAGCAACCAGGGATGAACTCCGACACAATGACAGACCAAACACCAATATAGAATGCCCAAAACTACAATTTTGTAACACAGTGACAGACCAATCACTGATATAGAATGCACAAAACTACAACAATTCTGCAATGTTCACACACTTTCAAGATTAATTAAACCGGGTCACATTCCAACAACTGGGCACTTAAAGCACGCATGACCAATTAATAACCTAGTAACTGGGTTGCTATGAACTACTCGCAGAGAATGGCCCAACCAAGTTGTCCAACATATAAAAAGTTGATATAAATGTTTTGGTTTTTTTTTTTTCCACCGCACAAAAGAAAATTTGTCTTGAAAACCTGTGCAGCCTGCGACACACACAAGTAATGACTAATTAGCCAACAACTAAACCAGCTATACAATAATATTACTAAATAAATTTAAAGTCACTAAAGATTTTTGCTAGTGTCTTTCACACACTGGGTAGTCCACTGCACGACTGATGAATGACGGCTCATTTCCTTGATCCTGGAAATAATGTTCAACGCTGTTACCTCAACACAGCCCCTGTTTGTCGTCAACATTCACATGCACCACTCGGCCTGTCACAGCAACAGGAAGAGTAGCCCACGCTCTGTCATCCTAGCACAGGGATCCCATCACCAGCTAAGGCAGGATTACAGGCACCAGCTAAGGCAGGATTGCAGGGAGATATCTTGTGGACACATACAGGCACATCCCCACTAAGAACCTATCATGAATCCCTAGTGCCCTACACATACTAGATTTATGTTCATCATGAGCACCACCCATGGGAGTCAAAGTCACTACTGTGAATATTCTGTCTCTTAACTAACTAAACCCGCTCCAATCACAAGATGCACCCAATGGTAACCTTATCCAAATGAAAACAGCATTAGCACTTAGCTTTAATCTAATTATTATCCATTTGTATAAAAGAAAGAGATTTCCAGACAGACTATATACAGCTTACTTATTACAAAACATCAGTGCCACACAGTAGTACACAATCTAAGTCAAACTTCAGTCCAACTTAACCACATAGCCCGGTCCGACTCCACAGCCACTATTAAGTACTTTCCTTAGATAGCAGAACAACCTTAAAAAAACCCATGCATAGCTTCCCACACAATTCCCAATGTTAGGAACAAGGTCCAAACATATGTAACTTGGAAACAAGAGATAAAAGATGCAGATAGTTATTGCCCAAATAAATCTGTCGGTCACGGTCACTGCACTGCTGTAAACATCACTTACAACTTACAGCCTATGTCAAATCATGGGGCAACCACACACACACCACATCACTACCCCAAAACACTTCCGGGCTGTCAATCTTTGTTAAAGTTGATCTTTAGCTGACATATCCAGCTGGCTTACTCCAACTGACTGAGCAATGCACATAAGGTTGACAAACATATCATAAGGTTGACAAACATATCATCATATACAACTTAAAACCAACAATTTTCAAACAATGGGCTGTCTCCCCTGATTAACTTCCAGACAGGTGTCAACAGTACTAGCAACCACACAAATACATATATAATTCCTGGTCTGGCATTAAGGCTGCTAATAAGACTAACAGATCATACTGACACCGACAGGTTCCAGTGGCTGAAATTACTGAAAAATCACATGAATGAATGTACTCACACATGCACAAAACACCCTACATTGATCTTACATGCCCCAAAACTCATATCATCCAATATAACCACTCAATGCAACCATTACACGTTTAATTACATAACCCATAGCCCTTCCCGGCACTAACGCAGCCCCGTGCCTGGCACCTCAGACTGCTTCCAGCCTCCAGCTGCCCAAATCAACCAATACAGATAAGGATTTCCTTCTGAGTTCCCCCCGTATCCTGGCTCAATCCAACCACAACCAGGTTCAGATGATAGGATTACTAAAATGTCTACACATGAATTATACCAAACGTACCTTGAACCAACACGTGTCCGGCCCAACTCCGAGATGGGTTGTCCAGCACCACCAAGGCCACCCCAGACAGGCACGTCTACAGCACCCAACCACAGCAACCAAGTCTTCACCCACCAAGGTTTCAGAACGCCGGTTACAGTTCAACACAAACACAGCAACCAAGTTCTTCATCCCACCAGGGTCTCGGGAACACCGGTTACAGTTCAACACAACTGCAGCAATCACGTCTTCACAAATTACAGTACCGACAGTCCTTCTACTGTACCTCCAACAGCGAGAAGAATACAATTACACAGAAACACCGGTTACAGTTCAACACAACTGCAGCAACCACGTCTTCACAAATTACAGTAACGACAGTCCTTCTACTGTACTTCCAACAGCGAGAAGAATACAATTACACAGAAACACCAGAATCAGTCCTCTCCAGACTCAAGGCAGCTCCGCTAATCCTCAAGTCCGAACCCTGAACACAAGGTTCCTAAAAAGGGTTCACCAGGACTTTCAACATAGAATCAACACACACAACGTCAGAGACTTCCACTCTGAAGCAGCTGCAAATAACACTGAGCGACAGTTCACCTAATCCCCAGCCTGCTTTACAGTCAAACTTGGCTGTGATTGGACAATTCAACGTAAGGTCAACTATGATTGGGCAACTCACAGTGAGGATGATGCATGACCCAATTTCCCCCACTTCCACGGACAAAACACTAAAAAGTTCAAGATACCTCCCTACCCTCTCCCAAGCCATGCTGTCACACAGATATCCACTGACGCACACACACGCATGCGACGTGAGCGGAAATGTTCGCCGGCTTCACCCTAGGTTTAGGTTTAGGTTTAGGTTTAGGTTTGTAGGGACAATTGCCTTTAGCAATTTTAGC
Source organism: Conus ventricosus (assembly GCA_018398815.1). Lineage (NCBI taxonomy): Eukaryota > Metazoa > Mollusca > Gastropoda > Neogastropoda > Conidae > Conus > Conus ventricosus. The sequence goes on along the minus strand of CM031596.1, from coordinate 66,056,098 downwards.
CAGAACTGGCTTTACATGTCCCTTCTATATGTTATCTGTCTTCACACGGTCAGGTCTTTAACTCGCTCAAGCCTTTATTTATCATAGTCAAAATGAATAGTCTTCAGTAATACACTATCATCGATAGAGCTTTTGAAAACGGTTAGTATTTTGTGCACGTTTAATGTTAGGGGTTAATTTATTCCAAAGATTTGTTTACTCTATTACTAAAAGAAAATTTCCTTAGGTTAGTGCGATAATATTCATGATAAATTTTATCCACACTATTTCTGGTAATATCAACTCTTGATGTAGTAAAAAATTTTGAAATAGGAATATTGTCCACACAATTAAATATTTATAGACTTGGATCAAATCGCCCCTCACTCGTCTTGTTTTTAGGGTAGGCAGTCCAAGAGCTTTTAACCTACCTTCATAGGGAAGATTTTGTATATTCTTTACAAGCTTTGTTGCTCTTCTTTGTACTCTTTCCAAAGCAGCAGACTGCCTCTTTAATCGAGGATACCAAATTATATTGCCATATTCCAAATGAGGTCTAACGAAGCCTTGTATAATTTTGTACAAATATCTTTATCTATATGACTAAAAGTACGTTTAATTATACCAATCATTTTATTAGCTTTATTTATAGAGTTTTGAATATGCTTATCGAATACCAGTCTAGAATCAAAAGTGACACCAAGATCTTTTTCATAATCACATGTTGAAATATCTGCACGCTCACCAGTTTACTGTTTAGCATTGTATATTGGTATCTTGGGTTCTTACGTCCAACATGTAACACGTTGCACTTGTCCGCATTAAAATGCAAATTCCATGTGGCAGACCATTTGGATAAATTATCAATATCATTTTGTAATGTATTATGATTATAAGTTGTATATAAATTTTTGTATCGTCTGCGAATATATTGCATATACTTTCCACTGAGTTTGGCAAATCATTTATAAATATTGTAAATATACAGGACCCAAAATACTCCCTTGTGGTATACCACTTAGAACTTCCGTAAAATCTGAATATGAGCTTCCTACTCTAACTCTTTGCTGTCTTTTAGTTTAAAAAATCCTTATCCATTATGAACTCTACCTGTAATTCCATATGATGATAATTTCACTAATAGCCTCTCATGGGGACAGAATCAAAGGCCTTTTTAAAGTCTAAATAAAGTATATCTACATTGTTGCCATTATCTAAAAGTTTTGTTAAATCCTCCATGACAAGTAGAAGTTGTGTTACACAAGATCGATGTTTACGGAAACCATGCTGGCACTCTGTATATAAATTATTCAAAGTCATATGATCTACGATCACATCCCGTATAATTGATTCCATAATCTTACAAACAATTGATGTAAGACTAACTGGCCTATAATTTCCAGGATCTGTCCTGGTACCTTTTTTAAATAAAGCTGTCACATTTGCAGACTTCCAGTCCATTGGTACCACACCTGATTCAATTGACTTATTAAACAAAATACTGAAAGGTAATGCTAGCTCATTATATGACTCCTTAAGAACTCTTGCAGGGATCATATCAGGTCCACAAGATTTATTTGGGTTTTATATTTTTAAGTCTCTCTCTAACTGCACTGGGTGTAATACACATATCTGTTTACGGTGACTCCACTGGACCTTGAACCACTTTTCCAAGATCGGAACATTACTATTATCTTCTTTGTAAAAACACTAGAAAAGAAGTCATTTAAAGTATTTGCCTTATCTTCATCTGACACTGCTAAACCACCATTTTTTGTATTCAGTGGACTAATGCCAATATTTGTCTTGGTCTGTGATTGTACATATTTCCAAAACTTTTTAGGATGATCTTTACAATTAGATGCAACTTTTTTTTCGAATTCGATCCTTTCTTTTCTTTTTATTTTTTCACATTTATTCCTCATCCTTATATACTCATATATTCACTACCTTGTTTAGTGCACATAAATCTTTTATATGCATTTTGTTTTTTTGTAACTTTCCTCCAAGCCTTCTTATCCAGCCATATTGGTTTTTTCAATATATTTGTTAAACACTCTTTTTTGGAATTATTTATCAATACACTTATGAATAGTGTTCTTGATCATTTTCCAACACCCTTCCACATCCAAGAGGGTACTTTCACACCAATTTATCATACCCAAATCTTTTCTTAAATTATCATAGTTACCCTTATTGAAATCATATCTATATTCGCCCTTTTTGGATTCTTTTTTTCCCTCTATGTACAGAAAAAATGATAAAACCTCGTGATCACTTTTTGCAACTGGGGCACTATGTTCAATATCTGAAATCATTCTTTCGTCTTTGACCAAAACTAAGTCTAATATATTCTCTTTCTGATTTAGTCTTTTCCTTGTCGGATTTTTTACCACTTGAGTAAGATATACATCCCTTAGACACTCTATAAAGTGTTCATCTCTCTCATTTGACCATGTACCTTTCCAATCTATATCGGGATAATTAAAATCACCTGTAATACACACAACATCATATGACTGTATTGCTTCCATTTTCATAAGTTTAAATAGTTTTTTCATCATTTCCTTGTGATGAAGCAGGATTTCTGTATGTGTTTCCAAATAAAACAGTCAAATTTTCTTCACTTTTAAATGAATCCAGACACTTCCTTCGAAATCCACATCATTTAGTTCCTTACATTCGTAAGCACATAAATATCTCTTAACATATAAAAGGCACCTCTTTAGAATTATTACTTATAAACAAATCATAACCAGGAATAGCAAATTCTGAAATATTAAATCTTTCAAATTTTTGGGAATAGCCTCAGTAATGGATATAATATCAGGATTCTTATCATCAATTATACCGAGAAACTCACCTTTTTTATTTAATAATCCATCAATGTTAGTATATAAAACTTGTATTGGAAATTTTGATTTAAAGCAACTGTAGATTTATTCTTTACAATATTTACATTTTTTTTGCAGGATTCCTTCTTGTCTCAATTTCCGGATGACTCACCCTGACCAAGTCTGGGTGATCTTTTCACAATTTTCCCATTTCTGATCTGTAAGTTTGTTTCCCCATTTTCAACTCTCTGTTCATCTCCTCTCTTAACTGTTTCATGTGCTCTCTCTCTCTTGGTGTGTAATCAGGATTTATGTACATTTTATCCTTTTGTTCGGTCTTCCCCTTATTGATTTGTAAGCATTCTTCAGGATTTCTGTTTTATTTCTTTTTTGTATACCTTCACTCTCAGGAGGCGCGGCCTGCTTCTCCTACCGGCCCAAGTCTGACAGGGTCTATGAACTTTTCTTTCTCACCCTTCAATTCTGGGCAGATCTGGTCCACTATTTATTCAATTTATTAACCTCGTCTGCCATTTTGTCATTTTTGTTTGTTTTATCACTCTCTGGTAAATTAAAGATTATAAGGTTTGACTCTCTTTTTTCTTCTCGTCTTTCTCTTCAAACCCCTCAATAGAAGAAATATTGACTCTGATGCGAACCACTCAAGATACACTGACATGGAACATGATCAGTCGCACATGCAGAAGTTCAAAACATGAGTCGCCTCCACTAGATCTATCTGTAACATAGTACATACATGTACGGGCTCAAGTAGCAATGTCAGTGAACCCTGACACAGAACAGGTCCATCGCAGAATAGTTCGCTCCACTAACGCAGCTTTCTGTCATATTCTTGCATCGGGGCTGCTCCAATGCCGACTTCAAATGTATCTTTCCACGGGATACAGGTGTTGGAAGGGTTTTTAGGTGCAGGGTCAGGTTGCTGGTCGGGAAATCGTTGATGGTCCGGCACGTCTTCTCATGTGCATCGTTCTGATGCACTTTAAGTAGGTCTTCCTTTCTTCAGGAGATCGGTGAGAGGTGTAGATACTGCGTAAACGTTCGGAATTATCTCTCTATAGTATCCAGCCAAGCCCATACAAGACTGGATTCGCTTTTGCAAGTAGAATGTCTCACGTCTTTACTTTTTTAAAATTGTCTTCATGAATTTTCAAAAGTAGTTGTCATGACTCCATCGAACAACGTGGACAAACGAATCGCAAGACAAAACACGACGCGTTTCGACCTCTTATATCTTCTTCAGGCAAGATAAACAACTCGCAAGACAACGAAAATAAAGAACGAGCAATCACTCATCTTCGTCGAATTCGGCACAAGATGGGCGTTGAACGAAAACGAGGCCGTCGGGAAGGAGACAATACGAGTTAAGTAGTAATGTTGATCGCAATAATACTGATAGCAATAACAATAATGATAATGATGATGATAAAAAATATTGAAAAAAAAAGTAATAAAGAGAAGATTACTACCACTTTTGGGGATAATATGACCATAGCAGGTGTTGTATGGGAGAAAGGAGTGGCGTCAGAGGTTTGTTGAACAGCATGGTTGTCGTGGCATCAGTGTTAGTGGCCATGATGATGGTGATGATAATGGTGATGATAACGGTAATGATAGTCATATCAATACTGGTGTTGATAATAATGACAATAGTACCAACAACAATGGTAACGGTAATAATAGTAGGCCTATTGATGATAAAAGTAAAGGTACGAAAATGTAAAAAAAAAATATATGAATATAGTGATGATGATAATAGTACTAATATGAAGAATGTTGACTGCTGTTACCTTTTCCGTATAACTTGAAAATATAAAGGTAAAGAATAAAGGTACCTTTTGGAGAAGTCTTCAACGTTTCGTGCTGTAAGCACTTGGTCACGAAGTGAAGTGTTGAGGTTGTAGGAGAAGCTGGCAGGTTTCTTGTGACCACAGTTCAGCCAAAAAGTAGGGGAGGGGTGGGGAAAAAGGTGAACTGTATTTATATGGTCAACAAAAGGGGTGGGGCAAGGAGGGGGGGGGGGGGGAAGGTGGGAGGGAGAGGATCATCTGGGTAGTGGTTTTCAGAGAAAGGGGAGGGGGTGGTGGTAAGGAAAACATGGTATAGAACATGGGGGGGGGGGGGGGGGAGAGAGGGGGGGGGGGGGGGAAGGGGGGGGGGGGTTGCAGCTTGAGAGAAACAAGTTTATTCCCTGACATTGAGTCCGTAAGGACTCAAAGTGCCAAGGCGTTGTATTAGCTGGCTTTCCATGAATTTGCGGTAGTGGCCCTCTTTTTGTCCATTGCGCCAAAGCGCTGCCACTTGATGTGCGACAGGTTATGGTGTTCAGAAGTAAAGTGGTTTGCCCCTGGTGTATCTTTTCCTGTCAGAATGTTGTCCCTGTTTTTCTTTGAAGCGATCATTGAGTGATCTGTATGTTTCTCCTACATACATCATGGCACACAAGGTACAGGTCAGGACATAGACAACATTTTGAGTTTGGCATGTGAAATGGGATTTCACCTGAAACTTATGATCTGATGGGCCTTGGATAGTTGTTGCAGGGTTAATAAAAGTACAGGTTTTACATTTAGGTTTCTTGCAAGGGAAATTGCCAGTTTGAGCAGAAGGGTACGTAGAATGGAAGGCAGCATGCACAAGATGGTCACCAAGGCTTTTGTCCCTCTTGAAAGCCACAAGTGGAGGTTGGTTGAATGTATCTTTCAGTGTTGGATCGTTCCTAAGGATCGAGAAGTTGTGACACAGAATGTTTTTCACGGGTATGTTGTGTGGGTGATAGGTCAAAGTCAGTATGCATCGGTCCGTCTCTACAGCATCCGCTTCTTTGCTTTTGAGAGCTTGGCATCTCGGAATTGACTTGGCTCGTTCCAGGGCTGATTGTATCAAGGCTAAAGGGTAGCCTCTGGCAGTGAAAAAAGTAGCCATGGTTGTTGCCTCTTTCACAAAAGCCCTGTCTGAGCTACAGAGTCTGCGCAGCCTCAGGAACTGGGAAAAAGGGATGCTGTCTTTCGATGCAGGTGGGTGGCTGGATGAGAAGAGAAGGTACGAATGAGAATCTGTTGGTTTATAATGTACTGTAGTATGGAGGGATCGTGAGTCTTTCTGGATGTTGACAAGTATGTCGAGAAAAGCAAGGGACGAGTCAGAAATTTCATAGGTAAGCTTGAGGGATGGATGGAAGTTGTTCGCAAACTGAATGAAGTCAAGAAGTTCTTGCTTAGGGAGCGTGAATATGCCAAAGCAATCATCGATGAATCTTCTAAAGACTTCTGGTAGGTGTCCAGGAAATTGGGAGAAGATCTGGGATTCAAAACGTACCTTTA
>CM031596.1:66015900-66041900 GCA_018398815.1 Conus ventricosus | reverse complement strand
AGCACTGATTCTGGAAGTCGGTTGAATTACGAACTGTTTTGGTAAAATGTTGAACCGGATCTTGGAAGCAGTTTTGGGATATCCAAAAGGCTGATTTCTGAATGCTTCAGATGAGGTGGTCTGGAATATATTACGGGTATTTTTCGGTGTCTTATCACGTTTTTGTGTGTGAACAATTTAAAGATAAAAGTTTTGGTCTCTTTTAAAACCAGTAGTTTGCATTTGTCTAATTCCTGCACATTTGTAGATCAGTTTACGTCATAGGACTGTAAAATGCCGCTTCTGGGAAGACTTCATTCAACATCCACTCCATCTTTGCTCCTGAGGATAGTTTTGCGCAGACTGGTTTGTGCAACACTGTAAACGTTCAAAGCTAGATGTCCTCAAAGGCATGATTTATTTATTTTTTATATATATATTTTTTTTTTTACTGAACATGTTAAGCATCATTTTTAGCATCGAATTTTCGTTCCTTTCACTTGTCTGGAGCACTTCGTTGATTTGTTTATACATGAACATTCAGAGATCCTTCTAAGCATTCTCTTTGACCTACTTTTTTGTTGTTGAAAGCCCACAAGTCTGGGATCTTGAACAGAATTTCTTGTTTGTTTGTTTCTTGAAATATTACACGAGCGTATGCTGTTTTAATCATGGCCACTGGTGGATCTGAAAGAAAGAAAAAAGAAAGAAAAGAAAAAAAAGAAGAAAAAGCAGAAAAAAAAGAAAAAAGAAAAACACCACTAAAAACGTGTAAAGGGAAATCTACCATTTACTCCACCGTTTCCTGTCATCTGCCCGCATCTGTTGCCAGCAGACGCCATGACTTAACACGTCATAATCTGTGGTCTTCCCGAAGCCGAAGATGTTTTCCGTCAAAGACCGGTAACACCCGCGCTGACAAACTGTACAACAGAGAACGAGAGGGGGTGGAGGGGTGGGGGTGGGGTGGGGGAGGCGCCAAGGAAGGATTTAGGATAGCCAGCCGCCTGTGCATCGCATTGAATGGTTAGTTGACTGTGAACGAGCACGTGTGAACACACACACATCTGCAAAGGGCAAACAATCTGTTTTCCTGGACGTTTGATATCTCCTTCAGACAGCGATTTTTCTGTTTCTCTTCTTTCTTCTTCCTCTTCTTCTCCTTTTCTTCTTCTTCTTCTTCGTCTTCTTCTTCTTCTTCTTCTTCTTCTTCTCCTCCTCCTTTTTCTTATTCTTCTCCTGCTCCTCCTTCCCCTCCTTCTCCGCCTCCTCCTCCTTCTTCTCCTCCTCCTTCTCCTCTTCCTCCTCCCCCTCTTCCTCCTCCTCCTCCTCCTCCTCCTCCTCCTTCTTCTTCTTCTTCTTCCACTTCTTCTCGTTCTCCTCCTCTTCGCCCTCCTCCTTCTCCCACCCCCCCGCCCTTTACATCAAATAAAGTACAAATTTACATGACGCATGGTGCTGATAAAAGCAAAGCAAAAATATAGACATACTGTTTTCGATTTCAGTTCCATCAAAGAGGCCTGACCCCGTGCGGACTAGTCATATACTCAACACTGCATCTGAGCTGACGGTTGCGAGTTCGAACTATATGTAGGATCGGATTTTTTTTTCGGGTTGGAAACCCGCTCTTTCCACCCAACAGTGTACAGTTACCTGATTCAGTTTAGGGAAGGTTAAAGGCGACGGAAGAAGAGGGATGGCTTCCGCCGTCTATCATGCGGTGCCTAGACACGGTAAGCCTTTGATGGTTCACTGTCCTTACGGCCTATAGGCTGACGGGAACTCAACATCTGCTGTGCCATGCAGACACAATTCACACACATTACAGCTACATGAATAAACAAAATAACAGATAAATAGAGAAGAGCTGGAAAGATGGAAAGACTTAATATATGTCATCTCAGCATATGTAAACAAACATGATTTATAGTAATCGTGTGACGACATCAGCTGACATAAAAACATAGTCATGAGTCGAGGGGGAAAGAATGTCAGAATAATCGCAGCTGTTAATTGTCTCATACCAGACATACGCACATGCACTTATATCCCATCATATTGGACAGTAGCAAACGGCATGGAATTCAACGCATGACAGGGGGAAAAAAAGGGCAGATTAGCGATTGAGACAGTTGTTGAGCAGACAAGTTTTAAGTGTTTTGTTTTTGAAGGCAGGATATTTTCCATGTGACATAAATCACAGGGAAGGGAAAGTGGGGGCGGGGGCAGAACAGCCATAAAACAGAAATTCTGTAATTTTCTTTTTCATCATTCTTTATTAGAACCAGTGAAGGGATTTAAGGAGAGGTGAGGCATGATAGCGCTTTCCCCTCCTTCTCCTTATACTCCACCCCATCCTTCTTTGTTTTCTTATTGTTGTTGTTGTTGTTCTTCTTCTTCTTCTTCTTCTTCTTCTTCTTCTTCTTCTTCTTCTTCTTCTTTCCTTCTTCTTCTTCTTCTTCTTCTTCTTTGTTTTGTTTCGTTTTTTGCTGTAACATATTTTGTGCCACCTCAGTGGCAGTGCACACCCGCTGCTCATTCCGACGCCCCGTCCACAGCCACAGCCCGACATGGCCCGCCGCAGCTCCAGTCCCAGCAATTCACTGGGAGCATTCAATGTCAAGTCAAGAGGCAACCCAACGGAGGAAACGCTGCACTGCTGCCGAGTCACATCGGTGGTGTTCAGTGGCGCCTGTTCTGATGCAACATACACAGGATACCACCTACTAAGCTCCCTATTGACGACAATAAATTACTTAGTCGCGGAGCCGGCGTGAGTGAGCTCTCCCTCCGGGGGCGTCACCACGTCTGTCCAGCGACAGCCCCCATGGACTCGCCGATAGTGGTGATCCCAACAGAACCAAACCAAGGCCACAGACGCGGAGAGAACATTGAAACCGAGGTCACCATGAGAGCAGCGCATGAAGGGCCACAGAATTTGAGACTTTTTTTTTTTTTTTTTTGTGCTGATCGATGAGAATGAGGATGATGAAGATGATATTTCCATTTCGGTCTGAGACAGCATGACAGGGCTGTATTCTACGCTTACTTCATAACATATCCAGGCGCCGGAGATAAAGGCGCTTGCAGTGTTGGTCAGGAAATTTGAGCAACGCTCTCAGAGACGAATCGATTAAGTGCATGAAACTCGACTGTGTGGTCCCAGTCTACCCAGTTGAGCCCGTAGGCAACTCAGCTCTGGGGTAGAAGCCGGTCGGGCAGAAAATATCCCACATGGTTCTGATGGGAATCGAACCCACGACCTCCAGCCAGGAATCCGCAACGCTGACCACTTCGCCACGGCGGCTGGATCTTCTTCTTCTTCTTCTTCTTCTTCTTCTTCCAGAGAGAGAGAGAGAGAGAGAGAGAGAAGAGAGAGAGAGAGAGAGAGAGAGAGAGAGATTAACATTAATGATTTAATGCGCAAAGGGCGCCGGCCCAACATCATTACACAGGCCTACACACACACACACACACACACACACACACACACACACACACACACACGAGAGAGAGAGAGAGAGAGAGAGAGAGAGAGAGAGAGAGAGAGAGAGAGAGAGAGAGGAGAGAGAGAAGAGAGAGAGAGAGAGAGTAAAATTAGGAGAGAGAGAGAGAGAGAGAGAGAGAGAGAGAGAGAGAGAGAGAGAGAGAGAAGAGAGGGAAGATAGACGGCCTCAAAAGAGTAGGAGATTAATGACAGCTAGAGGAGCTAGTGTTGAACGGTGTGCAGTCGGGTTCAAGGATGTTGACTGGGGAAAAAAAACAGGTAAAAAAAAAAGAAAAAAAAAGGGAAGGAGTTAAAAATAAACCCCGAAAACCGGGCCCACACGGAAGCCAACTGGTTCCACGGACATGTGCCCTCCCACGTTCCGACATCCTCATCTCTCTCTCTCTCTCTCTCTCTCTCTCTCTTCTCTCCTCTCTCTCTCCTCTCTCTCTCTCTCTCTCTCTCTCTGTCTCCTGTCAATCTGTCTGTCTCATGTGTGTGTGTGTGTGTGTGTGTGTGTGTGTGTGGTGTGTGTGTGTGTGTGTGTGTGTTGTGGTGTGTGTGTGTGCGTTCTCACCATACCTCTCCCTCTCTACTCTTGCTCCCCTCTCTTTCCTCCCTCCCTCCTTCTCTGATCTGTCTGTCTGTCAGTCTGTCTGTCGTCTGTCTGTCTGTCTGTCTGTCTGTCTGTCTGTCTGTCTCTCTCTCTCTCTCTCTCTCTCTCTCTCTCTCTCTCTCTCTCTCTCTCTCTCTCTCTCTCTCTCTCTTCTCTCTCTCTCACCCCTTCGCCTGTTTCTCGTTCTCTCTCACACCTTCTCCACCGCCTCCTCACCGATTTGACTGTACAACACCCCCCTCATCCTCCCCCCCCCCCCCCCCCCTCCGCCAACACCTCGAGGTATCTCACCCTCTGTAGAGGTGGCCAACAGCTTTTTAGATGAAGAAGGCAGCCTTTTCATCCCCCCTACCCCCCCCTACCCCCTTACCCCCTCCACCCCCCCCCCCCCCACCCCCCACCCCCCCGTCCTGCCTGAAACAACAAACCCTGTTTTCCCTCCAAATCCTCCCCAATCCTGCCGCGTACTTCCCCCCCCCCCCCCCCCCCTACCACCACCCATCCCTCCCGCTCCCCCTCCATCTCCTCCTCCTCCTCCTTCCCTCCCCCACCCCCACCCCCACCCCCACTCCCCCCGACCCCACCCCGGGCCCTGCCCAAAACTGCTCCTGTGGAAAGGTCTGAGGTCTGTTGTTATTATTTGGACTGGTAGGTAGGTAGGTAGGTAGGTAGGTGTGTAGGTAGGGGGGTGGTGGTATGGATGGATGCGTCTGCCGCCGACATTGATGTTGTCTTCTCCTTCTTCTGGCACCCCCCCCCCCCCCCATCCCCACCCACCCCCTCCCTTATTCCCTTACCTCTGTGCTCATCCTCCTTCCATCCTCCTCCGGCACCCAACCTTCCAGCTTTGTGTGTGTGTGTGTGTGTGTGTGTGTGTGTGTGTGTGTGTGTGTGTGTGTGTGTGTGTGTGTGTGTGTGTGTGTGTGTGTGTGTGTGTGTGTGTGTGTGTGTGTGTGATGAGTAAGTGAGTGACTCTGTGTGTGTGTGTGTGTGTGTGTGTGTGTGTGTGTTGTGTGTGTGTGTGTGTGTGTGTGTGTGTGTGTGTGTGTGTGTGTGTGTGTCTGCGCGTGTACCTGTCTGTCTGTCTGTACGAACATTCCATCCTCGCTTCCGCCTGGACTCCAGTAGCCGCTGAAACTTTATCCTCGCCCCTTCCTTCCGATGCACACCCTCCCCCCTCCCCTCCCTCCCCCCCTGCCCCCCTCCCATCCCCTTCCTACCTACGTCGATGTTTTGACTTGGTGGAGTTATTAATGAATGGAAGGTCTGCTGAGAACACAAGTCTTGTGCTGCACCTCCCCACTCCCACCTTCGCTCCGTACCCCCCCCCCCCCCCCACCCACCCACCCACCCACCCACCCCCATCCCTCGCCCTCCTACCTCCTCTACTCCTTCCGCCGCCCCTTTTCCCCGTTCTCGCCCTACCCCCCCCCCCCCCCCCCCTCCCCCCACTCCCTCCCTCCGCTGTGCTGTACGGGTGATAAAGATGTCGGTAGTACAGCAAGCAGATAATCGCAGTTCCAGTTCCCGCCAGTGGCTAGAAAGTTGACGTGTTAACCGAATCGCCGTAGCCCGAGACGGATATTAGTCGTACAAGCCGCAAATGAGAGAGAGAGAGAGAGAGAGAGAGAGAGAGAGAGAGAGAGAGAGAGAGGAGGGAGGGAGAGAGGGAGAGAGAGAGAACGGGAGAAAGAAAGAGAGAGAGAGAGATGGAGGGAGGAGAGAGAGAGAACGAGAGAAAGAAAGAGAGAGAGAGAGAAAGGGAGGGAAGATGGGAGAGAGAGAGAGAGAGAGAGGAGAGAGAGAGAGAGAGAGAGAGAGAGAGAGAGAGAGAGAGAGAACGAATGAACGAACGAACAAAATTTTATTTCACTAGGGTAATGAGATAAGCAAATTGCACGTGCTTTTTTCCACCCAGCCCGGGGGAAAAAAACCACAAAAAAAAAACCACAATGGACAACACACAAGTCAATATGGCAACAAAGAGGAAAAAGTAAATACACCAGTCAACTTGCAAACTGTAAGAAGTAACAGACTAATACTACAAAAGCAAACGACAAGATCGTGCAAGCATCCATATGCGAGAGAAAGAAAGAAAGAAAGAAAGAGAGAGAAAGAGAGAGAGAGAGAGAGAGAAGAGAGCGGAAGCGGGGGTATGGGGTGGGGGCGTGATAGGGGAGGGGTGGGGGGGGGGGGGGGGAAGAAAATACATGTAAAGTACAAATACAAACGGGGAAACAAGAGTCAAATAGACGTGAATACACTCAATACATCAAATAACAAAATGCAGTTGAGCGATATCATCAATGTAAAACATGTCAATTAGCTTAACCCATTATTGCTGTGGTTCAAATGACACGTGCAAGATTTCCGTCTAACACAGGCTTGTAATCGTACAGTATTTTATTTCTATTCACTGAGTCTTTTAATTGATTTAGGAATCAACTAGTACAGTTTTTTTAATATATATCTTTTAACTTACTGAACAGATATCCTTTTAAGCGCTCTTTGAAAATATTAAGACTTGAGATTTCTTTCAGAAATGGAGGCAAATTGTTCCAATACGTACCACCACTGTATACGAGGCTTGATTTGTAAAGGTCAAGTCTGGGCAGAGGCATTATTAACTTGTGGACGTGCCTATTGTCATTCGTCCGGAAACTGTTTACAATGGAGGGAGGTGCATTTCCATTTACCACTTTATGCATAAATATAGCCTTATTATATTCGAGTTTTTGCTTTAGGGAAGGATATCCAAGGATTTATAATCGTTTAGAGTTAATGAACTAGATTTTAAGAGAACTAATTTTATTGCGCGCCTATGCAATCTTGCTAAAGGTTTCAGAATGTTTGCGCTGGCTGAATCCCATAAAGTAGAAGCATAGTCTATAATTGACTGTATATGGGCATGAAAGAATTGTTTTCTAGCATGCATATTCAGAAAATGCTTTATTTTGACAACTGGAATATTTTTTGGGATATTCTTTTGCATAGGTAAGCTACGTGATCGGACCATGATAAGTTGTTATCAATGACAACACCCAAAACTTTATGTGTTTTTAATTCTTCGATTTTTTCACTAGAAACAAATATTGAAAATAAATCAACAGGCATATTTTGACGTTTTTGTCTGCTAGTAATGACCATGCATTTAGTTTTTTTTTGCATTAAGAGACATGTGATTGATTTCCGCCCATTTGACGGCACTGTTTAAACTATCTTGTAGATCGGACGTCACAACCTGCAAGCAAGGGTGGTTAGAATGCATAGAGTTGTCATCAGCAAATAATTCGCAGTCACATCGGATACGTAGCGGTAAATCATTTATATAGATCGAAAAGAGTAAAGGGCCAAGAACAGATCCTTGTGGAACACCATATTTACTGGCTGCAAATCTGATTTTAAGGAATTAACACATACTACCTGTTTTCGATTAGAAAGAAATGAGGACATGAACTGAAGAGTATTTTCAGAGAGTCCGTATAAAGCGAGCTTTTTTAGGAGAAGAGAGTGGTTTATGATATCAAAAGCTTTAGCTAGATCAATGAAGACAACTCCTGTAAGTTCATTGTTATTAATGTTCAAGGGCCATTTGTCAATCATTTGCGTAAGCGCGGTATGGCAGGAATGGTTTTCCCTAGAACCTGACTGCTTAGGATGAATCAAATCAATAATTTGTTTAAATGGATAGCTAAATATTTTGGATATGTTTTTCGAGCGGTTTTGAAAGAATTGACAGAACAGATACAGGTCTGTAGTTAAAGGGTTGGACGGATCTCCAGTTTTGTACAGCGGGACAACTTTTGCTTGTTTGAAACATTCCGGAAAACAGTTTTTCTCTATACATAGGTTATATATGTAAGTAAGAGAGTCTGTTATGACTGGTGCAGACAACTTGATTATGTTGGGATCCAAGTCATAAATATCTTTGGTTTTCGATTGTTTCAGGGACATTAAGTATGCAAATACTTCGAGAGAGAGAGAGAGAGAGAGAGAGAAGAGAGAGAGAGAGAGAGAGAGAGAGAGAGAGAGAGAGAGAGAGAGAGAGAGAGAGAGAGAGAGGAGGAACATCTCAGCTTCTTTTCGGTGATAATACCTTTGATTTTCCAAACAGGATAAAAGTTGTCTTTGTGGGGTGGAGGTTAGGACGGACTTAAACAAAAAGGTAATTGTATGTTGGCTTTTTCTTTTTCATCTGTTTATTTACTCTTTTTTAACTACAGCACAAAATAAATAGAACCGTCTCTAAACAGCAGACATCAGTTCCTGGCAGAGTTCTCATACCCATAAGTACCTTTGGAAGTTCTTTAAAAAAAAAAAAAGAAGATGTTACCATATGATTAGTGGGATTGTTTCCAATCTAATTTTTGATCTATATTTCTATGACATGAAAGCTTTCGTAGCGTGCTGCCTCTTGTCATTTATTACTGTGACATGTACATGTACCTGAGGTTAACCTCCACACCCCTACTGTCTCTTCCCTGGGCAAAAGCTTATATAGAAACCGTAAAAAAAAACCCAAACAAAACAAAAAGGAATAAACTGTAACACTTGTTCATAATTCCGAGCAACGCGAAGAGTCTGGTTTGGGCAAGGGCTAAGGCAGTATTGTGGAACGTGTGCGAAATGATGAATGAAGCTTGATTTTGTGTGTAATTTCTTGCTAGCTGATCACACACGCACACACACGCATGCACGCACGCACACATACACACACACACATGCGCGCGCGCCGCATGCACGCACGCGCGCGCGCGCGCGCGCACACACACACGCACAACACACACACACACACACACACACACACACACACAACCACACACGCCACGCACGCACGCACGCACGCACGCACGCACGCACGCACCACACACACACACACACACACACACACACACACACACACACACACACACACGCACGCACGCACACACACACACGCCCAATTTTTTTTCTAATTTCAGTGAAATAATAGAATTACTTTCAGTCTTCTATAGTTTGTAACTGTGCTGGTTTTTTTTTTTTCTTTTTTTTTTTCTCCTGTCTGCATGAGTCAACTCAGGGTGTATGAGCAAAAGTGGAGCATGCTGGGCGGAAGTTTCCTTGCGTGTTTTGTCTGCCTCATGTCTACACTTGTGATAGGCGAACGGGTACCGCGAGTACCGTCAGTTTGTACTGACATGCTTGGAACTGTTTCACCACATGAGCAGAAGTTATCTCCCTTGGTCTTAACAGCCCAGTTTGACCCCCCCCCCCCTTCCCCCCCTCCCCCTTTCTTTTTCTTCCCGGACACGCTTATCTGTCTTTCGTGATTCTGTCTACCTTTCACTGCCTCTGTCTCTTCATCTATAAGCGATTAAAAAGAAACTTTAAAAACAAACAAGCAAGCAAACAAAAAAACTGCATCGGACGAGGACGCTCGCTCTCCGACTAAGCAATTATCGTCATTAAGGAACTCAATAGATTGTTTTCCTGGGAGTTGGTTCAGAACAGGCACCACTGAAAAATGATTCGGCAGCAGTGCAGTGTCTCCTCTGGTAAGTTGCCGCGTGACGACTGTGGTTGGCGCTGCAAGGGCACGAACCCTGTCGTGGCGGTGCGTGGTAGGGCCAGAAGGATCGTGGCAGTAATGCCACTGAGCAGAGCGCGGAAAGACGAAACAGCTCAACACAAAAGCTGCACCCGCTAGTGTACGAGTCGTTAAGTGCTGGTATTAACGTCTTACGTTGACGAGTCGACTAGGCAATTTTCCGTGATTCTGACGTCACACACACACACACACACACACACACACACCACACACACACACACACACACACACACACACACACACACACACCACACACACACACACACACACACACACACACACACACACACACACACACGAAACGGTGCCAACGCCTAGAACTACCCCACCCGTCATCCCTCTTTCTCAATTCCAAACTACACATCTCGTCCGGGTAATTACGTTAATTACAGGCGTTGGTGAAGCTTTGTAAACGTATGTTTGCACTCTTTTTACTCGATCTCTGAGTCTCTCGGCTTTCTTGTTCTCCGGGATTCTTTGAAGCAGTATTTGAGAATTTAACTGAAACAGGTTTGATAACCCGGGATTCTTTGAAGCTTTTTGGGATATTTCCAAAAGTGCTTGATTTTCTGAATGCCTTCAATGAGTGGTCTGGTAATATACCATCTTAAATTTACGGGTATTTTTTCGGTGTCTTTATCAAGTTTTTTTGTGTGGGTGAACAATTTAAAGAAAAAAGTTTTGGTCTCTTTTTAACCAGTAGTTTGCATTTAGTCTCATTCCTGCACAGTTGAAGATCAGTTTTTACGTCATAGGACTGTAAAAATGCCGCTTCTGGGAAGACTTCATTCAACATCCCTCTCCATCTATTTTGCCTCCTGAGGATAGTTTTGCGCAGACTGGAATTATGTGCAACACTGAAAACGTCAAAGCTAATGGTCCTCAAAGGCATGATTTATTTATTTTTTTTATATATGATAATATTTTTTTTTTTTTTACTGAAACATGTTAGCATCATTTTATCATCGAATTTTCGTCCTTTCCACTTTGTCTGGAGCACTTCGTTGATTTTTTTTAATACATGAACATTCAAGATCCTTCTATTCCATTCTCTTTGAACCTACTTTTTTTTGTTGTTGAAAGCCAACAAGTCCCTTGGATCTTAACAGATTTTCCTTTGTTGTTTTTTTCCTTGAAATATTACACGAGCGTATGCAGTTTTTAATCATGGCCACTGGTGGATCTAAAGAAAGAAAAAAAGAAAGAAAAGAAAAAAAAAAAAGAAGAATAAGAGCAGAAAAAAAAAGAAATAAGAAAAACACCACTAAAGACGGGTAAAGGGAAATCCTACCATTTTTACTCCCCGTTTTTTCCTGTTCCATCTGCCGCATCTTTGCCAGCAGACCCGCCATGACTTAACACGTCATAATCTGATGGTCTTCCCGAAGCCGAAGAGATTTTTATTCCGTCAATAGACCGGTAACACCGCGCTGACCAAACTGTAGAACAGAGGAACGAGAAGTGGGTTGGAGGGGGTGGAGGGTGGGTGGGGGAGGCGCCAAGGGAAGGATTTAGGATAGCCATCCGCCAGTTGCATCGCATTGAATGGTTTGTTTGACTGTGAACGATCACGTGTGAACACACACACATCATGCAAAGGGCAAACAATTTCTGTTTTTTCCCTGACCGTATGAGATATCTCCTTCAGACAGCGATTTTTCATTTTTTCTCTTCCTTTCTTCCTTCCCTTTCTCTCCTTCTTCTTCTTCTTCTTCTTCGACTTCTTCTCCTTCTTCTTCCTTCGTTCTCACCTCCTCCTTTTTTCTTATATCTTCTCGCTCATCCTCCCATCCCCTCCTTCTCCGCCTCCTCCTCCTTCTTCCTCCTCCCTCCTTGGCCTCCTCGTTCCTCCTCGCCCCCTTCCTCCCCCTCCTCCTCCTCCCTCCCTCCACCTTCTTCCTTCTTCTTCTTCCACACTTCTTCTCGTTCTCCTCCACTTCGCCCTCCCCTCCCTTTCACCCACCCCCCGCCCTTTACATCAAATAAAGTACAAATTTACATGACGCATGGTGCTGAATAAAAGCAAAGCAAAAATATAGACATACTGTTTTCCAGATTTCAGTTTCCATCAAGAGGCCTGACCCCGTGGGGACTAGTCATATACTCAACACTGCATCTGAGCTGACGGGTTTTGCGAGTTCGAACAATAGTTTAGGATCGGATTTTTTTCGGATTGGAAAACCCGCTTCTATCCACCCAACAGTGTACATTACCTGATTCATTTTAAGGAAGGTTAAGGCGCCGGAAGAAGAGGGATGGCTTCCGCCGTCTCTCAAGCGGTGCCTAGACCACGGTAAACCTTTTGATGGTTTTCAATGTCCTTACGGCCTATAGCTGACGGGAACTCAACATCTGCTGTGCCAATGCAGACACATTCACACACATTTACAGCTACTGAATAAAACTAAATAACAGATAAATAGAGAAAAGCTGGAAAGAAGGAAAACTTAATATATGTCATCTCAGCATATGTAAACAAACATGATTTTATAGTAATACGTTTTGACGACATCAGCTGACATAAAAAACATAGCATTGCGTCGCGGGGGAAAGAATGCAAGAATAATCGCACTGTTTAATTGTCTCATACCAGACAAAGCAGGCACATGCACTTAATCTCCATCATATTGACAGTAGCAAACGGCATGGAATTCAAAACGCATGACAGGGGGAAAAAAAGGCAGAGTAGCGATTGAGACAGTTGTATGTAGCAGGCACAAGTTTTTAAGTGTTTTGTTTTTGAAGGCAGGATATTTTTCCCATGTGACATAAAACAACATGGAAGGGAAAGTGGGGGGGCGGGGCATAACAGCCATATAACAGAAATTCTGTAATTTTTCTTTTTCATCATTTCCTTTTATTAGAGACCATTGAAGGGATTTAAGGAGCGGTGAGGCATGATAGCGAATTCCCGCTCCTTCTCCTAATACTCCACCCCATTCCTTCTTTGATTTTCTTTATTGTTGTTGTTGTTGTCTTCTTTCTTCTTCCCTTCTTCTTCTTCTTCTTCTTCTTCTTCTTCTTTCTTCTTTCTTCTTTCTTCTTATTCTTCTCTTCTTTGTTTTGTTTCGGTTTTTTTTGCTGTAACATATTTTTGTGCGCACCTCCATGGCCATTGCACACCCGCTGCCTCATGCCCCGACGCCCCCGTCCACAGCCACAGCCCCTTACCATTGGCCCGCCCGCAAGCTTCCAGCCCCCAGCAATTTTCCACTGGGTAGCATTCACTGTTCAAGGTCAAGAGCAAAACCCAACGGAAAGGGGAAACGCTCTTTGCAAACTGCTGCCCCGAAATTTCCCACATCGGTGGTGTTTCAGTGGCGCCATTTCGATGCAACATACACAGATACCAACTACTAAGTCTCCCTATTGGACGACAAATAAATACTTATTCCGCGGAGTCCGGCTGTGAATGTGAGCTCTCCCTCCGGGGGCTCACCACGTCTGTCCAGCGACAGCCCCCATGGACCTCGCCGATAGTGGTGGAATCCCAACAGAACCAAACCAAAGGCCCGCCATACACCTGGAGAGAACATTTGAAAACCAGGTCAACCATGAGAGCAGCTCATGAAGGGAAGGGCCAACATAATTTGAGACTTTTATTTTTTTTTTTTTTTTGTGCTGATCGATGAGGAAATGAGGGATATGAAGATGATAATTTCCATTTCGGTCTGAGACATCATGACATTGCTTATTCTATCTACCTACTTTTCATAACATAATCTCAGGCGCCGAGATAAAGGCGCCTTGCAGTGTTGGTCAGGAAATTTGAGCAACGCTCTCATAGACGAATCGATAAAGTGCATGAAACTCGACTGAGTGGTCCCCCGGTCCTACCCAGTTGAGCCCGTAGGCAACTCAGCTCTGGTAGAAGCCGGTCGGGCAAAAATTATCCCACATGGTTCTGAATGGGAATCGAACCCCCTACCCTCCAGCCGAGTAATCCGCAACGCTGACACTTCCGCCACGGCGGCTTGGATCTTCTTTCTTCCTTCTTCTTCTTCCTTCTCCTTTCCAGAGAGAGAGAAGAAGAGAGAGAGAGAGAGAGAGAGAGAGAGAGAGAGAAGAGAGAGATATACCATTAATGATTTTAATGCGCAAAGGGGGTCGCCGGCCCCAACATCATTACACAGGCCTCCACACACACACACGACACACACATCACACGACACACACACACGACACACAAAGAGAGAAGAGAGATAGAGAGAGGAGAGAGAAGAGAAGAGAGAAGAGAGAGAGATGAGAGAGAGAAGAGAGGAGAGAGAGGATAAAATTATGAGAGAGAAGATTAGGAGAGAGAAGAGAGATAGAGGAGAGAGAGAGGAGAGAAGAGAGAGAGGGAATATAACGGCCTCAAAAGAGTAGGAGATTAATGACACTAGAGGAATCTAGTGTTGAACGGTGTGCATCGGGTTCAAGGAATGACTGGTGTAAAAAAAACAGTAAAAAAAAAAAAAAGAAAAATAAAAAAGGGAAGGAGTTTTCAAAAAATAAACCCCGAAAACCTGGCCCAACACGGAAGCCAACTGGGGGTGGTTCCACGACATGTTGCCTTCTCCACGTTCCACCGACACTCTCTCCTCTCTCTCTCTCTCCATCATCTCATCTCTCTCTTCTCCTCTCTCTCATCCTCCGTCTCTCTCTCTCTCTCTCTCTCTCTCTCGTCTCTGTCTCCTGTCAATCTGTCTGTCTCAGTGTGTGTGTGTGTGTGTGGTGTGTGGTGTGTGTGGGTGTGTGTGTGTGTTGGTGTGTGTGTGTGTGTGTGTGTGCGTTCTCACCATACCTCTCCCTCTCTACCTCTTTGCTCCCCTCTCTTTCCTCCCTCCCCTCCATTCTCTGTCTGTCTGTCTGTCCAGTCTGTCTGTCTGTCTGTCTGTCTGTCCTGTCGTCTGTCGTGTCTGGCTGTCTCTCTCTCTCTCTCTCTCTCTCCATCGTCTCTCGTCCCTCTCACTCTCGTCTTCGCGTGCTCATCTTCTCATCCTCTCACATCGTCTCTCCTCTCTCTCTCTCACCCCTTCGGCCCTGTTTTCTCGGTTGTCTCTCTCCACACCTTCTCCACCGCCTCCTCACCGATTTTGCTGTACAACACCCCCCAGCAATCCACCCCCCCCCCCCCCCCACCCACCGCCAACACCCTCGAGGTAGCTCACCCTCTGTAAGAGGTGCCAACACTTTTTTAGATTGAAGAAAGACAGCCTTTATTCATCCCCCCTAAGTATAGTGGGTGACATACTCCCCCAAGTAGGCCATACACTCCTTACCCCCTCCTCCCCCCCCCCCCCCACCCCCCACCCCCCGTCCTCCTTAAACAACAAACCCTGTTTTTCCCTCCAAATCCTCCCCAAACCTGCCTCCGTACTTCCCCCCCCACCCCTACCACCCCCATCCCTCCCGCTCCCCCTCCAATCTCCTCCTCCTCCTCCTTCCCTCCCCCACCCCCACCCCCCACCCCACATCCCCGACCCCACCCCGGGCCCCTGCCCAAAACTGCACCTGTGGAAAGTCTGAAGTCTGTTGTTATTATTTGGACTTGTAGGTAGGTAGGTAGTAGGTAGGTGTGTAGGTAAGGGGGTGGGTGGAATGGATGGATTTGCTCCTGCGCCGACCATTTTGATGTTGTCTTCTCCTTCTTCTGGCATCCCACCCCCCCCCCCCCCATGCCCCGCACCCTCCTTATTCCCCTTACCTCCTGTGCTCATCCACCTTCCATCCTCCTCCGGCTCCGCGAACCTTTCCAGCTTTGTGTGTGTGTGTGTTGTGTGTGTGGTGTGTGTGATGTGTGGGTGTGTGTGTTGTGTGTGGTCTGTGTGTGTGTGTGGTGTGTGTGTTTGTGTGTGTGTGTGAAATGAGTAAGTGAGTGACTCTGTGAGTGAGTGTGTGTGTGTGTTGTGTTGTGTGTGTGGTGGTGTGTGTGTGTGTGTGTTGTTGTGTGTTGGTGTGTGTCTGCGCGTGTACCTTCCAGTCCTGTCTGTACGCACATTGTTCCATCCTCGCTTCGCCTGTACTCCAGTACCGCGAAACCTTTATCCTCGCCCCTTCCGTTCCGATGCACACCCTCCCCCGCACCCCTCCCCTCCCCCACTGGCCCCCCTCCCATCCCCTTTCCTACCTACGTCGATGTTTTTGACATGTGGGATAATAATGAATGGAAGGTACTGCTGAGAACACAAGTCTTTGGTGCTGCACGCTCCCCACACCCACCTCGCTCCGTACCCCCCGCCCCCCCCCCACCCACACCCCACCCACCCACCCACCCCCATACCCTCGCCCTCCTACCTCCTCTACTCCTTCCGCCGCCCCATTTCCCCGGTTCTCGTGCCCTAACCCCCCCCCCCCACTCCCCCCACCCCCCACTCCCTCCCTCGCGCCCCTGTGCTGTACGGTGTGATAAAGATGTCGGTAGTACAGCAAGCAGATTAATCTCAGTGCCCCAGGTTCCCGCCAGTGGCTAGAAATTGAACGTGGTTTAACCGATCGCCGTAGCCCGCGACGGATATATTAGTCCGTACAAGCCGCAAAATGAGAGATAGAGAGAGAGGATAGAGAAGATAGAGAGAGAAGAGAGAGAGAAGAGAGAGAAGGAGGGAGGGAGAGAGGAGAGAGATAGAACGGAGAAAGAAGAGAAAGAGAGAGATGGATGTTATGGGAGAGAGAGATAACGAGAGAAAAAGAAAGAATAGATAGAGAGTAAAGGGGAGGGAAGAATGGGAGAGAGAAAGAGAGAAGAGAGATAGATAGAGAGAGAGAGAGAGAAGAGAGAAGAGAGAACGAATGAACGAACGAACAAAAATTTATTTCATCCTAGGGTAATGAGAAAGCAATTGCACGAGCTTTTTTCCACTCAGCCCTGGGAAAAAAACACACACAAAAAAAAAAACCCAAAAAAAAACACATGGACACACACACAAGTCAATATGGCAACAAATAGGAAAAATAAATACACCAGTCAACTTTCAAACTGTAAGAAGTAAGCATACTAATACTACAAAAGCAAACGACAAGATCCGTGCCAGCCATCCTATGCGAGAGATCAGAAAGAAAAAAGAAAGAGAGAGAAAGAGAGAGAGAGAAATAGAGAAAGAGAGCGGAAGCGGGGGTATGGTGTGTGGGCGTGAATAGGGGAAGGGGTGGGGGGGGTGGAATAAAATACAAATGTAAAGTACAAATACAAACGGGGAAACCACAAGAGTCAAAAGACGTGAATACACTCAATACATCAATAACAAAAGCCTAGAGGCGATTATCATCAATGAAAACATTCAATTTAGCTTAACCCATTATTGCTGTGTGTTCCAAATTACACGTTCAAGATTTCCGTCTAACACAGGCATGTAATCGTACAGTAAAGTTTATTTCTACTCACTGAGTCTTTTAATTGATTTAGGAATCAAACTAGTATACAGTATTTATTTTTAATAATATCTTTTAACTTACTGAACAGATATCCTTTTTAAGCGCTCTTTAGAAAATAATTAAGACTTTGAGATTTCCTTTCAGAAAATGGAGGCAACTTGTTTTTTCCAATACTACCACCACTGAAACGATGCCTTGATTTTGTTAAGGTTCAAGTCCTGGGCAGGAGGCATTTATTAACTTGTGTGACTGCTATTTCCAATCGACCGGAAACTGTTTTACAATGGAGGGAGGGCATTTCCATTTACCACTTTATGCATAAATATAGCTTATTATATTCGAAGTTTTTGCTTTATGGGTAAGGATATCCAAGAATTTATAATCGTTTTAGAGTTAATGAACTAATTTTAAAGAGAACTTAATTTTTATTGCGCGCCCTATCCATCTTGCTAAAGTATTCAAATGGTTGCGCTGGGCTGAAATATCCCAAAAAATTATAAGCATAGTCTGATAGATTTGACATGTATAATGGGCAAAGGAAAAGATTGTTTTACTAGCATGCATGATTTCATGAAAAATGCACTTTATTTTTGACAACTGGAATATTTTTGGGATTAATCTTTTGCATAGGTACATGCTACGTGAACGGACCATTGATAAGTTGTTATCAATGACAACACCCACACTTTTTATGTGTTATTTTAATTCTACATTTTTACACTAGAAACAAATATTGAAAATAAATCAACATGCATATTTTTGACGTTATTGTCTGCAAGTAAATGACCATGGTCATTTAGTTTTTTTATTTCGCAATAAGAGACCATGTGATTGATTCCGCCCCATTTGACGGCACTGTATAAGAGCTATCTTGTAGATCGGGTCACGTCACAACCTGCAAGCAAGGGATGGTTAGAATCATGAAGTGACATCCAGCAAATCATTCGCAGTCACATCGGATACGTAGTCTTAAATCAATTTTATATAATCGAAAAGAGTAATGGGCCAAGAACAGATCCTTGTATGAACACCAATATTTTACAGGCTTGCAAATCTGATTTTAAGTAATTTAACACATAACCTGTTTTCGATTAGAAAGAAATGAGGACATATGACTGAAGAGTTATTTTCAGAGATGACCTATAAAGCGAGCTTTTTTTAGAAAAGAGTGGATTAATTAGAAAATGATATCAAAAATCTTAAGCTAGATCATAAGACAACTCCTGTAAGTTCATTGTTATTATTAATGTTCAAGGGCCCATTTGTTCACTCATTTGCGTAAGCGCGTATGGCCAGGAATGGAATTCCCTAGAACCCTTAGCTGCTTAGGATGACATCAAATCATATTAAATTTTTGTTTAATGGAATAGCTAAATATTTTTTGGGATATGATTTTTCGAGCGGTTTTGAAAGAATTGACAGAACAAATTACAGGTCCTTAGTTACAAGGGTTGGACGGATCTCCAGTTTTGGTACAGCGGGACAACTTTGCTTGGTTTGAAAACATTCCGTGAAAACAGTTTTATTTTCTCTATACATAGTTAATATATGAAATAAAGCAGAAGACCTGTTAAGACTGGTGCAGACAACTTGATTATGTTGGGATCCAAGTCAAAAATATCTTGGTTTTCGATGTTATTCATTCCAGTGACATTAAGTAAAGGCAAATACTTACGAGAGAGAGAGAGAAAAGAGGAGAGATAGAGAGAGAGAGTAGAGAAGATAGAGATAGAGAGAGAAGATAGAAAGTGAGAGAAGAGGAGGAACCATCCTCAGCTTTCTTTTTTCGTGATAATACCATTTGATTTCCAAAAACAGTATAAAAGTTTGTCTATTGTTGGGCTGGAGTTTAGGACGACTTAAACAAAAAAGGTAATTGTATGTTGGCTTTATCTATTTCCATCTGTTTATTTACACTTTTTAAACTGCAGCACAAAATAAATAGAACCGTCCTAAACAGCATACATCAGTTTTTCCTGCAGAGTTCTCATACCCATAAAGTTAACCTTTGGAATTCTTTAAAAA
Source organism: Conus ventricosus (assembly GCA_018398815.1). Lineage (NCBI taxonomy): Eukaryota > Metazoa > Mollusca > Gastropoda > Neogastropoda > Conidae > Conus > Conus ventricosus. Next base: position 66,022,850 of record CM031596.1, on the reverse strand, counting down.
AAAAAAAAAAAAGATGAATACCATATGATATAAGTTGGGATTTTTTTTCCCAATCTAATTAATTTGAACAATATTTCTTATGACATGAAAGCTTTCGTAGCTTGCAGCCTCTTGTCCATTTATTACTGTGACATGTACATGGTACCTGAGGTTAACCTCCCACACCCATACTGTCTCTATCCCTGGGCAAAAGCCTTATATAGAAACTCCGTAAATAAAAAAACCCCAAAACAAAACAAAAACAGGAATAATCTGTAACACTTTGTTCATAATTCCGAGCAACGCGAAGAGTCCTGGTTTTTGGGCAAGGGCTAACTCGAATTGTGGAAACGTGTGCGAGAAAGATGAATGAAGCTTGATTTTCTGTGTAAATTTCTTGCTATCTGATCACACACGCACACACAACCATGCACGCACGCACACAAACACAACACACACATGCCCGCGCGCCGCATGCACGCACGTCGCGCGCGCGCGCTCGCACGACACACAAACGCACACAACACACACACACACACACACACACACACACACACAACACCACACACGAATCACACACACACACAACACACACAACACACGCACGGCACCGCACTCACGCAACGCACAACACACACACACACACACACACACACACCCACACACACACACACACACACAACGCACGCACGCACACACACACCACGCACCAATTTTTTTTCTAATTTTCAGATGAAATAATTAGAATTACTTTCAGTCTTCTATATTTTGTAAACTTGGCTGGTTTTTTTTTTTTTCTTTTTTTTTCTCCTGTCTGCATGAGTCAACTCCAGGGTTATGAGCAAAATGGAGCAGCTGGGCGGAAAGTTTTCCTTGCGTGGTTTTTTTTCCCTGCCTCATGGTCTCACTTGTGATAGCGAAACGGGTACCGCGATCCGTCCAGTTTGTACTGACATGCTTGAACTGTTTCACCACATGAAGCAGAAAGTTATCCTCCCTTGGTCTTAACAGCCCAGTTTTGACCCCCCCCACCCCCTTCCCCCTCCCACCTTTCTTTTTTCTCCAGGACCACGCTTATCTGTCCTTTCGTGATTCCTGTCTACCTTTACACTGCCTTCTGTCTCCTTCCATCTATAAGCGTTAAAAAAGAAGAAAAACTTTAAAAAAACAAACAAGCAAGCAAACAAAAAAACCTGCATCGGGACGAGGACGCTCGCTCGTCCCACTAAGCAATTATCGTCATTAAGGAACTCAATAGATTGTTTTTCCTGGGAGTTGGTTCAGAACAGGCACCACTGAAAAATGATTCGGCAGCAGTGCATTGTCCTCCTCTGTTAAGTTGCCGCGTGACGACTGTGGGTCTGGCGCTTCAAGGGCACGAACCCTGTTCGTTGCGGTGCCGAGGTAGGGCCAAAGGATGTGCAGAATGCCACTGACAGATCTCGGAAAGACGAAACAGCTCAACAAAAAAGTCTGCACCCGCTAGTGTACGAGTCCGTTAAGTGCTGTTTTAAACGTTCATACGTATGACGAGTTCGACTAGGCAATATTTTCCGTTATTCTGAAGTCCACACACACACAACACACACACACACACACACACTCACACACACACACACACACACACACACACACACACACACTCCGCACACACACACAACACACACACACACCACACACACACACACACAGGCACCACACACACACACAACGAAACTGTGGCCAACGCCTAGTAACTACCCCACCCGTCATCCCTCCTATTCTCAATTCCAAACTACACATCTCGTCCGTAATTACGTTTAATTTACAGTCGTTGGTGAAGCTTTGTAAACGTATGTTTTGCACTTCTTTTACTCGATCTCTGATTCCACCTCGGCTTTTCTTGTTCACTACATTTGGTCCCCCCAAAACACCCGCAACTCCCCTCCCCCCCATCCTCCTCCTCTCCCCCACCTGATCTCGCCTACTGCCATTAAATGATCCTCAAGTGGAGCCCCACAAGGCCCTCATTCCTGCCTGTTGACCTCTACTGAGTGCCTCGTGATGGGTTTTAGAATTCATTTAATGATACTCTCTCTCACCTGCCTGTATTAGTCTACATGTATGACTTACAACAGTCTGTCAATAGTGGAGAATTGCTTTTTTTTGTTTGTTTGCTTATGTTTGTTTTTTTTTCCCCTCTCTTTTTGTTTTGTTTGTTGCGAGATCTTTTCGTTCTGAAACACAGCATTGTTATCCGGAGATGGAAAGTCCATATTTCTGTGACGATTGCAAATTGCTGACAATGTTGGTTCGTCCTGTTCCTCTTGCTGTGATAGAAGGTTCACCATTTGGTGGGTGTTTTCTTGCATATGAGATCGTTTTTATTAATCCCCTCACGTAAAGTAAGCGACATACTGTCTTCAGGATAATGTGTACAGAGGCCAAACTTGGCGCCGCGCGCCTCTATGTGTGTGTGTGTGTGTGTGTTGTGTGTGTGTGAGAGTGTTGTGTGTGTTGTGTTGTGTGTGTGTTGTGTGTGTTGTATGTGTTGTGTGTGTGGTGTGGTTGTGTGTGTGTGTGTGTATTTGTGTGTGGTTTGGCGGTGTGTGTGTGTTGTGTGTGTGTGTGTGTGTGTGTGTTGTGTGGTGTGTGTGTGTGGAGTTGTGTGTGTGTGTGTGTGTGTGTGTTCGTGTTGTGGGTGTGCGTACGTGGTGCCCAAGAGAGTTATGTGTTTTTATTAAAAAATACTGGCGATCCAATAATCCATTCGAGTATTAGGCTGTCCACACTCTACCGACGATTTTTTTGCGGTTGTACGGAAGTGACTGTGTTTTCACTCTATGGGTAGTATCGCTTCCGTTAAGGAGGTTGTGTTTTCCCCGTTTAAGAGGTAAATGTTTTTAGATCCCTTAAGGAGTTATGTTTTTCCCGTTACGGAGTTATGTATTTCCCTTAAGTAGGTTATGTTTTCCCTGTTTAAGAGTTAATGTTTTCCCGTTAAGTAGGTTTATGTTTCCCCCCGTAAGGGAAGTTATCATTTCCGTTAAGGAGGTTATGTTTCCCCGTTAAAGAGGTTCCTGTTTTCCGCTACAGAGGTTATGTTTCCACTATAAAGAGTTTCTGTTTCCCCTTGAAAGAGGTTCTGTTTTCCCGTAGAAAGAGGTTTTATGTTTTACCTTTCCCCTTTTAAAGAGTACCTGTTTTTTTCCCGCTAAAGATGTTTCTGTTTTCCCGGTTTAAAGGATGTTCTTGTTTTCCCGTTAAAGAGTTTAATGTTTCCTTAAAGAGGTTCTGTTTTTCCCGCTAAAGAAAGGTTCATTTTTTCCCTTAAAAGAGGTTCTGTTTTCCCACTAAAGAGGTTCTGTTTTCCCGTGAAAGATGTTCTGTTTTTCCCCCGTTAAAGGAGGTTATGTTTTTTCCGTGAAAGAGGTTCTGTTTTTTTATTTTTTACCCCCCCCTTGAAAATGTTCTTTTTTCCCACTAAAGAGGTTCTGATTTTCCTGTGAACAGAGGTTCTGTTTTCCCTCCGTGAAAAAGTTTTTCTGTTTCCCGTTAAAGAGGTTTCTGTTTTCCCGTTAAAGAGGTTCTGTTTTTCCACTAAGAGGTTTCTGTTTTTCCCATTGAAAGATGGGGGTTTTCTGTTTTCCGTTTAAAGAGGTTTCCGTTTTCCCGTGAAAAGAGGTTCTGTTACCCCCGTTAAAGAGGTTCAGTTTCGCCGTGAAATAGGTTCCAGTTTTCCCTGTTACAGAGTTATGTTTCCCCTTTAAATAGGTTTCTTTTTTCCCCTAAAGAGGTTCAGTTTTTCCCGTTTTAAAGAGGTTCTGTTTTCCACTAAAGAGGTTCTATCATACCCGTGAAAGAGGTTCTGTTATTTCCCTTTAAAGAGGTTCTGATTTTCCGTAAAGAGGTTTCAGTTTTTCCCGTTAAAGAGGTTATTGCTTCCCCGTATAAAGAGTTCAGTTTCCTGCTAAAGAGTTTCAGTTTTTCCCCGGTTAAAGAGATTCTGTTTTCCCACTAAAGAGGTCAGATTTCCCGTGAAAGAGGTTCTGTTTTTTCCCGTTAAAAGAGGGTTATGTATTTTCCCCGTGAAAGAGGTTTTGTTTCCCGTGAAAGAGTTCTGTTTTTCCCAACAAAAGAGTTTCTGTTTTTACCACTAAGATTTCTGTTTTCCCTGAGAAAGGAGTTCCTGTTTTCCCGTTAAAGAGGTTTCTGCTTTCCCGTTATAGAGGTTTCTGTTTTTCCTACTAAAAGAGGTTCTGTTTTCCCGTGAAAGAGGTTCAGTTTTTCCCTTGAAAATGTTCTGTTTTCCCAGTTAAAAGAGTTCTGTTTTTTTTCCCTTTAAAGAGGTTTTGTTTTTCACCGAGAAAGAGTTTCGTTTTTCTCCGCTAAAGAGGTTCTGTTTCCCACTAAAGAGGTTCTGTTTTCCCGCTAAAGAGGTTCTGTTTTCCCCGAGAAAGAGGTTCTGTTTTTTCCCACTAAAGAAGTTCTGTTTCCCGTGAAAGAGGTTCTGTTTTCCCGCTAAAAGTTCTTGTTTATCACGGGTTGGGGGGGGGAAAAAAAAAAAAAATAGGTTTCCGGTTTTCCCGTTAAGAGGTTGTGTTATCCCGTGAAAGACTCTGTTTTTCCCGCTAAAGAGGTTCCTGTTTTCCCACTAAAAGAGGTTTTTCTGTTTTTTCCTGCTAAAGAGGTTCTGTTTTTCCCAGCTAAAGATGTTTCTGTTTTCCCCCGTTAAAGATGTTCTTTTTCCCCCTAAAGAGGTTTTCTGTTTTTTTCCCGTTGAAAGAGGTTCTGTTTTCCCGTTAAAGAGGTTCCATCTGTTTGATTTCCGTCAGCAAGAGCACAAGAAAGAAAAACTACTCCCTTCTTCAGATCCATTTGACTAAACGTGGTGGACATATAGAGAATGTGGATCCTAAGAACGAATAATATTTTGGGTGCAGGACCCAGGTGCGGATCTGAAGAGCGGTCCCCCTGGAGCGGATCTGAAGAATCGGGTCCCCTGGAGCGGATCTGAAGAAGCGGGTACCCTGTAGCGGATCTGAAGCGGTCCCAGTGGCGGATTCTGAAGAGCACGGTCCCCTGGAGCGGATCTGCAGAGGCTGGTCCCTGGAAGCGAAATCTCTCGTGAGGATCTGTTCCTACGGGTTCCTGGTGAGCATCCCTGACGCAGTTCTCTAATGTGGACCCGTTGGTACTGAAATCAAGCCCTTGATCCTTGGTACTGATTCCTTTGTGCCCAGCACCTGGTGGTCAGTCCTGGTTGCGGACGTCGATAAAACAGCCGATCCAGAGTTCCTTTTTTTTGCGAAAGTTATTACAAATTTGATTGTACCCCCCCCCCCGCTACCAAAAAAAAAAAAAAAAAAACAAAAAAAAAACAAAACACCATACAACAAGCAAACAAAACCCCAAACAAACAAACAAAACAAAAACGAAAACAACAACTGAACTGATTTTTTTAAGCAAACCCAGTGGTGAAAAAAAAAGGAAATGGGCAACAAGGATGAATCCATGTAGAGTTTAATGCGGATCAACCATGGCGGATTCCCCTTGATGAATTCGGGGGATCCAGCCATTCCCTTCACAGAGAACTGTTTTTGTCCCCCCAAAACCGGGAACATGCACCCTTTGAATTAAGTCACTTCGAAGTACATAATAAATTTTGTTATAGTTTCCGTACAATGTTAAACTTGGTGGTCTGATATTGAAGATTCTCCACTGGCTTCACTCCAGGATCCAGATCCCACTCGTCAGTCACCAGCAATGCCTTCGCCTCCACGTACTGCTCACTCCCTACCGTTTCGCCAGGGTGATTTCCCAAGTCGTTTGTTTTGCTTCTTGTTTCAGTTATTTTGCTGTCCACGGTCAGGGATCCACCTTAATCAGTAACCCCCTCCCACCCTTCACACCCCATCGCGCCATCCGCGTACCTACTCCACTCCTACCCTCCCATTCCCCTCCCCTCCCCTCCCCTCCCTCGCCAGTCTCCTGCCCATCCGCCTCCTCCCCTCCCCTCCCTCCCCTCCCATCCCCCTCCTCCCCACCCCTCCCTCCTCGCCATCTCTGCCCCTCCCCTCCCCCCCTCCATCCCCTCCCCTCCTCCCTCCCACCCCCCTCCGCCCAGCCCTTTTCTCACCCTGCTCTCTTTGTGCGATAACCGACTGTTGCCGTGTGATTAACTGCCTCCTCCTTTTGGAGGGAACAGGGGGTCCTGGGGTGCAGGTGCCTGTGGATTTGAGGTGGGAGGTGGTGAGGTTGATGGTTTTAGTTACTTTTTGTCTGTCTGGAGCTGGCTGGCTGGCTTGGCTGGTTGACTCTCTCTTTTGCACTTGCCTGCATTCCTCCACCCGACCCTTTCCTCTGTCTCTCTCTCTCTCAATCTTCTCATCTCACATCTCTCGTCTCTCTGTCCTCCGTCATCTCTCCTCTCCTCTCTCTCTCAATCTTTCTCTCTCTCTGTACCCCTCTTCTCTACTTCCTCTCTCCTCTCATCTCTCTGTCCTCTCTCGTCACGTCTCTCACTCTCTCTTCTCTCTGTCTCTGTCATCCTCTCTCTCTATCAACCAAGACAGTCCGGTATCCGACACAACCCATTCAAGCCACACAGCAACTAATCAACCTGGTAGAATGACTGCTAAACATCTTAACAACAACAAATATGGTGTGGTGTCCTATTTATTGATTTCAAAAAAGCATTTGATGAGATAGACCGACAACCATCTTTCTAGAAAATAAAAAATGTAGGCTTATCCACAGGAACTCTTACACTTTTTCACTCATATCACACAAAAGGCAACATTGGGTGACAATTAATTCAACCTTCTCTTTCAGTTCAAAACAACTTTCCTATGGCGTCCCACAGCTCCTATCTTGGTCCCGCGGGAATTAGGGTCACCATTTTAGTCAATGACCACCCTCTACACTATCACGATCCACCTGTGAACCTTTTGCTGATTACACAACAAACCACACAAAATCATTCTGAAGTA
>CM031596.1:65995900-66010900 GCA_018398815.1 Conus ventricosus | reverse complement strand
CAAATAAATGTGCCTATGAGAGGGATTACGATGGCTTCCTTCAGGCAGCTAGTGAAGGGCTTCTTATATTTATAATACACCCCCCCCCCCCCCCATTTTCTTTTTTTTTTTAAGTTCAAATCTTTGCCAAGTCATTACTATAACGACTGAAGAATTGTTAGCCTGCACTTGTTTTCCCCCACTACTTAATTATTCAGCATTATAAAATCCATAAAGGATACATAGCTTGGTATTGGATTTCCTTTCTTACTTTTCTTCTCTTTTCTTTATTCTTGGTATTGGGATTTTTCTTTTTTTCTTTCTTTATCCTTTCTTTCTTCTTGACATTGGACATTTTCTTTTTTTCCTTTTTTTCTCTTCTTTTCTTCCTCCATTTTTTTTTCTGTCTAATCTTTTGCATGTCACCTCAGTGGCACCACCCCCTATGCTGCTTATTCTGGCTTCCTGTCCAGTCCTGCTGCGGCACCGGCATTCCGCTGGGAGCTGTCGATGACATATCGTCATGAGGCAACTCAGAAAAGGAAACGCTGCACTGCTGTCGAGTCACTTCGGTGGTCTTCAGTAGCGCCCATTTCTGAGCCATCATACGCAGGTCATCACCTACTGAGCCCCCTACTAAGGACAACAACTGCTTCATCGAGGAGCCAGCGTGAAATCTGAAATGATCACAACCATCGTGCAACCGGGCCTTGCTTGCTTGGTTTTACATCGCATGAAAAATAAAGTATTTAAGTATTAGTATTTGTATCTTCATATCAACAATATCTTTATATCAACAATGCTCCAGCATTTATGTCTTTATTCTTGGTATTTCCTGTTTCCTTCCACAAAGGAAAGGAATTCGCAAATTAAAATCAAGAAAGATCATTTTTGCAATCTGAGAAATACTCTGTTTTTATGGCTAAACTCTAGGTGAATTACATGGAAAAGCTTTGGTAATTCTGTTTGTTTGGGGTTTTAACCTCCACAAACATCCTCTTCAAAGTCAGTTCGAATAACTGCTGAGTTAGGAAAGAGTTCTGTTCGAGTTCCGGACATGCCTGGCACCGATTTAGAAGGAATCTGCTATTTTCAGATCGTTAGTTTCACTTTGTTTGTTTGGTTTTTGTTTGTTTGGTTTTTGTTTTGTTTTGCTTTCCCTATGAGCTTCCGAGCTTTCACCGGCAGGATGTCTCTCTCTCTCTCTCTCTCTCTCCTCTCTCTCTCTCTCTCTCTCTCTCTCTCTCTCTCATTCATTGCTTGTGCTGCTTCTTTTTTTTTTAAACTTCAGCTGAAAATGTTGTCTTTTGTAATCTTGCTTGACATTCAAAAGGAGCGTTAACGAGTCGTTCAAGAAGAAGAAAAAAAACATACCTTAGAAAATTAGACACAATTAACGTTCACCAAAACAAGAACAGCAACGTCAAAAATAATCATCGTTCAATCAATCAGTGATGCCATGCATGATGCATATGAATGTGTGTGTGTGTGTGTGTGTGTGTGTGTGTGTGTGTGTGTGTGTGTGTGTGTGTGTGTGTGTGTTTTGTGTGTGTGTGTGTGTGTGTGTGTGTGTGTGTGTGTGTGTGTGTGTGTGTGTGTGTGTGTGTGTGATGCATGTATGTATGTATGAACGCATGCATGTATGTATGTATGTGTGTATGTATGTATGCATATACTTAATTAGGTATACGTCATGTATGAGTGAATGTATGTATGACTGTGTGAATATGTGTATATGTAAGAGTGAATGTATGTATGTATGTATGTATGTATGTATGTATGTATGTATGTATGTATGTATGTATGTATGTATGTATGTGTGTATGCATGCATGTATGTATGTATGCATGCGTGTATGTATGTGTGTGTATGTATGTACATACGTAAGTACGTGCATACGTACTTATGAATGTATGCATATATCTATATATCTATTCTCTCTCTCTCTCTCTCTCTCTCTCTCTCTCTCTCTCTCTCTCTCTCTCTCTCTCTCTATATATATATATATATATATATATATATATATATATATATATATATATATATATATATATATATATACATGTACGTAGGAGCATACGTACGCATGCATGGATACATGTATACATGCATGTATGTATGCATGTACGTAAGTACATACGTATGCATGCATGTATGCATCTATTTATGCATGAGTGTATGCATGTATGTATGTATGTATGTATGTATGCAATGTATGTATGTATGTAGTATGTATGTATGTATGTATGTAGTATGTATGTATCTATGTATCTATGTATCTATGTCTATGTATGTATAAACATGTATATGTGTATGTATAGATATATGTTTTGTAAAGAGGTTGTAGATAAGGTCTTTATAATCTCTAGGTATCTCTTATTTGCTGATTTGGTGCCTTGTTGGCCCGATGGCAAAGCACCGCGTTCACAGTCAGATCTTTCGAGCTCGAATCCCACCAAACATGACATTTTCTCTGCTCATCTCAAAACGCTGTCGTTCGGGTGGTATGAGCGTAGTGTTAAACTGGTTCTCTCTCTCTCTCTCTCTCTCTCTCTCTCTCTCTCTCTCTCTCTCTCTCTCTCTCTCTCTCTCTCTCTCTCTCTCTCTCTCTCTCCTGTGGGATGGTTTTCGCTGCCTACCATATACATTTCCACATTACCTGTGGTGGATGTGGAAATGAAATCTTATTAATGCAAGGAACTCCCCAGCTAACCGCCGACTATATTTCAGGGAACGTTCTCTTCATCTCTTCAATCGTATGGATCATTCCCTGCGTAACAAGCGCATGACCCTCAGCCTTGTAAGTATCAGTTCCGTTTCAGCTTCAGTTGCAGTGTCAGTTTCATCAGGGAGGTGACACTGTATGCGGACTAGTCCATATACGCTACATCTACTAACTTTCGACACCGCCAGTGCGCACGATTTACAGCTGATGGATACATGAATTCGTGACCAAGACGAGAGGAATTCCGACGAGGGTCTCACGGAAACGACCCAGCAGATATCTGACTCCCGCATTGGTCGGAAGTGCTGGTCAGACCTTGGGTAACTACCTATCTATCGCTGTCTGCGCTACCATTGTAGTGTGTGTGTGTGTGTGTGTGTGTGTGTGTGTGTGTGTGTGTGTGTGTGTGTGTGTGTGTGTGTGTGTGTGTGTGTGTGTGTGCGTGTGAGTGCGCGCGCGTGTGTGTACATGAGTGTTCGTGGGTGGGAGGGCACTGGCCTATGCATGCGCGTGTGTGCGTGCGTGCTCGTGCCCGCGCGCGCGCGCGTGTGTGTGTGTATGCATGTGTGTATGCATACGTGTGCATATGTATGCGTGTGTGTAATCTGTGGGCTTGTGCATACATGTTCGTATGTGCGCATGTGTGTGTGCATATATGTATGTATGTTTGTATGTATATATGTATGTGTATATGGGCACAGACACGTGTGTGTGTGTGTGTGTGTGTGTGTGTGTGTGTGTGTGTGTGTGTGTGTGTGTGTGTGTGTTGTGTGTGTGTGTGTGCCTCTGATTATTTGTGGGAAACGAATGTTCAGAAGATGACAGTTATCATGGATCAATGACAACAACAACAACAACAACAACAACAACAACAACAACAACAGAAACATGAACTACGTACTGTTCCGTAAGAGAGAGAGAGAGAGAGAGAGAGAGAGAGAGAGAGAGAGAGAGAGAGAGAGAGAGAGAGAGAGAGAGACAGAGACAGAGACAGAGAAAGAGACACAGACACAGACAGACAGAGACAGGAGACAGACAGACAGAGACAGAGAGACAGACAGGCAGACAGACGGACAGAGAAGATAAGCAGGTAGGCAGGCAGGCAGGCAGGTAGGCAGGTAGGCAGACAGACAGAGACAGACAGAAGAGAAAAATGGAAGAAGCTTCTGACTCTAGCAACGCAATCTAGCCGTACAATCTCCACATGCTATCAACTCCATCTGGGCAGAGTGCTTTCAGCTGGTGGGCATGGCAAGCTGCGGCAGTACGTCTCAAGAATCCTTCCGCCACGAAATGGCTGTCGCTGGTTTGGATGCAACGTACATAATTATGAACTTTGGACAGTGATGCTTCCTCTCCTCATTCCGTCCCTCCTCCCTCCCCTCACTCTCTCTATTCCCCGCCCTCGCCGTTCCCGTCCCCAAAGCCACGGCCATTTCTGCTTTTATCCCCTATCTCACCCCGTTCATCAACCTTTTTTTTTGGTGTATATTTGTTTTTGTTTTTCCTAAATGAGCTCTGCAATGTCTGTCTGTCTCGTCTGTCTGTCTGTCTGTCTGTCTCTCTCTCTCTCTCTCTCTCTCTCTCTCTCTCTCTTTCTCTCTCCCCTTCTTTCTTCTGGTCCCCCTTTACCCTTTCCTGCAAAAGTGAGGTGCATTTCTGTTCTGAGCGATGTAAACATAAAAAAGGAAAGAAAAACAACAACAACAACAACAAAACTGCACTCACCACCTCCTGGGGAAAAAAAACAAACAAACAAACAGATTCGCCCCTGACTGAATCTCAGTTGTGTTTATCACTTGAAAATGTTACACGTGAGTCTATATTGTGCAAATGAATGCCACGTGATCTGTGCAGGTGCTTGTCTGTGAACTTAAAATAATACGGCAGGGATAGACCTGTCCGGACCTAGCTTATGGGAGATTATACGACCCAAATGTTTGTATTATCATTGTCTTCGTGTGAAAAGAGAGAGCAGTTTTCACCATGGAAGAATAATCAAACGACAGAAAGAACATTTTCAGGCGATATTAGTGACCATCAAGCTGTCAAAACTGATACTGGAACTGGAAACAAAGATTCATGTGCTTGCGCTAGGGGCATTTGTGAAAATCATAACAATAATTCTTCTCTTCACAACACACGTCTTTCATGAGGCAGAGAGGGAGAGGGTTTATAATTCTTGTTTCTTTTGATGCACTATCCAGAGTACAAATGGCGTTTGAAAGCAGCCAAAATAAACGTTTAACATCAAAATTGTGTTGTATTCAACAAAAACAATTATAAATGCCACAGAAAAATCATGATTCATTGCATGTTATTGTCCGTATTATGCTGACAATCATGCTTGTGTGAACAACAACAATAAAGTGGAATTAAGAAGTTTTGAAAACAAAAAACTCCCATACCATACCCAAATTTTCTTAGGCCATGGACTCCCATTCCCCCCCCCCCCCCCCCCCCCCAACACACACATACACACACATACATATATACATAATCTTTCCCTCAGAGTTGTGTGATTTCAATCTGACGATGATACTAGACTTTCACCCTGTGTGTAAACAAATTCCACACCAAAAAAAAATTCCTGTCAATCAGAAAATTGGCCATACGAACAAACAAACAAACAAACAAAAATCTAAACAAAATGAAATAAAACAGATCTGAAAAAGAGTTTAGAAATAAAAAGAAGCTTCCCATGACTAGGAATAATTCCTTTCTGATGTCTTGCTCTTACATACAACATGTATCCCGGGCACATGGGAGATGGAAACGGACTACAAACAGAAAGTACCTGAATTGGACAGAGATGCGTTATTTCAACTTTCGCTTTTTATCTCATCATCTCTTATCTGTTTTGTTTTCCATAGCATTGTGTCAGGCGAGGCGATTGGCTAAAAACCGTCATCTTTCTCGTGACTGGTTAAGACTTGGACATGCATTTTGTCACAGCAAATTAGTTGGGAAACTACGCAGGGGCTGGAAGCTCCAATTCATCTAGAACTAACATGAACGGCTAAAAAGAAAAGGGGAAGAAAAAGAAAGAAAGAAAAAGAAAAGAAACTTAAAAATCCCACAGCCTAACTACCGAAAGGGCCGTCAACTGTTGAAAGTTTATCGTGTCTAGGGCACGGCTTCATGGCAGATAGAGCCTTACCATCGCCTTCCGCCGCCTTGGCCTTTCCCTGAACTGAATCAGGTACCCCAAGTCCTGCTGAGGAGACGAAGAGTGGTTTCCAAGCCGTCAAAATCCGACTCCAGGACGGGTTCGAACTCACAACTGTTGGATCCCCAACTGAACGGTCTGATTGCTAGACTGCAAGCTCCTAAACACATATGGTAGGTCCAGTACGACAAGGAAGAGTTGTAGCAAGGTTCCGATTTGAGGGAAGCAAGGATGAGAATAGGAAAGGGGAGTAGGTGGAAGGATGGTGAGGGGAACGGGAAGTATAGGGAAGGGGCAAGGGATGACTGTGAGATGCTGGACACTGAATGACAAAACGTTTTTGACTAACTTGCCCGCCGACTTCCTAAAAGAAATGGCGTGGAATTTGTTCGTTACTGTTTCTAGATACGATTGGAGTCGATGGTTATGACACTGATGACAATGTATTTTCCCTCACCGTGCCTACACCGTCTCCTCCCTAAACATCCTACTCCATCCTGCCACCATCCTCACCACCCCATCCCTCAGCCTCCGCCCCATCCAGCATCCTCCTTCCGTCCTTTGTCCCTTTCACCCCACTCATACGTTCCATCCTTTATGCTCATCCCTCATTCTTCATTACTGAAATGTTGTTGAAGTCTCGTTCTGTTTAATCAGGGTAAGCTTTTAATGTCAGGCAATAAAACGTTAGAAATAGAAACACTAGTCCAGACAGTGAGCGAAGAGCACTTTTTGCCCCACCTTGTCACTGTTGTAAACACACACACACACACACCACACACACACACACACACACACACACACACACACACATGCGCGCGCGCGCACACACACACACACACAAATCAAACACACACACACTCACACACACACAATGCACTCATACACACACACAATACACACACACACACACACACACACACACACACACACACACACACACACACGCACTTCACTCCAATAAACACACATACCACACACACACCACACACAAGACCACAGACACAACACAGACACACACAACAACACAGACACACACAACACACACACACACACACACACACACACACACACACACACACACACGCACACACACACACACACACACACACACACACACACACCTCTTGGACACACATTCAAAATGGCGGAGACACTCAGCTTGTAATGTTTCTCTGGCAAAAGTTGTCGCATTAGAAGGTCCCGGGATGAAGACAAGGAGTGGATTTACGCGATCAGCTACAAGTCTGACCAGTGTGTCTGCGCGAAATGTTAGGGCAGCTGGACGAGCGCTGACAACATCTACAGCGAGTAGGGGAGTCCGGACCGAAGGATCTGCACCATCAACTGACCAACGTACCGCCAAGACTGCAGACGCAATATGTCCGATTAGCGATCAACCCTACGTTAGGCCTACCAGCTCAGAGACGCCCGATTCTGTAAAAAGTGCAGCTACAGATTTAAAGCAAGTCATTTTGACCCTTTGCGATCGGTGTCATCTTTTGAAAAGACTGTGCTTCAATATCAAGAGTTAGTGCAGAACGCCAAATAGAACACCGTTCTACTAAAACCCAGTCAACTCAGACGGAAGATGCAAGTACAGTACGTTCTTTCGCGGAGGTAGCCAGAACGCCTCCATCACCTGGTGCTGCGCAACCATACGCACAGGCGGATCCAAAGAAGAAAGGTAGGCCAAAAATTGTAAGCCCAGTACAAAAATCTATTCAGAAGTCGCCCGCTTTGCATGACGAAATTACTTCGGATGACGAAAATCGCAAAAAGACGTACTCGGCGTATTCCAAGAAGAACAAGAAAGAAAGCGAGGAATCAGATCTACCAAAAGTACTCATTCTGCATGACTCTGTGCTGAATCACGTACAGCCAAACAGACTAGGTAAATCCTATGATTTTAAAGCCTGCAAAGAAAGAACCTACACTCTGTCAGACACCCAAAACACACTGAAAACTGCCTGCTCTTCTCTTGACAAGCCAGATGCTGTTGTTATCCACTGTGGCATCAATGATCTCAAAGCCAAAGACGCCAAAGAAGCATGCAATAACCTTACCTCTGCTGTGAAAGGCATGGCCAAAAGACACCCTTCAATTAAGTTTGTTGTTAGTAACTCCACCGCCGTAAACGATTCCAGTCTAGAAGTGAAGAGGCAGCTGTACAACGCGATGGTCACCTCAGAGCTACACGAAGTGCCCAACATCTCCTTCGTCAGGAATGACAACATCAAGCGGTACAACCTGAGGACGCCATCCACCCCAACTCCAGAGGGACCAGCATCCTCGCCAGTAACATCGGGCGTCATCTTCGCAACCTCCTCTGGGAAACACCGAGGAAGCCATCACGCTCTGCAAGGTTCTACCACCCCCATACCTACTCCGGACCTTCACATCGTGACTGGTTCAATCCTCACCTTGCCCTCAGCGACTGGGACCTTTTCTACTGACGTCAATTTTTGTTCCGTCTGCAAACTTAGGACTGCTGAGTAATCCACGTTCACTTCGCCATTAATGACTGTTCAGCATCGTAATTTAGAATATTGTAGATTCTGTTAATCAGTTGTAGACCAGTGAAATATTTAAGTAACCCTTGTATGCCTATATAGGACTAATCGTCTGTTTTTATTTTTGTCATATTTTCTGACAAACTAACGTAGGCGTATTGTTTTAGCATTGTTCTGACAATCTTTGTATCATTAGAGTGTGTTTAAGATTTTCTTTCATTATATTATTGTTTTTATTTACTTATGTTCTTTAATTGCGTTTTCCCATCCTTTACATGATGCCATCTAAACATCTTCAAGTTACGAAGTTTATGCAGTGGAACGTTAGGTCTGTTTCCACAAACTTGCCTTATTTAGTTCAACATCTTGCGAATAACTCCTACCAAGCTCTTATTTTACAATCTTTGAATGTGAAAAGAAACAAACTGCCTAAATTATCAGGCTATTATTACCCACCAGTTCATGAACAAGTAGATGCTGCTACTAAATCAATACAGCTATATATATTAAAGAAGGAACAGATTATAAAGTATACCCGTCCCCTGCTCCAAACAATATTCCAACTTTACATTCGTGTGCGGCTCGAATTAAATTAAGGGAAGATTTTATGATAAACATAGTCTCTACATATCTTCCCAAAGGACCAAATGAATTTAATACAGAATGGTTACACACTCTACCAGACAACGAAAAATGGTTAATAGCAGGAGACTTTAACGCCCATTCGCCGTTTTGGGACAAGGATTGCATATCAGTAACTAGTAACCGATTTGTAGAAAATATTGTTGATTCATGTTTATATTTGCTTAATGATGGCAGCATAACCAGAATTCCAGATATTCCAACTCATAGGGCATCAGCAATAGACTTATCCTTAATATCTCCTGCATTAGCCTCTGAATGTAGTTGGTCTACCTTTGACGATACCCTAGGAAGCGACCACCTCCCAATAATTGTAACTTTTAATAAAATAACTGATTCTTGTGAATTTCAAGAAGACATAATCCCAAAATATGATTATAAATCAGCTGACTGGGAAACTTTCAAAAACAAATTAGCTACATACAACACTGTTGATATTAATATTGATAGCATTGATCAGTTATATTCGTATTTCACTGATGCTATCCTTAGTCCTGCAGATGTAGCCATTCCAAAATTTCGCCCAGTTAAGTCAAACAAACACACAGGAAATATCTGGTGGACACCTGCTTGTGACTCAGCCGTTAATACCAAAAAAATGTTTGTTTAAAAATATTTAAAAGACAAAACACCAGAGAACCTAAATAGCCAAGAACAGAGCGAATCACTACAGTAACATGGTAATAGCTCAAGCTAAAAGGCAATATTGGTCCTCTTTTTGCTCTAATGAGATTTCGAATCATAAAGATTTACAAAAAGTTTGGGAAAAAGTTTCATGAAATGAAAAGGGGTTTAAACTTGCCATCTTGTCCTGTCAAGCTGAAGAACAAAGAATTTCCATCTAATTCAGAAAAAACAGAATCATTCGCGCGATATGTTTTCCGAATCTATGCGTTTGGAAGGTCTATCCTTTAAAGATCAAACTTCCAGAACAGTAGAAGAAAATAAAGACGATTAGATAGATCCAGTTGATGATAATAGTCATTTCATCAATGCTCCAGTTACTCTTGATGAAGTGAAAGATGCAGTTCTATGTCTTCTTAATAAGAAAACTTCCGTGGGACTAGATACAGTCTCCAATGATATGCTTAAACACCTGCCTGAAAATTTTATCTTATTACTGCAGAAATTGTTTCAAAATGTTGGTTTGATGGCGTAATGCCAGAACAATGGAAACAGTCTATCATTGTACCAGTTTTAAAGCAAGGCAAACCTCCAACAGATATGCATCGTTACAGACCAATAGCATTAACCTCACATACCTGTAAACTAATTAGAGAGAATAGTTTTGAGAAGATTGACGCAGTATTGTCAAAAAATAAAGTTATTCCAGTTAATCAAGCAGGCTTCCAAAACGGCAGGTCTGCTATTGACAATTTAGTGAAACTCACAACAAATGTAAAACAACAATTTGCAAGAAGAAGAAATGTTCTAGCGACCTTTTTTGATATCAAGAAAGCCTATGACCAAGTCTGGCATGCCAAGCTCCTTTATAAATTGAAACAAATCGGGATTTCGGGGCATTTATATCACTACATTAAATGCTTTTTGAATAAAAGAAACATACGTGTTCGAGTAGGGAATGCATACTCCAATTCTAGGTCTTTACATATGGGATTGCCACAAGGTTCTGTTATCGCCCCTATATTATTTAACATCTTAATGTACGATTTGCCCTCGCTCTTGTCAAAGCATGTTGTATTAGTACAATATGCTGATGATCAATGCATCTGGATGAATGTTACAATGAAAAGAAAAACATCAAAAAGGGAATTGAACTACATCAAGAAGATCTATCAAAGAGAGCTCAATCATATATCTACTTATATGGACGAAAATGGTCTGACATTATCTACAGAGAAAACACATATGATTCTCTTTAATAATGGCAGCAATCCATCAGAGCTGCCGTGTTTTAAAATTGAAAATACGACTATTCAGTATAAAGATATCGTGAAATTCCTAGGTATTTTTCTTACACCAAAGTTGTCCTGGAACGTTCATATCAACTACATCGTTACTAAGGCAAGGAAATGTTTAAGTCTATTAAAGATTATAAGCAAACAAGCCTGGGGACAAGATTGCAAAGTTTTGAAACATCTCTCTACGTCGCTGATTAGATCAAAATTGTCCTATGGACAAGAGGTATTTTTTAGCGCCCCTAATTATTTGCTTAAGAAACTTCAAAGCATAGATTGCAAGGGTTATAGGCTTGCTCTTGGTGTGCCTTTTCACGCATCAACGCTTGGAACTTATAAAGAAATTGGAGAATTGCCTTTGGACGAATACCGAAGTCTTGCGTGCGCTAAATACGTTCTTAGAAGTTCGACAAGTAACAACTTTGCATCTGAGGCACTGAAAATTACATCTGAGCATTCTTTTCCTAAACGAGCTAAGCAGATATCATCATTGAAACCAATTGCCACTTACGTATCAGATCTACTTAAAAGGTCTGATATAAATCCAAGTAATATTGACACAAATCAAGCGGCCTCCCCTTGTCCTGCTTGGGAGATGAATAAAGCGCAGTTTGGTATTAATTATACTGACACAAAGAAAAATGATAATCCAAACATTATGAAAACTGAAGCCCAATTACATATACATAACATTATCCAAATCATTTAAAGATATATACAGATGGTTCACTCCTAGAAGATCACCGGGCAGGTTCAGCTTTTGTAATACCAGCGTTAAAAAAGGAAAAGTCATACTACATTGCCAAAAATCGATCCATCTTTACTGCTGAACTTATTGCTATTCTTATGGCTCTCAAATTACATAGTTGATTTTCCTTTACATTTTTTCAAATCTTATTTTGTGTAGATTCTCAATCGGTACTCTATGCTTTAAGATCATCAGATTGCAAGAAAAAGACCAAAATTATGTTAGAAATCAGTCAATTAATTCATATCTTAACTTTAAAAGGGACCAACGTTTCCTTCTGCTGGGTTCCTTCACATCTTGGATTTTCTTCAAATGAGTGGGCTGATAAAGTAGCAAAAAAGGGCGCAAGGCAAGGCACAGAATCCACTGAAATTCATGTTCCTTTATCCATTCAGGAGGGTTATCACTTGCTGGAACAAGCAGTATGGAGCAGAGTTAAAGGCTATACCCAGAGAAAAGATAGACTCTCCAAGAATATGTATATTGATTCTCGTGGTTTGGATAACACATTATATTTGAATCATACTCACGTAATCAAATTCAGACAGATTAGTTCGCTATCTTACAGGATAAAACTTAATGCGTTCATCACAAAATACAGCAAAAATGTTAGATGTTTATGTGGTGAACAAAGTTCTAGCAAACACATCATTTTTGAATGTCAGAGGTTAAGGCCTATCTTACCAGTGATTTCTGAAAATTGTATTGAAGGCGTTTTCAAAAATGCTTCTAGTTTGTTTAATATTGCGACATGTTTACTTCATAGTCCTGTAGGACATTTGTTATAGACTAGTTGACTGTTATTGTTGTTAATGCTCTTTCATTTTTCCTTAGCCAAGATACATAAATACATACACACACAATATGGTCCCTCTCCCCTCCTCCTCCTCCCGATCCCCTCCCTCCCCCCTCCCCCTCCCCCGTCTAATATCACTATGTGGATAGACGTTAAATTGAAGACAACACAACAACAACAACAACAACACACACACACACACACACACACACACAACACACACACACACACACCACACACACACACACACACACACTTCACTCCAACACACATACACGCACACGCACCACACACACAACACACAACACACACACACACACACACACACACACACACACACACACACACACACACATATAGCTGCTTCTCTGCAATTCAGTTCTCCTGGAAGCTGACACACAAACAAATAACGCTAACTGAGCAAGGAAGGGGAGCGAATCGGTGTACGCGGTGGTGGGGTGGGGGCTGCTGTATTTGTACCCAGCACTTCACATGGTTGGCGTGCACACGGCGGTGAGAGGGTTAATATTTCAGTCCGTAGCTGGCTATTTCCGGGGTGCTCCTGGAGGTTGACTTGTCATTCGGCGAGAAGCAAGACCGCAGGTCCTTGTGCGTGCCACGTGCAGTTGAAGTGTACGTGACGTAATGATGCTGGGGGTTGTGGTGGGGGTGAGGAGGGGGGTGTTTGTGGGACGGCCCTCAATCTCACTGTTGAAAATGTCAGTTAAAATGTCCAGTGGTTATCACAGCCTACAACTATCATGGCACACACTCTAGAACCTTCATGGCACAACTCTAGGAACTCATCATGCAGAACTCTAGGAACTATCATGGGAGAACTCTAGAACTGTCATGGCAAAACTCTAGAACTGTCATGGCAGAACTCTATACCTATCATGGCAGAACTATCATGGCAGAACTCTACACATATCATGGCAGAACTCTAGAATGAGCATGGCACAACTCTAGAACTATCATGGCAGAAATCTTAGAACTGCCATGGCAGAACTCCAGAATTATCATGACACAACTCTAGAACTATTATGGCAGAACTCTAGAGCTATCATGCCCAAACTGTATAACTATCAAGGCAGAACTCTTAGAACTATCATGGCAGAACTCTTAGAACTATCATGGCACAAGTCTACAACCATTATGGCAGAACTCTAGAAACTATCATGGCAGAACTCTTGGAACTATCATAACAGAACTCTTAGAACTATCGTGGTAGAACTCCAGAACTATCATGGCAGAACTCCAGAACTATCATGGCAGAACTCTTAGAACTATCATGGCACAAGTCTACAACCATTATGGCAGAACTCTAGAACTATCATGGCAGAACTCTACAACCATCATGGCAGAACTCTAGAACTATCATGGCAGGACTCTTAGAATTATCGTGGTAGAGCTCCAGAACTATCATGACAGAACTCTAAGCTATCATGGCAGAACTCTAGAACCATCACAGCACAACTCTAGAACCATTATGGCAGACCTCTAGAACTGTTATGGCAGAACTCTAGAACCGTAATGGCAGAACTCTAGACCATTATAGCAGACCTCTATACTGTTATGGCAGAACTCCAGAACTATCATGGCAGAGCTCTAGAACTAAACTCTAGAACCATTATGGCAGAACTCTAGAGAACTCTCATGGCAGAACTCTAGAACTCTCAGGGCAGAACTATAGAACTATACTCTAGCACCATTATGACAGAACTCTAGAACTATACTCTAGAACCATTATGGCAGAACTCTAGAGAACTACCATGGCAGAACTCTAGAACTCTCATGGCAGAACTTTAGAACTATACTCTAGATCCATCATGGCAGAACTCTAGAACTATCATGGCAGAACTCTGGTCCGTTTGAAATGATTAGGCCTAGGCTAAGCTCGCACGTTTTGTTGTATACAGCTCCCCCAAATGCTCACACGCCCAAAATGTTCAGACCTCGCTTACCACCAGGTAGGGCCAGATCAGTTACATGAGAGGGTGGGGGTGGTGATGATGGTTCCAAACGAGGGCTCTGAGGGTCCTCCCCCTAAGTGGAATGACAGGGGGGGGGGGGGGTAACGTGCTCAAAATGCCATGTTAGCCAGGTGGGTGATGGGCGGGGGGGAGGATGGAGGAGGTTCCAGAAATCATGAATTCTCTCTTCCAGCCTTCGTCCGGCCCTGCCAGGGGCTTAGAATCTGTCTGGGAATGTATGGTCCCACTTTTGGGTCATCCTGCAGAGGTCTACGTTCAGAATAGTATGCGCTGCGATTGGAACTGATGGAGTTAAAGGGGGCATCATGGCTCCCCTAGCTTCAACGCTTCAAGGTGTCGAAAGCATCAACTGTATGAAGATCTATTTATGTCTATGGATACTTCACACAGAGCGAAATAACTTCCGTTCTTGAAAAAGAAATGGGGGCCATTACTATGTCTGAAATATTCATTAATTCGTGTTCGAATCCTGGGAACATCACATGATGTATTTATGCTAGACTGTAATAACAAAA
>CM031596.1:65980900-65990900 GCA_018398815.1 Conus ventricosus | reverse complement strand
CCATCAACCATAACTAGTCGGACTCTGAACAGGCCATCAACCAAACTAGTCGACTCTGAACAGGCCATCAACCATAACTAGTCGGACTCTGAACAGGCCATCAACCATAACTAGCTGGGCTCTGAACAGGCCATCAACCAAACTAGTCGACTCTGAACAGGCCATCAACCATAACTAGTCGGACTCTGAACAGGCCATCAACCATAACTAGTCGGACTCTGAACAGGCCATCAACCATAACTAGTCGGACTCTGAACAGGCCATCAACCATAACTAGTCGGGCTCTGAACAGGCCATCAACCAAACTAGCTGGGCTCTGAACAGGCCATCAACCACAACTAGTCGGACTCTGAACAGGCCATCAACCATAACTAGTCGGACTCTGAACAGGCCATCAACCACAACTAGTCGGACTCTGAACAGGCCATCAACCATAACTAGTCGGACTCTGAACAGGCCATCAACCATAACTAGTCGGACTCTGAATAGGCCATCAACCATAACTAGTCGGACTCTGAACAGGCCATCAACCATAACTAGTCGGACTCTGAACAGGCCATCAACCATAACTAGTGGACTCTGAACAGGCCATCAACCACAACTAGTCGAACTCTGAACAGGCCATCAACCATAACTAGTCGGACTCTGAACAGGCCATCAACCATAACAGTCGGACTCTGAACAGGCCATCAACCATAACTAGTCGGACTCTGAACAGCCATCACCCATAACTAGTCGGACTCTGAACAGGCCATCAACCATAACTAGTCGGACTCTGAACAGGCCATCAACCATAACTAGTCGGACTCTGAACAGGCCATCACCATAACTAGTCGGACTCTGAACAGGCCATCAACCATAACTAGTCGGACTCTGAACAGGCCATCAACATAACTAGTCGGACTCTGAACAGGCCATCAACCATAACCTAGTCGACTCTGAACAGGCCATCAACCATAACTAGTCGGACTCTGAACAGGCCATCAACCAAACTAGCTGGACTCTGAACAGGCCATCAACCAAAACTAGTCGGACTCTGAACAGGCCATCAACCATAACTAGTCGGACTCTGAACAGGCCAGCAACCATAACTAGTGGACTCTGACCAGGCCATCAACCATAACTAGTCGGACTCTGACCAGGCCATCAACCATAACTAGCTGGACTCTGAACAGGCCATCAACCATAACTAGTCGGACTCTGAACAGGCCATCAACCATAACTAGTCGGACTCTGAACAGGCCATCAACCATAACTAGTCGGACTCTGAACAGGCCATCAACCATAACTAGTCGGACTCTGAACAGGCCATCAACCATACTAGTCGGACTCTGACAGGCCATCAACCATAACTAGTCGAACTCTGAACAGGCCATCAACCATAACTAGTCGGACTCTGAACAGGCCCTCAACCATAACAGTCGGACTCTGAACAGGCCATCAACCATAACTAGCTGGACTCTGAACAGGCCATCAACCATAACTAGCTGGACTCTGAACAGGCCATCAACCACAACTAGTCGGACCTGACAGGCCATCAACCATAACTAGTCGACTCTGAACAGGCCATCAACCATAACTAGTCGACTCTGACAGGCCATCAACCATAACTAGTCGGACTCTGAACAGGCCATCAACCATAACTAGCTGGACTCTGAACAGGCCATCAACCATAACTAGTCGGACTCTGAACAGGCCATCAACCATAACTAGTCGGACTCTGAACAGGCCATCAACCACAACTAGTCGGACTCTGAACAGGCCATCAACCATAACTAGCTGGACTCTGAACAGGCCATCAACCATAACTAGCTGGACTCTGAACAGGCCATCAACCACAACTAGTCGGACTCTGAACAGGCCATCAACCATAACTAGCTGGACTCTAAACAGCCATCAACCACAACTAGTCGGACTCTGAACAGGCCATCAACCATAACAGTCTGGACTCTGACCAGGCCATCAACCATAACTGTCGGACTCTGAACAGGCCATCAACCATAACTAGTCGGACTCTGAACAGCCATCAACCATAATAGCTTGACTCTGAACAGGCCATCAACCATAACTAGCTGGCTCTGGACAGGCCATCAACCATAACTAGTGGACTCTGAACAGGCCATCAACCATAACTAGCTGGACTCTGAACAGGCCATCAACCATAACTAGTCGGACTCTGAAACCTGCATCCATACACAAGCTGGACTCTGAACAGGCCATCAACCATAACCACTGGACTCTGAACAGGCCTCAACCATAACTAGCTGGTCTTGAACAGGCCATCAACCATAACTAGTTCGGATCTAACTGGCCATTTTCCTAACTAGCTGGCTGACCATCAACCACTGTCGGCTTGAACGGCATCGACATACTGTCTACTCTGACAGTGCCATCACCACAACTGTCGACTCTGACAGGCCATACCATACTGCGTACCTCTAACAGGCCATCAACATAACATGGACTCTGCAGCCATAACCATACCATGGCCTGAACAGGATCAGCCTAACTAGCGACCTGACGTCCATCACCACGACTGTGTGCTGAACAGGCATAACATACTTGCTCCACCAGCGTCCATCACCACACTAGTGACTGCTGACAGGCCTCCTCCCTTGCTCTACAAGCCTACCTAGTTACTCCTAACGATCCTACTGTGTCTGACTGCTTTATTCCACGCTTTGCGACCAGCCTCACGATACCCGTGTGCTGAAATGGCTTCTTCCCTACGCTGACTGTACAGCCATCAACGATCTGTGGCTGACTGCTTTCTGCTGTGCCCAGTTGGTTCCTTCTTCGATACTGTGTGCTCTCAACTGGTCTCCCTTCCATCCCTCCCCGTCCTTCCCTGACGATGTGTGTCGTCTGGTATGTTTCCACGCTGCGTCCTCCTCACGATCTGTGTGCTGACTGGCTTCTTCCACGCTGCGTCCTCTCACGATCTGTGTGCTGACTGGCTTCTTCCACGCTGCGTCCTCCCCACGATCTGTGGCTGACTGGCTTCTTCCACGCTGCGTCCTCCTCACGATCTGTGTGCTGACTGCTTCTTTCACGCTGCGTCCTCTCACGATCTGTGTGCTGACGCTTCTTCACCTGGCTCTCCTCTTGTGCTGTCTTTCCACGCTGGTCCCTCACGACTGTGACTTCTTACGCTGCGTTCCTGATGTGTGACGCTTTTTCACGTGCGTCCTCCTCACGATCTGTGTGCTGACTGGCTTCTTTCCCACGCTGCGTCCTCCTCACGATCTGTGTGCTGACTGGCTTCTTTCCCGCCCTTGGCCACAACCCCTCCTTGCTGCCTTTGTCTGGCCATCGGACATCTTCCTGCTCGATGTTGACTTTACTCCGGTTTGTGCCTGTCACCTTTGTGGCGTGGGTCCGACACAACAACTGTGCACTCTGGCCCTGACACGACAAGAGTCGTGTAACCTGATTTAGGAGATTTGATCCGTCCCACGTTCTGTCAAAAACAACAAACAAACAAAAACGAAACAGCCAAATGTTGGAAGAATACTTCGTCATAATACACGCATTTTTAGTGTACCCCTTTAATAAAGTCTTCAAACGCCTTCTTCTTCTTCTTCTTCTTCTTCTTCAGCGTTCCAGTATCTGGCAGCGTGTGAACTCGTTTTACCCTGTTGGGATACTCACACTATACTCGAGAGTATCGTCAGTTCACTCCGACTTCGTTGAGTGCAGAAATTTGTGTGAAGAGGTTGTGGAAAAAGACAGATAAAAGATATGGTAGACAGAAAGGACAGTAGACGACAGTACAGCAAAGGAGGAGACAGAGTTACTGAGAGCGAAAAGAAAAGGGGACGTTACTAACACAGAATGTCCAGAAGTTGGGGGAACTCTGTATAAAAAATCCCCGGTATCCCCACGGGGGATTCAAACACCAAAATGTAGGCTGATTGTGGAACGTCATTTCATGTAACATCAGAAGAGTGTAAGCCGACCAAGACCCCAAAAATCGTAAGGTTTGATACTTTTCACCAGCGATCAAGAAATTGAAAAAAAGGTCACAATTTGATCCATTATACAAATGGCGTATTTCTTCCCTAGACTGGAGGTTTTTTCACTCCCGGCATTCGGTGATAAAACCGAGTCCACTGCCAACAGTATCAATGTAACTCGTTTTGCAAACACGGTTATCACGCCACGGAGTGCTCCAGTCCGTCGTCCTGACTTTCTGTTGTTTCTGGTTCAAGGTGAGAACACACACACACACACACACACACACACACACACACACACACACACACACACACACACACACACACACACGCCCCACACAACACACACACACACACAACACACACACACACACATACACACACACACACACACACACACACACACACACACACACACACACACACACACACACACAACACAGAGACACGATGCCCCGATGAAATTCGAGCTGTAAAATTGCCTCATGAGTAAAAAAAAAAAAAAAAAAAAAAAAAACTAAAGAAAACAAAAACAAACAAACAAACAAAAACTGACGAAGACGACAAGCTTCATAAGGTTGGTGCAGCATGCAAGGTCACGCTTTTCAGGGTACGTGTGAATGTACCTGGGTTGGCGACATTCCCTTATGCATATTTGTATGGTCGTTCCGTCTGTCTGGGTCCACGGGTTGATTTCGCCCCCTCTCTGTTTTCAACCACGGCAGAAACTTTGGGACATGCTGTCTTCATACAATGATCTATAGTGGATGGGTCAATAAATTCCATCAGGTGATGACCCATCAACCCCACCTGCCCCATTATCCCTTGACAAATGCGATGGAATGTTCTCTCTCTCTTTCTTCTCTCTCTCTCTCTCTCTCTCTCTTCTCTCTCTCCTCTACACACACACACACACACACACACACACACACACACACACACACACACACACACACACACACACGCGCGCGCGTGCGCGCAGCGCGCAGCGCTGCGCGCAGACAGACAGACAACAGACAACACACACACACACACACACACACACACACACACACACACAGTTTACTGAAGACTCACAGAGAGAGAGAGAGAGAGAGAGAGAGAGAGAGAGAGAGAGAGAGAGAGAGAGAGAGAGAGAGTTTGCTGAAGACTCTCAAACTGATCTTTCGAAGTGACCTTTTTAAAGAGAACTTCCATCACATTCTTTCCCTGAATTTTGAAGTTTGATTCACTTTCATATTTACCAACACAGAGAAAAACAGATGTGAACAAAATCAGAGTGCAGCATGCAACGTTAACTAATGACATGGTTGTAAATAGGCCATGGTCAGTGGCACCTCCGCCAGGAGGATGTTTTCACTTGGGTTTTTATTTGTTTGTCTGTCGGCAACATTACACAAACTGATCAAACCTATTTCGCAAAAAAATGGAAGAAGGTTCGAGGACGAATCCATCAAATTCTAGAACAAATCTGTGTTGTGCAGATTCGATTCAAACAACAGATTCGGGATTAAACAAATCTGTGTTGTGCAGATTCGATTCAAACAACAGATTCAGGATTATTGCAAAATATTTCCACTGAAAATGGAGTGAAGTTACCATTTCTGAGCAGACGATGTTCGGAAATCTACAAGGGAAGTAATCTGTGTTTGGAGCTGTCGTTCAGCGAGGATTAACCCCCGCCGTTTTCGTGGGACAGATGCTGGTGGTAGCACGCCCAAAGCAAGGTGCCCCATCAGTCAGCGTAACCGTTCGATCAAAGAGAGAAAATGCCAAAAAACATGGGTAAGAAATAATGCGCCTGGGGTACGTGCAATGCAGACAGCCGATTTCCTAATCGTCATTATGGCGTGCGATTCATTTTGATTCTCTAGAGCTGTTTGTTTGACCTAGAAACTGAGAAAAGATTACGTATTAGCAACGGAAAGACAGGCGTTATCTTCCCATGTCTTTTTTTGTAGTTCTTCTCGTTTTTTTTCTCTCTCTCTCTCTCTCTCTCTCTCTCTCCTCTGTTCGCGAACAGGTCTATTGATAAACATACATGCAGAGATTTATTTTCAAGGACTGTTCAGATGTTGTAATCATACAAACGTTGACATCTCGTAATTTTCCACATCCAACTGAAAAAAAGGGAAGCAACTGTTTTAGTCCCTACTTACTTTCACTTTCCCTGACAGGAAAAAAAAATGTTCACTCTCATGAACTGACTCACAGGGTGGATCCAATACCCCTTCGACACTGGCTGGGGTCTACGCTCTCCCGACTGCCTTTCTGTTTGTTTCTCTCTTTGTGTGAATGTTCGTCAAGTGGATGGTTCAATGAAATGCATGCTCGAGAACCACTGTGAGCTAAAAGCTTGTTAGTCTCCACAATGTGTATGTACATCATTCATATCGAGAGGCTTCCCTGAAGTTGGAGTATGGCTGCCTTATTGGCGGGATAAAAAGACGGTCATACACACAAAACTCCACTCCCATTGTTGGGTAGATGGGATTAATCCTTGCCTGTCTATACAGGGAGTATCCACAGGAGTATCAGCCTGCGTATGCGGAAAAAAATGTATATGTATATTTATATCTATATATATATATATATATATATATATATATAATATATATATATATATATATATATCAAGAGGCGCTCCAAAGTAAACGCATCATACAGGTTATCCGCACCTCATGTCAAACACATCAGACCAATGACGTTGTCAGGTTGGTGTCCAACACAACATGCTGCCACACAGCAAGAACTTCTCCTCGCGGTCACTACGAGTCGTAAGCTCGCCTGTATCTGGACGTGACTCCATGTCCGGGACCATTCCGCAGCATACAGAGCACGGCAGGCCTTCCACAGGCGGATCGAGGAGGTCCTGCAATGGAGCAGACAAAAGACCGCGTTGTTTAGAACATCGCTACCCCGTGACGCATGACAGATACTGGGGTGGGTGGGGAGGGGGGAGGAGGGGGGGGGGGGGGGGGGGAGAACTGTGGAGATGTCTGACAGGCAAAGCGTCCATCACGACACCGCTACCACCAACTGGCAACGGAAACGATATTGTACAAATGTATCAGTTCGTAAACGGCACGTTCTCATTTGTCATGTTCTTTGGAGAAAAATTGAAAACTTGCTTTATATTCAGCATTATGGATCAGCATTAAAGCATGATGTCTTTCATGAACAGAGAAAACAATATTACGTAACAAATAGCAATCTGTTCGTGAACGGTAAGTTCACATTGGTCAGGTTCTGTCGGGGGAAAAAAAAAACAACCAAAAAAATAAAAATAAAAAATAAAAATAAAAAACGCCAGAAAATTTGCAATATATTCCGCGCCATGGATCAGCATCAAACTGTGATGTACTCTTCCTTCGTACTGATGGACTCTTCCTTCGTTCACATTCCGTCTTTCTACCACGTGTCATTAGAATCTCTTCGTAATTTTTACGTCATCTTGTTGAAAGACGAAGAAACAAGCAAGCGCAGGTAAAACAATTCATATACATGGCAGATCTAATCGTTTTAATTTCTGAGAAAAAAACAACAACTGTTTGTCAGGAATGGACTTGTATATTGGCGTGTTTGCTGATAAGGGAATGATAAAATGCGGTCAGACTTTGTTGGGACAAGCTTTAAGTTTGTGTGTGGTGTGTGTGTGTGTGTGTGGTGTGTGTGTGTGTGTGTGTGTGTGTGTGTGTGTTGTGTGTGTGAAAAGAGAAGAGAGGCGCAGGGGTGTGGGGAGAGATGAGGGGTTATGGGGGGGAGTTGTTCAGGGGATACTGACTGACGGACTGACACTGTCATTTTAGGAGGAATCATCTGTACATGATGTTAAAGGACTGTGTGATCATGTACAGTTCGTTTGTTTATTTGTTGTTGTCTTCATTTACATTTTGACAATAGGATAAAATATACGCCCGCGCGCGCGCGCGCTCGTGTGTGTGTGTGTGTGTGTGTGTGTGTGTGTGTGTGTGTGTGTGTGTGTGTGTGTGTGTGTGTGTGTGTGTGTGTGCATGCAGAGAAAGAGAGAGAGAGAGAGGCAGAGAGACAGACAGACAGAGAGACAGACTTACAGACACACAGACAGATTCAGAGACAGAGAGACATGTTTCCTCGGGACCTGTTGATATATACGTTTGGGCCCTAGCGCGCGTGCACACACACACACACACACACACACACACACACACACACACACACACACACACACACACCACACACACACACAGAGTTGTGTTGGGTGGACGGGGAGTCAAAATTCAGTGGTTTCAATCGTCCAAAAATAGAAGCGAACCAAAACATAAAGGAACCACGCTAGCCTGTAGGGGAAAAGAAACCAACCCTCTATCATGAAAAGTCTATTAATAAAAGTCCTGTGTACCTACCACCGACGCCAGTATATTGCACTTGCTCGTGGGCTACCCTGGAAAAGCCGGGTGGGACACATAACCCACGAGCTTTTGAAAGAAGAAAAGAACAGAAAAAGAAAAGAGAAAAGAAAAAAAAAAATTCCCTCAATGGAGAGGTGGAGGCGGCGTCGGTGGGGGACTTTGACTGAAGGGGTTGCTGGAGTGGTTTGGAGTTCTCAACCTGCAAGTTTGACATTCCTTGCTACGCCCTTCTTCTTCTTCTCCTCCTCCTTCTTTTCCTTCTTCTCATTCAATGGCATTATGGATGTATGGGAGGACGCTAGCTTCGAAAGATCATAATCACTGGTTTTGTTGATTTTTGTTGTTGTTGTTGTTTTTTGTAATGTAGACATGCTAATTTTATCCCGTAATCCTTTTCTTTTTTATGTGACAACAATGAACTGAGTGGACGTAATGTAAAAAAAAAAAATTGTGATGGGGTGAAAAGAATCATCATCATGTTTGGTTTTCTTTAGAATCATCATCATGTTTGGGTTTTTTTTTTTTTTTTTTTCCTTTTCTGTTTCTTTCTTTCTTTCTTCTTCTTTTCTCTCTTTGTTTTTTTTTTTCTTCCTTTTTTCTTCTTTTCTTTCTGTCTTTCTTTTGAAAGGTTGGTGGACGCTTTCAAGACATCAGAGAGTGAATGACAAGACGGAAAACAACGTTATGGTACCAGTATGCCCTCTCAGCACATGTGAGATCCTGCTTCTACTTTTCCCTGGCTCTGTCCAGCGGTGTGAAGTCAGTGATATGGATTTTCAAAGCTTTGTGACTATGCCTTGTCTCGTATTTATGTCTTAGCGGGTTCTTTAGTCCTTTGTTACAAGAAATGGTCAAATCTGTGAGTGTGGCTGATTGGTACCATTGTTTTAATGTAGAAATCTCGTTTGTTCAGCCACCCCTTTATTTGACCAAGTTGGAGAGCTATTTCGCTTTAATACCCATAAGTGTAGGCCATTAGAAATTTCTAATTTTATAACGTTTCACACTAAAATTTATCAGCTAGTGAACATGGTTCCCCATCTGTCGAACTTTGCTGTTTGAAAACCATTTATCTCCACAGGTCAGGAGGTTTTGAAGTGGAGACAATAAATCAAATGCACGGTAATTCATATTAAGTCTTACGTTGGCTAAAGCCTCACGCTTTCCTGAAAGTTCAGAGGGCAAGGATGAGGACGCTTCCAGCTGGAACTCGAGAAATCATAATAATTTTTTTTAAATTCAGGTTCTGTTGATTTAATAGAAGCTCTGGTATGCTACTCAAAAGCTGGCCGCCACCAGGACACCACGGGTCTAGGGTACACAGCCACCTACACCGGCAGGCCAATCCAGCTGCTGACGTCATCCAACTGCCAGACAGCATGACGGCATCCATGAAGCTAAGCGCTGCTACCCCTTCTTCCCCCGCCCCGTCTCTCCTGACATTACAATCAAATTAGGCAAAGGGATAACATATGTCCTTAATAAATTCACCAGTGATAAATTAAACGCAGAGGTTCAGACGGAAGAGGCCACACTGATATATATATATAATAGTATAATATATCAATGATGTTAAAAAGGAAGGTTAAAACTCAAGGTTAAAGTTATATTCATCTTAATCATATATATATAAATATGAGAGGAGGAGAGAGC
>CM031596.1:65973400-65975900 GCA_018398815.1 Conus ventricosus | reverse complement strand
GACATGCATACACTGAGACGAGCGTATACACACACACAAACAGACACGCATGCACACACGCACGCACGTTCACACACGCGCACGCACTGAGGGAGAGAGAGAGGAGAGAGAGAGAGAGAGAGAGAGAGAGAGAGAGAGAGAAGAGAGAGAGAGAGAGAGAGAGAGAGAGAGAGAGAGAGAGAGAGCGAACGAACGAACGAACAGAAATTTTATTTTACCAGGGTAATGAGACAAGCAAATTGCGCATGCTTTTTTCCACCCAGCCCAGAGAGAGAGAGAGAGGAGAGAGAGAGAGAGAGAGAGAGAGAGAGAGGAGAGAGAGGAGAGAGGAGAGAGAGAGAGAGAGAGAGACGCGCACGCACCACACACACACACACACACACACACACACACACACACACACACACACACACACAGATAATTAGGTAAACATACAATTGTTTGGAATCAATCATTACAGCGGTTTTTCTTTTGGGGGTTGGGAAGGGAATGGGGGATTGGGGAGGGTGTGGGAATAAAGATGGGGTGGAGTAGGGTGGCGAAAAGGCTTAAGATTTCCTCCATTACTCTAGGAGACAAAAAATGATATCCTGATTCCGCAACAGCTTTGATGGCTCATGTGTTATTGTTGTTGCTATTGCTGATGTTGTTGCTGTTGTTTAGTGGAATTCTCTCATCCAAAACTGTGCTCAATGTTTATGTTTAATATTTTGCATTCAAATTCCTACCCGCAATTTCCATCCTCTCTCTCTATGGTTTGATCCAGCTTGTGACGGAGAATTTAACCTTAATCATTATCAAAGAAACTTAGGTCACAGCAGGGGCTTGACGGTACACTTCGACTGAAGGATTTGCACAGCTTTCTGTTGAGACAAGTCATGCGCAACAAGGTAGAGGTACTGTAACTAGTCCGGTTTTACTTATCCGCCCCGTGCAGAGCTGACGCACCGTCACAAAGCTTTGGGGTAAACATTACTGCAGGAGAACAACAACGTCGTCCACGCTTTCAGCGGGATTTTTCTTTCTTTCTTTCTGCGTACGCAGGCTGATACTCCTGCGGTCTATACAGGCAGTGGAGTTTTGTGTGTATGGCCGGTTTTTTTTTTAAAAATCCCGCCATTAAGGCAGCCATACTCTATCTTCGGGGAAGGTGTATGCTATGTGTAACTTGTCATCCATACCAACGGCTAAACTGGCCTTCTCTTCCGAAAGTTGGTGACGGGATTTCACGTGTGTGCAAGATGTGCGTGCATTCACACACGGAACCTCGATTTGTTGTCTCATTCGAAGGACTGTATGGGGAATGGGGTCAGAACCAATGTTAACTCCGAGGGAAAAATCCCCCTGTACCGAAATTCGAACCCACAACCCCAGGATCACGAGTCCGGCGCTCTACCAACTGAGCTATTCTGGCCCCCTTTCAGCTGGATCATCCACACGATACACACCACGACAGCGGAGCAGCCCACAAGAACAACAACAACGGTACCCACGCTTTCAACACAAACGTGATCATTCCACGATCTACACAGAGAAAGCAGGACTAACTAACAGCACCCCCCCCCCCCCCCCCCCCGGACAACAAAGATGCCCACTCCACATACAGGGGGTAAATTAAACTATACCCATACATAACAAAAGCTGTACCAACAAGCCCACAACAGCAGTGTAATTGACAGTGACTGGATGGTCAGTCCCACTCCCGGCGTGTGGCCGTTTTGGTCAGCTGAAACCGATCGTCCAGTGAGTGACACGACCACTTTCTCCCTAATTGGCCAACCACAACACCCATCTCCCCACTTTCGTTGGCGATACCCGCGCGCTGACTGCGCTGACAGGGTGTATTATGGAAATGGCGGCTATTACCGGCTTACATATCTGTTGACCATAATGGGGCGATCAGGCCGCTTCCTCCTTTCTGGGGTGCTAGTAGCACTGACCGACTGGCTAAAGGTTAAATGGTTATTCTAGAACCCAGAGGTTAGAGGGCTGGCTTGATCTGGTGTCGTCGTCGTTTGAGTGTGTAGAATTCGTGTGCTCCGATGCGATGAGGCTGATTCTCACTGACCCTGATTAACCCTAATCCCCCCCCCCCCCCCCCCCTGTCACTTCGGGCCAAAGCAAACACGATAGGAAGGGGTGGTATAGTGGGTCGGGGGGGGGGGGGGGGTGATTCGTGGTGCTTCGGCAGTTCTGTCTAAACGCTGCACGAACAGATCTCATGTCTGTTCCATAGGAATTGTGCCCGTATAGACAGCAATGACAGAACAGCTATGTCCTGTAGTACCAACTGTATCCAAACAGATCGACAATGAATTCATGCCCGCTTTCCACGTAACCTCTCCCCCAGCAAACAAACCCAGTGGTTATCTCGTACTCATGTTCCATACGAACTTTGCCATAATGGGCCAACCATGATCTACGTAAGACATATACATAAACAGGCAAGTAAATCAAGTCCTGATATGAATGTCCGAAATATGTAAATTAATAGATATCA
>CM031596.1:65965900-65968400 GCA_018398815.1 Conus ventricosus | reverse complement strand
GCTCAACCTAGGTGCTCTTCACCTGCTCTACCTAGGTAGCTCTTCAGCCTGTTCTACCTAGGTAGCTTTTTCAGCCTGCTCAACCTAGGTAGCTCTTCAGCCTGCTCTACCTATTAGCTCTTCAGCCTGTTACCTAGTAGCTTTCAGCCTGCTCTACCTAGGTAGCTCTTCAGCCGCTCTATAGTAGCTTTCAGCTGTCTACCTAGGTAGCTTTTCAGCCTGCTCTACCTAGGTAGCTCTTCAGCCTGTTCTACCTAGGTAGCTTTTTTCAGCCTGCTCTACCTAGGTAGCTCTTCAGCCTGCTCTACCTATGTAGCTCTTCAGTCTGCTCTACCTAGGTAGCTCTTCAGCCTGCTCTACCTAGGTAGCTCTTCAGCCTGCTCTACCTAGGTAGCTCTTCAGCCTGCTCTACCTAGGTAGCTCTTCAGCCTGCTCCACCTAGGTGGTCACGTCGTTATGTGCACGGGGATTGTAAAGAGCTGAGAGCTCGGCCTCTAACCGAGGACAGGAGCTACGTAAGAACCCTCAATAATCGTGAATCTACTGTTGAGAACCTGGCCGCAGAGCTTTCATGGGGTAGTGATAATCCCACGCTCAATGTGGCTCAGCAAGAGGCGTGAACACACAGAGTATTAGCTGTTATATGACTGTTTTCAAGTGTATTTTCATAACGAATAAATCGACCACACCTAGCCTTTTTAAAGCTCGTCTAATGATTGGATTCGCTTTTATTCATTTTTTGTTAATTTGTGGGACTCACAACAACCCCTGTATATAAAAGGAGCTTTGCTTTAGAACTGATTAAAAAAAAAAAAAAAAACCGAGTTCTGTCCTTATTCTGCCTTCAAGGTCGTATGATAACACACATTTGCAAGGTCTGCCACTTCACTGTGTTAGTGTGCGTGCGTGCGTGCGTGCGTGTGTGTGTGTGTGTGTGTGTGTGGTGTGTGTGTGTGTGTGTGTGTGTGTGTGTGTGTGTGTGTAAGAGAGAGAGAGAGAGAGAGAGAGAGAGAGAGAGAGTGTGTGTGTGTGTGTTTGTGTGTGTGTGTGTGTGTGTGTGTGTGTGTGTGTGTGTGTGTGTGTGTGTGTGTGTGTGTGCGCGCGCGCGCGCGCATGTGTGTGTGTCTGTGTGTCTGTGTGTGTGCATGCGTGCGTGCGTGAGTGCGGTGTGTGTGTGTGTGTGTGTGTGTGTGTGTGTGTGTGTGTGTGTGTGTGTGTGTGTGTGTGTGACTCTGAGTCATCGCGACACACACCAGCTTCGTTCGTTCCCATGCATGAATGTCGGCAGTTGACCTCTTTCTTTAAGTCTCGCCACATGACCGTCCGCCCAGGTGTTGCAATTCAGCATACCACCGACACCCACACGCACGGGGACACCCCACCTACTTACCCGCTTCAGGGCGGAGTCGTGTGACTTAAACAAAATGGAAAAAAAAAGAAGAAAGAAAACAGACCGAAAGGACGCCTCCTCCCTTCTGCTGTGTCTATACACACATAGCGTCACGCTAACTTCCGCTGTGTCTATATACACATAACGCCACGCTAACTTCTGCTGTGTCTATACACACACATCAAGCCCAGTCTCGCTTTCTAGCTCGGGTAATTTCAGTTCGAATAGCTTCGCTGACTTGCCCAGGTCGGAGCGTAGCGGGGGTTTCCACTCCAACGTGATAATCTCCCGCCTACGTGGGTCAGATTGACGCATACTTGATGAGAGTCTCGTGGGCAGTTTGCTCGGGTCAAAGGGCGTTTGGTATTCGATCGTTTGGTTCTCTTTCCCTCGGTCCCGGCTCAATATTACCGTCAAAGTTCAGCTGGAAAAAAAAAATCCACCCGGTTTGATGTGCTATCTACAGCGATGAGACGATAACATTGTTAACAGAACAAAGCGTTGTTCGGGGAATGCCTTAATATGTAGTCATAGTGTCTGACATTTCACTTCAGTGTCAATATCCAGCCTGTAACGTCGGACACAGGCCACTGAATTTGTTTTTCTATGGCGAAGTGCTTATTGTTGGGTACAGTTTCAGTTTCAGTTTCATCAAGGAGGCGTCACTGCGTGCGGACTAGTCCATATACGCTACACCACATCCGCTAAGCTTTTGAGACCACACTACGCATGATTTGAAGCTGATGGATGTATGAATCAACAACAAAGATGAGACAATTGAAGAAGAGGGTCTCGTGGATACGACTCAGCGGATGTCTGACCTACGCGTTAGCCTAACGCGCTGGTCAGACCATGAGTGCCTACCTACCATGTTTTTTTTATGTGTGGTATGAATGTACCCGTGTGTATATGATGTGTGGGCATGGGCCCATGTGTGTGCGTGGGCGCATGTGTGTGCATGGGCGCATGTATGTGTGTGTGTGTGTGTGTGCGTGTGCGCACAGGCATATGTGCGCGTTTGTGTGTGTGTGT
The DNA here is from genome assembly GCA_018398815.1 of Conus ventricosus. NCBI lineage: Eukaryota > Metazoa > Mollusca > Gastropoda > Neogastropoda > Conidae > Conus > Conus ventricosus. The sequence goes on along the minus strand of CM031596.1, from coordinate 65,965,978 downwards.
GTGTGTGTGTGTGTGTGTGTGTGTGTGTGTGTGTGTTGTGCAGAATTTGTGTGTGTGGGTACAGAATTTGTCTGTGCT
>CM031596.1:65928400-65958400 GCA_018398815.1 Conus ventricosus | reverse complement strand
CAGCTGATCTCTTTTTTTTGTTGTTTATTTTTTTTTTCTGTTTGTCTCTTTCTTTCGTCCTGTCTTGCTGGCGGGTTTATTGCGTTGTGGGTTTTGATCTTTGACCTTTTTTTCTGTTTTATCAAGGCATGCGCCGACAGACGTTAGTTCACGAAGGTATACACATTGTAAACAGTGCCAGCTTGTGTGCATGAACGCTGCAGATATATTGATGACTGTCTAACAATGATCATGGAGAATGTGCATGATGAAGACAATACTGTAGAAAGACAGGCAGAAGGATCTAGTTGCTTCAGGAAAGCAAAGACACGGCTACCATTTCTAGTCCGTTTATTGGAATGCATTCTGGGAGTCAGGTCGTCATGGATACAAAGATGCATAGGCACATGCATCATAATCACATGCATCATAATCCTATATCTCCCCCAAGATGGTTTTTTAGTCAACAACAACAAAAATCAATAAATGAATAAATTAAAATAAAATGTAACTGATTGATTTACAATTATGTCCATATCTTCAGGGCCAGAGGTCTAGTGGGCCCGTTTGTTCAACGTATAATTTATGGAACAGAGGGAGAACAGATAATGTCAGATTGGGGCAGAAGCACGAGGGAACTTCGATTGCGTCGGACAGTGCCTGATCGAGTGTTCACGAGGTAGGAGCGCGAGTGGAATTGTTTTTCAACAGTTCCAGGTCTATCCATGTCGCGCACCCACACTCTGTCGCCGTCCTTGAGCACAGGCAACTCCCGAGCCTTATGGAGGCGATCAAAGTTCTTCTTCTGGGTCTGCCTGTTCTGGTTTTCTTTCTCCCGCACTGTCTTGAGGTCAGGTGTCTCTGGCAGAAGCAGCTTATCGACGACGGGAAGAGTTGTCCGCAGCTGCTTCCCATGAGAAGCTGACAAGGGGACAGCCCGTTTTGCAGTGGAGCAGTGCGGTAAGCCAGAAGTCCCAAGTAGGGGTCGTCGTTCTTCCTTCAAGAGCTGTTTCAAAGTCTGGATGGCCCTTTCTACTTCGCCATTTCCTTGAGGGTGCCTTGGCGAGCTGGTGATGTGGTTGAAACCATATTTTGACGAGAACTCCTTGAACTGACGACTGCTGAATTGCGGCCCATGTCTGATATGACAATGTCCGGAATTCCGTGGCAGGCGAAGATGCTTTTGATCTTTATGATGACGTCCATTGCTTGACTGGCTGTCGAGTACCCTGAGGTCAGCCCACCTGGAGAAGTAGTCCACAGCTACAACGTATGTCTTGCCTGAGTATTCCATGAGGTCGACTCCAACTCGTGACCATGGGCGCTCAGGGAAAGGAGTAGCGAGGAGGGGCTCTTGCTGAAGATGCCTGTTTCTGGCACAAACTTCGCAGTTTGACACTTTGGAGGATATGCAGGCAGTGATGTTTGGCCACCACACTGACCTCTGTGAACTGGCAACACACTTGGTGACTCCGAGATGGCCCGTGTGTAGGCAGTTGAGAATGTCTTCACGCATGGACTCGGGAATAACGAGGCGATCGTCATACAGCAAGAGGTCGTCCACAATGGTGAAGTGTTGACGATTTGTCCAGTACTGTCTCAGAGAAGGGGAATCGGGTTTGTCACTCGGCCAGCCCTGAGTGCAGTAGTTCCTGATCTGCATGATTTCAGCATCTTCTTTCTGCTTCCGTCTGATCTCGTCGAGGCGTTGTGTTGTTGCAGGAAGAGTAGTGATCGCAGCGCTGACAGAAGATTCTACTTCTTGGACTAAGTCCTCGTTGCTTGATTCATTGAGCGCTGCGCACGTGAGAAAGCATCAGCACTGATCTGGTCCTTTCCTGGAACATGAACGATAGTTGGGGAGAAACGTGTCATCCGAAGTCGAAATCTAAGTATTCTTGGGGGCAACTTTGAGAGATCTGTTGAACCAAGAAGCGGTACAAGAGGCTTATGGTCAGTCTCTAGTTGGAAGTCAAGTCCAAGAATGTATTCAGACAGTCTTTCACAGCCCCAAACAGCTGCTAAGGCCTCTTTTTCGATGACGGCATAGTTTTTCTCAGTCTCTGTGAGGCAACGAGAGATGTAGAAAACGGGACGACGGCTGCCATCATCCTGAATCTGAAAAAGAACTCCCCCAAGTCCAGAGGAAGACGCGTCAACAGAGAGAATGGTGCGACGCTTGGGTCGTAGTGTGCAAGGACGGGAGTCGAGGTGAGGAGAATCTTGATCTTGGTGAATGCACTGGCTTGGGGCTGGTCCCACAGCCAGGTGCTGTCCTTCTTCAGTAACTGCCGTAGTGGGGCAGTGATGTCAGCTAGACGGGGCAGAAACTTGGCCAGCTGGTTGACCATCCCCAGGAAACGCTGCAGCTCAATGATATTTGTGGGCTCTGGGAAATGGGTTATGGCGGACACTTTGCTGTTGCATGCATGGATGCCTGTGGCGTCGATGATGTGTCCAAGAAACTTGACGGACCGTTTTGAGAACTCACACTTTTCGTTTGAGAGGGTCAGTCCCAGCTTCTTGGAGACGAGCCAACACAGCACGTAAGCGGCGGTCATGTTCCTGTTGATCACGTCCATGACCAGAACATCGTCCATGTGGCAGATGACACCGTCCAGACCTTCCAGGATGGTAGACATGGTGCGTTGGAACACCTCCGGGGCGCTGGAGATTCCCATTACGAGGCGGTTGTAACAAAAACCTGCCGAAAGGTGTGACAAAGGTTGTCAGCAGTTTGGACCGTTCATCAAGGGGAATTTGATGAAAGCCGCTATTGGCATCTAGTTTGGTGAAAGTCCGGCTTCCACTGAGCTTTGCTAAACTTTCGTCGACTGATGCCATGGGGTGAACCTCCCTTCTAACAGCCTTATTGAGACGGGTGAGGTCGACGGTGATTCTGACATTGCCGTTGGGTTTCTGGATGACCACGATACCCGAGCACCACTCTGTAGGTCCGTGACAGGAGAGATTACACCCTGCTCCAATAGTTTGTCAATCTCCTCCTTCACTTTAGGTAGCAGTGGGTGAGGGACCTTTCTTGCCGTGTACTCACACACAGGCTCAGCGTCGGGCGAGAGCATAATATGGTAAGGATGCTGAAGCTGTCCAAGACCCGTGAAGAGGCGAGGAAACTCGGTTTTGAAGGTGGAATCAGTTTGGTCGATGCCGTCGATTCTTACCACTATTCCAAGGTTTTTCCGATGCCTTTTGCTGAGCAGAGAGCATGATTGGTTTTTCAGAACGTACACAGTTTCTCTGAAGGTTCGGCCTTTGTACCGTAGGGTGGCCTCAAACCATCCCTTATGCTGTAGCTTGATGCCACCAGCTCCACGAAGTCCGCCGCCCTTTGGGATTGAGGGTGACAGAACTGAGCCACGTTTCTTTGTCGCCGAGTATAGATACTGAAGCGCCGGTATCGATCTTGAAGTCAACGCAGTGACCATTGACGTCGATCTTTGCGTTCCAGCTTTCATTGTCGCCGCCAACTTGACCAATGAGGCCTAGGTCCACTTCTTCGTCTTCTTCTTGGAGTTGCTGCACGCGATTTTTCGTCGGCGAAGGAATGTCGGGGACTGGCTTTTCCTGCAGACTGATTGCCAGTGTCCTATGATACCACAAGCATGACAGGTTTGCTTGTTTTGCTGGACACAGGCGTCTGGGATGACCAGGAGATTGGCCACAGTAATAACACTTGCGATCATTGTTCGTGGAATTTGATGACGTTCTGTTCTGTGATGTTTTTCTTCTGCGACTTGACGTCATAGACCGGAACAGCGTCATTTTCTTTTTCTTCCTTGATGACGTCTTTCGACTGCTGACGTGATTCTGTTTGTCTGGAGAATCTTATCGCTTCGGCCAGGGAAAGATTGTCTTTACTCTGAAGTCGATCACTTAGAGCTTCATTGCGCACAACCGACAACAATTCGATCTCGAATCAGTTCATCGCGAAGTGCGCCGTAGAAACACTTACCGGCCAGTCTGTGCAGATCATGAATAAATTCTTCCACAGATTCGTTCGCTTTCTGAGTCCGTCGATTGAATCTCGCTCGTTCCAAGATGAGGTTGGTTTTCTGTGCGAAGTAGTCGTTCAGCTTTTTAGTCACATTATTGTATCTGTCTTTTTGTTCGCGATTCCAAGAACAGCAATCAAATCATCTGCAGAGTGTCCGATGGAGAACAAGAGCGTAGCGACCTGCTCCTTGTCAGGCTTCTGATTGAGCCCAGTCACAGTCCTGAATCGCTCGAAACGATGGAACCACGGTTCCCACTGATCCGTCAGTGGGTTGAAGGAAGAAGGCAGGTGATTTAGAGGTGCGCTGTCCATCCCACCGCTGCCACCATGTAGAAAGACAGGCAGAAGGATCTAGTTGCTTCAGGAAAGCAAAGACACGGCTACCATTTCTAGGTCCGTTTATTGGAATGCATTCTGGGAGTCAGGTCGTCATGGATACAAAGATGCATAGGCACATGCATCATAATCACATGCATCATAATCCTATAAATACCATGACATTCCATTCTGATCACAGACTACGTCACAAGGTTGTGTTCTTACGCTTCCCAGCGTCAACCAGACATATCCTCGGCCAACCAGATATATCCTGATGTCAACCAGATATATCCTGATGTCAACCAGATATATCCGGACGTCAGCCACATGTATCCCGCGGTCGACCAGAAATATCCCAGCGTCAACCAGATATATCCCAGCGTCAACCAGATTATCTCGGTTGTCAACCAGATGCATCATGGTGTCAACCAGATATATCCCAGCGTGAACCAGATTTATCTCGGTGTCAACCCGATACATTCTAGAGTCAATAAGATATATCCCGGCGTCAACTAGATATATCCCAGCATCAACCAGATACATCCCGACGTCAACCAAATATATCCCGTCCACCAGATACATCCTGGCGTCGACCAATAATATCCCAGGGTCAACCAGATATGTCCCAGGGTCAGTCAGATATATCCCAGTGTGTCAACTAATTATATCCCGGGATCAACCAGATATATCCCAGCGTCAACCAGATATATCCCCGGCGTCAATCAGACATATCCTGGCGTCAACAACATACATTTCGGCATCAACCAACGATGGAAATGCCCGCAGTGTTGGTCAAGAAATTCAAGCAACCGTTCCAGACGCCTCTCTCTCTCTCTCTCTCTCTCTCTCTCTCTCCTCCTCTCTCTCTCTCTCTCTCTCTCTCCTCTCTCTCTCTCTCTCTCTGTGTGTGTGTTTGCTGCAGTGTCTTACCAGCTCTCTGAAGAGTTCGCTCGAGATATAAGTACTGTCACTGACCGGCTCTTGCACCCGAACATAGGATAGATATCGCCAGTACCTTGTAGAGTTCCCGTCCCTAACCCAGTGCCCCTCGGCTGTGAATCTGATAGGCCTGGCTTTCCAGATGACGCTGCTTGCAGACAGAAAAAGAGAGAAGTACATAGCCACTAGAGTGCACTGTTTAAGTGTTGCCGACTTGTGGTTTCTAGTCGTGGATTTGATTACTGTTCAGGGAACTTATTATAAGGAGGGGGGGGGGGGAGCACGGGGGGGGGGGGGGGGGGGGTGGAGGATGGGTTTCGGTCCTGTCTGCTGTGTTATGGATGGAAATAAGAATACTGGAACCACATGGATGAGTTACATTCATTTAACGGAAGCATCCCTTACAGCGTTGCTCAAATTTCCTGATCAACACTGCAGGTGTCTGTATTCCTCGGGCCTGGTCGACGTGGGGATATAGTGTTATCAAAGGAAGCGTGAAGCACAGCTTTGTCATGTAGTCTGTGACCAAAAACAAAAACAAACAAACAAACAAACAAAAAACCTCTCCATAGTATCATCTTCTTCACCTTCATTCTCCTTGAGAATCATAAAGTGGCCGTTCATCTCTGCTCTGGTGACATCAGCTTCGAATTCCTCTCCACGTGCTCCAGGTGATTTTGTTGTTTGTTTGTTTAATGTTGTCGGTACTGGCGCAGTCATGGGACTATTGATGGATGCACGTGCAGGCGTTCGGCGCAGAGGGTTGTTCGCTCAAGCTGGTTCCTCAACTTTGCAGCTATAGTCGCCAGCAGAGGACACACACACACGCACGCACACACACACACACACACACACACACACACACACACACACACACACACACACACACACACACACACACGCACACACGCACACACGCGCGCGCGCGCGCGCGCGCATACGTAAGACACTTTGGAAAAACCTCCAGCCGATTCCGAATGAAATTAAACGCAACGCGATAATTCTGCCCCCAAAACCTGTGAAATACCACAGATGAAATGACGCAGCATCACAAGAAAGTGTCGACACCACAGAGGACTCTGCAGTATACAACTAGGTTAATAGGTTTGTCTCACGGTTTATGATGCTTCACTAAGCCTCCGGCGTTCCAAAGTATGCAGTCACACTCCGCCATGAAATGTCTCCCTCCACACACACACACACACACACACGCGCGCACGTGTCCCCCCCCCCCCCCCCTAACACGCACAGAGAGAGAGAGAGAGAGAGAGAGAGAAGAGAGAGAGAGAGAGAGAGAGACAGACAGACAGACAGACAGACAGACAGAGAGACAGAGACAGAGACAGATTCAGTCACGTAGTTGCAGATACCTGTATCATAGAAACTAGACAGCTAGATTTTCGCCAGTGGGTAGGTTTCTTTGCGACTATCTCGTTGCGAGCGGAGCTTGACATTGGTGAGAGATGGATAGCATGCCTCGGTAGGTGGTGCAATGAAAATGCCACGCGCTCCTCCTAGCAATCAGAAGACGTTACTATTTTTGTCGCACGAGGACGAATTGATGGCTGAACATAATTGGACAAAAAGATTTCCGCTTTGACCACTAGCTCGTTTAAGACATTTCACCTGTTCATCACGAAGACAGGTGGACTTTTACACTGAAAGGAGCTGGTTTTACACACTGTGTGAAATCTGTGTCTCTGTTTTGCATTTCTGTCTCTTTTATTTATGAATATAACTGTATACGTCGAGCAAAGCGATTCATTCAATTCTGGTAACCCCAAGTGATCGGTAGGAGGCAGTGACCTCGCCGTTCACTTGCTGCCTTCTATACTCAACAAAGCTAGCAACGCAGCAGGTCACATGCGTGAATAATGACGAATCTGTCCTCAGAATCTATGGGCAGTGACTGTGATAGTGAGTGGTATTTGAGAGACTAACACAAACATTATTATTATGTCCGAGTGTCAAAACGTACGCGAAATGTGTCGCATTGCCAGTTATTTCTCTTGTACGGTCAGTCTTGATGCCACAATCACATCACGTATCTCTTTTTATCTCCTCCACATTTGCACAAAAGACCCAAAAATCAAACTAGAATCCAAACGAATATAGTCGGACAACAGCCACTTCCAGACTTAAAAAAAAGTAAAGCCGCATACAGTTACTTTGAAAAAGGAAATACATAAATAAATGTAAAGCTCTGTGATGTTCTTAGCCCCTAAGTAGTTTTATCATAAGCGTAGGCTAGGTTTAGGGTAGCATCCAACGAAGCTGTCACTGTAGATCGCGATACAAACCAGCTATGTCGAGTAATTGCTTGACATTGTCATTACCACGCCTCCCATGCAAAAGACATGAATCCGGATTCAGAGAAAACGTGTATTTCTTGGTGCAAGTTTAACTGTATTTTGTAGACTAGAACTATTCGAGAATTAAGAAATTAACGATACGTATTCCAAAGACAAAAATGTGCAGGCTAAAATATTCAAATAATATGTTTACAATTTGTAAATGGTGTGTGCCATATGTCCATGTTTCAGCAGACACAATATGCTCACCATTTCTGAGCACGATGATATTTGATTTGTCTACGTTTTTACGATGAGATTGAGATGATTTGCAGTTTAATACCAGATATCTAGCTGGTTCTGAAGAGAGAAAACAATGTGAGACTACATATTTCGCCCCGCTTTAGACATAGACAGCAGATAAACGAATCAGATAATTCGTTCTTTAAATCTACCCTCGTATTCACAGCATTGTACATATTCCTAATTGTTTTTTAATTATCCCCTTAATGCCACATTTCTTTGAAACTGTTGAAAACGCTTTTCTAAAATCAATGAATGCAACATCTGATTTTCGATCATATGCTATCTGCCGATGTAAGTAAATAAATGGTCCAGCTTGATATTACTTACTCAGTTGATGTTATCTCTCCAAGTAGTCATGTTTCGATTTGATATAAAACTGTAGAGTTTGCTACATACACTAAGTAGGGATATTCCCCTATAGGTGTTTGGGATTCCAGGATCGCTTTTCTTATAGATGGGATAACTTAATGCCTCTAACCTGACCTCAGAATACAAAATAGCGGAAAACAGTATTGAAATACTGGACAAGAAAAGGAACAAAATGAACAGCAACATTAATTTTCTTAAAAATTCACCTATGATTTTGTCAGATCTTGCCAGTTTCCCAGAGAGAGAGAGAGAGAGAGAGAGAGAGAGAGAGAGAGAGAGAGAGAGAGAGAGAGAGAGAGCTTTGTGTGTGTGTGTGTGTGTGTGTGTGTGTGTGTGTGTGTGTGTGGTGTGTGTGTGTGTGTGTGTGTGAGTGTGTGTGTGTGTGTGTGTGTGTGTGTGTGTGTGTGAGTGTGTGTGTGTGTGTGTGTGTGTGTTGGATAGCTGCATAAACTTCTGCATGGGCAGGGGTGGTTGGGTCTGTGGGGTGTGCTCGGCAGCTGGAGGGTGGTGTTTTTCGCCGGTGGGCTCTGCAGTCATGAAATACGGGCTGGTACACCCATGGGGGTGCTACTTTAAGGCTGTTATGAGCTGCATCCTGTAGTCTGATTTACCTCTGTTCAGGAGCAGTTATGTCCCTTGATTTCTTAATGGAGTGTCCTGTGCGTGCCTGTACCCATCGTCAACACAGCGCAGGCCTCCAAGGGTGGTACAGGACTGCTCTAAAGGCAGGCGAAGACAGTGCTTCTCTGGGTCCTCCCCAGCACCTTCGGGTGTTTCTTTTTCTTCTTTGCCTTAACTAGGCTGACCCTGGAGAAAGGTCCAGTGACGGTGAGGAAAGACCCACTGACCACAGGGAAAGTCCTGTTGACAGTGGGAAAGACTACAACTTTGGATTCTCTCTTGAGGGCACATAAGACCGTATGGCGAAAGCTTGGCTGTGTCTGGAGTGGCACTGTCTTCGTCTGTCCGTGGGCAGGGTGGTTGGGTCTGTGGGGTGTGCTCGGCAGCTGGAGGGTGGTGTTTTTCGCCGGTGGGCTCTGCAGTCATGAAATACGGGCTGGTACACCCATGGGGGTGCTACTTTAAGGCTGTTATGAGCTGCATCCTGTAGTCTGATTTACCTCTGTTCAGGAGCAGTTATGTCCCTTGATTTCTTAATGGAGTGTCCTGTGCGTGCCTGTACCCATCGTCAACACAGCGCAGGCCTCCAAGGGTGGTACAGGACTGCTCTAAAGGCAGGCGAAGACAGTGCTTCTCTGGGTCCTCCCCAGCACCTTCGGGTGTTTCTTTTTCTTCTTTGCCTTAACTAGGCTGACCCTGGAGAAAGGTCCAGTGACGGTGAGGAAAGACCCACTGACCACAGGGAAAGTCCTGTTGACAGTGGGAAAGACTACAACTTTGGATTCTCTCTTGAGGGCACATAAGACCGTATGGCGAAAGCTTGGCTGTGTCTGGAGTGGCACTGTCTTCGTCTGTCCGTGGGCAGGGGTGGTTGGGTCTGTGGGGTGTGCTCGGCAGCTGGAGGGTGGTGTTTTTCGCCGGTGGGCTCTGCAGTCATGAAATACGGGCTGGTACACCCATGGGGGTGCTACTTTAAGGCTGTTATGAGCTGCATCCTGTAGTCTGATTTACCTCTGTTCAGGAGCAGTTATGTCCCTTGATTTCTTAATGGAGTGTCCTGTGCGTGCCTGTACCCATCGTCAACACAGCGCAGGCCTCCAAGGGTGGTACAGGACTGCTCTAAAGGCAGGCGAAGACAGTGCTTCTCTGGGTCCTCCCCAGCACCTTCGGGTGTTTCTTTTTCTAATATCGCTTTCAAGACCAACGATATCTCTCTCTCCTCATCTCCGGCCGCCTCCTCCTCCACATCTTCATTGCTGCAATAGCCAAAGTTAGTTTGACCTTCTGCACAGACATTTGTATTGATAGAATCTTTTCAGATTCAGAATTAAATACCTCGTAAAAAAAATGCTGGTGTCATTGATCTCTCTCTATTGAATTTTTTGTTATAGACGTATTTGAAACTTGTGGAATTACTAATATTGTCATGAAGTTAAGAACAGACTTCTTATGTGAAGTTTTCTTTGGTCTCGGGGACACTTTGTGATCATTTCTTAACATTGAATACTCCTCTGCTTCGGTACCGCCCTCATAAAAGGCCCTATGTGACTGTCACACACATCTGTCAGCCCTGCACTCCTGTCGCTTCTCTTTATCTTTAACAACGGTCTTCTTCAGGCAGTCTCCACCAAGCGACAGTCCTTCCTTCGATTTTTATCTCGTCTCGTTCATCTCGTAGCTGGGAGGCTTGGGTATGCGAAGGCCACATCCTGCTCTCGTCGCTTGGTCGTGAAGTGAGAGTCCTCAGCCGCCATTGTCTGCAGTATCGTGGGCCGGCGTATTTCAGGCTGTACGGTAACCTGTCTGTGCCTTTGGGGCTGGGGAGGAAAGGATTGGTGAGTACATGTCTTTGCGTGGTCCTCGACTTTCTGGCGATGAAGGGGGTTGGGGTGAAGGTGGGTGGGGGCTGGGGTTGTCAGCGTAGATGGTGTTTTCATTGGCACACACTTTAGCAAGGGAGGGACAAGTCGGAGAGGGGGACGGTCTTCTTCAGGGGTGCTGTCCCTATCTGGGAGATGATGGAGGAAGCCAGCAGCCTGTAGTGGACAAAAAAAAAACACGCTTGATGTTTTTAATCAGCTGTGTCCATGTGTTTTCTGTGATTAATGTGTGTTAACACGTGTTTATTCCGGTGCGAAGTATGATTTGCTGTGTGCTGCTGTTGCTGGCGATGTGTTTGAGCCAAGAGATTGAGAGTGAGAAAGAGACAGACAGACAGGCACAGAGAGAGACAGAGACGGAGACAGAGAAAAGGGAGAGTAGAGGTTTGGGAAGGAAGCAGATAAAGCCAGACAGTACAACAGAATCGTTAAGCATCCACCTTGCGTGATATTTCCTTAGAAAAATCATGAAAAATTTTCATTTGAGTCCGAGGTTGTTGTTTTTTTTTTTTTCTTTCTTTTATTTATAATCTGTTCACACCTAGTGACTATTAGACGTGACTTTTTTTTTCTTATTCAGTTTTACCAAGATGTGAACCGTGTATAAGCTAGCTGAGTTTGTTGGAGTCTTGTCAGTTTTAGGGGGTGATCTAGTGTTGAAATTCGACATAGAATTTGATGGCAATTCGTGCATCGTTCAAGTTTTTAAGACACCTTGAACTGATGTGGCCACCGTAATGGACCAGACTATAAACTGTACCTGGACTGTCCAGTCCTGGTAGACGATGAGATTAGCTTGAGACTCCTTAAGACAAGGTGTTTCCTGAACAGAATCTCTACGCTTTCAAATTCTTCTTGTATAGGGTGAATCATCAACAACTGGCTGACAGAGAAGTCAAATTTCAGGTTGGAGTTTTCGAAGCCAAAAGATGAAGGATCAAGGAAAGAAAAGAAAGAAAAGAAAAAGAATTAAGAACAGAAGAAAACACAGTGGAACCTCGCTGGAACGGCTTCAAGAACTTCTTGAAAACAATTCGGGTCTTTTATCAGGAGACAGTCGCTGTCGGGAAATAAAACTTAGAAAAGACGAAGACAAAACATTCCTCCACACACACACACACACACACACACACACACACACACACACACACACACACACACACACACACACACGCAAGCACGCGCACACACACACACACACACACACACACACACACACACACACACACACACACACACACAATTTTTGTGGGGATATAGTTTAGTTCGAACAAAGACGAAACACCCACTTACACCCCCGAACAACAACAACAACAAAATATATCTGTAGGGGGGGGGGGGGGGGGGGGGGGGGGGGGGGGAGTTCGTGACCGGAGAAAATCTAGTATGTTAAAGGAGTCTTTGTTTGGAAGATATATACACAAAGACAAAAATATTCCCCAAATATTTACACAAATCTTTGTAGGAGGGGTGTCTTTGTTGGGAAACAAACCATATGACAAAGAAAACAACGCAACAAAACCTTTGGTTAAAGGGCTGTGGAATTTTCATTGGGAAAAAATTTATTTTAAAAACAAAAACATGATTTTCCCCGATTTTTGTTTTTTTTAAAAAGGGTCCTGGGGGAATTTTGTGGAAGAAAACATTTTGGGAACAGAAAAAAAAAAAATGTACCGATAAAATGGGGTAGGCTATTATTTGTAAGGAGACAAATAATATACGTAGACAAAGAAAAAGAAGTTTCAAAAAAATATAGGGGAGGCAGTTTTTTGTTGGGGATATAAAATCAAATGACCAAGACACAATGTCGGTAAAAATATTGGAAAGGATCCTGTTGTGAGACAAAATTAGAAGGTTAAAAAAAAAACTGTTGGCAGGAATTTTTTTAGGAAGAAAAAATAGCCAAAAAAAACCATTTTTGGAAGTCCTTTTTGGAGAAAAAAATCGACGAAAAAACCCCTGTCCCAAAACCCCCCCCCCATCTCCCCCCCCAACCAAAAAAAAAAGGGGGGGGGGGGGGGGGGGAAGAAAACCCTTTGAACAGAAAAAGTATTTTTTGGAAATAAAATCGAAAACAACCAAAGAAAAAATATAATAGGGGAAAGTTTTGTTGGCAATGAAATCTAGAAGCAGACACAAAAATTTTGAAGAAAAAAAAAGATAATTCAGTGGGGGATTTTTTGCGAGTGAAATCGATATGGACAAAACTAAAATTTTTTTTTAAGAAAAAGAAAAAAGAAAAAGGGGGAAAAGAAGAAGAGAAGAAGAATGAAAATAAATGAATTTTTTTAAGGGTTTGGAATTGGCCATTGAAGGCCTTTTTAAAAATCTGCCCAATAAAAAAATTAAAAAAAGTAATAAATCAAATTACAAAATAACAAAAAACTTTTTCCTGCTTAAAAATTTTCCTCCTCTGTCTTCTCTCTCTTCTCTCTCTCTTGTCTGTCTGTCTCTCTCTTCTCTCTTTTTCACTCCCTGTCCCCCCCCCCCCCCCCCCCCCCCCCCCCCCCCCCCCCTCTCTCTCCCAACAAACACAAACACACACACACACAAAACAACACACACACACACACACACACACACACAAAACCCAAATCAACTGCACTTTATCAGCTTACACTTTTTTTTCCCCCCGGTACGTATGTATAGTCAGGTAGTCTACGCATGGTCAGCCCTGATATAAAAAAGAAGAAACTTTTTTTCATTTTTGAAAGCTGATAAGGGAAAAAATTTTTCTGGTTTTGCGGAAGTTTTGTTCCTTTCTTTCGCCACAGAAGGAGAAACTTTTTTTTAATAAATCTAAATTACTTTAGAAAAATGAATCGAGCGAATCTTGAGGTGTGAAAAGTAATTGTTTTTTAAATAACGGGGCGGCATGAACAATTTTGTGCAAAAGAATCAAGGTGAATGTTATACATGGGAAGAGGCATTTTCAATTGTAAAATACATCAGCATAAAGGATCAGATTGCTTTCTGACAGCGATCTTTTAAAAGGTCTTTTTTGAATGAACAAAGTGGTTTTAAATTTAATGGCGCAATTTACCCAGATTTAGGCATAGTCTAAATCGACCCTGAACAAAACAAAATAATACATTTTTCGTGAAGTCGTTGAAAGTTTTTTATTGTGACAGCTGGAACACAAAACACAATTTGTTTGATTAGGTTTGGTTTGAGTCCGGGAAAAATTTTCATCGATACAGGGCCTAATAATTGGGGTTTTGCAACTTGTTTTTTTGTTTTTCTTTGTACTTTTTTTTTAAATTTTGCTTTTTTTATGACTTGTTTTTTTTTGAGGGACTATTAACAAAGATTGGTTTTAGGATAAACAGTGTCAATTGAATCACACCATCTCCACTGTTTTCATGCTTGCATTTAATATAATTAATTTCATCGTGCGACTAAGATTTAAAGATGTATCACAGCAAACAAATCACACACTCATTTTAAATTTGATAAAGGGAGATCATTTATGTAGAGGAGAACAAACGGGGCCCAAAAGATTGACCCGTGGCCCCCCCTTTTTGGCAACCCCTTTAGAAAAAATAACACCTGGGAAAAAAACAATTCGTACGGTTCAAAAATAAGATCAAAAAAATGATTCCGTTTTGTTGTCGACGCCGTAAACAAAAGCTTTTTTAGCATATATTGTGATTAATTAAATAAAAAGCCTTGTTAAATAATAAACAAAAACCCAACGCTTTCCGTTGTTAAAAACTTTTAGCCAAAAATTTGTCCGACAAAAGCCTTTCACTTGAATGTATTTTTCCAAATCCTGCGTTTTGATATACAACGTTTTTTTTCTCAAAAAAAGATGATAGATGGTGATGGATATGATTTTCAAAAGGGTTTTTTGAGAGGGGACAATAGCCGAATTGGTCTTAGTTATTTGATCTCAAATTCCCTTTTTTGTGCGGGGGGGTTTTTTTTTGCATGTTTAAAGATGGGGGAAAAAAATTTTAAGATAAACATAGATAAAGAGGTATTAAGAAAAATACAATTAGGACGATTTTTAAAAATTTTTGGGGACAAATTCCATCAAATTTTATAAAACTTTTATTTTCAAATTTTATGATTAAAAACACTTCATACAGAATTGGGGGAATAGAAAACTTTGCGTGTTTTTTTTTTGCATACAAAATTTCTGTAAATTTCGCATATTAAAAATGCGTTTTATCTTTCCTAGTTTTGCTGTTACCAATTTTGGGAAAAAAAGATCTTTAGTTTTTTCTACTGGAAGGAACATTCCGTTTTAAATGAACACGGCCCGAAAGTTTTTTTTTAAAAGTTTCCAAATAGGGGCTGTGTTTTTTTTGGCCCAACTTTCTAAAAGAATCACTTTTAGACTTTCAAATCATGTACTTAAACAATGTTGCGTTTTCTTTTATACCTTTGTCAGGCCAACTTTTTAAAACCCTCGCCTTTGGCATTCGAATACCCTGATAGCCAGACAGGCAGGAATCGATTTGACTCGCCTCTGGATCAATGGGATTGTTTGTCGACAATTTTTCAAAAGTTCCGTCCAAAAGGAAAGGGGGCAACTGGTGGTTAGCTATAGATTTTGCAAAACGGGAAATGAGATCAGATTGAAAAGCGTGAAAGTTAAAGTTTTGAATAAAACGAAATTTTTTACCAATGACTTCCCTTTTGGGGAATTTTAAAACCCTTTCGTCCAAGTTACCAAACACATTGTGGTCACTTGCACCATAGGGGGTACACATTTTCTGAAAGTGCAGAAAGGGTTCGACGAATTATTGGCAAAAAGGTTTAGATTTTGAAGTAACCGCGTAAGAAATGCCTGTGAAATTATTGAATTAGCAATGTTGGACCATTGGAAAAAGACTGAAACGATCAAATTTGAAATCTCCCAAGTATTTCTGTTTTAAAAAGCCATACTGTATCACTCAAAAAATCGTTATCCCAGCTAGACAAACTTTTGGGATGTCTGTTTACAAATCCAAAAGAATTGACGTAAGCTTATTTTTGGGACTGAATTTAAAACCCACGTTTTTTTTTCAATATTTTTATGACAAAGATCAAAAATTTTTGTATGGGACTCTTTTTGGGACGTAAACAAAAAATTTTTCAAGAATTTTTTGGGTTTTTTCCCGGGACATTAAACCCGGGAAGGATATTGAATGTCACCAAAGCAAAGTTTGTCCACCCGAAAATCCAAAACAGGGAAAGGTTTATGTATTATGAATGATTTTTGATACTCAAAAATTTTTGTTTTTTGAGATGACAAATATTTTGGTGACCTAGCGCAACCGCATTGACGGCCGTCTGATACATTCACATTGGTTGACATTTGTGAAAGGGGGAAGCAGCGACCCGGGGGTATCAGAATTTCCAGTGAAATAGAAGGGTACGGAAAAGATAGTTTCAGAATAATTATCGTTAAACAAAAAGCATTGGGCTCTCATGGCTCACAAAAGTACTAAGTTTTAGGGGAATTTCCCGATGATTGCTAATAATGGAATAACATGCAACCCAACCCCCACAAATAAAGAAAATTTGGGGGGGGGGCTTCAGAGGGGGAAAAACAGTCGTGAGTAACAGAGGGGAGGCGGAAAAGGGAGTTTTAGTCCGGAAAAAGGTCAACAATTAATTTTTGGTGGCCAAGACTTAGTACAGAACGTTTATTGTAAATTGTACTGTCGTTTCTTCTGTTTGAGACCCCCGATAGATGTTTTTAGGCCCCCCCATACGGTGAGGGGACGTCTGTTGAAACACACGGGCGGGGGCACAGGGTTGCCTGGTGAGCGGCACTGGCGGTAGTCTGGGGAGGGGGGCCCGCAAGGTGATCACTGTGAGCGGCGCCCGCACCTAGTCACAATGGCGGCGCCTGCGGGTATTACGGGAGCGGCGCCTGCAGGGAAAAAAATTACGGTGCGGGGGGCCTGCAGGGGGAGTTACGGGAGCGGCCCGCAGGGTAAAAGTTACGGTGAGCGGGCCTGCAGGGGAAAAGTTACGGGGGAGCGGCCCTGCAGGGGAGTTTCGGTGACGGCGCCGGGGGGTTTTACGGTGCGGCTGCGCACGGTATTACGGTGAGCGGCGCCTGCAGGGTAGTTACGGTTGTGGAGGCGCAAAGGTAGCATAAACGGGGGCTTAGGGTATCATGGGGATGGCGGCGCAGGGAGTTATGAAACGGAGGTGCAGGGGTTTTTGGTTTAGGGGGGGATGCATGAAGTCAAAAGAGGGGCGATGCGATAGTGGTGGGGGGGCCCGGGTGCATATAATCGGGAATTGGGATGCAGAGACAGGGGGGAGGGCGTTTAGTGGGGGTCTGACAGGGTACGGGTTTTGGGTTTCACGTAAGACACGGTTTGTGGGGAATGAGCGATGAGGAAGGGTGGTGAAAGACGAGTTTTTGACGAACGCTCCATTGTGATACTAAAAGTGGAAAGAAATTGTGTTGTAATTGTCTTGAACATTTCTGTGATTTCTGAATGCTGATGCTTTTCCCGGGGCTTGCGTGCTTTTAAACGAGAGCCCTATTTAATTTTTATATCAGCAAACGTTTGAGGGCCCGCCCCAAATTTTGGGAGTTCCGGTTTTGTTTTAATGAATATGGATGAAGAGGTTGGTTTTGGGGGGTTTAATGATGGGGAAAAAATCAATGAAAAGGGGTTTTCCCGGGGTTTTACACAGCAACAGTTTTTTTTTAGAAGGAGAATTGTGTTGTTGAGGTTATGATCATCGATCGCAGGGAAATATGAACCAGTGTTACATCTTTAGGGGGAAAACACGCGAAACTGGACAGAAGGTGTCCCTGTATCTTCTGTAACGGGCCCCCGACGGGGCAATCCGTTACACCCACATGAATGGGTTTCATGGTGAACTTTTTTGTTTTTTTAACGTATCAAGCCAGGCAAAAGATCAAAATGCACCCAGGTACACAAATTTTATTCAGAAAATTCCTGTGGTTGTTTTACTGGGGTTTATTATTTACAGTGGTCCCCCAAAAAAAGCACGCTTGTTTTCCTTGTCCAGGGTTGAGGGGGGACAAAATTCAAAGGGGGATCGTTTAGAGACGGCTTATGAGGGGGCCAGAGGGATAAGGCCATACATCAGTACAGGTTGAATTGGTTTTGTTTTTTCACGATTTGGAAACGGGGTTTATGGAGAAGCGGTTTTTTAAACTTTTTGTCAATGCGAAAAAGATTTGAAAAAGGAATAAGTCTTTCCCCACAAAACTTGGGGTGGAAAATTTTTTTTTGGGGGGAAACTGAAGAGTGGGATGTGTTGGCTTTTTTAAAGTGTTTTAAAAGGGGAAGAAAAGAAGAAGAAGTGAAGTTTTCAAGAGAGAGAAGAGAAACAGACAACGACAACAGACAACGACAGAAGGCACAAAAACACACAACAAAAATAAAGACAGAAACAAGACAGAGAAACAGAAACAAAACAGCCCAAAACAGAGAAGAGAAAAGAGAGAGAGAGAGGAGAGAGGAGAGGAGAAGAGAAGAGAGAGAGAGAAGAGAGAGAAGAAGAAGAAAAGAAAAAAAACAAACTTTAGACAGGACCTGTGGGTTGGGAAAGGGGTTTTTTGAGAAGTTTCATTTTGTCACCCACTGGCGCACCACACCCCAGCGAGACCACTAGGACCGCCGCCTTCACGATCCCTGGCCCAGCATAACATAAGACTGACACCATCTGCATCCCCGCCATCACCACCCCCTCTACCCCCCTGGAGAGTCCAGCGATGAAGAGAGAGTTTTTTTTTTTTTTTTTTTTTTTGGGGGGGGGGGGGGGGGGGGGGGGGGGGGGGGGGGACTTGGGGTGAAGGCCTCTGGGGAAAGTGCACAACAAACCTTCAATCCAGGGGCTGGCCTTTGACGACGGAAGAAAAGGCCGTTTTAAAGAAAGCAGGCATGAAGGGTGTTTCGATTCGGAAGGAAACCGAATATTTAAGAGAAGAAAAGAAGAAGAAGAAGAAGAAAACAAGAAGAAGAAGGGGGTGAAGGGAGGAGGGGGAAAGAAAAGAAAAAGAAGGGGAGAGAAGGGGAGAAGAGGGAAAAAGAAGAAGAAGAGGAGGAGGGGGGGGGGGGGGGGGGGAGGGGGGGGGAAAAAAAAAGGGGGGGGGGGGGGGGGGGGGGGGGGGGGGGGGGGGGGGGGGGGGGGGGGGGGGGGGGGGGGGGGGGGGGGGGGGGGGGAAAAAGAAAAAAAGAAGAAGAAAAAAAAGGAAAAAAAAGGAAAGAAAAGGGAATAAAAGAGGAGAAAAGAAAAAAAAGGAGAGGGAGGGAAAAGGGGAAGGAGGAAGAGGGGGGTAGAAAAAAGGACACCCCGAGGCAAAAAAAAAAGAAAAAAAAAAAAAAAAAACAAAATCTTAGACCCTTTTTTCCCCCCAAAACCAAAATTTGAAACCAACCGGGGACCAGCCACGTATTTCAACAAAAAATCATTTTCCCCTTTGGCGAAATACACATCATTATTTTTCTAAATGGGTTTCAACGGTTTTTGGGCTAAGTTTGACCTAATTTACTCGATATCTGACTGATCCCGCGTTGAATTCCTACCGCTCCACCTGGCTTTGGGCAACAAGCAAAAGTGAGCACATCTCCCCCCACCTCCTACCCAGCCCTTCGCATTTCACCCCTATCCAACCCGCACCATACCCACCCACACCGCCCCTCCCACCCCTGTGGATACCATGTTCTTGTCAAACGTAATGTCAACTCGGAAGATGTCCACTGAAACGTTGCAAGTCAAGATATTGCTGACAGCCAAAAAAGTGCAGAGCAAGAGTGCCCCCCTCCCCCCCCCCCCCCCCCCCCCCCCGCCCCCTCCCCCTCCTCTTGCCCCCTCTCCCCCTCACCTCTGTCCCCCCAGGAGGGAGACTTACACACTGGCTTCGCGACTAAGCCATTGCTGTCGTCAGTATGGGGTATAGTCTGTGGCGTTGTGCGTTTGTTGGATCGGAACAGGCAACACTGATACACCGCCGAAGTGACGCGGCAACAGTGCAGTGCCTCGTCTGGTGGGTAGCTTCACAGCCGGCTTCAGACTGACTGCTCCCTGTGGAATGCTGGTGGCGGGGCCGTTGGCGGGACAAGCAAGGCTGTGGCTGTGGAATGGGAACCCGGAACAAACGAGGTGGCAGGGAAGATCAGACAGCAAAAAAAAAAAAAAAAAAAAAAAAAAAAGAGAAAAAAAGAAAGAAAGAACAGAAAGGAAAAAAAAAAGAAACAGATAAATACGTGTATACATAAATAAATAAATGAATGAATGAATGAATGAATGAATGAATGAATGAATGAATAGGAAAGAAAACAAAATTGAATAAAGACTGCTCAGTCCCTTTTTAGATTCGCGTGATGGTCAACCCCCGTCTGTCTTATCACCCTTTGGGAGTGTGGTCACACAACCTGAAAACAACTAAGAAGTATTTGCGTGCCAGGCAGGCTCAGCGGCTAATAAGCATGGCAGAGTACAGTGTCCGACTGGCCTATTCCCGATTCGCCGACTCTTAGATGATGCCCACCAGGCTCAAACATTCTTAAAAGTTTGATTCCTTGTCCCGTTACGCCTACACGTTGTATCGTTTTGCCCATTTCCCATGACACTTAAAAATTGTCAGCCAAACTATTGAGACAGGCTAAACTATTCGCACATGCATTCACTTTATTCAGTTGTTCTCTGACCCTGTCTCTGTCTCTCTCTGTCTCTGTCTCTGTCTCTCTCTCTCTCTCTCTCTCTCTCTCTCTCTCTCTCTCTCTCTCACACACACACACACACACACACACACACACACACACACACACACACACACACACACACACACACACACACACCGGTTTCTATGTACTCTTATAATTTGCTCTCAACAACCGCTTGGGGAAAATAACAATTATTTATTGATTTATTGAAGTATGCTGTCATACAGCCGGAAACTAAATAGAATGTGTGTGTGTGTGTGTGTGTGTGCGTGCGTGCGTGCGTGCGTGCGTGCGTGCGTGCGTATGCATATGCGAGCACGCTCGCGCGCATGTGTGTGTGTATGTGTGCGTGCGCTTGTGTGTATGTGTGTGCGTAGTGTGTGTTGGGGGGGGGGGGGGGGGGAGGGGGAACGTGCGCGTACAAGCTGTGTTCTTGAGTGGTGTTCTATCACTGTTTACCTAGCAATTTTAGTAACAGAAAATAGACGTATGCAGAGACTACAAAAGAGTAACTAATGTCTTGATGAGCACATAGACGAAGCGGGAATCAGCGTAAAGGGATTGTCAGTTTGGGTGTAGGCGAACCGTGAAGAGGCGGACCGGGAATAAGCAAATCGGGGCTAGGCGGACCGTGAATCGGCGAATCCGGAATAGGCAGACCGGAAATAGGCGAGTGGGTAATAGACGGACCGGGAATTGGCGAATAGGTAAAAGACGGACCGGGAATTGGCGAATGGGGAATAGGCGAACCGGGAATTGGTGAATAGGTAAAAGACGGACAGGGAACTGGCGAATGGGGAATAGGCGACCTGGAATTGGCGAATAGGTAAAGACGGACCGGGAATAGGCGAATGGGGAATAGGCGGAACGGGAATTGGCGACTGGGTAACGGACGGACCGGGAATAGGCGAATGGATAATAGACGGACCGGGAATAGGCGAATGAGTAACAGACGGACCGGGAATTGGTGACTGGGTAATGGACCGACCGGGAACAGGCAAATGGGTAATAGACGGACCGGAAATAGGCAAATGGGTAATGGTCGGACCGAAAATTGGCGAATGGGTAATGGATGGACCGGAAGGTGGCGAACGGGTAATGGACGGACTGAAATTGGCGAATGGGTAATGGACGGACCGGGAATAGGCGAATGGATAATAGATGGACCGGGAATTGGCGCATGGGTAATAGACGGGCCGGGAATTGGCGAATGGGTAATAGACGGACCGGGAAAGCGAATGGGTAATGGACGGACCGGGAATTGGCGAATTGGTAATGGCGGACCGGGATTTGGCGAATGTATAACCGACGGACCAGGAATAGGCGAATGGATAATAGACGGACCGGGAATTGGTAAATGGATAATAGACAGACCGTGAATTAGCGATTGGGTAATGGGTGAACCTGGAATAGGCGAGTGGGGAATAGGCGGACTGGAAATTGGCGAATGGGTAGTAGACGGTCGGGGAATTGGCGAATCGCGAATAGGCGGACCGGGAACACGCGAATGGTTAATTGACGGACCGGGAATAGACGAACGGGCAATAGGTGGACCGGGAATAGACGAATCGAAAATGGGCGAATCGGGAATAGGCGGAGCGTGGAATAGGGGAATCGGGAAGAGGAGAATCGGGAATAGGTTAATCAGGAATAGGCGAATCAGGGAATAGGGGAATCGGGAATAGGCGAATCGGGAATACGTGGACCGTGACTTGGAGAATTGGGATGACACAATAACGGCACAATAACGGTCATTTTCGCTGTTAGTTTTAACGAGTTTATCTGGAGGTATCAGTACCATGCTGTTAGACCGACTCCTAGCCCCCCCCCCCCCCCCCCCCTCCACCCCCGTCCTTCCCACCCCCAATTCTCCTCCCCCCACCCCCCACCCCCTCGTCCAACACCTGTCTCCGCCCACCTCCTCCTCCTCCTCCACTACCACATCACCCTCGGCTGATGTAGACACTGATCGGAATGTGACCTAACATGCAGTGAGTACGTCCCCCTCAAGGGGTGAAAAGAAAGTTTAGGGGTCATTTGTTTTCATGCCAACGTCACAAGACGCTCAGAAACTGCCGTTAAAGAGGCTCCAGAATGTAGGTTCTTAAAAATAGGACGTTACCCCATTCCTTTCCTGAACGGCGCAGGGTGTGGAATTAGGTCTTTTTTTTTTTTTTTTTTTTTTTTTTAGAGAGGGGGTTCTGAAGGAGAGATACTCACAGGCCCCTTCTCTCTCTCTCTCCTCCAACTGTCTGCGTTTGCTTCCTTCACCCTTCAGCCTCTCCAGTAGTGAATGAGGCGAAGAAAGCCGTCAGTCCGACCATCTCGGATAAGACGCCGGACTTGGATGGATGAAATTCATGCAGACATTTCTCAAGACAATAACCAGTAAACACCTGCACCCAGTATACAGTCATCTACTGGTCAACAACAAAACAAGGACTTTACAGTTACCTATCGGTCCACAGCAAGACAGGGACTACAGTCATCTTTCGGTCCACAACAAGACAGTGACTACAGTCATCTAACGGTCCACAACAAGACAGTGACTACAGACATCTAACGGTCCACAACAAGACAGTGACTACAGTCATCTAACGGTCCACAACAGGACAGTGACTACAGTCATCTAACGGTCAAGACAGTGACTACAGTCATCTAACGGTCCACAACAAGACAGGGACTGCAGTCATGTAACGGTCCACAACAAGACAGGGACTACGGTCATCTTTTGGTCCACAGCAAGACAGGGACTACAGGTATCTAACGGTCCACAACAAGACAGGGACTACAGGTATCTAACGGTCCACAACAAGACAGGGTCTACAGTCATCTAATGGTCCCCAACAAGACAGTGACTACAGTCATCCAACGGTCCACAACAAGACAGTGACTACAGTCATCCAACGGTCCACAACAAGACAGGGACTACAGTCACCTAACGGTCCACAACAAGACAGGGACTACAGGTATCTAACGGTCCACAACAAGACAGGGACTACAGGTATCTATCGGCCCACAACAAGACAGATTATATAGTCATCTACCGATCCACTACAAGGATTACAGTCATGTACCAGTCCAAAACAAGTCAGGGACTCTACAGTTATCCAACAGCCCACAACAAGACAGACACTTCAGTCATCTGTCAGTCTAGAAAAAGACAGACGCTACAGTCGTCTATCAGTCTACCACAAAACGAGAGCACTACAGTCATACTCCAGAATACGAAAAGATACAGTCATTTAACTATCCAGGGATTCTACAGTCATATGCCAGTCTCTAACATACAAGCAAGGCAGAGAGCTAGTGCTGGAGACGACGGGAACATCCCACTAGTCCGAGGGTTCACTAGTCCGAGGGTTCACTAGTCCGAGGGTTAGGGTTAGGGTTAGGGTAGTCCGAGGGTTCACTAGTCCGAGGGTTAGGGTTTGGGTAAGGGTTAGGGTTAGGGTTAGAACCCTACCCTCGGACTAGTAAACCATCGGACTAGTGAACCTCGGACTAGTGAACCCTCGGACTAGTGAACCCTCGGACTAGTGAACCCTCGGACGACAACTACTGGGACGATCTCTGTAACAGAACAGCACCAGTAAATGAAGGATAATTACATGGTTTGAGCATCTCCATTAGCTTGGACTTCTTTCTTTCTTCTCTTATTTTCTCTTCTTCCTAACTTTTAGCAAACATCTTTTTTTTCAATAAAAACATATTTCTTCAAAAGAAAATAAAAACAAAAAGGAAACACGTCGTATGAGCGAAAGAGCCGTCGTGTTTTCGTTTGGCAGAAGAACAAAACCTTGCTCATAAACAAAACCTTCCCTAAGCATCTGCCATCGATGATGCATTGTTATCATACTGAGCCATTTTCCATTTCCTCTCTGGTTTTTCCCATGTACATACATGTACGAGCAATGCAGGTGCTTGTCTCTCCTGTCTTTACTGTCTGTAGTTCATGATAAGTCATCATCGACAACAGACTTGTTGAATTTACATGTTGCAACGGCAACAGGTTGTTTATATTTCTCTAATCCTCCCCCCCCCCCTCCCTCTCATTCTCCAATTTTTCACTCTGTGTGCAACCCAAAAAGTGGAAACCTACATCAGCCCACTTGAGATGACTCCCAATTCAGCCTGGATTGGTTTCATGATTTAAAAAAAAAAAAAAAAGATGAGTTTATTTACAGGTTTCAGTCCCAATTTTTTAGCAGAATCATTCCTTTCGAGTTGTAGCAAACCTACCAAAACCCTCACCTTTGTTGTTTGCCCAAAACCCCCAAAAACACCATGTTGTAGAAACTCCAAAACCCCTCACCATCATTAAGTGCTACTCCCAAAAAACCCCAAAATTTACAAAGATAAAAAAGGGCTAAAAAAAAATTTTTTGGCGAGTTGGGAAAGCCGTCCCGAGAAATCCCGGGACCCCCTTTTCTCGTTTTCGCGAGTCTGAAACCCCGAGGGGGGGTGGTAATCAATGGATAGGCCCCGTGGGATGCCCTTTTAAAAAGGAAACTAACCCAAATTTGGGAAATGCGGGTTTGGTTTGCCCGTGTACAAGTTCCCCCCCCTTCCCCCCCAAAAAATACTAATTTTTTAAACCCGCCCCGCCCCGTAGGTTTGGGCCCCCCCCAAGGATTAAAAATCCCAAGGAAAAAAAACGCCCCCGCGTAGAAACCAAAATTAAGCCCACCCCCCGGGGCACCCCTCCCCAAAATAAAGGTCTTTTTTTTCAGTTTATGCCGGATGGAAAAATTGAATGTTAATAAAAACCCCGGGCGCCCAAAATGCCCAAAAAAGTAGATAGGGGTTTATGCAAGCACCAACAATTTTGGGTTTGGGAAAATACTTCCTTGGAAAAAACAGACTTGGTTTGGAAAAGGGGGTAGGAGTTTAAATCTTTCCCCCGTAACTTTTTATTTTTGCCATTGTTTCTTTTCAGGAGAAACCCGCAGGACAACAGTGATAGCTGTTTGCCCTGTGAAAAATCTTCAGATTGTACTGGACCAGGTTTTCCTGAGTAAAAAAACCTTCTTTTTATAAGGAAAAAAAGGAAAAACTCAAAAAAAGAGTTTAAAAAACCCGCGTGCCCTTTATTAGTGGTCCAGAAAAAAAACAAAAAAACCCCAAAAAGAACCTTTTTAGGTGAAAAGGGGGAAAAAATTTAAGAAAATTTTAAAAAACGGGTTGGCTAAAAAAAATTTTTTCCCCGGAAAAATCAAAAAATGGAAAAATAGAAAAAAAAACCCGTCCCTTTGGGGGGGCAAAATAATTCCAAAGGTTAAAAATAATATATTTTTATATATTTTATTTCCTTTTTTATAAAAAATGAAAAGCTTGGTTTTTTATGGCCCCTTGATTTAAGAAAAATTTGGGGGGGTTAAGCCCTTCATAATTCTGCCCCCCCATGGTGTTAATAAATGCCTAACCAACCCGTATGTGCCCCCAAGGGGTGGAGGGGGGAAAAAAATAAAATAAAAGCTTCTCAAAAATTTTTTTTTT
The DNA here is from genome assembly GCA_018398815.1 of Conus ventricosus. Classification (NCBI taxonomy): domain Eukaryota; kingdom Metazoa; phylum Mollusca; class Gastropoda; order Neogastropoda; family Conidae; genus Conus; species Conus ventricosus. Next base: position 65,932,530 of record CM031596.1, on the reverse strand, counting down.
TTTTGCCCTAAAGGGAGGCTGATACTCCTTTCGGACATCCCTGTATAGCCAGGCAGTTTGGGTTTTTTTGTTTGACCCCTTTTTTTTTCCCCCCATTTAAAGGGAGCCATACCCATCTTCGGGGAAGGGCATTTCATTGTGTCAGTTGGGTTTTATCCATCCAACGGCCAAAATGGCTTTCTTCCCAAAGTTGGGGATGGGAATTTTTGTGTGTGCAAAAAAATGTTATGCGTGCGTTCACAACGGAACCCCCGGTTTTTTCGGCTCATTCGAGGACTATAAGGGGGGGGTCAGAACCAATGTTAACTCCCAGGGGAAAAAACCCCTTTTACCGAAAAATTTGAAACCCCCAACCCAGGATCCGAGTCCCGGGCTCTACAACTGAGCATCCCGGCCCCCCCCTTCTCAAAAAGGCCTTCGCAAGTAATAACTCCCAAAAGGGAGGAAACTCACTAAAAACAACCCTGGGGCAAAAACCCATATTTCGGGAAAAAAATTGGGTTTTTTCTCCTCAGTACCGCGGGAAAAAGGTAACTTGATCCCCTGCCCTTTTCGGTTTTTAAAAAGAATGCTATCCCCGAAAAAGGTGGGTTTTGCCTACCCTAGTAAAGTTTGTTGAGTTTTCAAAAAAAAAAAACCAAAGGTGCCCCCTAAGAAAAAAAGAAAATCATGAAAGGCCCAAAAAAAGCTACATTTTTTTGTGAAAAGTAAAAAAATATAAAAAAATAACCTCTTAAAACCCAAAATAATATTTAAAAATTTACATGCATTTAAAGGGGAGAGAGAGGAAGGGGAGGAAGAGGAGAGAGAGAGGGGAGAGAGATTCCCTGACTTTGCCCATTCCCTTTTCTTGCCCCCCTGCCAAATTTTGATTTTCAGTTTTCAGCCCTCTACCCCCCCCCCCCCCCCCCCCCCCCCCCCCCCCCCCCCCCCCCCCCCCCCCCCCCCCCCCCCCCCCCCCCCCCCTTTTTTGTCTGTCTGTTTTCTTTCCCTGACGGGGGATGGGCTTTCTCTCAAAAAAAGGCAGCCAAGATGGGAGAACCCACGGGGGTGTGTGTGCGTGCGTGCGTGGTACGTGGTGGGTACGTGCGCGGGGGGGCGCCCCGCGTGTGTGTGTGTGTATGGTGGGGTGGGGGTGGTGTGTGCGTGCCCCCCCTGTGTTTGGGGTGTGTGGGGGTGGGGGTGGTGGTGGTGGCGGGTTTGTGTAGAGAAAATTGGACAAGAGAGCCATGAGAAGAGGGAAGGGGAAAGGGGGGGTTTGGGGGCGTTGGAAGGAGGGGGAGTGCGGGCAAACGGTTTTTGTAAAAACACAGTTTTTTAGCATCACTGATTTTGGTCAGGTGTTGCAGAAATGGGAGGGGTTTGGGGGGGGTTTTCATGCCTGCCTTCCCCGGCAAAGAAGCAGGGGTTTTCGGTGTCCCCCCGGACTCCAACCCCCTTTTTAAAAACGCTTATGACTTAAAATTTTGGGGCAGCAGCCTCACCATCGGAGAGTTCCCCATCTGGGCCCCTTTAGCTGGAAGATGAAATTGTAATTTTTCGGTCAATTTCCGCCGCGTTTTGAAAACCCGCTGGTAAGCCCCCCCCCCCTTTACTGTTAAACCCCCCCCTCCTTCTTCACCCCCCCCCCCCCCCCCCCCCCCCCCTTTTCAAAATTATTCTCCTTTAGAGTAGCTTCGTTCCACTTTTGCTTCCTCTATTATTGGTTGTATTTTGCGTCATGTTAAAAGCTTGTTTGCCAAAATTTGGATAAAAAGGGTTTTCTTTTGATTTCCCTTCCCCCATGCCCAAAGAGTTACCATGCCAAATTGGAGGAAAATAAACCCCGAGTTTATTTTTTAAAAGAGCAACAAAGACGGGGGGCACAGCCCCGACAGACAGAAAGACAGGGGGACAGGGCGGGGCGCCCCGCGCGCGCACGCACGCACGCACGCCCCCCACGGGACGCCCGCACGTAAAGCACACACCCCCAACATACACCACACAACACACCATGCGTGCGCGGCGCCCCAGCAAAAGAGAGAGGAGAGAGAGAGAGAGGAGAGAGAAAAGGGGAGAGAGGGGCCAGACCCGACAGACAGAAGCCCGGTGTGTGTGTGTTGTGTGTGTGTGTGTGTTGTTTGCATGGGTTTTTTTGAAAAGGTGAAGCGTTAGTTAATCCCTCTTCATGTAGTATATGTACAGCTACTGTATATAAGACGTACAAACTCTCCTACGTTTCGCAACAGTCGTCCTCTTCTTCGTGTCTGCTTTGCGACATCATTGAAACAGGACTCATTGTTCCATGACGATGTGATTTAAGAATTCACTCCGAACGGGCGAAGCTAGATAGTTCCTGTACATGCAACATCTATACAGCTATTGTTGGTAGACTTACAAACTCTCTCTCTCTCTCTCTCTCTCTCTCTCTCTCTCTCTCTCTCTCTCTCTCTCTCTCTCTCTCTCTTCTCTCTCTCTCTCTCTCTCTCATCTTCTAAACACTACTAAAGTTGCTCTTATGTTTCTTTTTTTTTTTTTTTGGCGTGAGAGGTAAATGCAGCAGAGCGAATAGGTCAGCATACTGAACATTAGAACGTGAATAAACCCAGACGCTTTGTACCAAACGCAAAAAAAACAACATTAAAACAGTAAGCAAATGTCCATCAGTAAAGAAACATAGAGACTATGCATGCTGTGCGAGTCTTTGATGGGGAAAAAAGTGAAAATGTGGAGAGAAAAAAAAAAAGAGAACGGCTGAAGCCCCAGTAAAAAAAAAATGAAAAAAAAGGAAGGGAAAAGAAAAGGGAAATAATGCGGGAAACAGTTGGAGACTGGAGACCCCACATTAAAAAAAAAAAAGAAAAAGAAAAAAAAAGACTTACAACAAACTCCTCTACTTTTCTCAGTTGTCGACTCTTCATCGTTTCTGACTCGCGACATCAAGGCTCTTTGGGGTTCCACAATGTTCCCAGATCATTGCCCATTCCAAGAAACCCACACAATTTAGAGCAATGAGTATTTGGAAGTGGCATCTTTTACGACACGACTCGCGACAAAACACCCACAGCAAAATGCCTCACGTTTGAGCCGTTAAACTGCATCGCCAACAAGCTCGATTGCTGCACAAAAGTTTCCTTGAGATCCGGTGAACTAGTCTTCAGCGACTGTTTCTTTTAATCTTCAATAGTGCGCCCACGAGTTGAGTGGAAATGGAATACACCCCGTCTCAAAATAAAGCTCTCTTTTTTTTATCACGTTAAGAAATGAAACGGGTCGGTCCAGTTCTCGTCCGCTTTTAAATTAATCTTAAATAAATTTTAGCGAACCGCCAAGAGAAATTCAACGCCTGCCTTACGCTGAAGAGACCAAAGCTAAGTGACAAACTCGTTCATTTTCGTTGTCCTATTTGTTTGTGTCTTGCCTGAAGAAGACCTGAGAGGTCGAAACGCGTCGTGTTTTGTCTTGTGACTCGTTTGTCCACGTTTCTCTTGGCGGTTCGCTAACATTTATTTAAGATTTGTTTAGATTTCCGCCTGCAGTCGTCTCACTTTGCAACTAGATCGCTTTTTAATTGTTCAGTGGGCGTGGTCACGTCTCTACACAGCTGCTGTGTTTCACTGGTTCATGATGCGAAATGCAAGAAATATACTTCGCATACTAGAGCTCGTGGAGAAAGGAGTCCACGCCTAAAACATCTTCAAAACCTATTTCTCACAAAAAGTATACCAGACGGAAACAGAAAATACTGCGCTGCACGTTTATTTTGGGCTCGAAATATTGAATCGCGACTCTCGTGTGACACAGCCCTTAGACAAAGAAAACAAATAAATTGTCATTACTTAGTTGTATCCAAGCATGGGGCCAGGTAAACACGACCGACACTAGGTCACGTGAGCTCTAGAGCGACCTATGAAAACTGTGTCAGTCCAAACACACAAGTAGAGCCATAAATAATTAGAAACTGTTGTCTCATCCAGACAGGTCTCCCAAGACACACCACATCATTAAAGAAATATTTTCAAAACCAGAACAGGAATAGAGCAACGAAGTCGTGGGAATGCCTGGAACGTGAAGAAGGACGAGTCGGGGGAGTGGAGGGGGGGGGGGGGAGATGGTGGAGGTGGGGGTGCTATTTCAGTAGGTGGTTGGCC
>CM031596.1:65910900-65920900 GCA_018398815.1 Conus ventricosus | reverse complement strand
AAAGACCTAATACCAATAGGGTCAATACCATTAGGATCCATTCCATTAGGAACAAATACAGTAGAACCCAGTTCCAATAGGGCCCAGTTCCAACAGGGCCCAGTACCAATAGGACAGTTCCAATAGGACCCAGTTCCAACAGGGCACAGTTCCAATAGGGCCCAGTTCCATAGGGCCCAGTTCCAATAGGACCAGGTTCCAATAGGACCCAGTTCCAATAGGGCCAGGTTCCAATAGGGCCAGTTTCCAATAGCGCCCAGTTCAATAGGGCCCAGTACCAACAGGGCCCCGTACCATTAGGATTCAGTATCAATAGGAAGTACCAGTAGGGCTCATTACCATTAAGGCTCAATATCATCAGGACCTAGTTTCATTAGGACTCAGAACCATTAGGCCCAGTACCATTAGGATCCAGTGCCATTAAGTTCTAGTACCAAGAGGGCCCATTAGGATCCAATGCAATTAAGCCCCAGTAACAATAGAGACCAGTACCATTTGGATCCATTTACAACAGGGTCTAGTACAGTTAGGACCCAATGTCATTCGGACCCAGAACCACCACTAAGACCCAGTGCCAACAGGGTCAGTAAAGGATAAGGCTTAGTGCCAGTAGGGCGCAAAACTTAAAGGACATACGACTAGGACATTCTACTATTGGGACCCAGTGCCAACATCAACAAGGCCAATACCATATGGACGCCGTACCGTACTATTAGGATCCAATACTTAGGACCCAGTTCCAATAGGACCCAGCACCATTAGGATCCAGCACCTTGGACCCAGTACCAATAGGACCCAATGTCATTAGGACACAATGCGATTAGGACCCAGTACCAATGGGTCTCAGTAATGATATGACCCAGAACCACCTAGCACTTAGTACTGATAAGACCAGTACCATTAGGGCCCAGCACCGATAGGATTCAATGCCAATAGGACCCTTTACCAATAGGACCCATTACCAATAGGGCCCATTACCAATAGGGCCCATTACCAATAGGGCCCATTACCAATAGGACCCATTACCAACAGGACCCATTACCAGTAGGACCCAGTCTTACCATGTCTTACCATGTTCGCGAAGAAACGCACTTAGTTTGTAATGACATCTTCACGTACACTGCCTTCATTATCCTTCTTTATATTATACTTTCTGGTGATATTGAACTAAATCCGGCCAGAAAACAGCAAGGAACTGTGGTTTTACATGCTAATATCACCAGCTTGAAAAATAAGCTTGATTTACTGTCCGCTGAATGTAATGATTTTGACATCATAACACTGTCAGAAACCTGGCTTCATGAAACGGATTTAAGCAGTACCATCACCTTCTAGACATTAACCAGTACCGCTTGTACCAAATAGTAAGTGAGCCGACGCGTATAACGGACAGTACAAGCACATGTTTAGATTTAATAATTACACAGACTCCTCAACTTACCAAATCGACGGAAGTCTTACCTGCAGCGTATTCCCTGTGCTATCCTGGAAAACACCGTAAAAATAAACTGCTACTTCAAAAGAACAATATTCAATTATCGTAAACTAGACACAGAAAAACTCTGTACATTGTTGAATGAAGTAGACTAGGATACCATATTAACTAAACAAACGGTAGATGAGAGTGCTAGTCTTTTTTCTGAAACCCTTTTGGCCACAGCTAAACAATGCATGCCTGTTAAAACTGTAACTATCCGCCCGCAGGACGTGCCCTGGATGACTGATAAGATTCGGTTTTTAATCGACACGCGCAAGACAAATCACCGAATTGCCAAACAAAGCAATCTTCCCGAAGACTGGGAAAGATTTCGTCAGTTTCGACATTACGTTATATCAAAAGAAAGAGATAGGCAAACAGAGTATTATAACCAACTAGACAAAAAAGCTTCAGACTCATCAAGTTTTGGAAGTAAAGACTGGTGGAAGCTGGTTAAGTCCTTCTTCAATAGAAAGGAATCGAAGCTCAGGAAGTTCCACCTATCGAGTCACATGGCATAGTGTATTACTCAATCAAAGACAAAGCAAACATTTTCAATTCTTGTTTTGTACAACAGTCAACATTAGAAAACGATAACGACAGGCTGCCGAACGTTACAGTTCTTGATTCCCAACTAGATGAGATTATACTTTCACAAATTGAAGTCGCTGACACATTAAAAAACCTGGACAAAACTAAAGCATCTGGTCCAGATTTTATATACAACATTTTGTTAACAACTTCAGCTCATGTTACGTGTCTTCCTCTTACTACACTGTTTAACAGATGTCTTCGTGAGAGTAGATTTCCATCATTATGGAAGACTGCGCATGTGACCCCTATATATAAAAAAAGGACCAAAAGAAATTTGCAGTAATTATAGGCCAATCTCTTTACTAAGCTGCGTAGGAAAAGTTCTAGAGAAATTATACATCGACATATCTATTTCTTTTTAACATCAAATGCCATTCTTACTCCTCTACAATCTGGATTCATCCCCGGTGATTCTACAGTTAATCAGTTACTGTCCACCTATAATGAACTCTGCACTTCTTTTGATTCTGGAGCTACCACACAAATTGTATACCTGGACATTTCAAAAGCATTCGATCGTGTATGGCAGAGGTCTCTTATTGAAGTTAAACGTGGTCGGAATAAGAGGGAAATTGTTAGACTTTCTGAGAGACTACCTCTCCAACCGTTCCCAGGCAGTAGTTATAAAAGGTAAAAACTCCGACCTCCAGAGGCTTCATGCAGGAGTGCCACAGGGATCCGTCTTAGGTCCCTTACTGTTTTTGGTCTATATCAATGATATAGTACATGATATTGCTTCTGTAATTAAGCTATTCGCCGATGATACTAGTTTAGCACTATCTCTGACTAACTCTGTAATCCGCGCTGATTTCTTAAACTCTGACCTGGAAAAGATTTCTGAATGGGCAAAGCGCTGGAAGGTTAAATTCAATGAGAACAAGACAGAACTGGTAAATATTATTCGAAATCGCAAACAAATTTATCCACTGACATTCGGTAACACACCTCTGCAGCCAGTTAATGCACACAATCATCTTGGTCTCACTGTTCAGAATAACTGTAAATGGGACGAACATATCAGATGTACAGCAAAGAAGGTTAATATGTTGATTACTTGCTAACGAAACTACAAATATAAGATATCGAGAAAAGCATTAGAAACCATGTATACATCATTTATCTTGCCGCACCTTGACTACGCTGATATTGTCTGGGACAACTGCAGTGAAGCACAAGCAAACATGCTAGAAAATATTCATTTAGAAGCAATTCGCATCATTATAGGTGTCAAAGGCACAAGTCACAAAAAGTTGTATGAAGAATCCGGATTCTGCTCTTTAAAAGAAAGGAGAAGAAGAACAAACTAATCAAGTTTTATAAAATGGTCAATGGTTTGTGCCCAGAACACTTATGTAACCTAGTACCAGATCTGGTATCAACAAGAAATCCTTATTCATGGCGAAGACCGCTTGACAAACATGTGCCTCTAAGTAAAACTGAAGTATACAAAAATTCATTTATTGCAGCCGCAACTAAACTATGGAACGACCTCCCAGACAACATAAAATCCACAAAATGACTTGGAGAATTTAAACGTTTTATTTCACGGGACGACTGAGTTGTACCCTATTATTATTATTATTAGGGAGACAGAAGCGAACAGATTCATCATTGCAGACTCCGCCTAGGAATGAGTGATTTAAATCAAGACCTTGTTAACCGTTATTTGAAAGCAGATCCAGTTTGTCAATGTGGCACTGATTCAGAAACGGCTGAACACTTTCTATTATATTGTCCAAATTACACCAATATTAGAAAAGACACGATTTCCATCCTTGCATCCAATCTAATCGAAGTTGGTATTCTTCTCCGTGGCAAGCAATCCGTTCGAAGTGAAGATAACGCAGATGTATTCAAAAGTGTTCATCGTTTTAATTAAACAATCTAAAAGTTTTTGAAGAACATGTTGTAAAACTTTGCATGAAGTAAAGATACATATGTTTATGATACTAAAATCTTAGAGCAGAACACTTCTCTCTCTCTCTCTCTCTCTCTCTCTCTCTCTCTCTCTCTCTCTCTCTCTCTCTCTCTCTCTCTCTAAAACGCTTCATATAAAGGTTAATGATATGTGAGTGGTTGATTATCATGCATTTTATAGTCTTTAGTGTTTACTCTTTGCTTACTACTGTCTTTTCTTATTTTCCCTTGATTTTGTACATGGTTGCGTTTATGTATATGTGTATGTGTAAAGTATGTTTATGTACATGTATAAATTTACATTTTGTATATGTGTGGGTATGTATTTTTTGTTTCTTTTGTGTCTTTTGTTTACCATAGTAACTTTAATAGTCGCCTGTCGTTTCCTTGTCACATGTGTAGTTATAGACATTTGAACACACTATAAGCATTAGCTTGTTCAAGTTTTCACATTTTTTTTGTAAAGCTACGTGATTGTAAAGTGGAAAATAAATTTATTTAAACCCGGATCCAGTGCCAACAGGACCCAGCATCACTAGGATCAAGCACGATTGAAGTAGTGCATATCATGTTCATCGTTTTCTCCTGAAATCGATGGCAGCAATCAAGACAGGGCCTGGGCCCACAGTGGCACTGCGCCCAAATGAAATGTCTCATCGAAACTGTCCCACATCTCAAACTCGGCGTTTCTAACATCGCTGGCATTGCGACACTGGACCCTTTGTTCAAAGCTTTCCATTGCCGTGAAGCAAAATCACCAGCAAAGCAGTCCGCTGGTTACCATTCATAAAACATTTTTGTTCACACAGGCCATCTGTCAAGTTGATAGATAACTCAGCAATCTCGACTTCCGCTTCCGGTCTGGTTCGAGGTCGACACGCACCTTTTGTGCTCCGGCCGGTTTTTCCAGTAATTTATTGTTAATTACTGCTTTAAACACCCTTGTTGGTCTGCATCAGGTACGCATGAAACTGTTTAACACAGATATGTAGGTCTTGTGAAGGTTCGACCCATAATTTGGCGGTGGGCAGTGCAAAAAAGGTGAGCTTAGAATATTGAAACTACATCCGCTGTTGTGAACTGTGCATAGCTGCTTGTGGGAGAGGGCTATGTCGAGAACTGTGTAAGCAAACAGAATGAGTTCAAGCCAACGTAGTTTTGTGGAAAACTGTCATTAAGTGATAAATAACGATATCAAGAACTTTTTGACGAATTTTGAAAAGAACGAAATCATCTACTTCATCGGAAAGTGGTCTGGACATTTCTCATCATTGCACACGAAAACAAAAACAACACACACACACACACACACACACACACACACACACACACACACACACACACACACACACACACACACACACACACGTTGAATTGAAACTGCAAGAGGAAAGCGACATGGATGTGCAGGAAATGTTCAATACCATGAGTGCAAAACTCGAACAGCTAACCAAAAGAGAAGAAATCGTCAGCGAGAAAACTGCAAACCTTGCAACGAAGGAAGACATACTAGCTGTGAAATCGGAAATGCAACTGATGACAAAGGCTTTTTTCTAAAAAGATCGAAAAACTCGAGTGCAAGCTTTGATTGTGAAACAAAGAATGAAAAACTGCAACAAGAGGTAGATGCCGTAAAAAGAGAAGGTGAAATATTTTTTTTTTAAATGCGTAGAAGACTCAGGAAAATAATGTGTGAACCGTGCAGAAAGCAAGCAATGATCTAGAACAGTTCACTAGGAGATGGAATATTCGTCTCTATCGTGTCTCAGAAGCAACAGGAGAGACTGCGGAAGACTGCATTAAAAAAAAAAAGTGTCAATATTTTCAATGAGAAAGTGCAAGTGCCGACCACAGAGAACAATATAGAAATCGTCCATCGGACCGGCCATCCAAGCAGCTCCAGACCCAGACCGATCATCGTGAGGTTTTTCAACAGAAGAAAACGAGACAAAATCCTAGCAAATCGTCGAAACCTAAAAAAAATAAAGGATTGTGATTGGAGAGGACTTAACCGTGGCAAATTACAAAAATATATCGTGACGCTACGCAACATTCTACATGTGCCAGTACGTGGACATCCAATGGTAGGACATTTGCCAAACTGAAAAACGGACGAACACTGAAATTACACATATGTTGATCAGGCTTTTCGCCGGGTGATGGTGGACAAAATACCAGTGAAGAAATGGATCATGGTGTGTAAATGCAGAGCGAGGAATGTGGGACATTGCTCATCAAATACATAGATGCTACTATACTGACCCTAGATTCTCTGCTGTGTGTAAGTACTACAGTTTAAGTAGTATTCTGTGACTATTCATGAACCTTTTTTTCTGATTCCATAACCTGTTTGAACCTATACCTCCCCCTATCTACTTATTTACGACTCAATTACCCACCCGCTACCCCTTCCCCTCATACATTTTTTATTTTCCTTTTTCTGTGGGAATCTTTCATTGATGATGATGATGATGATGATGATGATGATGATGATGATGTTGATGATGAGATGATTATGTTGTTGTTATTTTTGTTATCATAATCTTTTTAATTATTACCGTAGTGCTGTTATTACGATTTCAATTAATTTGTTTTGTTTTTTGGATTTGTTTATTTGTATTATCTTTGGCCATTATTTGCGATGCTTCAGTTCAGAAGGAAATCATCATTAGGTGATTAACTTAAAATTTCAAACTGTAACTTTAAATGAAAGAAAAAGAAAAAAAGGTGTGTGTGGGGGGGGGTGAACCTGGGAGAGGCCACTGTGGATAGGTATTAGGATCAGACTGTTGCTAAAATACTACTGTAGAGCGATGATGACTTAAATCCATCTACCTTTGTCAATCTCTACAACTAATGTTCTTGTTCACATGGTTGGACGTATCTGTGAAAATATGCTGAAATATGTGAAAATATGCTGGCTTTCCATGTTGCTGATGATGCCGCATTATTAATACAGATAAGATGTTTTTGCAGACGTCCACCCCTCCCTTTAACCCCCTCTTCTGCACCCTTCTGTAACCTGTGTAAGAAGAATATATGGCTTTTGGTCTTTGTGCATTGTGATAGAATTTGCCTTTTATTTCCTCAGAGGATAAATGATCTGTCATATGTTTTCAGAACAGGATAGAAACTAAGACATTTATTGAGCATATGATATGATGATGGGTCAGATGTTGTTAAATTATGATGGTGACTATGGTACAGAATGTGAGGCTGACCTACGAATGGAATTGTTTCCGAGTCAACATCGCACACATTGTGAACATTCTGCATTTGATGTCATACCCTTGTGTTTTAGTGTCATCATGTCAACACAGTTGCTATTTTTTTTCCCCACTCCTTTTCCCACAGGTTCGGCAAACTCAGAAAACATCATAGATAGCTCCTTTTTTATTTATTACATTTGTATGGATATTGATACATGTGCGTTCGTGCTGGCATTGTGTGATGAATTGCTTCGATATGCTTGTGTACTTAGAATATCAATAAGCAAAAGGGAGAGAAAAAAAAGAAGAAGAAGAAAAAATGAAAAATTGAACTGGATATGTAGCTGAGGCATGTGCTGGTCACTGGTTGTTGAAGGGCTAATGCTCTGTAGAACTCGATATCAGCTTTCACCGTATATTTGGAATCTGCACTGGTGATTTTCACCTGCCGGCATTGCTATCTTTCTTGCTGTACAGCAAATGATGTGTGGACGATGTTGGTTTTTTCTCCTGTTGTACAAAATTGTGTGTATGTATCTCATTATAGCCCTCAGGTAAGAGGGACAATTTGTAAAGCACTAAAACGAAGAGAGAAACTGTTATCAGTTAACACACACATGCCAGAGAAATTTCAGTAAGAACATTTTGTTATGCAAATATTTTCTTTCATAATTGTCAGTATATGCACCGACCGCGTGTGTGTTCTACTTTTGTTCTTGACCTCATTGCAGATAGGCCAGTGGCCTTTGCAATTGAAGTATTTGAGTTTGAGTTTGAATTTCTCTGTCTCTCTCTCCTCTCATTTGAAACTTGTAATGAATAGACCTTGAGGCAGAAAGTGAGCTAAAGGAGAAGTAGTCTCACACACACACACACACACACACACACACACACACACACACACACACACACACACACACACACACACACACACACAGAGAGAGAGAGAGAGAGAGAGAGAGAGAGAGAGAGAGAGAGAGAGAGAGAGAGAGAGAGAGAGAGACAGTGACAAAGACAGAGAAGGAACAGAGACAACAGAGACAGAGACAGACAGAGAAACAGAGAGACAGCGACAGAGACAGAAAGTGGAGGCTGACCGAGAAATACATGAGAGTCACCCAGACAGCTAAAGATCCACCAGACAGGTGGCCGGGTAAACGCCCAAGTTCACACCAACACGTCCACACAGACAAAATCAGCTCCACCAAGAGCAAGGCTGGAAGAAGGTGCTTCTTTTCGCAGCTCATGCTGCCTCGCTTTCCTTGGCAGCAGCGGCTTGGAGCGGACGGTGTGAGGAGGTGGGGGGTGGGGGAATCTGGTATAATAGCGGAAGAAGATTAGTGAAGCGATGCTGCCAGGCAGGCAGGAAAGTCTGGAAGGGAAAACGGCTAGGGAAAGCTGCTGTCACTCACTCTCACTGGCTGGTCTGGTCGGGCAGGCGGTGAAGTCACGTTGGTCACTGGCCTGCTGCTGTAGTATGGATGGAGACTGGTCCCCCCGCAGATGCACCGGTCAGTCAGTCAGTCAGTCAGTCATTCGGCTGGAACTGGGGTGGGGATGGAGTGGGGGAGGGACAGGGACGGGGGAGAGGTTTGGGGGGGGGGGGGGGGGGAGAGAACGTGTGTGAAGATGACGTAGTTGTGGGAAGAAGACACTTCTATCTTTCTTCAAGGCCTTAATGAATCAGTGAATGAAGTTTCTAGGCTGGCCATCCACACGTGTCATGCTGGTTTTAAAGGGATGAGAGAGGGAGGGGCACACACACACACACACACACACACACACACACACACACACACACACACACACAACACACAACACACACACACACACACACACACACACACACAAAAAATGTGAGAAAAATGTGCGTTATCTGTGTGTGTGTGTGTGTGTGTGTGTGTGTGTGTGTGTGTGTGTGTGTGTGTACATCCGGATGACACGTGCATCTGCGGGAACAGTGCCAAGCGTCTATCCCACGGAGCAGTGATATTGAACAGTCTGTCGAAGGCAGTGAGGGATAACTTTTCTTTCCCATTTCTCATTCAGATTTTCTGCCCTCCAGCGAGGCTTCTCATGTCCTCTGCACCATGTCTTGCTCAATGAACCACTGCAGGTTCCAGTCCACAGATGCAGATTAAGCCCCAAACGCTTCTTTCCCCATTACACGCAATAGGGCATCTAGCGTCTGTCAGAAGATCATCTTTTATCAAAACAAAGTCATTGCACAGTTGAGTCCATGAGGCCTAGTGTACCAGATTCCGGGACAATTCTAATGTGCTGTTGTCTTTATGTGCAAGCGCAATATACATGACACCATTCCCTCCCCTCGCACCCCCCCCCCCTCCCCCTTCTCCTTTTTAAAAATTTTCCCCACAGTCGTTTGCCAGGCTTTTTAGTCCCAAATCTTTGTGTTCCAGCAATAGCACAGGAATGCAACGAGTCTGCAGGACGTGAATAGTTTTCTCTCTCCTTGCTGACATGCAGCACTCAAATCTATTCATCAACCCAATTCTAAGGACATCTTCTTTTCGCGATCAAACTTCTTTTTTTTTTTAGCAGCCAGAGGACAATTTCCACCAGTTCGAAAGGCTCCGTTACTATACGTCCTCTAGAGATCATAACACCGAAGTCTGACCTATGCTGTATGAGAGAAATCAGGAACCGCAGTAGTGAGAGAGTCAAGTACAACGAGCACGCATCACTAGACCTTTTGTGAACTTGCGCACCGGATGGTATAGACAGCCGTCGGGGAAAGTTACTTCCGGTTATGAAGTTCGCAGTATGAAGCGTATCGATTGTA
>CM031596.1:65900900-65905900 GCA_018398815.1 Conus ventricosus | reverse complement strand
GAACTTACTGTCTTCGACTCTACGAACGTCCTGAGAAAGTTTCATTCATTCTTCTACCTCGTCAACGGTGATTTTTGTACTTACAAGTTCGGAGTTTGCTGAATGAAACTGGAGTTCTTCAACCGCTGTAATGGTTTTAAAGTTCTTTGAAAAGTGGTTGGGTTTTTTTTTTCGGAAGTTTGTGAATGTGGTGTTTGTGTATGTGTGTGTATATGCTGCGGAGGAGCTGGAACCCGGAGATAGAGGAGGTGAAGGCGTGAAGAGGAGGAGGAGGAGGAGGAGGAGGGTGACGACGAAGACCTTGTGAATGGTGTGCTCACAGGACGACAGGTCCCGTCACGACGTGTCCCGGACGCGGAGGGGGGATGAGAGTGAGCCACGGGGTGAGGAGGACCGGGTGGTAGTAGTGGACGTCTTGACCAAGTGGTGGACTGCAGCTCCTGTGCCCCCCGTCCCCAAGCCGTCCCAATGCTGTCACGGTCACCACTGCACTATGAGGCGGCCTAGACACCTTCGCCCTCCTCTGCCCAACTCCTCCCAGCCTGTCCCATGGCTTCTGCTTCTTCTTCGGATGACTTTGGTCGTCTGCCTGTTCGCGCGACCCTGTGTCAGTGCGTCTGCTGGTGCGAAAGGCAAGGGCGGAAGGGGCAATGGGGGGGGAGGAGGAGGCGGGGAGTCGTGTGTGGGACGCGCTTCACGGATCTGGAATCCAGCGCTCTGTTAGCCGATGTGGTTCTGGAGGGACGGGTGAGGGAGAAAGTGTTCCCCAAAGACTCCCCCGGCCCCCCGCCGAAGGAGGCCATTACAACGTGTCCATACAGTTGAGGAAACAGGTGTGGAAGGGCAGAGAACTCATCAACAAAGGCAAGAAGGCCAGGAAACTTCTCCTGGGAACCTTCTCGGATGCCCCCTCCTCCCCAGCGAAAGCAGACAATCCGGACGACGGCAACAACAACAACAACAACAACATCGTCAACGACGATGCGCGTGTGTTGGACGACGGAGGTGATGTCGGGGGGGTGTCCTCTGTGGGGTCCTGTGTGGGGCAGGTGCAGGACGGAGGGACGTACATCTTCTTCCTGAGGGAGGCCGGGGACCGGAAAGGCAGGTACTTTCAGCTAAGCGCCCTCCCCGTCAAGAAGAACCGGCGGGATAGCAGGAAGGTCAGCAAAATCCTCCGGAAGAACGCAGGTAAGGTTCACTGTGATCATGGCCGTAATGATAAGTAGCTGTATGTGTTGAGCTTCCTCTCCCTCGGGCTTTATCTGCTCTGCAACCCGTAAGAAATAAAACAGCAAGGAGAACACGCAGCACAAACACACACGGTCACCAACGCGCGCGTATGGCACTCCAGCAGCATATCGTGGAGCCAGACCGATGACGAGACCAATTTGAAACGAAGACTTTTTACAGTTTTGTTGTAGACGGGAGGAACAGTACCAGAATGGCCGTGCGTGTCTGAAGACAGAGCGTTCCAGAGGTAAACCGCATGTTAGAAAGACCTCCTGCTCATCAGATAGTTCCTGTAGTGTAGTACGAGCTGGAGTGGTGAGTTTCAGTGTGCCAGCAGATGAATGGAGAGCTCTGGGAGGGTGTGTACTGTGAGAAATTCAGAATGACAAGACTGAACAAGACACACGAGACTGTTATTACATTGTCAGTGTGTTAAGTTGATCGGTTGCCATTGCAGTGCTTTAAGAATGGGGTGTTTTCTTTCTTTCTGTTTTGTTTTGTTTTGTTTTGCTTTGTTTTGTTTTGTTTTGCTTTGTAGGGTTTCCGATGAGCGGTCTAACCGCTGAATTCTGAACTTTTGTTGAACATGTGTGTTTGAAAACTCGGTAGAAGAGGGGGTCACATATGATGCTGGGTTTGGAGCAGAAAGTGTGTTTGAGGAAACAAAACCATGTGTTTCGTTCAATGACGGAAACTGGGGATTACTGTCAGTCCGACATAATTCCGAGGAACAAACATGGCTATAGGCTGAAAGGTTGCCGGAGATCATAAGTTAACCATGAGTCTTTGCTTTGGATGAAGAGAGATGTGCCTAGAAGTTAGCTGTACAGTAGAGGTAGGGTCGTAGCATACACCGGGTTTATGTCCGATTTAAAGCCTAATAAATTCATCCATCCATGCTTTCGTCCGTCTGTTACTGCACGGGGCTTGTCTTAATACAGTTCAGTCTTTGTGTTTCATTGTTTCAAGATGATGATGATGATGATGATGATGATTACGATGATGACGACGACGACGACGACGATGACGATGATGATGATGATGATGACGATGATGATGATGATGATGATGATAATAATGACGATGATGATGATGATGACGACGACGACGATAATGATGATGACGACGGTGACGATGATGATGATGATGAATGATGATGATGATGAGATGACAACGTTCGAAAAGGGACGCGTAAAGCGCATGTGTAAACCATTCCCTGCACATCTGGAAATTATGTCCCCTCCCGGATACTGTTTTCATACACCAGGGAAGGTTTTGTTTTCCTCGGTACATCATCAGTGTTAACGTGTCATGACCCCAAAATATTAGCGCCTGTCTATCACAGACTCCGCAAACAGCCCTGACCTAAAATGATCAAAATGCGCAAGATTAATCTGGATTATCTCCTGGACGGACGGACGAACGGACAGACAGACCGATAGACAAACGGGCCGAACACAGTCCCCTGTTTTCCAACGCCTCGTCTTCGATTGCTGTGTTATATAATAAGACTAAATGATGCTGATGATAACATTGATGACGAGGATGATGATGATGATGATGATGATGATGATGATGATGATGATGGTGATGAGGAGGAAGACGAGGATGAAGATGATAACAGTTACACGCTCCCTGTTCAGAGAAACTAGTGCTATGCTATTTCTGCTACTACTGCTAGCACTAGTGCTCGTTCGACTGCTATTACTACTGCTGCTGCTGCTAGAGAACAATGTGCTATTGTTCCTGTTGCTGCTTCTGCTGTTATTGCGACTAGATGTGCGCTTTTGTTCAAATTCATCTTTAAAAAAAATATCGTTATTGAATCATATCAGAATGAAAATATATGTACATGTTTGGAGCTATTACCGAAAAGAAGATATAGCGTCAGAGAGTCTGTCATTATGTATGGACCTAATACCGAGAACAAAGAAAATATCACAGCGACTATCATTATATATTATGGACCTAATAGCGAGAATAGGAGAAAATACCACAGCGACTATCATATATGTACCTAATACTGAGAACAAGAGAAAATATCACAGAGACTAACTACCTAATACCGAGAACAAGAGACAGAAAATTTTACATCGACTACCATCATGTAGATGATGAAGATGGATATGAATCGAGATGAAGAGAAAGCATCATGGAGACTATCATTATATATTAACCTAATACCGAGAAGAAGAAAAAGCATCGCAGCGACTATCATTTTGATGGATCTAATACCAAGGACAAGAGAAAAGTATCACAGAGACTATCCTTATGTATGGACCTAATACCGAGAAGGAGAGAAAGCATCACAGAGACTGTCATTATGAACGGAATAATACGTAAGAAGAAGAGAAAGAATTACAGAGACTGTCATTACGTATGGACTTATTCCAGAAAAGAAAAGACAGGATCCAAATCAAATGGTGTTCAGCAAGCACGATTATTACATCTTTTCCACAAAATATGACCAATATGGAGCGATCGTTCTCTAACTGATAAGTATCTGTGAAGTGACATATTTTCATGGAATATTAGAGCTTTTGAGAGGCATAACTTTGACATTTCATATTGATCCATATCCTACTAGTACAAACTAATACATGATATTTACATCCAATGATCATAGTCCGCACAATGTGTTTTTGTCCCACACGGGACAAAGTACATTCCGTTTGAAGTGAACTGAAAGTAGTGAAGACAACGTTCGTACTTCGTATGGACTGTGGGTTTGTTCAGTATGACTGGACAGCATTCGTGACATTTCTTCTTTTTAATGTGCCTGTTGCCTTGCCGTCTCTTGATTTCCTCCTTGTTGTGTGTGTGTGTGTGTGTGTGTGTGTGTGTGTGTGTGTGTGTGTGTGTGTGTGTGTGTTGTGTGTGTGTGTGTGTGTGTGTGTGTGTGTGTGAGTGTGTGTGTGTGTGTGTGTGTGTGTATGTGTGTGTGTGTGTGTGTGTGTGTGTGTGTGTGGGGCGCGCGCGCGCGCGCGCCTACCTATTTGCGTTCGTGTATGCTTTACGGGTGTATGTGGTGTTATACGACACTGACTTGCGTCGTCACCCTAAATACTTCAATCTATGGTGCCTTATTCATCTCAAACGTCTGTTTTACCATTTTGCTCACGAACAGAGTCATTGTCATCACGAAAACAGACATCGTTTGCCATCGTTATCATTATCATAGGCACTACTGATTATCTTGTTTTCGTACACATGCGCTCAGAACATTTCTCAAACAAAACGGTGTTTATCAGAAGAAATAATTATTCTCTACCTTTCTTTTCTTTGATCCCACTATCCAGTGGACTGTTCGTGTCAAAAACAGTCAGGATTTCATTATTGTTACATAGCAGTTCAAAATTTCGGCGTGTGTCATTAAAGACAATGGATGTTCGCATACATACATAATCTAATATGGAAAGCTTGCGCTCTATCTATCTATCTGTCTGTCTGTGTCTGTCTGTCTGTTTCCCTGTCTTCTTGCTTCCAATACAAAGCCACAGTTTCTTCTACCTTTCTCCAAATTTAACACGGTCATCAGCATTAGCACACTAGACAGATCATGAGCAAATCATGTATCTGATAGACATTCGCATTAGTTGCATTTTTAATGCGAGCGGTGAAGCAAAGCAATGTCCAAATTCGAAGCGATTCAAACACGCCTCTTCCCTGGCACTCACATGCGTGAAAACCACAGTGCTTACTGTCAACCGGAGTAGTCCGTTGGGAGAGAGTTAGACTGAAGATCGAAAGATTACTGATTTAATCCC
>CM031596.1:65885900-65895900 GCA_018398815.1 Conus ventricosus | reverse complement strand
ATTGTTATGTAGGTCACTGCTAGCCCGAACGCTCCAAGCCAATGAAACCGAGCTTAGGGATTGCGAGAACCGACGATTTTGGAATGGAAGAAGAAGAGAGAAGAGAGGAGAGAGGAGAGTATGAGAGAAGAGGGTGGAATGGAATGGGTGGGGAGGATAAGTGGGGAAGGGGGTGGGAGGAGAGTGGGGGGTGGGGGAAGAGAGTTAGGGTTGAGTCAACGGTTCGTGTGATCAGCCGTGTCCCCCGTTCCTTCTGTTCAATAGCCTTACACCAGCCTCCCCTTCCCCCCCGCCACCCTCCCCCTCCTCCCCCCCCCCACCCCACACACCCACAGACACAGCCCCTCGTCCCTCGGTCCTGCTGGTGTGTGTGACGGTGACGGAAGGAAGCAAGGGAAAGAATCAAGGACAAGAAGGAATGGGAGGTACCAAAAAGGGATAAAAAAAAGAAAGGAGAGGAAAAGATGATAGAAGGTATGAAAGGAGAAAGGAAGAATGGAAAAGAAGGAAGGAAGGGAAGGAGAAGGAAGGAAGGAAGGAAGAAGGAAGAAGCAAAATAAGAAGAAAAAGATAGGAGAGGAAAAGTATGAAATGAAGGAATTGAAAGGAGAAAGAAAGGAAGGAAAGAAGAAGGAATGAAGGGGAAGGAGAAAGAAAGGAAGGAAAGAAGGAGAGGTAAGGAAGGAAAGGAAGGAAAGAAGCAAAGAAGAAAAAAGAAAGAGAAGGGAAGATGAAATAAAGGAATGAAAGCATAAAGGGAAGGAAAGAAAGCAGGAAGAAAGCAAGGGAAGGCAATCAAGGAACGAAGGAAAGGAATAACAAGGAAGAAAGAAGGAAGGAAGGAGAAGGAAAGAAAGAGAAGGACATCGAAGGAGAACAAAGAATGGAGAGAAAAGATTAAATGACTGAATGAAAGAGAAAGGAAGAAAGAAGAAAGAAAGAAAGAAGCCAGGATCGAAGAAGGGAGGGGAAAAAAAATCGTTGGACGAACTCTGGCATTGAAAATAAACAGATTCGACAGTTTTGCTTCTCGTCTTTTCACTAATCAGTTACTCTTGTTCACGTGAATCAGGTTTGACAAGAGTCGGATTAGAAGAGACAGGGAATTGGGGGTACGGAGTTTAAGGCAAGGTAACAAGGTCGATATTTTGAAGAAAATCGTTCAAAAAAGTTTCTTTGGGGTTTTATTTCACCATATGCACAGAGTTTTGAGAGGAAAATTGGTGAAAACCTTCCTTGTATTGTGCTAGCAGTAGGTAATAACCATTACTAATCTGGGCATATTTTATAATCTCAATATGTCTTTAAAATGATGGGGTAACGACACAAAATAAATGCATGGCGGTGGGGTTGTCACTCTCACACAGAACACTATTACACTGAGTGTTCAAATTTTGCATGGTTTTAGAAAAATGTGATATCTATAAAAATGACCTAAATTCAAGTCCTAAAGTAATTAGCTGTAAGTTGAGATGATGGATTCAAGTACAACTAAAAGTGAACATTTTGAAAACTTTTACTGACATGACACACACCTTTGATTTTAGTCATTTCAAAGAACACAGCATCAAGAAGACTCCCAAATTCAAGTTGTATGGACAAAAAATTAAATGAAATATGATGAATTAGTGACCACGAGTACGTGAAAACCGCAGTTTTGAGAAAATCCTTTGAAAGTTTTGGTACACATGTAAATAATACTTGCAGACTTCTCTTGCAAACCATGCTGTTTTTCTGCCCTCCTCCAAGGTTCAGTAAATGTATAAAATACACACTGACCTTAACTATGCAAGACACACATTCCTAGTAAAACTCCTCTATGGCCTTCTGATAACCTGGCGGGACGCTAGTCTTCGGGCTCGACGATCGCTGGTTGAAGAGCTTGCTCCAGCGCCTTGAACCCCCCCCATCCAGCTCATGGAAACACTTGGTGGTATTGTGTCCTTCTGGCATCCCCAACTGTGGGAAAAAATGCTCAGGCAGGCGGTCCCATCTCTCCATTATTGAAAGCAATTTTTGCATCAGACACCAGCAATGTGAGACGAGGGCGACCGACAAAAAACCAGTATCCAGGCACTCGATTCCCATATCAAGAATGTCTGAAGCTTTCTTTAGTGTTTTGGGTACCCCCCAGAGCAACACTTGGAAAGCAGTGAGTCCGGACAGTGTCTCAAAAAACTGTCTGATGGCTGGCAGACATAGGGTGGCCAGTGCATATCTGTTGGGAACTGTAGAGGAATCTTTTCGACGGAGACACCACACCCCACAGTTAGTATGGACTTTATTCCTGTGTTCCCATATTGGCCCAATGTTCCCTCTGCATGGCCCGTCACATCCCTTAAATTGTTCCTGATTGCAGCCCCATAGTGCTCCTTGAATGTTCAAAATCATCTTTTTGGTCTTCCCCCCTTCCCACCAATCACCATCAACGTTTTTTCCCATAAGTTGGTATTTCTCTTTCTTCAGGCTGCAACCTTGTTGTCAACTGCCTCCCATTCTTTTGTTGGACGTGCACAGCACTCAAGCTTTTCAATGTCTACATCCCCATAAATGTGGTTCAGCTTTACTCCAGACAGAAAGACTTGCTGTCCCCATCACCCAAAAAAGATACATATTTCAGTTCAGAAAAGCCTCACTATCGTCTGAACGCCGTCACAGCTCCTGCTGCTCCATGCTGCCAGACTGAACCCTTCATGATTCTTGTCGCGGGGGGTTTAGGAGCGTGTGTCTGCTTACCACTCGTGAAGTCCCGATTCTGTCTCTCATTTCTTATTTTCGCGCATGCATCGCAGTAGTTGACTGACAACAGTGTCGATGACTTTTGAAATTTTGTTTGCCACACGAGAACTGTAAACATCCCCATGCTTTAGACAGGAAACCTCTCTCAGCCAGGTATCCATCCAGTGGGAAACAGCGACCTCCCTCTCCCTTTGATGCTTCAGCTCAGCTGCAATGATGAAAGAGAGAATACACAGTCTAGCAAAAACAATGTGAAAATCCATCTTGTCCAAAGCAGTACTGTCGCAGAAAATATACTTTTGCCGAGAAACAACATAAACACACATACAAATTCAAAATGAAATACACACAAACACACACAAACACACTATATTACTATGACAATTCCTATACTACCACACATCATACACACCCACAAAACCCCCCTCTACAAAAACCTAGCAAGCAAAAATTCATGCCCACTTATACACTCATACATCATATAAACACACACACACACACACACACCCACACAACACCCACACACAACACAACAACATCACACATTCTACACACCCACACATGTTATGCACACACCTCCACACAACACACACACACACACAAACACGACACACACAATGTGAATATACATCTTGCAAAAGCAGTACTGTCCCAGAGAAAACTATACTTATGCTGAAACAACATAAACACAGACGTCACATTCAACATGAAATACACACAAGCGACACACAACACACTATGACATCCGATACAAACACACTTCATGAACACACCCACACTCTTACAAAAACCTAGCTGCAAAAATTCATGAACACTACACTCATACATCAATAAACACACACACACACACACACAACACAAAACAACAACACACAGTCACACACCCACACCCCACACACACACCACACACACACACACCCACACACACACACAACACACACACCATCACACACCCACAAAGGCATGTTTGCACACACACCACAAAGCAAACCCAAAGATCAACATTTTTTTGTTTCCTCACTTTCTTGTGCTTTCATCCAGTTCTCTCGGTAGCATGGAAGTTATGGCCTGTTTGTGTAAGTCCCACTGGTCTTGTACAATTGGAAGTTGGCATGTTCATATGTCCCCAGGACATCGTTTGCCTTGGTATAATTTCTTGGAGCCTATGGCAAACAGCAAGGGGGAAGCGGTCTATTCACTTCATATTTTCTGCCACACTTGATGAAGTCCACAAAGAAAGCTTGTGTGACCCTGCAGAGCAAGTAAAACGTCAGTTTTTTGCGATGCCAGCGAACTCCGCTTCAGACACAGACACTGCCGTTTTGTTTTTCACCGCAGTAGGACGAGCCTACATTCAGGCACATAAGGTCAATACAAAGTCTTCAATATTTTCACCTCGATGAAGCGAAATCCTTCATTCTTGCTCATCAATCAAACTCAACAACGATTGAGAGCTTTGTTTGAGCTTCGATGACTTACGATTTGAAGGCTGTTTGTGCAGTGTTGTTGCATTTCTCGCCGACGCTTTCCCCTCATGTTCGAGCCTCTTTGTATCGGTCCCAGTAAATTGACGCTTTTTTGGCCTATCAGCCCTCTGAGGTTTTTTCTTTTCCAAATCAAACGATGTTGGGACACTCACAGAAAAGATTGTAAACACAGGTGTAGAATATGCAAGAAAGTCGTGTCAGTCGTGAACGAAGCAGAAACGACCGATACAGGCAGCGAAAACAAGCCCGAACCGAGAAGAAAGACGCGCTGATGGTCGAAAAGCCGAAAGTGCTTCCTCTTTGTGATCTGTTGCAAATCTCTATCAGACCAGCCAATGAAATTGCTTTTCAACGTTGTTTCTCGTCGTTGTAGACTTTTTCTTCCTGCGTCGTCCTGCTCTTTGAATTTTTATTATCCGACTCTAGAAGTGGAGATAGAGGTACGCAAATGAGATATGAAGGCTCAAAGTTGCCGGAATTTTTTCTTCTAGCTAAGATTTAGTGAGAAAATTTTTCACACACAACACCAACAAAAAACAGCGGGGGGGAAAAAGACAATAAAACGAGTTTTTAACTTGCAAAATGGCTTTGCACAGATGTTCATAGATGATGAAAGAAGGTAATGTGCGAATAAACCCAAAACACATTTTTAACGATTTTGTCAAAAATTTACCTTGGGTAACATTGCGCCTTAAGGAATGGAAGGGAAGGGTGGAGCGTGGAGGATGGGTACGGGGTGGGGGGGGGGGGAGGGGGGAGAGATCCACTGTGTATGTGGCAAGAGATAGTTGGACTTTTGATATCCAAGGGCATCAGACCTGCTTTGCTGTACCTGGAAATGGACCTCTCATCAGCTGTTGCTGTTTTCTATGTCTTAAGACTAAGGATTCCTTATGAGCAGTAACAGTATAATAAGGGAGATAACTCAAACATTCAAGAAGACACAAAGAAAACTCTCTCTCTCTCTCTCTCTAGCTCTCTCCTCTCTCCTCTCTCATCTCTCGATATATCCAGACGGCGTCTCTCTCTCTCATCTCTATATATTTGTCCTGTGTGTCTCACTCTCTCTCTCTTTCTTTGTCTGTCTGTGTGTGTGTCTGTCTGTCTCTCTCTATGTTTTTTGATCTGTCGTCTGTCCTGTCTGTCTGTCTGTCTGTTCGTCTGTCTGTCTGTCTGTCTGTCTCTCTCTCTCTCTCTCTCTCTCATAGCATCTTCTCTCTCTCTCTCATCATCTCTGTCTTTGTTTCTCGTCTCTCTGTCTGTCCATCCTGTTTGTCTTCTGTTCGTTTGTGCGCCCGCGCCGCGTGTAAGTGTTGTGAGTGTGTTGTGTGTGTGTGTGTGTGTGTGTGTGTGTGTGCGAGCCTGTGTGTGCGGTGTGTGTGAGTATCTGTGAGTGTGGTGTGTGGTGTGTGGTGGGTGGTTTGTGTGTGTATGTCGGCGGTCGCGTGTGGTTATGCGTGCGTGCGTGCGTGTGTGTGTGTGACCTGTTTTGACAGCGACAGAATTGAAGGCTGAGTCACACTAAAGGTACGAATGCCGTCATAGCCTTCACCTTCATCTCCATTCCTCTACCCTCACAGCCACAGTCAGTGCCACATGACTATCATGTCACTGTCAGGTGTGGTGGTGTGGTGTGTGTTTGTGTGTGTGTGTGTGTGTTTGTGTGTGTGTGTGGTGGGCGCGCGTATTGTACTCGTGGGAAGAAGGAGGGATGTGGGGAAAAGAGGGGGAGGGGGAGGGATTGAATTGCAGTGATCTTAAAGCAGGAGGTCGGAAGTGCGGAGGCGGGGGTGGAGATGAACACGGAACGAACACAAGTCGGGGACGGACATGCGCTATGCCCAGGAAGAAGAAGAAGATGAAGAAGAGAAGAAATAAAAAGGAGAAGAAGAATGAGAAGAAGGAGGCGGAGGAGGAGAGGAGAAGGACGAAGGAAAGGAGAAGAAGACGAAAGAAGAAGGAGGAGGAGTGAGAGGAAGGAGAAGAAGAAGAAGAAAGAGAAGACGAAGAAAGAAAAAGACGAAGGAGAAGACAAGGAGAGAGGAGAGGGAGAGGAAGGAGAAAAGGAGGAGGAGGAGAAGCTGAAGGAAAGGAAAGGAAAAAGGAAGAAGGAGAAAAAAAAAAGAAATAGAAAGAAGGAGAAGAGAAAGAAATAGAAGGCAGAGGAGGAGAGAGGAGAAGAAGAAGAAGAGACAGAAGAAGAAGAAGAAAAGAAGGAAAGAGAGGAAGGAAATAGAATGAAGAAGAAGAGAGGAAGAAGAAGAAGCAAAGACAGAGGAAGAAGAAGAAATTAGAAAAGGAGGAGGGGAGGAGGAGAAGAAGGAGAAGGAGAAGAAAAGAAAGACGAGAAGAAGGAGAAAGAAAGGAGAATTAGAAGAAGAAGAAGAAGAAATGGAAGGAGAGAGGAGAGGAGGAGGAGAAGCGAAGAGAAGGAGAAGGAGGATGAGGAGGAGGAGGCGACAAAAGAAGAAGAAGACTGAGAAGAGATGACTGAATTACTAGGGTGATATTAAGTTAGACAACTGGCTGCGTGCTAAGGTAATGTAAGCTTTGATTTCGGGGAAGGGGGTAATCTTTCTGAAGAGGAGTGATAGGCTTCGGAGGTGCATCAGAAGGCGAGGGGAAGTTGGTGTGGGAGGGGGGGGGGGGGGGGGGGGGGGGGGGGGAGGAGGAGAATCGGGATGTTAGGGAGGGAGAGTGGGAGAGAACGAGGAGAGGTAGGGGATGATTCACTTATGCAAGGGAGTACGTCATTTTGTTTCAATACACACACACACACACGCGCCGCGCGCGTCACACACACACACAACACCACACACCACACACACACACACATACACAACCTCGCGCGCGCGCGCGCGCGGCACACAAACACACACACACACACACACACACACACACACACACACACACAAAACACACACACACACACACACACACACGCACGCACCACGCCACGCAACGCACGCACAACTCTTTCTCTCTCTCTCTTTCTCTCTCTCTCTCTCTCACTTATGAACACTCACACACACACAGCACACACACGACCACCATACACACACACCCACACACACACAATCATCACAACACACTCGCACACTATCGCACACAACTCACGACACGCACGCATCACTCACACAAAACACACACAAACAAACACACACACAACACACACACACACACCCACACAACGCACGCACGCACGCACGCACGCACGCACAACCACGCACACTCTTTCTCTCTCTTCTCTTTCTCCTCTCTCTCTCTCTCACTACACCCTCACACACACAACACACACACACACACACACACACACAATCACCCACACCCCACACACACACACACCACACTACGTCGCACACACGCACACTACGCACGCTATGCACTGCACACACAAACACACACACTACACACACACACACACACACGCACACACGCACGCACGCACGCACGGCAACGCACTCACCACACGCACACTCTTTCTCACTCTCTCTTTCTCTCTCTCTCTCTCACTTACACTCCTCACACACACACACCACAACACAACACACCCACCACACACACACACACCCACACCCACACACACACTCGCACACACTTCACACACGCACGTCATGCACGCACACAAAACACACACACACACACCACACACACACACACACCCACACACACAGCACAAACACACACACACACAATCTCTCTCTCTCTCTCCTCTCTCTCCCTCTTCTTTCTCTCTCTCTCTCCTCACTCTCTCTCACACACAACACACACACACACTATCACACACTAACACCCCCTAAACACACCACATACACCGGTCACACACACACACACACAGACTAACACACACACTAACACACCACACTTAACACACACTAACGCACCGAACAGGACAGTCAATATCCCATCTGTGTAGCAGCAGTAAGTCAACCTGCGCTCACCCACTTCTCCTCCCACCCCCTCAGGTAAATTCCGCTACACCACAAGTGTCAGTGACAGGCACATTTAGTTAGGGGCAAACCCAACAGATTTCGCCCACAAGCGAATGTTTGAGACATGCGTGCTCGTACGTAACATCTTCTAACGCCCCGTTCTCGGGTGGTTATCGGGGGGCGGTTATAGAAATCTTCCTGTTTACGAAAAACGGACGGACTATGATTTGTCAAAAAAGAATAAAAAGAAAAGAAGAAAATAAATGATAAAGAAGAAAAAAAAAGAAAAAAGAAAAAAAAGTGTGTGTGTGGGTGTGTGTGTGTGTTGTGAAGGAAGCAGAAAACCTCACCTGCTTTACAGGTAATTTCATTATTTGCAAAATGAACATCTTGCTTTTCTTTCCTTTTCTTTCTTTCTTTCTGTGTCCTTTTTTTTTTCTTCAATTTTTTTTCGTTCTTTCTTGTGTAGTCTCTTCTACTTGCCGTTTTCTTTCTTTCTTTTCTTTTCTCCTCTTTCTTGTTCGGACTCTGTGTGTATTTTGGCTGGTGAAGTCGATTGTTTGGAAGGCAGATTTATTCCCTCAATATAATGGTCAAGACTATGAGCTTTTCATCACTCTCTCACTCTCTCCTCCTCTCTCTCCACTCTCTCTCTCTCTCACTCTCTCTCCTCTCACTCTCGCTCCACTCACATCACACACTCTCCTCTCTCACGTCACTCACAACTCTCCTCTCTCTCTCTTGACATTCTCTCCCTCTCCTCTCTCTCTCTCCTCTCTCTCGCTCTCTCTACGCTCTCATTTTGTGTGTATATGTTGAGAAAACAGACAGACAGAGAGAGTGATTGAGAGAGAGAGAGAGAGAGAGAAGAAGAGAGAGAGAGAAGAGAGAGTGAGAGAGAGAGAGAGAGAAAAAGAGCAGAAGATGTTAGGAACAAACTATCACTGCTATGAAATCTTTATCCTTCGGAAATTCAATGAAGGTTATTGAACCTTGGATCCCGTCACCAACAATCAGGGCGACGGCCCTGAGCCTCTGTATAGTACAGTAGCAGGTACAGTACAGTCCATACAGTACATCTAGGATACACCACACAGCCGATCTATCTTACCCAACACCCCCCACACCATGTCAGAGGATTTACTTCTTTATCGTCCAGTCGTACCTGTACACATACTGTGGGTCGGACCTGCACCCAAACTGCAGAGAACGAAACCGTCTTTTCCTGCTCGACACCCAAACGCGAGCGGCGCATGGACCAGGGCGAGTAACACGAAGAACGAACACTGACAGGTGATACGCGACACTGTCAAATAACAATAAGGCAGAGTAGTTTGCAGTGTTCCGCTATCGCCCGAGACACGTATGAATGCAGATAGATAAAGGGTTGGGATGAAACCAAACAAAGAAACAAAGATGATGTTCACCATCAAAGCTGATCTTTAAACAGCCTGATTGATATTAGCTGCTAAAATCCCATTGCGGACACAAGACGAATGTTCACCTTTAAGGAGAGCAATGGCACGCGGAATCTGTTCCAGTCACGTACCGCCGTTTATTGGACTTTACCATGTACAACATAAAAGAGACCTCCTGTGATTGGTGCATGAACTGATCGGTATTATCGTGTTTACACAGCAGTCTTGCGTGCAACATATGGCAATAAACTAATGGTAATAATACCACTCGTGGGCGCTCTTCGGGGAGGGCAGGTGATGTAACACCGTCTTTTGGTGCACATGCGCTGTGCGTGCGTGTGTTTGTGTGTGTGTGTGCGCGCGCGCGCGTGTGTGTATGTCTGTGTGTTTTAACATACAACATTGTTGTGTATAATTAGGACTG
>CM031596.1:65868400-65873400 GCA_018398815.1 Conus ventricosus | reverse complement strand
ATTTACCCTTGATTCTCACATCAAAATTAGCTCATTTTCCGTACACCCTATAATTATCCTAAATTCTCCCCTCAAACTTTCCCTGTTTTTAAAATTTCCCCCTTTTAACAATGACCCTGACTAAACCCCAAAATATTTTCTGTTTCTTTTCCCTGTGATAACCGGGAAGGGGGAGCATAAAAAAACATTTGCCCTTTTTCCCACCCCCGCTTTTTTTCCCTGGGGGGCCCACACAAACTGATGCTGCAAGCCCCCTTTTAAACCCCGAAAAACCTACTTCTCATTTTAAAACCCTTTTGCCCCTTTTCCCCTTCCCCCTTCATGACTTTTAAGTTTCTCATGTCAACAGTTGCGGTGCTTTTTTCCCCCAATTAGCCCGTTGTTCCCACATAAAACCCCTTTTTGGTATTTCCTATTTCCCCCTGAAATCAATAGGGGATAACAAATAATCATAAACATTTGAAGCCCCTCTTTAAACCTAAGCTCACCTTTCTGAATGATAAAACCCTTTGCATACCTTAAAAACGGGCCCACTTAACAGCGAGGTCTATTAAACCAAAAAAGGGACCACCCAAACAAAATTTTCTGACCACTCAAACGAAAACAACACAATCTTTCAGGGGGGGAAAAAAAAAAAACAAAAAGAAAAAAGGAGGGGGGGAAGAAGGGGGGGGGGGGGGAAGGGTTTGCAGCCCAACCTGATTATCACATTAACAAAAAAAATGATGCGCCCCCACCCTGGGTTCTTTCTTGGGTTTTCTTTGGGCAGGGATTTTGTTTTTCGGCTGAAAAAAACCCAAAAGAGGTCCAAAAACCCGTCGGGTTCTGTCTTGTTTTTTTTTTTGGTCTCTTTTTTCGGCGGAACAAGTAAATTTTTTTTCAGTTTGTTTCAAATTCCGCCCCCCCGCAGTCCCTCACTGTAAAATTGCCCTCCGGGGGACTAACTTTTAAGTAAAAGGGGGGGGGGGGGGGGGGGGGGGGGGGGGGGGGGGGGGGGGGGGGGGGGGGGGGGGGGGGGGGGGGGGGGGGGAGAGGAGGGGGGGGGGGGGGGGGGGATCCCTTTTTTTGGGTTTATCTTTTTTTTTATTTGGGGGCACAGAAAATCAACTCTCTCCCAAACGGGGGCTTACTACCACAGAGCAAAACTTTCAGCGGGCTTTTAAAAGGGGAACTCGTGGGGGGGTGGGGGGGTTTGGGTTGGTGTTTTTTTTTTTTTTTTCCCTTACGGGGCCCCCAATACCCCCAAACCCCTCACCCCCCACCCACCACAAAAACCCCCTTTCCCCTCACCACCCAACCCCCCCCCCACCCCCCCCCCCCCCCCCCCCCCAA
Organism: Conus ventricosus; assembly: GCA_018398815.1. Lineage (NCBI taxonomy): Eukaryota > Metazoa > Mollusca > Gastropoda > Neogastropoda > Conidae > Conus > Conus ventricosus. The sequence goes on along the minus strand of CM031596.1, from coordinate 65,872,068 downwards.
GCCTGTCTGTGGGGATCTGTCGGCCAACCTTTTGGGTGCCCCACAGGGAAGGGAGGGAGGGGGCACGGGGGACCCGATAAAACCCACATCTTGTCGATGGCTGTCTGCTGACTTTTCGCTGATGAAGGGGGGGGAGGAGGGAAAAAAGGGGGGGAAAAGGGCGGGCGGGGGTATTTTGGGGGGGGGGGAGGGAAGGGGGGGGGCGGGGACCGGAAAAGGGGGGGAGGAATTTAGAAAAGCGGAAGGGGAAGAGGTGATACTGCCGACAAAACACACCGCGCGCGCGCCAACACAAAAACACACCACACACACACACACACACCACACACCACACACCACACAACCCGCGCGCGCACGCACGCACGCCGCACCACGCACCACAAACGCACAAAGCAAAGCACAAAGCACGCTCACACAAAATTCCCGGGGGGGTTTGGGGGCGGGGTTTTAGGAGGGGGGGGGTAGGGGGGAAGAGGAATTTATAAGGGTGGGGGGTCGCTGCAGCGGGGGTTGGATGATGAAATAGAGGGATGGCAGCGACCTAAGTTTGGGGTCCTGTATGAATGGAAATCTTGAGGGGGGGAGAGAGGGGAAAGAAGGAGGGGGAGAGAGAGGGGAGAGAGAAAGAGGAGAGAGGGAGGGGAGAGGCGAAAAGGAAAGGGGAGAAAAATTGCGGGGGCGGGCCCTTTATTGCATTTCTTCGATTCCACCCGCTCTTGGGTTTTTTCCCCGACCGGGCTGGGGATCACACCGCTGTGTACAGAATCAGCGGGGGGTTTTGGGGTTTTGTCGGACCTGGCAAATCCAACCCCACCGCGGGGGTACGAATCACGGGGGGCTGGCTTTTGTCAGGACCTTCTGTCCCACACCGCGGGGTTAAAAGAATCGCGTGGATCTGGCTTTTCAGGGCCTGTCTGTCCATCACACCGGTGTACAGAAAAAAGCAGGGATCTGGCTTCTGTCAGGGCCCGTCCCGTCCATCCCCACCGCAGTGTACAGAATCAGCGGGGGGTCCCGGGTTTTTGTTTAGGACCCGTCTGTCCCTCCCACCGCGGTGTACAGAATCAGCGGGGATCTGGCTTCTGTCAGGACCTGTCTGTCCATCACACCGCGGTGTACAGAATCAGCGGGATCTGGCTTCTGTCAGGACCTGTCTGTCCATCACACCGCTGTGTACAGAATCAGCGGGGATCTGGCTTCTGTCAGGACCTGTCTGTCCATCACACCGCTGTGTACAGAATCAGCGGGGATCTGGCTTCTGTCAGGACCTGTCTGTCCATCACACTGCTGTGTACAGAATCAGCGGGGATCTGGCTTCTGTCAGGACCTGTCTGTCCATCACACCGCTGTGTACAGAATCAGCGGGGATCTGGCTTCTGTCAGGATCTGTCTGTCCATCACACCGCGGTGTACAGAATCAGCGGGATCTGGCTTCTGTCAGGACCTGTCTGTCCATCACACCGCTGTGTACAGAATCAGCGGGGATCTGGCTTCTGTCAGGACCTGTCTGTCCATCACACTGCTGTGTACAGAATCAGCGATGATCTGGCTTCTGTCAGGACCTGTCTGTCCATCATACCGCTGTGTACAGAATCAGCGGGGATCTGGCTTCTGTCAGGACCTGTCTGTCCATCACACCGCTGTGTACAGAATCAACGGGGATCTGGCTTCTGTCAGGACCTGTCTGTCCATCACACCGCTGTGTACAGAATCAGCGGGGATCTGGCTTCTGTCAGGACCTGTCTGTCCATCACACCGCGGTGTACAGAATCAGCGGGGATCTGGCTTCTGTCAGGACCTGTCTGTCCATCACACCGCGGTGTACAGAATCAGCGGGGATCTGGCTTCTGTCAGGACCTGTCTGTCCATCACACCGCTGTGTACAGAATCAGCGATGATCTGGCTTCTGTCAGGACCTGTCTGTCCATGATACCGCTGTGTACAGAATCAGCGGGGATCTGGCTTCTGTCAGGACCTGTCTGTCCATCACACCGCTGTGTACAGAATCAGCGGGGATCTGCTTCTGTCAGGACCTGTCTGTCCATCACACCGCTGTGTACAGAATCAGCGGGGATCTGGCTTCTGTCAGGACCTGTCTGTCCATCACACCGCTGTGTACAGAATCAGCGGGGATCTGGTTACTTAAAGCTGAGAAGAACGCCGAATGCTTTGTCAGACGTTGCGAACTGGAATCCTTTTAGGACGCACAACATGATATTGACATTCTCGCGGCTCATCTTAATTTAGAGTGGTTCTCGTGTTAGTTCTCCACGTTTTTTTAAAATTTTTAATCTGCACCCACTAAAGCTGACACGGCAGACGGGAATCAATGGAAGAATGGCACCACTCACTCAATCTTTCAGTTCTGAATGCTAGAAAAGGACGTTGCAGGCACATGCACAACGGATGCCGCAGGGGTGCCCTCATGAGCATCCCACGTCCACGCGGGAAGGCGAATCGCTCCAACATGCCTGCAGTGGGTGCCCTTACCCTTGCGGACACCCTAGCACCACTAAGTTGGGGGGGGGGGGGGGGGGGGGGGGTTCAGGACAACCCACGATTTCAAAGTCCAGGACTTCTTCCAGCCACATCCCACCTCAGGGATGCGACCCATGAAGCTCCTGTGTGACTCCTATCCTCCGGCACAGACAGGTGCTTTTAACCACTGTGCAGGACAGAGGTGCGGAAGGCAGAGAGAGTCGAAAGAGGCGAAGAGGTTCCCCAGAGTCCAGCCTTGGGTCGAACCTCTGAGACTCACACCCCTGTCCTCTGGCGTGCCAGCCAGGGTGGGCGTTCCAGTGAGGATGTTCTACCCAAACCGGCCAAAACTGGTTTGTGTGGATCCTTACCAGTGGTCCTGAAAAGGAGCTGTACAAGGACCTGAAAGAAGGCTGCCACAGAGAGCAGACGACCAACACCATCAACTCCGACCCATCACCGCCGGGGGACGGCAACGCTAACCAGCTACACAGACCACATTCTGGGACACCCTGTCCTTAAAGGTGACGCCAACCAGCTACACAGACCACAGTCTGGGACACCTGTCCTTAAAGGTGACGCCAACCAGCTACACAGACTACAGTCTGGGACACCCTGTCCTTAAGGGTAACGCCAACCAGCTACACAGACCACATTCTGGGACACCCTGTCCTCAAAGGTGACGCCAACCAGCTACACAGACTACAGTCTGGGACACCTTGTCCTTAAAGGTGACGCCAACCAGCTACACAGACCAGTCTGGGACACATTGTCCTTAAAGGTGACGCCAACCAGCTACACAGACCACAGTCTGGGACACCTTGTCCTTAAAGGTGACGCCAACCAGCTACACAGACTACAGTCTGGGACACCTTGTCCTTAAAGGTGACGCCAACCAGCTACACAGACCACAGTCTGGGACACCTTGTCCTTAAAGGTGACGCCAACCAGCTACACAGACTACAGTCTGGGACACCCTGTCCTTAAAGGTGACGCCAACCAGCTACACAGACCACAGTCTGGGACACCTTGTTCTTAAAGGTGACGCCAACCAGCTACACAGACCAGTCTGGGACACCTTGTCCTTAAAGGTGACGCCAACCAGCTACACAGACCACAGTCTGGGACACCTTGTCCTTAAGGTGAACGCCAACCAGCTACACAGACCACAGTCTGGGACACCTTGTCCT
>CM031596.1:65845900-65865900 GCA_018398815.1 Conus ventricosus | reverse complement strand
GTGGGTAGAGGTGGAGGGAAAGAAGTAGGAGAGGGGTAAGTAAGATGGGGGAGGGGGGGGGGGGGAAGAGGAGGTGAGGGAGTTGGTCGGGAAGGGGTGGTGCCAAAAAGAGCAGTGCAGTTTGTCCTTGCCGTGGGAATCGCCTGATCCTAACGGCTGCCCGTTTCTCAGTGCTGTCACATTCCATAGTGACTGTCTGTCTGTGAGTCCGCCTGTGTCTGTCGCGGTCTTCCTTGACTTTTACACCTCAGCTTATCTTTACCGCTGTACCCCACTCTCCCTTTCTCCACACACACACACACCAATTTCCCCTTCTCGTATGCACTGTACTCTTCTTCTTTCTTTTTTTTAAAGTCGACCACAGTCTACCATTTCCTTTTGATATTCCGATGTTTAATTTCTTGTTAAACCCCATTCTTTGATTTCCTTTTATACCCCCGACTTCATGTTTGGGTTATTGTTGTCGTCGTCGTCGTCGTCGTTGTCGCTGTTGTTAATTCTGGTCTTCATTTTCTTTTTCTACCCTAGTCTCCTTTAAATTTAGCCCTAGTCTTTTTTTTTTCTTTTTTGTTGTTGTTGTTGATGCCCCAGCCTTCCTTTCCTATTTTACCCCAGTCATCATTATCTTTTTATATCCTAGTTTTCCGTGTCTGTTTATATTCCAGTCTTCCTTTTCTTTCAATACTCTTCTTTTTTCTGTGAATGCCAGTTTATCCTTTTCTTTTTATACTACAGCTTTCCGTTTTCTTCATTACCAAAATCTTTCCTTGCCTTTGATACCCAGATCTTTTTTGTACCCATATTTCCCTATTTGTTTCATGCTCCAATCTTCCCATATCTTCTCTATTGCAGGTTTTTTTTATTTTTATAACCTACATTTTATTCTCCAATTTTCCATTTCTTTCGATTTCCGCCGAGTCATTTTCGTTTGTATTACCAGTATTTCCATTGTTTTCCATCCAAGTCATCCGTTTGCTATGTCCCAGTTGTCTTTTTTTTATACCAGTCTTACGTTCCTTTTATACCCCAATCTTCCATTTTCTTCAGTGTCTTTTTTCATACCAGTCTTACGTTCCTTTTATATCCCCAATCTTCCATTTTCTTCAATGTCCCTGTCTAATTTTTCTTTCATACCCGAGTGTCCTTTTTCACTCTCCATGTTTCGGATCCAGACAAAATTATGTTGCTAGCCTTTCGAATCAGCCAAGGTGCGCGTCAGTGCTTCCGGTTTGACTCGGTGAACAGGTCCTAAGAGAAAGCCTTGGCTGGAAGCTTTTAGAAGTCTTCCGGGAGGTCTTCAGCATTTTGACACTGAAGAGTGAAGTTATGTGGCCCGCCACCTGGATCATATATAATTATGAGCACACGTGATGTGCGAGAGAGTGCTGTGGATGTTGGTGTTCTTTCGTTAAGTGACACACACACAAAAAACACAATCTCGACCCGTCCACGAGCATCACGTCACTCTCAGAGCACGGAGAAATGAGCGCTGTAGTGACGTCATCTCTGACGCAAGACTATGTGCAGAAGGAAAGGAGGGGGTGGAGTGTCGACGCCTGTCTGTGACGTCAAAATCCCACAGGGGACTGGTCAGTCAAGCTGTGTTCTGCTGTGCCCTGGTAGGCGGTCTAATTATAGAAACATTTACAGTTCTGTCAACGTCCTTTGGAACGGAACACAGTCAGCCAGACAGACGTCGGTGAGGAGTGAAAGGAAAGAGGGAAGGGAGGAGGTGAAAACGGGCATCGAAAATGACGTTAAAACTAATAGCGCTGCGGAATGTGTGTGCGTGCGTGCGTGCGTGCGTGCGTGCGCGCGCGCGCGCGCGCGCGCGTGTGTGTGTGTGTGTGTGTGTGTGCACGCGTGAGTGTGAGTGTTTATGAGAGAGAGAGAGAGAGAGAGAGGGGGGGGGAGTGGTATGAGGGAAAGAGTAGGAAGCTGGATGGTGCTGGATGTGCCAATATCTTGTCACAGTCTTTCCCTTATATCTCAAATCTTACTTTAGCTCCATCCCCGTATCTTCCTTTTATATCCCTTTATATCACAATCTTCTGTCACGTTTTAGACGACAGTTAATGTTCCTTTCGTATACTGCAGTCTTTCTTTTAGTTTGTTTCCCAGTCTGGTATTTCATTTTATCCTCCAGTCTTCCTTTTCCTTTGATATTCCAGTCTTCCTTTTCCTTTGATATTGCAGTTTTTCCTTTTCCTTTGACATTCCAGTCTTCTTTTTCCTTTGACATTCCAGTCTTCCTTTTCCTTTGATGTTCCAGTCTTCCTTTTCCTTTCGCATTCCAGTCTTCCTTTTCCTTTGATGTTCCAGTCTTCCTTTTCCTTTGATGTTCCAGTCTTCCTTTTCCTTTGATATTCCAGTCTTCCTTTTCCTTTGATATTGCAGTCTTCCTTTTCCTTTGATATTCCAGTCTTCCTTTTCCTTTGACATTCCAGTCTTCCTTTTCCTTTGATGTTCCAGTCTTCCTTTTCCTTTGATGTTCCAGTCTTCTTTTTCCTTTGATATTCAGTCTTCCTTTTCCTTTGATATTCCAGTTTTCCTTTTTCCTTTGCTATTCCGGTTTTCCTTTTCCTTTGATATTCCAGTCTTCCTTCTCTTGTCGTTCCTCGTTTATCCTTTTCTTTTTATGCCCGTCTTTTTTTCTTCTTTTTTTTCATTTTATACCCAGATTTCTGTTCCTGGGTTTTTTCCAGTGTTCCTTTGTTGTTGTTTTTCCCTTAGTCTTATTCCGTTCAATTCCCAGTCTCCTTTTCCCTCTTCCTCTTTCAAGTTTTGTTTTCTACGTCATTTCCCTTTCCTGTTTCTAAAGCAAGTCTTGCTTGTCTTTCCTCAGTCCTAAGCACTCTTCCACCACCACCACCACCACCACCACCACCACCCTGCCCCCGTTGTTCATCTCATCCTTTTCGTCCCTTTCCCATCACGCCCCCAAACCTTTCCCTTAGGCCCGGCCCCCCTTCTCCCTTATCTACGAGGGCCCAGGCCATCTTTTCCTTGCTCCCTCCCTATCTCTTCCGGCGTGGTCATCGATCGTCCAGGGAGACGTCTTTCCTGTTAGCCAGGCACCGCCACTAGGAGGGCCCTGTCTATTGTCTTAGGGCTTCTTCCGGTGTTAATGTGGACCCCACCCACTACCCACCCACCACCACATCCCCACCAACAACTCCCCCCCCCCCCTCCACCCAGCGCAAGTGTCCCCCCCCCCCCTGCTGTGTCCCCCCCCCCCCCCCCCCCCCCACTTCTACCCCGCCCTCAACCCCGCCTCCCACCTCTCCCCCTCCAACCCCGCCTCCCACCTCCCCCACCTCCCCCCCCCAACCCGCCTCCCACCCCACCCCCACCCCCATTCCCCCCTCGCCCCCCGAAATCGATGACCAGAATGGAGCTGTCTGTAGGCCAAGTCTCCGCTTTATTTAAAGACAGTCTCCTATTGATCTGGTGGGAATTTTATGGAGAACTTACCTCAGCTGGCTGAAAGGAAACAAGATCGGGTCGTGGTGGATCCCGCCGTCGGCCCGGAGTGAACTGCTCTCTGGGTTACAAAGTTCTGAGGAACCTGCTTTCGATTTCCGTTTGGACGGCTGAAGTTTGAAGGTGGTGGTGGTGGTAGTGGTGATGGTGCTGGCGGTGGTGCTGGCGGTGGTGATGATGATGATGATGGGAAGGAGGGGAGGAGGAGGAGACGATGCAGTTGCTGCTGCATTTCTGCCCTTCCTGTTGTAGTTGCTGTTGTTATTGTTGTTTACACTATTGTTTTTTTTCTCTTGTTGTTGTTTTTTGTTGTGCTGCTGTTATTGCTTCTTCTGCTGCGCAAGCTGTTCTTATTGTTGCTGTTGTTGCTGCTGTTGCTTCTTGTACTTCTGCTGTCATTTTGTCTGGTACTGATGCTGTTCTACTGCTGATGTTCTTGTTGCTATTCTGTCCGGTACTACTGTTCTTGTTGTCTACTGCTGATGTTCTTGTTGCTATTCTGTCCGGTACTACTGTTCTTGTTGTCTACTGCTGATGTTTGTGTTCGTATTCCATCTCCTACTGTTGTCGTTTCTGTTGTTGTTGCTGTGGTCGTTGGTGGTGTTGCTGGGTGGTGTTGCTGTCGCTTCTTATACAAGTGCTGCTTCTGTTGTTGTTGTTGCTGTTTGTTCTGCTGCTTTTCTTGTTATAGTCGTTGTTACTAAAACTTCTTTTCTTTTTTTTTCGTTGTTATTCTGTTATTACCTCCTCCACTGTAGTTGTTGCTCTGTTTTGTTCTTCTTCTCCTCTTCCATCTTTTTCTTCTCCTCGTTTTACTTCTCCTCATTTTTCTTCTCCTCATTGTAAATAATTGATTTCACGTGTGTGTGTGTGTGTGTGTGTGTGTGTGTGTGTGTGTGTGTGTATTTATAGTGGAAGAGGTAGCTTTGAATCGATATAACATCACATTTCATATCAGAAACAAAACACCAATGAAATTAACAAATGATGACGCAAATGTTATGATAACAGGGGTTACTGGTGGGTTTTTTGTTTGTTTGTTTGTTTGTTTGTTTTTGTTTTTGTTAAATTATTACGTGCAGGCTTGATGATGTGGGAGGAGGCAAGACAATTATGCTCATATCAAATCATCCCCACCACCCCCACCTCCTCCAACATCGCCACCCTCCCCCCGCCCTTTCTGTTTTTACAAGGCGACACAGTCTTACTCAGCTACGCAGAACCACTTGTTTGTCACGTTAATTCCTCTTGGCTTTTCGACAAGGAAGATGAGAGCTGTTCCCAGACACTTTTGCCTCCCCCTTTCCCTCTCTGGTTCCCCCCACCCACCCCACCCCTTTTCTCCCCTTTCCCCTCCCCCCTCCCCCCCCCCCCCCCCCCCCCCCCCCCCCCACCACCACCCTCCCAGTCCCACGTCTACTCGCACCGTTTTTGTTCCTTGTCTCCCAAGTCGAAGACGCAACCCCAATCACGAAATCGACTTCCCTCCCCGTGCGCACATACACCCCCCCTCCAGTCTCTCACGTCCAACTCACCTCCCGTCCCCACACCTCCCTCCTCCACGCCCCTTCTCTACCCCTCCCCCCCCCCCCCTACCCCCCCCCCCCCCCCCCCCCACCCCACTCCTCTCTCGTCCTCTTCCCCATCTTCAGCCCCGGCTCCGCCATCTCAAGCGAACCATGAACGAATGGGCAACGATCTTGTCACTTGCGGCGTATGTAAATGGCAATTCCTCGTCTCTCTCTCGCTCTCTCTCTCTCTCTCTGTCCTCCTTACACACATACACTTGCATACCTGTGTGCAAGGCAGCGAGCTGTCTTGTCTGGCTGTTTCTTTCTGTTGTACCGTCGCGAACCTGTTGTGTCCATGTGAACTGCGGAGCGCTGCACCGCCCGCGCTGAGTTAGCCAACAAATCGGGGTATAGTTGAAGTAATAGAAGTGTGGGAGAGTGTGTGTAGGAAGGAGGTGGGGGTGTTTCTTCACAAGATCGACGAGGCACCAACAAACCACCAATGTCTCCGTCTGTCTGTCGCTCTGTCGCTCTCTCTGTCGCCCAACTGACCCTGACCCATACCCCGGCTGACGGACGGCGAGGACGTAGGAAACAAACAACAGGCAGGCAATCCAGGAGAGAAGAGGGTCCGGCTTGTTGTGGTTGTGGTGGAGTGTCGACGATCTGAGAGTTCATAGCGCCGAGGCGTTGTCGTGCAGTGGAGGAAAATCATTGTGGAGTGACATGCTGCACGTCGCAACAGGGTGGAAGAGTTAGCCACCGCCGCTGGGAGAGAGAAAGAGAGAGGCAGAGAGAGAGAGAGACACGGTTGTTTTACGCAAGTCGCCAGACAGAAAATTTTTTTTGTAGTTCTTTTCTTGTGTTTTTATGACTGTTTAGTGCGTCATTGCGTGGTGTTCGTGCTCTGCAGTCGTCAGGTCTGTTTATGGTGTGAAATTGGGAAGCGCTGCAGCTGTTCGTGACGACATGACTTCGTGATCGTGTCTGGTTTACTGTTGAAGGTGTTTGAAACGTAGTAGTGTTTACGCTGAGATTTTCGCTTTTGTTTGTTTTTAAAAGAAATTTAGTGTGTGTCCAAGACGCTTTAGCAAGAGCTATCGTGTACTTGGTGTTGAAAGTAGGATCGTAACATTGGGAAGGGGAAGAGGGGCGCCTGGCGGAGATGAGGGGGTGGGGGTGGGGGGGGTGGGAGGAGGGGGTGGTATCTGAATATTTAGAAATTAGCAAAAGATGGTGAAGACAACAGAAAATCGGGTTTGCTTTGTGTCCATCTACTACACTCATTCAAAAAATTATACTCGTCCAAATGAGAGATTGGAGTGGTAACTATGCCTAAGGCGGGTGATTTTGAGAAGAGGAACGAGAGGGGGGGGGGGGGGGGGGGGGGGGGGGGGGGTTGTGTGTGATTGTGGATGTAGGGGTGAGAAGGAGTGGTGCGATATAGGGGGGAAGAGAAGTGCTAGAGAATTGGCTCCGTGCCTCTTTCAAGTTGAACTTGGGGTTTTAGTTTGTGACCCTGTTGTATTTTGATAGGGCAGCATAGTTGCCGAGTGTCTCTTCTCTATTGTTCTTCTGGGAATTGTTATTTCGGGTATCTTTTGTTCGTCCATAGAAAAGGTACAGGGAAGTAAAAATTGCAAAAGCAACATACTACCATGCATGCCTTTGAATTACATAAAGGTAAAGAACAAGAAGATAAAAACACAGAAATAGTAAGATTTAACCAACTGGATTCTTTGTTAATAGAAAAAGGCTTTTACATAACAACAATACAACGTTACCTGTGGGATCCAGGACATAGCCTCCCACTCTGAGAAACCTGACAGTTGAGGCCATCGCTGGTGTTGTGGTCCTGTGTAATGATGGTAACGTCTGAAAGGCTGACGAAAGAAGTCAACGTGCCAAGGATGTGGCCCAGAAGTAAAATAGAAAATGAACAGGGGAGATCGGTGGTTCAACTCTTCCCTGTGACACTGGTTCAACTCCCTTCCCTCTGACCCTTCTCCCTCCCTACATACCTGCCTGTCCTCCCTCCCCCCCCCCCCCCCCCCCCCCCATTCTTCTCACTCCCTACATACCTGTGCTTCCTACATACCTGTCTGCCCCCCTCCCCCCTGTGTCTGGCTCGTCGATAAACCAGCAGTTGTGGTCTGTGTTTTTGAACTTTCAGATAAAATGTTCCACAGAAACAAATCGTATGCAGTGAAGAATGATATTGTAACTTCACCCTGGAGTGTCAGACACAGTAACTGTTCGTTGAACAGTGACAGGTTAATGATCTATTCTACTGGAATTGCTATTTACTTATTCGCAGGAGTTGTCAAACTTAGTCGTCTTTGGTAACTAGGTATTCTTTTGTAAGAGACACATTTCATAGTCATTTTCTATGGTAGTGGTTTTTAACATAATCTTTTACAAGAGCTAGTTTAGTTAATAACCTTATAGAGGAGTTGTTTACTGCTAGAATGACTTTTTTAAGGTGTTTTACTTGAATGTTTTTTTAAAGAGCTATTTTATCCAGTAATCTTTTGTACGAATTATTGTTCTTTATAATCTTTTGTAAGAATTACTTTTCTTTATAATTTTTTGCAATAGTTGTTGTCTCAATATTCTTGTGTAGCAGTTCCATAGATACATTTGTTGTTGTTGTAAAAGTTGCTTTTCTTACTCATCTGATTTAATCTATAACGGTTTGCATGAGTTGTTTTAAACTTCTAAGAGTTTTCCTTAACGATGTTTTATGAGTTGTCTTTCCTTGATTGATATTCGCAAGAGTTCTTTTTTTACCGAATACTCTTCTTGCAAGACTTATTTACTTAAAATTCTGAAGGAGTTGTTTATTGTTAAAGCGAGGGCTGTTCTTCGTAATAATCTGTTGCAAGAAAGGGAAAGCAAGAGTGGCTATACTTACCAAACGACAAAAGATGAAAGGGAGAACCACTCTCGTGATTAACTAGCTAACCCAGGTGCTGTTGTACGTGCTGTGGCTGGGATTGAGAGGGTGAGTGGGTACGAGACTAAGTAGGTCCCGGATCCTTTGAAGTCTGGCGTTCAGGTTTGACTACAGGCAAGGTGCACTAACTGGAAAAATATTAGTTGTTACTTGTTATCACAATGGACGTGCGCCCAGTTAAAAACGAAAACACTCCATTTAGTTTGCCTACAGAAGCAATGGCTGTACATTTCTTTCTCAATCGTCTGTTAACTGTAACAATGGCGGATTCCACCTGCAGTCGCAGTAAGGTATGTGAGGTGATGTTGCTTACAGCCCAGCCGACCGCAAAGGGCCATATCAAGCCTGTAGCAAGGTATGTGAATCTGTCCCTGGAGGTCAAAGCCTTGCATACAGGTGTGATAATCTCCACCAAGTTGTGTGCTGTAACAACCGACGGGAACATTTCCGTGGAGATTTCCGTCTCAGACTGCGATGAGTTCCTTCTGCCCTTGTCCGATCTTGTTGACAAATCACGGTCCACTCGCCGCGGGTGCAGGTAAGCGCTCGTGGTATCTCGCCCCGTAGCTTCTGCTCAGTCAAGCGGACTCACAAAGCAGTTTTCACGCATGATTACGAACGGGGCGGCTGCGGTTTTTTTTTTTTTTTCACCTATGGAATCCGGAATCTTTTTTTTTTTTTTTTTTTTTTTTAGTTAGGTGCCGGTAGGTACGGCGAAGTGGATTAGCGAGGGTATGCAATAGGGGAGGTGGCAAGATAGGTAGGAAAGGAGAGCGACACTGGTCTCACTGCGGTGACAGGGTGTGTGGTATTTTGGGGTCTGCTTCGTGTCAAACGCTTCGTTATCTGTGCAGTTCGCAGCTGCAGCAATGTAAGGTCACGTCAATCAATCGTCACGTCACGCTGCAGTCGTGACATATCTGGTGTAGTGAGTGGCGGCTGTCGTCTGTGTGTTTGTGTGTGTGTGTGTGTGTGTGTGGAGGGGGCGGTGTCTACCAGCGTCCTCGCCACCTTCAGTCGGTGGGTTCGATCTGTCTCGCATGCACTTGGACATCTGTCGACAGAGAATTAGTGAGAGGAAGCTTGGTTTGTCCCTCACATCAAGGCGTGGTGGAGGTCAAGCGGCGGGGATTCGGTGACAAGCAGTGTGATGAGACCAGCGAGTCACTGGATGAGACAGTGCCTGTCAGGTGCCCAGTGTTTCTTCTTCAGAAGGAAGTGGGGCGATCCACATGTTGAGCGTTAACAGAACGTATCACACCACCACGATCAACATAGACAGTAATTGCAGTGCATGGTCTGTTGTCGTGTCAGTCGTGACTGGCTAGATCTGTGCCCATCATTACACAATTACCGGGGTGAGCGGGCCTCGAGTTGTTGTCGGACACTGACACCGTTTTCTGGGATTAGGCAGACGGCGTGGAAAAGACTGGAACCGCAGCGGAAGTTACAGTTCGTGATTCGCAGACACCGCATCGCAACTCATGCTTTCGGTGCTTCAAGGCGGTTCTGGCAGACTGTGTCTGCTACGTGGAGAGACAGAACTTGAGGTTTACACAGGTGGTCACTGGATACCGGTCGGGGTTTTGCGTTTGTTGTCATCCATGCTTGTGTCAGGAGGTCACTGAGACCGTTTTAGAGGATCGCTACATCTGAACAGATCGGAGAAAGGTCGACGGAAGAAGACACATCAAATCAGTGGCTTCAGTCCATGCTGGCTTGAAGATTTCATGGGCTCCATTGCAGCGGGTCTTCTCCCCAGCCACGGGAGCTGAGTCGTTGGATTGTCAATGCAGCACGGAGACATTGATAGTCCCTGAATTCGGTGCCGATCGGAGTCTGCAAATTGCCTTTTTTTTTCTTTCTTTTTTTTTTCTTTTTTTTAAGCGGTGGATGTTGCCAGCCGACCTTGCCAGTCACACAGCTCCTGTCTGTGGTATTTGGTGTGTGAGCATTGACCCCAGTCTGTGGCTGGCATGTCCCAGGGACAGCCGTGTGTTGGAGTGACGGTGAAGGGAACTGTGTGTGTGTAGGTGAGAGGGCAGTGCTGTGAACTGAGTTCCTGGTGTAACCGGCGCCATGGCTGGTCGGAAAGGTAAGGCCTGATTCCCCTTGTCATCTTTGGTGATATGGTTTCGTGGCAAAAACTTACTGTGCCTTACCTTTCCTCCTCCTCCTCCTCCTCCTCTTCCTCCTCCTTATTCTTCTTCTCATTCTTCCCTTCTTTAAACAGTGTGTTGTGACCTGTTGTAAGCAGGGATATAATAGGCCTTGAGAAGTGGGATACTGGCAAAAGCAGGGATATAATAGGCCTTGAGAAGTGGGATACTGGCAGAAGCAGGGATATAATAGGCCTTGAGAAGTGGGATACTGGCAGCATAATTAAGATGATCAAGATTGTTCTGCATGTGGTCTCTGTCTTTAAAACAGAATCCGACCGAATGTGTTTATGAAACAGTCTGGTACTGTTAATTCCCGAATTTCCAACCAGCCCTTCTGAAGGGATCTGAAGGCCGGCAAGCAAGGGGCAGTGGCAGGTTCCCTGTTCCACTGAGTTCCACACCCTGATGTTGGATAGGGGTGGGATGGGGATCGGGCGGGGGTGTGGGAGAGAATATGAGTATTGACATACATCAGTCCGTGAATACAGAACTTGAGCTTCGACTGCCGGCCTTTTAGTAGTGCAAAACTTCCTTGAATACAGAACTTGAGCATTGACTGACGGAATCTTCGTAGAGGATTAGTCTGTGAGTACAGAACTTGAGCATTGACTGGCGGAATCTTAGTAAAGCATTAATCCGTAAATACGGAACTTGAGCATTGACTGACGGAATCTTCGTAGAGGATTAGTCTGTGAGTACAGAACTTGAGCATTGACTGTCGGAATCTTCGTAGAGGATTAGTCTGTGAGTACAGAACTTGAGCATTGACTGACGGAATCTTCGTAGAGGATTAGTCTGTGAGTACAGAACTTGAGCATTGACTGACGGAATCTTCGTAGAGGATTAGTCTGTGAGTACAGAACTTGAGCACTGACTGACGGAATCTTAGTAGAGCATTAATCCGTGAATACGGAATTTGAGCATCGATCGAAGGAATCTTAGTAGAGCATACTGTCCGTGAATACGGAACTTGAGCATTGAATGACGGCTTTTTAGTCGAGCACTTGTCCGTGAATATGAAACGTGAACATTGGCTGATGGAATCTTAGTAGAGCATTACCCGTGAGTACGGAACTTGAGCATTGACTTACTGAATCTTCATAGAGCATTTGTCCGTGAAGACGGAACTTGGACTGCGGCTGACGGAACCTTAGTAGAGCAGTAGTCCATGAATACGGAACTTGAGCATTGAATGACGGTTTTTTAGTCGAGCACTTGTCCGTGAATATGAAACGTGAGCATTGGCTGATGGAATCTTAGTAAAGCATTAATCCGTGAGTACAGAACTTCAGCATTGATGAACGGAATAGTAGAAGAACATTAGTCCGTGAATACGGAACTTGAACGAATCTTAGAAGAGCATAACGTTCGTGAAGATGGAGGAACTAGAGCAATGACTGACGGAATCTTAGGAGAGCAGCGAGTTGTGTGGAAGCACAGCGGGTGAATTACGGTTTTATCTGTTACCAGTGGCATAGAAGCTTGCCTCACAGTGGCGAATCACAAAGATCAACAAGTGACACACGTTGGCATATAAGAGACAGAGAGAGGTTGACAAACAAGCATGATGTGTGCATACAACCTAGTCTCTAAGAGATTCAGCTTCCATTGTCGGTACAGAACAGAAGAGAAATGTAAGGTTTTTGTCAGGACTGGGTGTCGAAAAGGAAATCTTTTTTCCAATGATTCTGTTCTGCTGTTATTTTGGTCTCCTCCACTTCAAACAGTGGTGTTCGGATCTCCGATGAGCTGGGGGATGGAACGGTCGAAAAACAAAGAGACAAACAAACAAACAAACAAACAGACAACAATGTAAGTGTCAGAAGGCCAGGTGGTGTGTTCCTAGTCCTCAGGCCAGGTGTGATTCTCGTGCATCAGATGCTGCTTTTCTCTCTTAGAGAGCAATTTTGAAGGCGTTCGACAACCTACCTCCAAGGTGCCAGACTTAAAGGCTAAAGTCATGCGGTATATACTGTGAGCAGATTTTTTTTTTTTTTTTTTTTGGAGGAACTGCTCTGCTTTACCTCACCCCACCGCTTCCCATCCTACACCTCCACCACCCAGTCTCTCCCCTGTCTCCCTCCCTCCTCCCCACTGGGTGTGTGGGTTTGAGAGGTGTCTGTGCGTACGTAGTGCACGCACGTGCGTGTGCGTGCGTTCCTGTAAGCCTACATGTGTGTGTGTGTGTGTGTGTGTGTGTGTGTGTTTGTGTGTGTGTGCGTGCGCGCGCGCTTGTGTATGTATGTATGTGTGTGTGTGTGTGTGTGTGTGTGTGTGTGTGTGTGTGTGTGTGTGTGTGTGTGTCTGTGTGTGTGCGCAAAATGCATACTTTCTGCATATGTATATGCGTTGGCGTATACGTACGCATCAATGAGAGACAGACAGACAGGCAGACACAGACAGACAGACAGACAGAAACAGGGGGAGGAACCAGGAAACAGGCAGACAGAGAGATCTTGCTTTTCCTCATGTGATTTGTATGTGGCCAGGAAGAAAAAGAAAAGGCGGAGGGGGGGGGGGGGAGAGTGAGGGGGGGGGGGGGGGGGGATGGAGGGGAAGGAAAGGTGGTTATCCTGTATCAAGTCGTTTCCCACCCATAAAGATACGTGAACACAGAGTTGAAATGATAACCCACCCACCACCCACCCACTCCCTCGTGACCCACCTACCCCCCACCCCACCCCACCCCACCCACCCCACCCCACCTCTCTCCCTTCCCTACTCTCTCTCTCTCTCCTCACTTTTCCTCCTCCCCCCCCCCCCCCCCCCCCCCCCCCACGCCAGCAGCCTCTCCAAAGCCTGATGAGGCGACCTTCAGGGTACCGACGTGCTGTATAATGTCTAAGACAGCTCGTGGAGGCGAGTTCAAGTAGTTTATTTTGCCAGGCGATATCTTGAACACCACTGCGCCAAGTGTCGAAGAGGTGGCCCCCGCCCGGAACTCGAGGGAGCTTCGGCGAGAGCGCTTTATCTCTTTACACTCCTATCCCATCCCCGTTCCAATCCTTGCTCTCTGTCTGGCTGGCTGGCTGGCTGCCTGGCTGGCTGCCTGTCTGGCTGCCTGGCTGGTTGGTTGGCTGTCCTCCTGTCTGTCTCTCTTTGTCTGCCTGTCTGCCCGTCTGTCTTTGTCTCTCCCTCTGTCTGCCTGCCTATCTGTCTGTCTGTCTGTCTGTCTGTCTGTCTGTCTGTCTCTCTCTCTCTCTCTCTCTCTCTCTCTCTCTCTCTCTCTCTCTCTCTCTCTGTATGCGTGTGTGTGTGTGCGCGCGCGCGCGCGCGTGCGTGCGTGCGTGCGTGCGTGCGTGCGTGCGTGCGTGCGTGTGTGTGTGTGTGTGTGTGTGTGTGTGTGTGTGTGTGTGCGCGCGTGCGTGCGTGCGTGCGTGTGTGTGTGTGTGTGTGTGTGTGTGTGTGTGTGTGTGTGTGTGACTGTGTGTGTGTGTGTGTGTGTGTGTGTGTGTGGCCACTCTTCTTTCACCTACTGATGTCTCCTGAAACGTGAGGAAACTCCCTTGGTGCATTCCTTGTGATGTACCACTCGCTGAAACACATCTTCCTCTGGCGTGGTGGGACTTCCATGATGCCAGACTTAACACTTCACAGCAGACTTATAAAACACTCCTGTTCAGAGACGCTTCACCAGATGCGATCTTTGAGAACCTGAAAGAGATCAACATTTTTCACCTGATGCAAAAGATTCTGCTGACAAAAGTTTTTAAAGCAAGTTTTCCGCTTCAGTTGTGTGTGTGTGTGTGTGTGTGTGTGTGTGTGTGTGTGTGTGTGTGTGTGTGTGTGTGTGTGTGTGTCTGTGTGTGTGTGTGTGTATGTGGTGTGTGGTGTGTGTGTGTGTGTGTGAGTGTGTGTGTGTGTGTGTGTGTGTGTGTGTGTGGTATAAATAGAACTGACTTTGATGAGACGATGGTCCTTGTATGGCTTTCGTGGTCAGCTGGGCTATAAACGACGTGAATTATGGCGCGTGCACGCGTACATGTATACATGTAGACAGATAGATATGCAGATAGTCTGACAGCCAGCCAGCCGGACAGAGAGATAGACAGATGGATAGATGGATAGATAGATAGATAGATATAAATAGATAGATAGACAAATAGACGGATAGATAGAGAGACAGATATATAGAAGGATAGATAGATAGATAGATAGATAGACACATACAGATGGGAGGATGAATGGATAATTACGCATATGGGGGGAGGAGAAAAGAGGGGAATGAGCATGTATATGCATGTATGTGTGCGTTTGTGTGGAGTGCGTGTGTGTGTGAGTGCGTGTGTGCGCGCGCGGTGTGTACGTGTGTCTGTGTGTTTGCGCGCACATGAAGCATTCTTACAGTGCGCATATCGGATGCATCCATTGTAGTTCATGTATCTGTGACACAGTTGAGGCTCCGCCCCGTTTCACTTCCAACGCCTGAAGCGTTTTCATTGTCTCTTAACTTAAATCAGAAAGAGGAAATAGAGATGAGTGTGGACATTTTTAAGGCCTATGTGACAGGACCACGTCTCCATGTGTATGTCTCGTTCCAAACAGGCCCACACACCATAGAACAGTGAGCATTTCATGCAGTTCCATTCTATACGGGCCCACACAACATAGAGCTATGAGCATTTCCATACTGTCCCATTCTATACGGGCCCACACAACATAGAGCTATGAGCATTTCCATGCAGTTCCATTCTATACAGGCCCACACAACATAGAGCTATGAGCATTTCCATGCTGTCCCATTCTATACAGACCCACACAACATAGAGCTATGAGCATTTCCATGCAGTCCCATTCTATACAGATCCACACAACATAGAGCTATGAGCATTTTCCATGCTGTCCCATTCTATACAGACCCACACAACATAGAGCTATGAGCATTTCCATGCAGTCCCATTCTATACAGACCCACACAACATAGAGCTATGAGCATTTCCATGCTGTCCCATTCTATACAGACCCACACAACATAGAGCTATGAGCATTTCCATGCTGTCCCATTCTATACAGACCCACACAACATAGAGCTATGAGCATTTCATGCTGTCCCATTCTATACAGACCCACACAACGTAGAGCTATGAGCATTTCATGCTGTCCCATTCTATACAGACCACACAACATAGAGCTATGAGCATTTCCAAGCTTTATTTAACGGTATGTCATGCGTAAAATAATCCCCGCGAAATGTCACACAATGGAGAACTTGGTAGTGCTCCACCTGCTGCCCGATGGTGCACAAAATTCATCATTGGATAGATCCACGTGTGTGTTTGTTTGTTTGTTTGTTTGTTTGTTTGTTTGTTTGTTTTTTACTGTCCCAGCCTCTGTGCCACCTCAGAGGCAGTGCACCCTACGCCGCTCATTCCGACACCCCGTCCACAGCACAGCCCGGTCGGTCCCGCCGCAGCCCCGGCACCGGCAATCCACAGGGAGCAGTCAATGTCAAGTCGTCAAGAGGACGTGTTTCTTTGTTTGTTGTTGTTGTTGTAGTTTCTTGTGTGTGTGTGTGTGGGGGGGGGGGGGGGGGGGGGTCCTTTCTATCTTCAATACTACGCTTTACAGACACAGTGCCAAAAGTATAAAATGCATTCAAAACAAAGTTTTGTCATGTTCAGAATTTGAATCGGGCCTGTCCAGCTTTCATCTGCTATGTGATTGTCAAGCGAGGCTCATAGTCACATGCCTACCAGCAACGCCGTTCTTCAGCTCATGATGTGAGATGTATTTCTCCAGACTGGAACACGTCGTAAAATAGAAGAAGCGTCAAGCGAAGCTGACAGTTCCGTGTCTTCCAGGAACGCCGTTCTTCAACTCATGATGTGAGATTAGTTTCGCCAGACCAAAACACGTCGTGAAATGTATGTGAAACCCGTTTCTGATAAAAAAATTTAAAAAATTTTAAAAAAAAAGTCTGCCAGACGGGGAAAACATCCTGCTTTGCGCATATTCTGGCACAAATTGTTGTCCCGCGAGTCCCGTGTGTCGTTCATAGCCATTGAATCTCGTTGCCCAAACCATCACATGGAACAGCATAATAAACAAAGACGGCGATTCCAGAATAAACTCAAAGCGAGGGACGAGAGGGCAACAGGACGGAACAGTGAGTGGGATTAATGAGAGAGGGAAGAGGGGGGGGGGGGGGATGTAGAGGATCGGGGAGGGTGGAAGGGCAACAGGTGAATTTAGCTTGATAAGAAGCGGTGGCGAGTAAAATGAGCAAAATGTGGCGAATCTCGTGGCCCAAGGTATAATCATTATGAGCGTTGCTTTGCATTAAAGTATTGTGGCTTATTTGTATTGTGGCTTGAGTATTTCTGTGTTTCCAGAAACCCACCGATTTCCAAAACTTTTGTTTTTGTTAAAAAAAAGAAGATGTCTGACCACAAGGTATGGACTTTGTTTATATCTTAATAGTGGGGCAGTTATGGTAGTAAATATCAGTGAATCATGCACTTCATATTTAAGCATGCCTTTTGGCATGTGGGTTCCTAGATCCTTTCATGATATGAGAGAGGGAAACACAATGGGCGTGCCCTCTAGAGGGCGTGGCCATACATTTAATTAGGTCAGTGTGCATGTTCTTTTTTTTTCGTTTTTTTGCACAAAACAATGCATTCTTGCAACAAAAAATGCTTCAGAATAACCCGGGAGTATGTATTTGATGAGACATTTGAAGACAAGCCTATATTGAAGCCTAATTTGTAAGACTCAAATAAAGTAGGTCTTTTAAAAAAGTGGCCCAAAGTCCTTAAAATCTTATTGTTTTTTTTTTTTACATTTGTTTTTGGCTCCAAGTAGTTTGCAAAGTTCATAACTAACAGTGTTTACCTTTATAGCAGAAAAAGTGATGTAAACTTATTTTTGAAAATAAAAACAAGCTTTTTGTCTCTTTAAAACAAGTAGGTCAAGTTTCTTGATACTTAATGGCTTATCTTTACATGTTTTGGTATCAGATTTGACCTATTCGGCTGCTTCTAGAAGGGAAAGATGGGTTTCAAGTACTTGATTGTCTCTATCCCTATTGCATAAGTTGACAGACTGTTGATTTGCCTTTTTATATCGCAAGAGTTGAATATTGGGACTATTTGCTATCAATATACTATGTGGTTTGTTACATATTCATAAAAACACTAAAGCACCATATATTCCGATGAACATTAAAGGGAAACGTTTGTGAATTGTCAGTGCCAAGAAAATCACATAAATCACACACACACCCCACACACACACACACACACACACCACACACACACACACACACACACACAAATAGAAAAAGGTAGAATATACTAAGCCCACAAGAGAAAGAAGACTGTGTTTGGAATGTAAGAAGTAAAAGGGACGAAATTAAATTTCTTAGATAAATGTACTAAATAAAAACGATATAAGGCGGCAGTTTTTAGAACACATCAAAGCAAATATAATATACAAAATGCGCTGCCATCTGTCTTAATATCAAATGACATGTTATCAGCGAGATCTAAAAATATGTGTATGCTTTTTCAAAGTGTCGATAAGGGTAAAATGTATGACAAGGACAACTTGATATAACATGATGATAGTGGTTTAAACAACAAGCATAAATATTTGTATTTCGTCATTTCGTTTCTTTTATCTTTTCTCTTACTTATTTGTGTCTAAAAAACCGTTACGGTTTTCAAAGGCATTAAACTATTGAATCTTGAATCTTGAATCTTGAATCACACACCACACACCTTTTTCTTCTAAAGAAGCAAGTTTGTTTTACCACGTCACATTCAAATCAGCTCACTTGTCCTGGTAGCAGTTTCCACCACAAGGGCGCAGAGGGCGGTACATTGCAGGTTGGCCTTCACACATTTGCAACCCTCTTTGCACCTTGCTGGCATCCACAGTGAACCAGTTCAAGAATGAATTCCTGTGCTGCTGAAGAGTTGTCCACACGGGCTGCCACATTTCCCCCTCTTTTTTCCAACCCAGTCTGCGGGAGATGGGAGCACAGGTTGTTTTGCTAGACCTGACCCCAGACATATCCAGCTTGGTAGATAGCGGGGAGAAGAGGGTTGTCTAAGAGCTGCTAAAGTTGGGGGGATGTTCTCAAGAAGCCTTCCTTGCTGGGAAAAACAGTTTCTTCCTAGCCTGGTCAACTTTATGGAGTGCACTCCTGCGTTCGTACATGAGTACAACAAACTCTCGAGGTTTCCAACAAAGCATCTGTCAGTGAACATGGTCTGTCCACGATGGCAAGAAGGAGTCTGTCACTTCAGGAAGATAGTCCATGTATTCCACGCTGTTGTTTTCCCCCTGCTGCTAAAAAAAGACACTGTGTCACATCCATTTAAAGGGCATGAAGTGCTGGAGGGCCTACGATTTTCTTGGCCCAAGCTGTCTGGTATCTGATGAGTGGGAATATTTGAAGTGTTTTCCAGTGCCCAGAGCTAACCAGATTTCTTGTGCATCGGTGCCCTGGAAAATTAGCTACTGAAAGGGACAAGAACATCTGTGTCCTTGGTTCGTACTAGATCTTGCCCAACCTCTGCACACAATCTGCAAGGTGAAGTAAGATCCTAGTTCAGCCTATTTTGTGTGCAGGCTTGCAGACAACTGTTTGTTTGTTAGAGGGATGCAGAGCCCCTTCTCATCACAGGTAATTACTACCACCTTCCCCTGCGTGTTGACTGTTTCAATCTTCTTTCAGCGATGTACTGAAACAGTTCTGTTTTGTTGTCATCCACCTGGAGAAAAACTGTGCCGTTCCCAGGTAGCAGTGCGGTTGGCAAAAACTCTTCTCCAAAACACCACATCCCTGTGCTGTTTTGCACCTGCCTTCAGACTTCTAGAGTTGTAAAAGTCAAAAACGACGTAACTCTTGATGTCGATTCCAAATTTTATAAGAGTATGGCAAAACATGTTGTAAACAACTCCTGCAATGTCTTATTTAGTTTGGGCGAGCATCTGGACCACTGCAGCTCCGTCAAGCAATTTTGCGTCACTTCAGGGGGAGACAGAAGGATCAAAACAGCTTCAGCATCCAGCAGACATCCAGCCTTTAAAAAGGATCTTCCGTTTCAATGATGTCAGTAATGTTGTCAAACAATCAGGTGGAATATCACCCAAATGGTTTGGGAGAAATCTTCATGTGTATCTTCCATGTCCTCGTTTAGTGCCGGAATCGTCACAGCCTTTACTTCGAGTTAAAGTCGCAAGTAGATCTGCTTTAGAACCTGTTCTCAGTTGACAAATCTGAAAATGATGGCGGCCATGGGTGGTTTTCATGCCTAAAGAACTCTTCAAGATTTCCATTTCGGAACTGGGATGCGATGTAGAGCTTAGAAAAAGAGCACAGTCATTTTTCAACATTGCCAGATTACTCTTCACACTGGACGGCAGTCTGCAAACTTGGTTTGAGAACAAGGGGAATCCGTTTCTTTTGATGGGTTCAGAAAGTGGCTTAATTCTCTTTTTAAAGCGCTCTTCGATGAATCTTTCATACTGTTCCTGGGTGGAATACTGCCATCACACTAGCCCGGGAAAAGAAGTAGAATGTATGCCAAAGACAGGGGGGTTTGGGGATTATTCGGAGCTTTCAATATGAGCCACAAATTCAGCAAGTGCAATAGCATGTGCTGTTGATCTGTTTGTTGTTTCTTCTGATTCTGTGCCTGGTTTGCTGGTACACGTCTGTAGAAGGCAGACAGGCATTTAAAGTGATAATGAAATCCATTGCCACCATGTCTTTGACAGCAAGTTTTTGTGAGTAGCTCTTGATCGTTCAGTTGCTGGAAACATGTGCATGAACTTTATCATCCCGGGACAAGTAAGAGCTCGATGAAGCCCTGCTGCACTGGGAGATCATTAAAAAAACATGTTGGTCCTGTGCCCCTCTCATCTGTCTCACAGCTT
>CM031596.1:65835900-65840900 GCA_018398815.1 Conus ventricosus | reverse complement strand
GTTGAGTTTATCAAGTCAAATGTTCATATGAAATTGACATCTAACCCTTCATGCAGTTACACTTGCAAAGGTCTGTACATCTCCACTGGGCTTTTTTGCAAGAACATCTTCCAGTACAGCCAGCAGCAGCTTTGCAGCTACACTTGACAAGTTCACTACATACTTCTGAAGCAATTGGTAAAGTTGTCCACAGTGGAATCCAACAACAAGTGGTAGCGTCCATTTTCCAGCCCCATCTTTCTGGAGTTGGTATTTCCTGCTGAGATTGATCGCTTGTTGTCCAGATTCCAGCTTCGTAGACACAACGCTTTGTGTGTTTCGGGAGGGCACCTTGTGTGGGAGGAATAGTGTCCATGGGTTTGCTTTGTTGGCAAACATTTCCCTGCGAGCCTCATTCACAGTCTCAAGTCCGCTTGTCTTCTGGTACATGAGGACGGTGAAGCGCTCCAGAAGTTTGAAGTTCTCATCACTGATGTCCACTTCTTTGAAAGGGTGACTGACGATGTCAGTGAAGGCCTTGGTCACATCAGGGAAAGATTTCCAAGTCTCCCAGGCACACCTTTTTTCCCTTTCCAAGAAAGGCTGATACTGTATCGCAGCCTGTGAAGCTGTGTAAAACTGGCAGGGCAGTTGATATTTCTTTGCCAAGAGTTAGGGCCAGAGCGTTGATATGAATATAGGAAAAGCTCCTTCCTGTGCCAAACCCAACCCAAATGTTCAGTGTCGGGCATATGTCTTGCAGGTGGTAAAACTTGCCAATCAATATGATAATAACATCGGCGTCCACGGTGCGAAGAAAGCAAGTCTTTGATTCTTGCTGTAATGCATCTTGCACATGGAAGAGTATTCTGGTATCGGCCTCTTCCTGGTTGCAGGCAGGTATGACGTGGTCGCTTCCTCTGATGGCAACATTTTCTCCTTGTGTCACCACTACTGTTTTGCCAGGAGGAAAATCACTGCTTTAAATCTTCTTGGACAAAAATTCAAAGAATTCCTCCTTGTTTTCTGCATCACACAGGAAGTCCTGCCACTGTCCTGGGATTTTGTTCTTGCCGGACACCTTTCTTCTCATGCCTTTTCCTCTCTTTCTCTGGCAGAACCTGTGATGCTGTTTTTGATATACCTGTCACAAACAGTGTCAACCCTGTCTGCAGTCTGAAGCTGATGGCGCACATGAGGCAAGAACACGTCGGCAGCGTAGTCCTCGAATGTCTTCACGCCACTAACAGGTAGAAGGTGCACTACAGCTGCGCCGTCAAGCACCTTCACATGAAAAGTATCGGGTAGATCTTTCTCACATGTTTTCTCCAAAGATAAGAGTAGCTCAGGAGGAGCGTCAAGGACTATCATTTCTGGATGTTGCTCATCCTGATTGAGTTTCTCCAAGGCTTCTGCCAGGTCAGTTGTGTCATATGGCTGAACATCGTCCAGTAAGTGTGGAGCAGATGCCTCCACTGTCTTTGTTAAACATGTAAGTAGATTAGATTTTTTTCCGAGACGAAGTTTTCCTCTGTCAGACAAAGAAGGAGGGAACGGGTGGTTTTCATGGCTGAAAAAGAAAGCCATATCAGACTGTCTGAGTTGTGCCACGGTGTATAGTCTGGAGAAAAGGCTGACATCAGTCTTCAAATTTGCAATCATGTCTGCTTGCTTGCTTTTGTCTTTAGGAGTCGGACACTTGAACAGACGCAAAGAGTTCTTTTTGACTGGGATCATGAATGGATCTTTCACAATCAGTCAGAACTGAGTTGCAGTAGTCACTGTACTGGTGTTCGCCAAGATCCTCAATGGTGCGGACTGCATGTGAGACAGAATCATTGAGGACATCATGAGAGTCTAATGTCAGTAATTCTCCACTGTCGGTCAAGAAAGGATTGCCCATTTCTTTGAACACTCTTGTAAGGCTGAGAGTTTGTTGTTTGAAACACTCTTGAGTTGACAAACCTTCTCCATGATGAGAGTGTTTTGCACAGTTTACTCTTGAACAGTCTTCAAACTTAGTCGCATGCGTGCCTGTTCTGGACCTGCCAGTACCCATTTTCGGAGAGCCGATGGGTTTTCTGTAACCCTACTGCTCAAACCAGAACCTTTCACCAAGTCATTATTTTGTTCATGAGCCTGATCTAACGCCATACTTAAGAACTTGTTTGCCGTTTTTGAGACAACCCAATGACCATGCTCAACAAATTCTTCCAAGGTAGAAGGCGGCAGATTTTCCATGTCTCGAATGTGAACAGGAACCCAGCGGGCATAATTCAGATGGTCCAGGGCAAAGAACCACTTGGCCAGAGCTTTCAGGGAACCCACATACAATGCAAAGTCAGCCTCACGATGTGCTCTGACAAACAGAAGAACAAAGAGTTCAAGTCTGAGTATAGTGTCCCAATACTGAAATGTGGGGCTCTTTCTCACCATTTCTTGTAGCCAAGCTTCTTCTGACTCTTCTGCTTCCGGCTGCAAGGTGAGAAATGCTTCTTTTGGGAGTTTTCCCAAAACGACAGCGTTAACTTGATGGGCATGGCGTGTTCTGGTTAGGTGAGAACAGCTCAGAAACAACTCTGCTGTGCCTGATGAAGCAATCCCTGCCTGTGTCAGTGCCTTGGTCCACCCAGAGCAATCTAGGTAATCACCAACAGTCTTCCACAGAGCCATTTCAATATGCAAGCCCCCAAACATGACTACAATCTTGTCCTCACCATGTGTTTCAGGCCATTTCCATTGGACGTACTTTGCAAGAGCAAACAATGGAGCATCCATTGCAATCACCGGGATTTGTCCATTGTTGAGAAAATCTGTCGAACGACGCACAATGTCCATGCCGTGTTTGACCATTGCAGCTGTACCTGCCTTTTCATAGAAAAAGGCATCAGTTGGGACAGAGCAGGTGCTTTCTCCTTGAAAGATGACTCATCTTGCTGAGATGCATGATAAGCTGACCAAGCCACGCAGTCCCCCTTGTCCAGCTTGTCTTTCTCAATCAGATCCAGAGCTGTTTTAAGCCACAGTTTCTCCTTCTCCATGGCTGCCTCCATATCTGTCATGACAGTCAGACTGAGGTTCTTCTTTGGAACTTCAACTGCCGATTCTTTTAGGGGTACAGCTGGTACAACACTGAAATTGTCCGGCAAGGAGAACTCTTTTTCTTCACTCTGTGGAAGAAGAGTGATGGCCTCTCTTTCCTGTCCTTTGTTGGAGCAAGTGGGCGACTGAAAGAGGCTTATCCCAGTTCCGTGAAAGGAACCTTTGGCTTTGGTGCTTGAAGGATTGTGGTCCAGAAATTTTCTATTGCACCCGCGGTGAACAGTCCAATACGAAGCTGAGACGGACAGACAACGCCTTCTCTTTGTGCTTTCTGGCAAACTGCAGAGGCTAGTTGATTCTCAAGCTGAAGAATCCGGGAATAGCTGACACTGAGACCCAAGTCATGCAAACCTGTGATCCCTTATTTGGACCGCGTCAGTGTGTGTTCATTCAACCCATGTACAATGGCAATGGGGGCCAGAGGACAAAGAATGTCGCTGCTTTGCCCCACTCGTAGCCGTTCTTGTGCAGTTGAAGATTACTGTCTGACATATTGTAAGTTTAGCCTGTGATTCTTGAGTTTCTTGATTTTTCAAAGTAGGTCCTTTCAACATCATTGAGACAAGCATTTTCAGTGTTGTTGGTATTGAGTCTTCCTTGGCAATTTGATGGAAAGGTTGCATCAAAATGAAATCCTTCAAACTTGAAAATGTCCTCTCTGACCTCTTGCCAAAATGGAAGCATCTCCTTCATAATCAGTGAAGGCTTGTTTCAGCATTTGCCTCATTCCTTGATCAAAAATAAGCACCACGTTTTTTTCCATCATTTTGTTCTTGTGTTTTGGGAAAGAAGTGGAGAATTTGTTCTTTGAAGCGCACTTTGTTGATTTCTTTCTGAATTCCAAGTGCAGCTAGACGTGCTTCATACATGTGCCGCAACTCAGAAAACTTGAAACAGAAAGTTCCATCTTCTACTGAAGTCTGTATGTAGCTTGTCAGTTCAATAAAAGCCCGAGCTTCTTTTTTCTTTTTTTCCATTTGACTCCCATCAGAATCTTTTTGTTTTCTTTGAACCCTCAAGAAAGTGCGATGGTGGTTCCGGAACTCAGTGAGACAGTTCAAATGGTACATGCCATCTACAGCTACTACATCTCCAGCAGCAATTCTTGATAGTACTGCTGTATCCTGTAGGCCAGTTGCCATTTGTCTGATGTTCTGGTCAGCACCCATTGTCATAAATTCATGGAGCTGGCCGTCATACTTTGAACAAAACATACAACTGTTCTTTGTCACTGAATGACGAACCTTCTGTCGCTTTTCTTGCACACCTTCACCAGGTGGTCGTGCTTCTTCAAACTTTCGTTTTGTTTTTGCTCGTTCTAACTGCATTTGCTGAACTTGCCATAACAAGTTCTGTGCTACTGAGCCTGGTTATTGATCAGGTCGTCTGCTGTGATGCTTTCGTCAAAGGAAGAGTCACAGGTAGCATGTGCAGTCCGCGAAATTCACTGACGATATTCAGAAAGTTTTTATATGGCTGCGACTTGTCTTGACTCCCATGGGCCTTCAAGGGGCAGTTCAACTTCTCACTAGTTGTTTGTTAGCAAATCAAACAAGCTTGCCAATCCATCCTTCATCCACTATAGGTCAACCCATAAACAGAGTAAAAGATAAAATTAACTTTTTTTTTAATAAGAAATAAATAATTACAAAATACAAAATTACAAATACAAAATTTTAATTCTTAGTTTCTTTTAGTCCAGTGGCTTCTTGGATGACTCATTTCAAATAATGAATGTATTCGAAGAATCTTTTTTCATTTGATTAATGTCGGTTGTCAAAGTCACGGCCACAACCAATAATTTGTCCGCGTCGCCACGCTTTGTCAATTAAATCGTCTGTTTCTCGGAAACTATTGCTGTGCTACCTTGGAACATATCAAAATCTGCAAGCATAAAGCATGTAGACCACCTAGAGAAA
>CM031596.1:65828400-65833400 GCA_018398815.1 Conus ventricosus | reverse complement strand
TTTATCAGAGAGAGACAGACAGACAGAGAGACACAGACAGACAGACACAGATAGAGACAAAGAGACAACACACACACACACACACACAGAATTCGTGTTCTATGTGGCCTGGCGCGACAGCACCGGTAACTCTCTACACCATGCTCACAGTTACCTCCACTGATTGCAAGAAACCGCGCGAGGATGAACAAGGTGTCGTGATAATGTCGTCTGACCACCATGGGTTTGTATTCTTTTACCCACTACTCACAGGAAGAATTTCCTTCGTGACACCTCCTCCTCCCCTCCGTTCCCAGTGATTGTCGTCTAACCGTTAGCAATTGAGGTCAGCTTCGCAATGGTAAGTTTAAATGTTAAAAATCCTTGATTGTGAAAAGTTTACTAATGCTCGTGAACTGACGAAGGTTAATTGCGCGTATGGGGGGGGGGGGGGGGGGGCTGTTTTTTTTCTGTTGAAGAGTAAATCAAAGTGGAAGGTTTGTCCGCCTCCTCTCCGACAGTCGTATTTCAGTCTTCCACCGTAAAGCCTTTCGTCGTCTCGCCCCCGCCAGCCGACGATTACTCGCGCACATGTATGTGTGTGTGTGGTGTAGTGTGTGTGTGTGTGGGTTTTTTTTAAATTATTAATTCGACGCGTCAGTAAAGTTACGGCAGTGACATGCATTTCGTTGTACGCATCCGGTCCGTGCAGTTTTCTCTTCAATATCCCTCCTACTTTAGTAGTCCCCTCCGTCCTTCCTATCCCACCTTTCACACACCTCTTCAGATGAAACGCTCGCCCACGCCCCTCGCATACGTGCGGGCGCGTACGCACACACACACACACACACACACTTTCTCTGCCTCTACCTGTCTGTCTCAGTCTCTTTCACTGTCTTTGTCTCTCTCTCTCTCTCTCTCTCTCTCTCTCTCGCCACACACACACACACACACACACACACACATGCACACACACACGCGCGCGCGCTCACACTCACACACTCCCTTCTATCTTTTGGCAGTTCCTCCTTTCCATCTGTTTTGCACATGAGTCCAATAATTTCTTTTTCATAATTGACGGGAGGAAGCTATGAATTTATGCCGATCTGTCGAAACTTGTATCTATATATCTATAGGGTGTTGTTATTTATCATGTATCACCTATGTCAAGCGCTGGAAAACTTGTTTCATACGTTGGAGTTATTTTGAATTTATATGTAAAAAGAAATGAGAAGAAAAGAAAAGCACACACCCCAAAAAATCCCACTATCGACGCCCGCTAACCGTATAGAATGTTTTTTTATATGTCGGATCATAACCTGCTGACTGTGCGGCTTTTTCTGCTCCAGTGTGTCGTAGGCGTGTTTTCGAGTGGGGGATGGGAGGGGGGGGGGGGGGGACACTGGATTGCTGAGGTGGGGAGGGAGAGAGGAGGACGTGAGCGGGAAGGGGGCGGAGGAAAGGTAGTGAGTTGGGAAAAGGGTTGCGTGTTATGTGAAACTACGTGGGGTAGGTAACAAAGAACGAGGGTGGCGTGGTCTTTACGCTGTCGATTGACTTAACACCCACGCTATCCTAAGCGACAGGACGTAAAGATCTGGTAGTATAGATCGTCAGCTGACGCCTTTGTAATGCTGCGAGTATCATTCGTCTTCCGCTGTGGAGTTTTCATTGAAGATCAAAATTGTCTATCCTCTCGACGGTGCCTGCAGTTGCTCTCGACAATGACTCTAGTGCACATTTTTGTTTGTTTCTCTCTACTGCCCTTTCTTGGGGTGGGGGTGGGGGAAAACGGGAGCTGAGTTTGCGTGTCATTTGTAAAACTATTGTTAATTGCCTCCCTTAGCATAAATACAAGGCAAAATAGATCATTGTCCGCAAAATCGTCAAAATGTCGCTTTCCCACCCTATCCCTCTGCCCCCACCCCCCACCCCACCCCCATTCTACCCTACCCACCCCCTGCCCTCCGTCCTCCTCTGTTTCTCTGTCTTTCAAGTCATTCGGTTCAATTTATAACCAATGGAAGTCCGCAGCTGCGTGCCATCGTCACTCTACGAATGGCGCGCGCCATCAGTTGCAACTGCTTCATTGGGCACCAGGTCCTCCTCCCCTGTTGGCCATTGTGCCACCACTCATCAACCAGACCGACCGACTGAAAGCTGTGTCCACCCAGGATAGGTTTCCTATCTGACCCGCCCCCCCCCCCCCCCCCCCCCCCCCCCCCCCCCCCCCCCCCCCCCCCCCCCCCCCCCCCCCCCCCCCCCCCCCCCCCCCCCCCCCCCCCCCCCCCCCCCACCCCCCACTACCTTCCCCAGCTCCACGTACCATCAGTCTCCTCTGCTCCTCTTTTGTTTTCATGCAGATGACGAAGCGATCTTCTGTCCTCTTTCCATCAGTGACGTACAGTCTTCTTTTTCATAAGTGAATGTGCAGTATCGCCTAATATCAGTCGTTCCGCGGGAACGTGACGTGCAGCTGGGAAAATCCTCACAAAGTTTACTTTGATGTTTTGACACAAGCTTGTGTCATGTCCTAACCCACACAAGGTGATACGACAGACGGGTTCTAACATCCGAGAGAGAGAGGAGAGAGAGAGAGAGAGAGAGAGAGAGAGAGAGAGAGTGCAGAGACTAAGTAACACAAGCCTGAAACTGACAACGCGTTAAGACGGGCAGCTATTTTCATGTTCGACGCTTGCGGGACTGGAACTCGCAACAACTGAAAACCCGGTCATCTACCACTGAACCACTCGGAGGATGCCTCATTTGCCTATCCCCGGGTCGCACCACCCTTCGGTGGTGCCGCCACCCTCAGTGCCCTCTCTCCTGTGTCTGTCTCTTGTCCTGTGTCGCCTTCTCTCGACCCTGTCGCCTGTTCAGTGCACAGCTTCTTAATTCTCAGCCGGTCTAAAAGACAGACGCGAATGGTTGCCCGTGCATTTAACCGAGGTGATCCAGCTCGGGTTGTACTCCCTGACTGGCCACCCCTAGCACCCCACCCCACCCCACCCGGCCAGATGACTCGAGGACAGGGAAGAGGAGTGGAGCTCCCGGGTGCTGTGGGCGCTGGGGGATTCCCTAAATTGTCTCGTTGGTACCCACCAGTCCTCTTTCTGACTGAAAAATCTAGGAAACTGGTAATCGTTTGCAGGAAGACAAGGAGGAAGCGGTGTAGAGAGAGGTGGGCGTAAGGTGATCAGGAAGATTTTTTTCTCTCTCTCCGTGTCATTTTACCGAGGATGGTGGATAGGTGTGTGCGGGGGTGGGGGGGGGAGTAAGGAAGTGGAGGAGGAAGGGAGGGATGGGGGGTTCGGGGTACCTAGTAAGTCCATAAATCAAACCGGACCCGAACGTCAAACCCTTTACGCGGCGAAAAGTCCTGACTTGCCCATGTGTTCGACACGGTGGTTGAACACGAGCATTTGACATAGCGGACGCTTTGGCTGGGGAGATGGTTTGAATATTGAATGGAGAGATAGGTGGTGGTGTGGGAGGTGGGGAGGGGGGGAGGTGGCGCGAATAGAGGCTAATGTGTGTGTTTGGAGGTAGGGGGGCTGGCACGGCGGCTTCTTGTGCCCCCAGGACTTGGGGACCTAGATGGAAGGCAGATTAACCTGGCTGAAATCAGTGACAGTGCAAGTGACTTTTGCTCGGGGGAAGGGAGGAACTTTGTTTGTTGTTGTTGTTTTTTTTTCCAATAAGCTGCCGTTTGACCGTTTCGTTTTTAAGGTGATATACTCTCGGCTTTCAACGCGCACGCGCACACACACACACACACACACACACACACACACACACGCACACACACACTTTTCAAATCTTCGGCCATCCACCTCTAGCCCAATACCTTTCCACATCCTCCCTCCCCCCTTACCACCCCACAATTCCACGACCTTCACCGTTCGCCCACTCACTGTCCTTTTTCCACCTCCGCTTTCGTCTCAATTCCACCACCCCGTGCCACGCTCGTCTCGTTCGTGATCATATTCCATTTCTGTCGTGTTTGCGGACTTGTATGGGTGCTGACTAAGGGATTTCCCCCACCCCCTTCCCTTCCTCTTCCCATATCCGTCTTCCAAGAAAATTATCCACGGGTTAGGAGGGAGTGCCAAGGTGAGAGGTCAGGGGTCACCACGGCTGACTGACTGACAGCGGCACGTCTGTGTGCACGGTAACATGATGAACGATGCGCTATTTCCAACTCCTCACAGACTTGTCAGTGTCATCAGTGACCCTCATTTGAAAGAGAGATGAGGTCGGGGCAGAAAAGGGGAAGGAAAAAAACTGCAGGCTTCGTAAAGAGAGAGAGAGAAGGGGGGCGGGGGGGGGGGGGGGGTAGAGAACGCGAAGAAGGGAGAAAATAAACATAGAGGAGGGAGCAATAACTCCAAGTCTCGCAAAGTCCTTGGAGGAATGCGGGGAATTTCAAAAGTGTGCAACAGAAGAACAATCACAAATGTTGAAGAGGTTTTCTTTCCCCCCATCTCGTCAGAGCATTTTCCACGGTACAGAATACACAACACTTTTTCAGTTTGGAAGGTCAGCCGTCATTATTCATTATCTCGTGGGCAGAGAAATTTACGTGTGGATAGAAAAAGAAATAATAATAAAATAAAATAAAATAAAATAAACAGTCTTTGATTCAGATTCTTTCCAATTATAACCCACTTCATTACTGGGGCAAACAAGATCAATATTGTCTTGAAGGGCCCGACACCAGAATTTTTTTTTTTCAAGTTGTACGTAATTACTGCCATAGTGATCAATCCGCGTAGTCTCCACAGATAAGAGGACATTACCGCTAATGGCTCAGTGGACCGGGAGGCGAAGATGGGGGTGGGGTGGGGTGGGGTGGGGGTTTCGAAGACGGGAAGGGAGGGGGAAACGATGTGTTTCGAGAAGAGAATTCCTTTCTGGCATCTAGGCTTTCAATATGGTATTGATCTTGTTGGCACCGACTTTGAATTGGGGTTACAAAGAGGTGAGGTGGGTTTATAAAGCAGTGGATTCAGAAAGAAGAT
>CM031596.1:65823400-65825900 GCA_018398815.1 Conus ventricosus | reverse complement strand
CAACGTGATTTGATTCATTACACCGGTAATGTGTGAAAATGTCATCAGCAATATGTCTTTGTGTGGAAAATCCAAGGTCACGTGACAAACCAGCTTGAAGTCCTAATACCGTGTGTGGCCACCATTTGCATGGACAACTGCTTGACACCTGCGGCTCATTGAGTGGACCAGGTGGTTGATGCGTCCCCTTGGCACACCAGCCCACACATGGACGATCGCCTGGTGAAGTTGAGCCGCTGTTGCTGGTCGTGGACGCAGGAGGTCCAGCCGTCTGCCAAGTTCATCCCAAAAATGTTCTATTGGGTTTAAATCGGGAATGAGGGCTGGCCAGGGCAGCACATTGACGTTGTTATGCTGAAGAAATTGCTGGGTGGCCCTGGCTGTGTGTGGTCTTGCATTGTCCTGTTGGAATGTCCAGTTTGGGTGTTGCGCAAAAAAAAGGAACGACATAGGGTCTGAGCACCTGGTGGATGTAGTGCTGTGCATTTACACCCTGTCCGCGACCAGGACCAATGTTCTGAAAGATGACTGGTCCTATGGCGTGGTTAATGCCAATTGCACCCCATATCATAACGTTCGGGCCTCCCAGGGGTTCCGCTCTACCACACAGGAGTCAGCATAGCGTTTACCAAGTCGACGCCATATTCTGACTCGACCATCAGCCATGTCAATACAAAAAACGGCTCTCATCTGAGAACAGTATGCGTCCCCACTGCTGCCTGTGCCAGTTGATTCGGGCTTGTGCCCACTGCAGCCTGTCCTGCCGGTGTCTTGGTGTCAGTACCGGACCTCTGTGAGGACACCTACATGCCAGCCCGTTCTCCTGAAGACGCCGCCGCACAGTGTTGAGGCTGATTCGTTGCTGGAGATTCCCAGGAACCTGTCGAGCAGTGTTTGCGGTTGTTTGCCGCCTGTCTCGCAGATGGGTTCGAACAAAATGGCGATCCTCTCTTGGTGTGGTGACCCGAGGACGGCCTGGCCGGGGACGATCATCAGTGGTACCAGTGACTCGCATGCGGTGCTGCAGACGATAGATGGTTGAGATGTGGACGTTAAAGATGTTGGCGACCTGCCTGGCATCCACACCAGCCTCCAGATGGCCTAGGGCACGATTGCGTTCCTCTGCTCGTAGTCTTGGCATCTCTGTAGCGCTCAGACGGCAAGTCGTTATCTGACCTTGTAGCGCGGCTTTATAAAGGCTGCATGCCTGCGTACTTGTCGCTGGTTAACTTTGCTCTGCATGGTGTGCACGTGCCTCACATGCAGCAACCAGTTTGCCATTTTTGTTGACCCTCCAATGCCGGGAATGATGTGTTGCTCACACAATTTTTTCACTGCACGTGAGTCTTGGACCCAAACAACTTGCCACAATGGTTCAATATTGTATATTCACCACTTTTCACCCGAAAAATAGCCTTTCAATTTTTTGCGTTTTTTATGGAAGTCAGTATATGTGTGTGTGTGTGTGTGTGTGTGTGTGTCCTTAGCCCTAACACAGAAAGACGCTCTCGCAAAAGCATGTATGTTTTTAAAAAAAATAAATTAAAAAAAATTCTTTCAGTAAGATGAACGAGTCCCTCAAAAATGGGACACCACTTTACAACCATGGCGCTCAGTGACAGCTACCACTGTGAGGACGTTTACAGAACTGGCGAATCAGATGGTCCGACATATGAATTGATACATGAAAAGACAGTCGTAATAAAGGAGACAGAGATGAAAAGAAATTAAACAACATCGTCTCTGATTCAGTTTCTTTCTTTTAAAATCTGTTCATGTCTTGGATGCGAAGTGGATGGATACTGTCTTCAAGGAAGAGGGGTCGAAAAGGAATGCCTTTTGTCGTAGCATTCAGTCGTTTTTTTCCCTACATGCATCAGGAACAGAAACGTCATCTAACTGGTAGAGGAAATGGTCCGAATTCACTCTCTCATAAGCCATCCCAGGAAAGACTGGAGAGGAGGCGGGGGGAGGGGGGGGGGGATTGTGCTAACACACTCTAAACTGACTCTACCAAGAACGGTGACATGTTAACTAAGACGAGCAGCGGAAAAAAAAGGCAGTATTTTATGTTGGGACTGGAACTGGCGGGAGGTCAGGCTGCGATCTCTGTGCTTAACCACTACGCCAATCGGGCACCCCGTGCTCAGGATTATGCCACGTCCAGGACAGTTGGATTCTGAGACTTGTGCTTACACACAGGGACATGTGAAACCAAATGAAATATTCTGTTCTGGAAAACAAAAACAAACAAACAAAATCGAACAGAAAGCAAACCGCTTCCCATCCCACGCCACTCCACACTCAAATTCCTGCAGTTCTGTTTTTTTTGCTATTTCTTATTTTTTGCTCATTTTCTCTGTTTCAGTGTCTCGTTTCTTTACTCTCTATGGAGGAAGGGTGCGGTTTGAAAAAAAAAAAAAGATATCAATGAAAACAGCAGTAGCAATGGGGGGCGGGGTGGGGGGGGGGGGGGGGGGGGCGCATCAGAATCACGTAC